>JARGCV010000081.1:5675000-6275000 GCA_034064705.1 Bothrops alternatus | reverse complement strand
AGCATCTGCTTAGCATGCAGACTGCCCAGGTTCGAATCCCAGAAGGGTGAGTTCTGACTGAAGAGAGTTAAGAAACTCGAAATAGCTATATCAGAAATTCCCTTA
This sequence comes from Bothrops alternatus, assembly GCA_034064705.1. NCBI lineage: Eukaryota > Metazoa > Chordata > Lepidosauria > Squamata > Viperidae > Bothrops > Bothrops alternatus. Next base: position 6,274,895 of record JARGCV010000081.1, on the reverse strand, counting down.
TTTCTTTGTCAACAATTTTAAAAACAACATATATATATTTGTGCTTGCAGATGGCTCTGGGTTGAGCTGAAACAAGCAAAGGAAAGAATGATTTCTTCCTCCCATATTTGGGTTTACAGGGTGCAATCTAAAAAATAACCACTTGACACATATCCTTACTCCCTGACTACTGACAAAGCGGGAGAGAACTTGTGGCTCAACAGGTTAAAGCATCTGCTTAGCATGCAGACTGCCCAGGTTCGAATCCCAGAAGGGTGAGTTCTGACTGAAGAGAGTTAAGAAACTCGAAATAGCTATATCAGAAATTCCCTTATTTCTTTGTCAACAATTTTAAAAACAACATATATATATTTGTGCTTGCAGATGGCTCTGGGTTGAGCTGAAACAAGCAAAGGAAAGAATGATTTCTTCCTCCCATATTTGGGTTTACAGGGTGCAATCTAAAAAATAACCACTTGACACATATCCTTACTCCCTGACTACTGACAAAGCGGGAGAGAACTTGTGGCTCAACAGGTTAAAGCATCTGCTTAGCATGCAGACTGCCCAGGTTCGAATCCCAGAAGGGTGAGTTCTGACTGAAGAGAGTTAAGAAACTCGAAATAGCTATATCAGAAATTCCCTTATTTCTTTGTCAACAATTTTAAAAACAACATATATATATTTGTGCTTGCAGATGGCTCTGGGTTGAGCTGAAACAAGCAAAGGAAAGAATGATTTCTTCCTCCCATATTTGGGTTTACAGGGTGCAATCTAAAAAATAACCACTTGACACATATCCTTACTCCCTGACTACTGACAAAGCGGGAGAGAACTTGTGGCTCAACAGGTTAAAGCATCTGCTTAGCATGCAGACTGCCCAGGTTCGAATCCCAGAAGGGTGAGTTCTGACTGAAGAGAGTTAAGAAACTCGAAATAGCTATATCAGAAATTCCCTTATTTCTTTGTCAACAATTTTAAAAACAACATATATATATTTGTGCTTGCAGATGGCTCTGGGTTGAGCTGAAACAAGCAAAGGAAAGAATGATTTCTTCCTCCCATATTTGGGTTTACAGGGTGCAATCTAAAAAATAACCACTTGACACATATCCTTACTCCCTGACTACTGACAAAGCGGGAGAGAACTTGTGGCTCAACAGGTTAAAGCATCTGCTTAGCATGCAGACTGCCCAGGTTCGAATCCCAGAAGGGTGAGTTCTGACTGAAGAGAGTTAAGAAACTCGAAATAGCTATATCAGAAATTCCCTTATTTCTTTGTCAACAATTTTAAAAACAACATATATATATTTGTGCTTGCAGATGGCTTTGGGTTGAGCTGAAACAAGCAAAGGAAAGAATGATTTCTTCCTCCCATATTTGGGTTTACAGGGTGCAATCTAAAAAATAACCACTTGACACATATCCTTACTCCCTGACTACTGACAAAGCGGGAGAGAACTTGTGGCTCAACAGGTTAAAGCATCTGCTTAGCATGCAGACTGCCCAGGTTCGAATCCCAGAAGGGTGAGTTCTGACTGAAGAGAGTTAAGAAACTCGAAATAGCTATATCAGAAATTCCCTTATTTCTTTGTCAACAATTTTAAAAACAACATATATATATTTGTGCTTGCAGATGGCTCTGGGTTGAGCTGAAACAAGCAAAGGAAAGAATGATTTCTTCCTCCCATATTTGGGTTTACAGGGTGCAATCTAAAAAATAACCACTTGACACATATCCTTACTCCCTGACTACTGACAAAGCGGGAGAGAACTTGTGGCTCAACAGGTTAAAGCATCTGCTTAGCATGCAGACTGCCCAGGTTCGAATCCCAGAAGGGTGAGTTCTGACTGAAGAGAGTTAAGAAACTCGAAATAGCTATATCAGAAATTCCCTTATTTCTTTGTCAACAATTTTAAAAACAACATATATATATTTGTGCTTGCAGATGGCTCTGGGTTGAGCTGAAACAAGCAAAGGAAAGAATGATTTCTTCCTCCCATATTTGGGTTTACAGGGTGCAATCTAAAAAATAACCACTTGACACATATCCTTACTCCCTGACTACTGACAAAGCGGGAGAGAACTTGTGGCTCAACAGGTTAAAGCATCTGCTTAGCATGCAGACTGCCCAGGTTCGAATCCCAGAAGGGTGAGTTCTGACTGAAGAGAGTTAAGAAACTCGAAATAGCTATATCAGAAATTCCCTTATTTCTTTGTCAACAATTTTAAAAACAACATATATATATTTGTGCTTGCAGATGGCTCTGGGTTGAGCTGAAACAAGCAAAGGAAAGAATGATTTCTTCCTCCCATATTTGGGTTTACAGGGTGCAATCTAAAAAATAACCACTTGACACATATCCTTACTCCCTGACTACTGACAAAGCGGGAGAGAACTTGTGGCTCAACAGGTTAAAGCATCTGCTTAGCATGCAGACTGCCCAGGTTCGAATCCCAGAAGGGTGAGTTCTGACTGAAGAGAGTTAAGAAACTCGAAATAGCTATATCAGAAATTCCCTTATTTCTTTGTCAACAATTTTAAAAACAACATATATATATTTGTGCTTGCAGATGGCTCTGGGTTGAGCTGAAACAAGCAAAGGAAAGAATGATTTCTTCCTCCCATATTTGGGTTTACAGGGTGCAATCTAAAAAATAACCACTTGACACATATCCTTACTCCCTGACTACTGACAAAGCGGGAGAGAACTTGTGGCTCAACAGGTTAAAGCATCTGCTTAGCATGCAGACTGCCCAGGTTCGAATCCCAGAAGGGTGAGTTCTGACTGAAGAGAGTTAAGAAACTCGAAATAGCTATATCAGAAATTCCCTTATTTCTTTGTCAACAATTTTAAAAACAACATATATATATTTGTGCTTGCAGATGGCTCTGGGTTGAGCTGAAACAAGCAAAGGAAAGAATGATTTCTTCCTCCCATATTTGGGTTTACAGGGTGCAATCTAAAAAATAACCACTTGACACATATCCTTACTCCCTGACTACTGACAAAGCGGGAGAGAACTTGTGGCTCAACAGGTTAAAGCATCTGCTTAGCATGCAGACTGCCCAGGTTCGAATCCCAGAAGGGTGAGTTCTGACTGAAGAGAGTTAAGAAACTCGAAATAGCTATATCAGAAATTCCCTTATTTCTTTGTCAACAATTTTAAAAACAACATATATATATTTGTGCTTGCAGATGGCTCTGGGTTGAGCTGAAACAAGCAAAGGAAAGAATGATTTCTTCCTCCCATATTTGGGTTTACAGGGTGCAATCTAAAAAATAACCACTTGACACATATCCTTACTCCCTGACTACTGACAAAGCGGGAGAGAACTTGTGGCTCAACAGGTTAAAGCATCTGCTTAGCATGCAGACTGCCCAGGTTCGAATCCCAGAAGGGTGAGTTCTGACTGAAGAGAGTTAAGAAACTCGAAATAGCTATATCAGAAATTCCCTTATTTCTTTGTCAACAATTTTAAAAACAACATATATATATTTGTGCTTGCAGATGGCTCTGGGTTGAGCTGAAACAAGCAAAGGAAAGAATGATTTCTTCCTCCCATATTTGGGTTTACAGGGTGCAATCTAAAAAATAACCACTTGACATATATATATATATATATATATATATATATATATATATATATATATATATATATATATATATATATATATATATATATATATATATATATATATATATATATATATATATATATATATATATATATATATATATATATATATATATATATATATATATATATATATATATATATATATATATATATATATATATATATATATATAATCAGAATATATTGGAGTATAATCAGAAATCCCTTATTTCTTTGTCAACAATTTTAAAGAACATATATATATTTGTGCTTGCAGGATGGCTCTGGGTTGAGCTGAAACAAGCAAAAGGAAAGAATGATTCCTTCCTCCCATATTTGGGTTTACAGGGTGCAATCTAAAAAAAAATAAACACTTGACACACACATATATATATAAATATATATATAAAAGGAATCCAGAATGTAGATATGAAAGAAAATTTGATGAAGTTGCAATCATTAATGTAAACAATATTTTTGAAAATTTTTATATAAACAAAATGGCTAAAATAAATACGTATGGAAATGTGCATATATGAGAAATGTATACTTAATGTTTATGGATTCGTGGTATATTACTGTGGAAATGGAAAGGAAGAAACTTACTACTGAAAATCAAATTTCCAGCCTGTACATCCAGATATAGTACACACACACACACAGAGGCACACACAGGCACACACACACACACACACACACATCTGAATAGTTCTCTAGTGACTGATTGCTGTAATTAGTTTTAAGCAAACTATTCACAGTGAATAATTCATCTGCTAACTTTTAGTCCCTTCTCAGATAGGAATTATTTATGACTATATCTTAATTATTATGATCTTCTTCTTCATTTACAACTAAGAATTTTACTCCATGTACTGTTGAAACTTTATGTATTATTCTGGAATCAAAATCCTAATTTGAACAAATAATAATAATAATAATAATAATAATAATAATAATTAATATAGTGATAAAAGTTGGAAGGGACCTTGGAGGTCATCTAGTCCAACCCCTTGCTCAGGCAGGAAACCCTATACCATTTCGGACAAATGGCTGTCCAGTCTCTTCTTAAAAATTTCCAGTGTTGGAGCATTCATCCCTTCTGGAGGCAGGTTGTTCCACTGGTTAATTGTTCTAACTGTCAGGAAATTTCTCCTTAGTTCTAGGTTGCTTCTCTCCTTGATTAGTTTCCATCCATTCCGTCCATCTCCAGGCAAATTCAACCCGTATGAATAGGATATAAAATATCACTTTTTTGGGGAACTGAAAGGTACGATCATTTGATTAGATTTCATTTATTTACAGAACTTAAAAGAGAAACAATTGATTATAAATACAAAAGACACTGTTTTTCTTCTTATTTGCAGAACTTTCCATTTGCTGATTCCAGTCATATATTCTAATAAATGCCATAAGTTTAACAGAAGCTTAGTGTCTGCTCCCAATCTATATTTATTAATTTGAATTTCTTTAGGGAGCCCTCTACAAAGTACTGTGGTAGCAGAATGTCTAATTAAGTATACTGAATCCAGTAAATTAAGAACTTGGCAAAACTTCTCTTGCTTTATTTCAAAAGAGAAAAAGATTCAATAGACTCAAAATGAAAAGAAACAGAAGTCAGGAAAAGACTTTTTCCAGGATGAAATAAATGCATGATATCCTAGAAAAGCACCTTGACTTTATTTGGGTAGGAATCCTAGTTTAGTTCTGCCTGGTTGCTAGGCAACATCATGCAGTCATTACATCTGCACCATGAGTATATCCTGTTTTGTGAAATTCAGTGTCTGATCACACACGTGTATGTACATATAATACCATGTTCCTCCTTCTGAAACTTTCCCCACTGTTCTCACTAGACTCTTAAAATATTCCACTGTTTGTTTGGATGCATCTTCAGTTGTTTTCTTCCCATGGATTTCTATTTTTGGGGGGGGGGAGTACGTACCTGTGTATGTATTTTTGTCAAGTCTACCATCTTTGGCTGGTGCCTTGCTGGCATCCTGCCATCAAAGGCTAGGGAGAAGGGGCATGGTGGAATGAATAAATGGGCAATAAATCTGTGTCAGGGAAATTGGTGTGTGTGACAGCTTGACAAAGAACAGAGAAGCTCCGAGTCAGTTTGTGCAAGCACTCAAGGCCATGCACCCTGAGAAGGAATGTGGATTACCCCAAACATCTCAGCAGTCTCAAAACACCTAGGTGAATCTTATTGGCTGAAGATGAACTGGCTGGGATGAAGGGAAAGCTTCTGTATCATTTTAGTGTGGGAAATTTAATTCTAGCCTGACTTTATTGCAGCCAGCATCTTTTAGTAAAAGAACCTATCACTTCAGCCAAATGGAATTGAGGATCTTTCTTTCCTAAGGGATCAGATTGGGGCAGATCTGACAATCTAATTATTTATATTATAAGTGGCAATGCTGGTGCTTTATTATACTTCCTGTTTCCACAATTTGCACTTAGTAACCTAAAGCAGTGGCAGAAATACAGAAAGTCAGTACATCACCTTTGTTTTCACTTCTTGATGGCTTGCATTCCCAGTGGTTTGCTAGACTGCAAGGTTCTCTAACATGAGCTGAAATAGACTTCCAAACTCCAGAATAGTGCAAAATTGGATTTGCCAGCAGAAGGTTTATCTTCCCTGGCTTGTGAGAAAAAGAATGTTGGGTATTGCAGTTCATCAATATCTGAATGGCCACAGATTCATAATCTTGCATTAAGGACAAATTAATTAATCAATCAGAATATAGCTGCAAGGTACCTTGGAGGTCTTTTAGTTCAACGCGTTGGTGGATGATCTCTGGCGGGCCCGGGACAGAGGTTGTTCCTCTGCTCTGGTGCTATTGGACCTCTCGGCGGCTTTTGATACCATCCATCATGGTATCATGCTGCAACAGTTGGAGGGGTTAGGTATGGGGGGCACTGTTTTGCGGTGGTTCTCCTCCTTCCTCTCCGGCCGTATGCAGTCTGTGTTGACAGGGGGCCAGAGGTCGACCACGAGACCCCTCGTATGTGGGGTACCTCAGGGGTCGGTCCTCTCGCCCCTACTGTTCAACATTTATGTAAAACCACTGAGTGAGATCATCCGTGGTTTTGGTGTGGAGTACCATCTGTACGCTGATGATACTCAGCTGTACATTTCCACGCCGAACCACCCCAACGATGCTCTTGCCGTGCTGACCCGGTGCCTGGAGGCCGTCCGGGTTTGGATGGGGAAGAACGGACTCAAGCTCAACCCTTCCAAGACCGAGTGGCTGTGGCTACCGTCGTCCCAGTTTAGTCAATTGACTCCTTCGTTGTCCATTGGGGGTGAAACAGTGGCCCCCATGGAAAGGGTTCGCAATTTGGGAGTCCTCCTGGATTCACGGCTGTCTTTAGAGGACCATTTGATGGCCGTGGCCGGGAGGATGTTCTATCAGGTTCGCCTGGTACGCCAGTTGCGTCCCTTCCTAGACCGGGACTCGCTATGCACAGTTACTCATGTCTTCGTCACTTCCAGGCTGGACTACTGTAATGCTCTCTACATGGGGCTCCCCTTGAGGTGCACCTGGAGGCTTCAGCTGGCCCAGAATGCGGCCGCACGGTTAGTGACCGGGGCGCCATGGCGTTCCCATGTAACATCGCTCCTGCGTGAGCTGCACTGGTTGCCGGTAGCCTTTCGGGTGCGTTTCAAGGTGTTAGTGACCATTTTTAAAACGCTCCATGGCATCGGACCCGGATATCTACAGAACCGCCTTCTGCCAGCAAATACCTCCTGCCGTCCGGTACGCTCCCACAGAGAGGGTCTCCTCGGGGTGCCGTCGGCCAAACAATGTCGGCTGGCAACCCCCAGGGGGAGGGCCTTCTCTGTGGGAGCTCCAACGCTTTGGAACGAGCTCCCCCCCGAACTCCGTACGATGATGGAATTGCGTTCCTTCCGTCAAGAATTAAAAACATACTTATTTCGACAAGCCGACCTGGGATGATAGCTCCAGCTCCAACAATGGCCATAACTGTTTTTAGGGGATTGTGTTTTTAGTTGGGTTTTTAAATATTAGGCCAAATTGTTTAATTTATTTTTAATAATTTTAATTTTTGTGTGTTGTTGTTTTAATTGGGCTGTACACCGCCCCGAGTCCTTCGGGAGGGGGGCGGTATAAAAATTGTAAATAATAATAATAATAATAATAATAATAATAATAATAATAATAATAATAATAATAATAATAATAATAATAATAATAATAACCCCCTGCTCAAGCAGGAGACCTTATCAGATAGGTGGCTTTCCAGTCTTTTCTTAAAAACTTTCAGTGCTGAAGCACCTACAAGTTCTGAAGGCAAACTGTTCCACTGGTTAACTTTCCTCACTCTTAGGAAGTTTCTCCTTAGTTCTAGGTTGCTTCTCTCCTTCATTAGTTTCCATTCATAGTTTCTTGTCTTGCCTTCTGGTGCCTTGGAAAATAAGTTGAACCTCTTTTCTTTGTGGCAGCCCCTCAAATACTAGTATCATGTCACCCCTAGTCCTTCTTTTCTCTACTCTGGCCATACCCAATTCCTGCAACCGTTCTTCATATGTTTTTATCTCCAGGCCCTTAATCATCCTAGTTTCTCTTTCATGGACTGTTTCCGTGACTATTTTATTATTTATATTTTGAAAGAAACTTTTTTAAATTATCTTTGACTTTTGTTGCAAGTCTTTGTTCGTTCTGAGCCTTTGCTTTCCTGACTTCATCTTTGCTGATTCGGCCTATATGCTGATATTCTGCCTTAGTTATGTGTCTCTCTTTCCATTTTTTGTACTTATCCTTTTTTGTCCTTCAGTTTATTAGAGAGATTTTCATGCAACTATGCTGGTTCTCTTTGGATTTCTTGTTTTTCTTTTTCAGAAAAAGGACTGGACTGGACTTTTATGATCATATTTTTCAGTGTTTCCCATGCTTCTTGAGTTGTTTTCCCCTTTAGGATTTTTATCCATGGAATTTTTCTTAGGGTCTTTCTGAGTTTGTTAAAATCAGCTCTTTTAAAGTTTAAGACACTGGTTGGATTATATTCTATTGCTTGTGTTTGCATTATATTGAATTCCAATATGACATGGTCACTCTCACCCAAGGTTCTGGCAACTTCAGTTCCGTCTATCATCTCTTTTCTATTAGTAAGAGTTAAGTCCAGTATAGCTTTTCCTCTAGTTCCCTCCTCTACCTTTTGGATGACAAAGTTCTCAGCTAAGTTGGTTAGGAATCTGTTTGATCTCCTTCTTGCTGCAGAGTTTGTCTCCCAGTTGATATCAGGATAGTTAAAGTCTCCCATTACTACTGTAGTATGTTTCCTACATACATTTGTTAACTGATAAGCAAAGAGTTCATCTATTTTTTCTGCTTGGTTGGATGGCTTGTAGTATACACCTATAGCAATGTCACTTTTTCCCCCTTTTATATGAACCAATATGGATTCTAGGAGGTTTTCATCCTTGGTTTTGTGGATTTCTGTAGAGATGTAATGATCTTTTATATATAATGCAACTCCACTCCTCTTTTGAGAGGTCTGTTTCTTTTGAATAGTTTGTATCCTTCCATCAGTATATTTCAGGCTTGAGTTCCACCAAGTTTCAGTAATGGTAACTATATCTTATCTGCCTTCATGTATTAATGCTTCAACCTGTTTCTTCCCTAACCTTTGAGTGTTAGTGTATAAGCATTTGATTCCTTTATGTGTCTTGGATATGTTTCTTATATATCTTCTATTTTGTAACTGGGATTTCCATCCTTTCTATCACTCTCTACTTCAGTGGTTCTCAACCTGTGGGTCGCGACCCCATTTGGGGTCGAACAACCATTTCACGGAGGTCGCCAAACACCGCAGCCCGACATTTTTTTTGGGTCGGCCATTTTTTTCCCCTTTGCAATGCGGGCCGTCGTGCCGCGCATGCGTGATGCGGGCCCGCCATTTTTTTTGGACAGCCATTTTTTTGGGTCCACCATTTTTCCCCCCTTTGCGATGCGGGTCGTCGTGCCACACATGCACGATGCGGGCCCGCCATTTTTTTTTGGTCCGCCATTTTTTTAATTTTCTTTTGGTCTGCCATTTTTCCCCCTTTGCGATGCGGGCCATCGCGCCACGCATGCGCGATGCGGGCCAGGGTCGAGCCCCGGAAAAGGTTGAGAACCGCTGCTCTACTTCATTATGTTTTCGTTCATTCAGTTTCAGAGTGGCTAGAGTTGCCTCTGGACCCTTTACTTCTTCTAGTAATTCAAGCAGTTTACATTTGGTATATACATAGTTTGGGTCTTCTGTGGGCATAAGCTGAAACACATGGCACACTTTGCAAGTCACTGTAGGGCCAGTCTCTATTCCCATGACTTTTTTCCTTTGTTTGTTTGTTAATTTTTAAAAAAAAAATTAAAAAACTAAATATTTTCCCTGTTGCAAAGTGTCAGTTTACAAGAGTTTACAAGAGTTCTTGGCCTTTTGTTCTCAGTCTTGAAAAATTAATCACTACCTTCCCTGTTTTGAAGTTCTTTTTCCATGGTTTATTTTTTTTTCTCTTAGCTTTTTAAGAAATTAAAAATTAAAATAAGTAAACTGTTTTTTTATTTTTAACTGAAAATTTTTTTTCCTTTACTTATTTTTTAGCCTGATCTCATTCCACTACTTTATCAATTTAATCATATAGATAAATTCCTACATATTTATCTATATAGCACATACAATAGTAGTACTATATACTTTATAGTAATAACTACCTGCAGACATTTAAATTAAATTTTTCTGTTTAACATTTGTAATGTTGCTTATTTTGAATCAGACCTATAGTGTGGACAATTTCTATTTAATTTATAAAAAATAATGACAAACCATTGCGAACATAATGGTCTCACATTTCAGTATGTCAACCTGATCAGTCAGGGGCATTGAACTGGTGCTATAAGGCATTCATATCTCACTGTTTACAAAGGTTATGTTCAGAGCTTTATCAATTCCATGTTTGCACTTCACAGTGTAGAAATGGATTTAGAGTTATGGAATCCAATAAGTTGAAAACTTCCACTATAAAAATAAAACAATTTCTAACCTCTATGCTATTTCAGTTAGTTGAACGTAAATATATTGAATAACAGCTGATGAAATATCATATTTTTGATATGTAAATAGAATTACACACACACAAAGAAATTTTAAGCATCTTTATATCACTTGCACAATATATATTGGTTACAAGTGCTTATCTGTTAGCTGACACTTGTTCAGACATCTGTGTACAATCTCCCTGTTTCGCAATGGGATTGCCTTAATTGCATAAACATAATGGATAAATTCTAGTTCAAGATTTCATGCTTTACTGTAGTATTTTATTCATTAATTAATCATCGCTTTGAGATTACACATATACTGTATTTCTAGTGAAAGGAATTTCTCATTTCTTATTCTTTTAATGACCCTGTAATCCTTTACATCAGGGTGGAATTGGGCAACTGAATGGAGCTGAGCATTTACTAGCTGGATGCCCTTCCTGATGCCTTGTTTCTTAAACTTATGTTCATGTAAATGTCAGTGCATAAATTTGGGCTTGCTGAAACTGTATACCTAAAAAGTTCCATTAAATCACTTTTGCTACTTATGTCCATCCCATTTTCAGTGACATTTTTTTTCACTCTGTAGTGCTATCTTCCAGATACTTGAATAGCACTTTCCATGTTGCATACATTCCAGCCTTGAAAAAGAACATCTGTTTGCAGGCAGCCTTTATAAATACAGATTTGCATGCAACGGTTAGCTCTATGGAGCCATCTGTTCTGCACAAATACACATGGTGATCATACTCTTACTCTTATGATCATATATTTGTAACAGTGTTATAGGATTGGCAAGATACATTTGAAGGGATAAAACAAATCTAGGTCTAAAAATTCTCCCCTCGTGACATTTTCTTTTAGCATCTCCCTGTTCTTATCTGCTACTTTCGCTTTCCCTTGCTTTTTTTTTTTTTTACTTTCAGCTCTTTACCAAGCAGTTGTATCACATTTTTAAAAAAAACGTTTAGTAGTTTAGGTCTGCTACAGAACAAATCTACATTAGCATTTTGCATATTTGTTGCATCAGAGTGTATCTAGATGATAAAAGAAGGGCAAGAGAGCATTTCTTCCGAGGACTGGCAGGACAGCATTAGCATCTGCTAGTGCTGCTGACTACTTTCTCAATAGCCTTCCCTAAAAAAAGAAAGTTGGAGATGGTGCAATAGCTTTTCAGAACTGTTGGGTCCAGCAAGAGCTCCTTAAAGAGGGGGTGTACAATCACTTCCTTCAGAGGTGGACTAAGTAATTGCAGAAAATCTCAAAATCATCCAGTAATATGTTAAACCAAAGCCTCCATTTATTCTATGAATAATTTCACTAGCTAATCTTTTAGTATAGTTACTGATAAAAGAATAAAGGATAATTAGCAGTGTTGTAATTTTTCTTCTGAATTGCTAAAAATTCTTATTCCTGTCAGTTCTAAAAACACTGCACTTGCTATGTGACAAAACCAATATCAGAAATACTTGTTATTTTTTTATAATGTTACTAAAATGATATCTGGTTGTTTTTTCTCATCCTTCACACATGTATATTTCTGATATTGATTGCATTGTTTCTTATTTCACTTACAGCATGGCTTTTGAATCTCTTACAATAATATTAACGGTGCTCTGAAATTGAAATGATAACCTCCACAAAGCACTTAATTTAATAGCAGATAGAATTATCTTTAAAATCATTTACTATTAATCACTATTATGATAAAAATAGTGTATGTTTTATGATCTTTCGACATTTTACAGAAAAATGAAATGACTTACAACTTCTATAGCAATTTATTATCCTCATTTCAAATGAGTATGTGTCTTATTTTTAACAAATGCAGCTAAACAATGGAATAATCCTGAAACATGGGTTAATTAAGTTAGCATTTGTTTTCCATTGACACATGGTTTCTGGGCAGTTGATATCAGCAGTTTTTGTTTCCATATAATAAAAATGATTTCTTTCTTAAATAAAAGGTATTTTTATAGAAAGAAATTTATTGCTGTACTATATTTTCTCTTCGTGGAAGGAAAGACAAGAATAAGATAAGCCATAAGAAGGTGGATTAACTCAGTTACTGTAATGAGAGGAAGGAAGAACTTTGAGGAAGACCTGAAACCAAGACAGTAGTCAGATAAAATAAATTTGATTCTGGCATAGGAATGTAATTTGAAAGTCTCAGGCAGACCTTTCCTAGTTCTCCTGTGAATGATCACTTAAATATGAGCCAGGAGTGTGTGGCAACAGCCAAAAAAAAGCCAATATAATTATTGGTTGTATAAACAGAGCCATAGAATCAAAATCATATGAAGTATTAGTACCACTTTATAAAATCTTAATAAGACCACATTTGGAATACTGCATCCAGTTTTCCAAAAAATACATTAAGACTTTGGAAAAAAAATGCAGACAAGAATAAGTAAGATGATTAACGAACTGGATTCTAAAACATATGAAGGACAGTTGCAGGAACTGTGTATGGCTAGTCAAGAGAAAAGAAAGACTAAGGGCAACATGGTAGCAGTATTCCAGTATTTGAGGGGCTGCCACAAAAAAGACGGGTCAACTTATTTTTCAAGCACCAGAGGGCAGGACAAGAAACAATGGATGGAAACTAATCAAGGAGAAAAACAACCTGGAATCGAGGAGAAACTTCCTAAGAGTGAGAACAATTACTTAGTGGAACAGCTTACCTTCAGAAGTTGTTGGTGCTTCATCACTAGTTTTTAAGAAGAGCCATTTGTCTGAAATGGTATACAGTAGGGTGTCCTGCTTGAACAGGGGGTTGGACTAGAAGACCTCCAAGGCCTATTCTGTTCTGTTCTGTTCTACTCTTATTATTTCTCATGAAGATAAGGGGAGAGAGTAGGGAAGTATTTTAAGACTTGAAACATTTTGTTAATGTAACATAATAAAAGTAGCATTAGCTTCATAATTTTGGTTTCACACGGTCTGGTCTACTTTAAAGGAATGACAGTTACAATGGCAATAAGTGTATTCTTGGAAGACCTGAAAGACCAGGTTAGGGGCAGATCATGATGGAGAAAATCTATGTCATTGCTAAGAGTCAACCACAATTTGATGGCACATAATCAATCAATCAATCAATCAATCAATCAATGTTCTCTTCCAGGTGTCAAAATATATGTAAATAGAAAAAGAAGGGATATAGTGTATTTATTTATTTATTTATTTATTTATTTAATTTCTATGCCGCCCTATTCCAAAGAACTCAGGGCGGCTATACTCTTGCACACCATACACTTATCAAGTCACTGAATTTAATTTGTTGACTTACTGACTGAAAGTTTTATTTAAAAGTAAATAGAAGACTAAAAGAAAAATACAAATATATAAAATATCATTGGAAGGTTGTAATCTAATTTTGTTCCAGTATTATTTTATCCTTGAATAGAGATTATTTATCATTCATTATTCTTTCATTCTTTCAATCATGCACTTTGTTATAGCCACCCATCTCACTACTAATGACTCTGGATGGTGTATAATCATGAAACAAATTAAAATAAATTACCATCACATTACAAAAATTAAAATACAGAGAGGATGTTATAACCTATGATTTATAATACATAAATGTAATGATAATTCAGTGAATGTTTAAAAATGACCTTGTTGGCTAGCATGAAATGATTATCATTTAATGGTTCCTGAGAATAAGTACTGACTAGATGATGGTTCTTTATACATTTAAGGCTCAAAAACCTAAAATAAATGGATTGTTCAGAACATGTTGGTCTCAGAATAGATCTGCAAATAATTAATATAGGCCTAATCTATTTTAATTATATTGAGAAAGATGAAGAGATAGAAAGACTACTCATCTGAGAAATCTTATAATACCTTCATAATTCTGATGCAAAAAAAAAACCAACCCAGAGAAAAGACCATGTTGTTGAACTCTGTTTGGTGACTATTTGATCAGATGCATTTTTATTGCCAACATCAATTTGTAGAACTGAAATTTTGTGGTGGTTACTCATTGAAATATTAACTAGGCTCAGTTTGTTTAATTTGGGGGCCTATACAAGATTGATTAAGTACTGCTATTTCTAAAATACATTCTGATTAAAAAGTACATATCAGCTAAAATAGTAAACAATTTCAATAATAGACTTAAGTATCAAATTGGCTGGTATTCTAGGATATAGAGTCATAGCATAACTGGAAGGAGACATGTTATGAAAGATGAATTAATTAAACCATTTAATAATATATATATTAACATGTATGTGTATATGTGTTTGTTACTCAAATCTGTCCATAGAAATATGATTAAAATGAGTACTAAGGTATTTCAATACAATGAAACAACAATGTGGCAATTTCTGAGCAATCAAAAGTATCATATTGGCTAGCTGCCTATGGAAAGATGGCCATATGAACCTACCATTACTTTACATGGTGATGTGTTTGACATTGATATAAACTGCCACTTATATTAAAAGAAGAAAAGAAAAGAAAATTGTGCAGGGAGCTGTGTATAATTAATTTGGTCTCTGAGCCCAGACTCTTTGATGATATTTAATTAGCTCATTAATTAAAATTTAATAAATGCAGTGATCTAAGAAGTCTCAGAGTATATAGAAATGGTGGAACAATACAAAATAGTTTTAATTAACTTTTCCCAAAATAACCGGTTGAAGATAGACTGTTCATCATCTGCAACTTGATAACTCCCTGCCCTGCTCAATAAATCACATAGAGATCAGTATAAATATATGTATACCAAATGCAATCAATACTTTCTCTTCTTAAAAACTTTTTTTCACTTCAATTTAGATAGCAATTTAGAAGTGGCTGACTGCAATACAGACAATAATAAATTTGAATTTTGGAGCACAAAGGTTTTCAAGCTAAAGATCAAAGGGAGAGAAGAAAGAATGAAGTACGAAATATATTGTTATTTATGTCTACTTGAATGGAAAGTGAGATCAGGAACATATCCACAATGTGTCCTTAAACTGCTCCTGTCGTGGAGACTCAACTTTCATAGATAGTTTAAAAGGCTTTCCTAGACATAGATAAGATGATCCTTGTGTTCTTTTCCAATTCTACAATTTTATGATTCTTGTAAGTTTAAGGAAATCCACCATAGATTGAGGCACCTTGGCAATTGCTTGCAAGATAGAAAGTCCAGAAAATCACATCCTCATACTGTAATATTCATTTGCTATTGTGCCTTCCCATCTTTCTGTTTCAAAAAAGGATTTACTAATTAAAACTATTTTCCTTTCTGTGGATTGGTAATATGTTTGTGTCTGTGTGTAGTACATATGGAATCAAATGATGTACCTATGAACTAGTTTATTGATTTATTTATTAACATTATTTATAGGGCTGCCCATTTCATGTAATATACTTTGGGTAGTGTACAAACAAGCATAAAACTATTTTAAAAACATTCAAAAATGTTATACATATATATATATATTTGTTTTCTGAGGTTTTCGCGGGTGTTTGTATGTAGGTCTTTGGTTATTTGGGTTTTCTCCCGTGTAAAATTGGAAGTGTCTTGGCGATGTTTCAACGAAGTCCCATTCGTCATCTTCAGGCTGGTGTTTTTGGCTTCGTGCTTCTAGGAGCAATGTGTGATCGTAGCTGTTTCTTCCTTTTAACTGCCAGTGGGGGTATGAACTGATTGGCTGGGAGCTTGGCTGTGTTCTGATTGGGTGGAGGTATGTTCTGATTGATTAGGGGCTTGGATGTGTTCTGATTGGATGGGGTGTTGGCTGTGCAATGATTGGCGGGGGGAGTGTTCTGTTTGGGTGGGGGCTTTGTTGTGCTCAGGTTAGTCTGAGTTGCAGGGGGATTTGAAACGGTGAGCTGCGTTTCTGTTGTTTGGCTTCGTGTTTGTGGTCGTGCCTCACCTTCATGGTGGATGTCAGTTTGCTTCATGTATGGATTGGAGGGGTTTAAAGTGGCTAATGATGCAGCTGTGGTCTGGCTTCTGGTTTGTGGTCGTGCCTCATCATCGATGTGGGTTTGGGTTTGCTTTTTGCGTGGATGTGTGGTGGTGACATCCTGTGTGGTTTTCGTGAGTGTGGGTCTGGTGTCATTTTTTGTGTTAGGGACTCATTTGTCAATAAGGGTGGGTTTCCAAATGGCTGGTAGGTGGGAGGTATCATCTTGTTTATTCATGCGGTGTGGGCATTTTTCTATCTCGATGGCTTCTCTGATTACTCTGTTATTAAAGTGTTCAGTTTTGGCGATAGTTCTGGTCTTTTTAAAGTCAATTTCATGTCCTGTGGCTTTAAGGTGTTGGAGCAGGGAAGAAGTTGGTTCCTCTTTTTTGACTGAGTTCTTGTGTTTTTAAATGTGTGCACTTATTCTTCTGTTGGTTTGTCCAATGTATGCGGTGGGGCAAGCGGTGCATGGGATTTCATATACTCCTTGATTTTCTAACTCAATTTTGTCTTTGGGGTTTCTTTATTTTAAAAAAAAAAACAAGTTTTATTGGCTTTTTCATTTTAGAGACAAGTGCTTACGAAACAACGTGGTGGCAGGCCAATCAATTATCCACACAACAAAGTCATACCCATAAAAATCAAATTAAATCATTAAAAAAACCCAGAAAACCCCCCTCTCTTTCCCCTCTAATAACTTATTATATTCAAATTGATATATTTCAATACAGCTAGGTCAATCCTATCAATCCTCAATAACCTTTCATCTGAATAGATCCACAAATCCAATTCCTGTATGAAGTTTACTTATTTCAGTTACTATGTTCCATATTTCTAATCTAAGTACATAATTAACACTTTGGGAGTCTCCCCATTACCTTTTTCCTTAACATATTCAATAAACATTTATTAATATCATTTCTTATTTTTCCCTATTCTTCTTCCATTACAAAATAACCATCAGTTCTAAAGTATATATATAAAGTATATTAGTTCATATCAGAAAAAAAGAACAAAGAACAAAACAGAGCAAAGTAAAAAAAATACATTTCTATTTCTATTATACTTTATAATCTAATAATCAATCCCTCAATGTCAATATCACATTTCTTTAGCCTCCTCAAAGTTACTATATCCAAAAGATATTAATACATAGATAAACACCTTATTATTAAGTTCAGACCCTTAATTAATTTTTATTCAATCTAACATCTTATTTAACTGTCGTAAGCCATAAATCGATCCATATCTAATAAGTCTTTTAAAATCATTACATAAAACCTTCAATCACATTCTTAAATCTTATTCTAGCTTTCCTTTTATGCCAAACAGGTTTCCATAACAAGGCCACTATATCCATAAGCAAGTCATTTTTTTATCTTGTAGTGTCCTTTTAATCAAACAGAGACGTCTATTTTTCTGTTTTAGGAACTGTTGTATCTGGCCCTTCTCAGCTTAGTAAAGTCCACAGGAATATTTCTTTAAGAGTTTTATTTAACACAGTTCAAGAGATTCACTTCAAAGCAAGATGCTGGCAGTTCGTTTGCGGAACGGCCGAGTCTGACTTATTTACATTCAGCTTAAACATGCTCTCCCCCCTTCCAATAACTCACTCTTTATCTCTCAGGTTGTCCAAGACCTCATTAATCTTCCGTAGATTCCAAAAACACCAGAAAACTGAGTTCAAACTAACTCCTCGAGGTATCAGGCTACTACTTGATATTAACGTTGCTTGTGACAAAGAATTAGTCCCTCCTTCACCTTCTAATATAGTTTTCGATACGTCACTTCCCCCATGGCTTCCTTTTTCCACGTAACTGAAACCTCCGCCTATCAAACCTTCGGAATCTCGGATCAAGCCATATATTTTCCTGTTCCAAGTCTGACTCCCCGCTTTGAGATTCTGACCCAGACTGCATGCAAATCTCCTCACTGTCTGTCTCGGCTGCCGGGAGGGGAAAACACCCAGAGGGGCCTGGCTGCTCCTCCTCATCCTCTGACATTTCCCAAGCTGGTCTAGAGACACCCACAACACTATCCCCCCCGCAGGCCCCGTCCCTCGGGTCCGTCGCAGGGGATGTGGTTTGTAGGGAAACGCAGCATGAAAATCCCAAATTAACCCAGGAGCCTCAATAGCATTAGCATCTACCCAACAGCAAGCGTCTGGCCCACCCCCGGTCCAATCAACCAAATATTGGAAGCGGTCGTTGAGCCATCGGGAATCTCGGATGCCGGACACCTCCAACTGGGAAACAGGAACTTGAGCACGGCGAGCTGTCGGGCCCGGATCAGGAGGTCGAAGCGGAGAATCAGGGTAGACAGGAACAAGCAAGGAGCGATGAAACACGGGATGTACACGAAGAGACCTAGGCAAAGTCAAACGATAGGTCACCGGATTGATGACCGTCTCCACAGGAAAAGGACCCAGGAAACGTTGGTCAAGCTTGCGGTGAATTCTCCCTGGAAACAAGTACTTGGTGGAGAGCCAAACCCAATCTCCAACAGCTAACGGCGGCGTGTCGCGACAAGAGCGGTCTGCAACCATCTTGTAGTCTTCCTTGGCCTTAGTCAAGTGCTGCTTAACCATCTCTTGGACTGACTGGAGCTCGGATAAATAGTCCTTTGCAACTGGAACTGGAGAATCAAGAAGCGTGAGCGGGAAAAATCTGGGATGATAGCCATAGTTGGCAAAAAACGGAGTGGTCTGAGTGGAAGTGTGCTGAGAGTTGTTGAAAGCGAATTCGGCCACGGAGAGATATTTGGACCAATCGTTCTGTTGGTCGTTGATGAAACAACGCAAATACTGCTCCAGGATGCCAATCACTTTCTCTGTACCCCCATCAGTCTCTGGGTGATGCGTGGAGGCTAGATTAACTTGGACTTGAAGCGCAGACATGAGTTCTCTCCAGAACTCTGAGGTGAACTGGGTCCCTCGGTCGGACACTATTTTGTCAGGTAAACCGTGTAGCCGAAAGATATGTTGAATGAACAGCTGAGCAGTGACCTTGGCTGTCGGTATTCTTCGGCAAGGAATGAAATGTGCCATCTTGGTCAGCATGTCCACCACTACAAAGACAACGGTGTAGCCGGCAGAAACAGGTAGACAAGTCAAGAAGTCCATGGAAATAGCCCCCCAGGGTCTCTCCGGCATGGGCAACGGCTGTAACAATCCCGGAGGGGCTCCTGTGGCATGTTTTGCCTGACGACACCGTACACAGGACTTCACATAAGAATGAACATCATGGCGAAGTCTGGGCCACCAAAAAGTCCGAGACACTAAGTGGAGAGTCTTAAAGAGACCAAAATGACCCGCCGCAGGGTTATCATGGCATTGAGTCAGAATGAGACCATGGAGTGGGCCTGCTGGAACATATAACAGGTCGCAGAAGCGTAATAGACCCTCGGACAAGGTCCAAGGTGAGTCGGGACCCACCTCTTGCTTCCTCTGTGCCACAAAGTCATCTAGTTGTTGCGCTTCCCGAATCTGTGGTCGTAGATCTACCGGATTGTGCACGGCTGCGATCGATTCGACAGGCAGAATGGTTCGAAGCGGCAAG
This sequence comes from Bothrops alternatus, assembly GCA_034064705.1. Taxonomy (NCBI): domain Eukaryota; kingdom Metazoa; phylum Chordata; class Lepidosauria; order Squamata; family Viperidae; genus Bothrops; species Bothrops alternatus. The sequence continues at coordinate 6,254,772 of JARGCV010000081.1, read as the reverse complement.
GGGTCCTTGATCTGTAGATACTCAGGTTTACGGGACAAGGCATCTGCTCTTTTGTTGTACCCTTTCGGAATGTAGGTGACTTTGAAGTTGAATCGAGCGAAGAACAAAGACCAACGGATCTGACGTTGATTCAATTTCCTGGCAGATTGCAGAAATTCCAAGTTTTTATGGTCAGTCCGAACTTCAACTTGGTAGCGGGCTCCTTCCAGGTGGTGTCTCCAGGTCTCAAAAGCAGTCTTGATGGCCAATAGCTCCTTCTCCCAAATGGTATAATGGCGTTCGGAGGGACTCAGTTTCCTGGAGTAATAAGCACACGGGAACAGGGGGCGCCATCTTGGCGTGTTTGAAGAAGCACGGCCCCTACAGCAACATCTGAGGCGTCGGCCTCCACTACAAAGGGACGACAAGGATCTGGATACTTGAGAATGGGTTCCTGAACAAAAGCCTTTTTGAGGGTCTGAAACACCTGTTGCTCGGCATCGCCCCACTGGAACTTAATGCCTTTCTGTAACAGTCGAGTAAGGGGCGCAGTCAAGGCAGAAAACCTCGGAATGAATATCCGGTAATAGTTAGCAAATCCCAGAAGTCTTTGGACATCTTTTGCTTTACATGGTGGTTGCCAGGTTTGCAAGGCCTCAACCTTGCCAGGATCCATGGCGATGCCTTGTGGAGAAATCACATGTCCCAGAAACTCAATGGTGGTTTGATAGAATTGACATTTCTCTAACTTGGCGTAAAGGTGATGCTCTCTCAAGCGTTGCAGAACTTGCCGGAGATGCTGGAGATGAGTTGCTCATGACGGGGAGTAGATCAGGATGTCATCGAGGTAAACCACCACGAATTGATCTAATAAATCCCGGAAGATGTCATTCATGAAATGTTGAAAGACGGCCAGAGCATTGGTGAGTCCAAAGGGCATGACTGTATACTCAAAATGACCATACCTGGTCCCAAACGCGGTCTTCCACTCGTCCCCCTCTCGGATGCGAACCAGGTTGTAAGCACCCCGTAGATCTATCTTGGTGAAGATGGCCGCTGATCGGAGACGGTCCATGAGATCAGGAATCAAAGGCAGAGGGTACCGGTTGCGCACCGTGATGGCATTGAGCTTGCGATAGTCACAGCATAGGCGTAAATCTCCGGTTTTCTTCTTCACGAATAACACAGGAGCTGACAGAGGCGAGGAAGAGGGACGAATGAAACCCCTGGCCAAGTTTTTGTCCACAAAGTCTTTTAATGCGGCCAACTCGGGTTCTGACATGGAGTAAAGGCGTCCCCCTGGAAGCTTGGCATTTGGCAGCAAATCAATGGCACAGTCATATGGTCTATGCGGAGGCAATTGGTCTGCCTCTTTCTCACTGAATATATCTGCAAAGTCCGCTAGGTTGGCCGGCAAGGTGATGTCAGGGTGGGATGGTAGCTGGGCTGCGCAAAATTGGCGTACGTGGTCTACGCATTGCAAACTGGGAAATGAAACAAAGTTCTGGGACCACACCACACAAGGATCATGGGTTCTCAACCAGGCTAGGCCGAGAACTAAGGGGAACTGAAGTCCCTTGGTAACATATAATTGGATGGCTTCTTCATGTTGTCCTATGACCAGGCGTATGGGCTGGGTCATGAACTTGATCGGTCCAGACAACAACTCACGACCATCGATTGTCTCAACCAACATAGGCGGCTTAACGGAGCACAAAGGTATGGCATGCTGACGAGCGAAAGCTTCATCCATGAAATTAGTGGTGGCTCCAGAATCCAACAAGGCATGTGCCGGAATGCCCTGGGCATGGTTTCCCAGAAGTATATTGGTTGCTAGGATCAAATGTCTCGGAGGACCGGGGTCTTCGTCTGCGGAACTGGAACTGGGTTTGGCGCCTGCCCGACCCAACGTTTCCATTAGGCCGGGCTCTGGCCGTTTCCCGGCAAGGTGGCTTGAAACTGCTGAGTGGGAGGCCGAGCTGGAACAGGAGTAGGACCTGCCGTACCATGTCATTTCTGGGGGCAGGCCATGACGAAGTGACCCATCTCTCCACAGTACAGGCACAATCCCTCAGCTCTCCGTCTTGCCTTCTCAGCCTCGGTCAAGCGAGATCTGGCTGCACCAAGATCCATGGGCTCATCTCTGGCCATGGGTACAGGACGCCTCTCAGTGTAAGCCGGTAGTGGTTGGAAAATACGTCTGGGTGCCGGGATGGGTGGAGTGATAGGTAGGGTCTGGAATCCTCTGCGTGGTGCAGGAACTGGCTTGGCACTTCCGGTGACTGGAACCATCTGTTTGACCAGGCGGGCATCCGTGGCTTGCGTTTGCGCCTCAATATCCAAACAATGTTGATATAAGGCATCCAGGGTCGCGGACATTACAGTATGTCTAAATTCATTCAACATCTGGGAAGACAGGCCATCTTGAAAGATTTCCATGAGAGCCTCTTCATTCCAATTAATTTCTTGAGCTAGGCGGCGAAAATCTGATATATATTCCGCTACGCAGCGCGATCCTTGACGTAGCTCTCGTATCCGCCTGGTGGCATTTTGTCTACGAAGGGGGTCAGCAAATTCTCTTTCCATCAGCTGGCAGAATCCTGCATAATTGCGCAGGACAGGATCTTGTCTGTCTATCAGAGGAGATGACCAATCAGCAGCTGGACCAGAGAGCAAACTTAAAATAAAAGCCACTTTAGTCTCATCAAGCTGGAAATCTGCTGGAGTTGAAGCAATGAATGTTCTGCATTGGTTTAAAAAAGCTGGAAATTTACTACGCTCTCCAGTAAACTTATCAGGCAATGCTAAATAACACCTGCTTCTTCTGGGAGGGGGGGCTGGAGCTGGGGCTGGGGCTACTGCAGCTTGCTGAATCTGCTGCTGCAAATTGCCAATTTGCAGCTGGAGACCTTGAACTAGTTGATACAGAGCAGGATTATCAGCTAGAAGCTGCTCCATGACGTCACTGGACTTGCGCAGTACTGAAAGCTCGGACTATGGTTTTGTTTTTTGTTTCTTTGGTCACGAGCAATCTGTTGTATCTGGCCCTTCTCAGCTTAGTAAAGTCCACAGGAATATTTCTTTAAGAGTTTTATTTAATACAGTTCAAGAGATTCACTTCAAAGCAAGATGCTGGCAGTTCGTTTGCGGAACGGCCGAGTCTGACTTATTTACATTCAGCTTAAACATGCTCTCCCCCCTTCCAATAACTCACTCTTTATCTCTCAGGTTGTCCAAGACCTCATTAATCTTCCGTAGATTCCAAAAACACCAGAAAACTGAGTTCAAACTAACTCCTCGAGGTATCAGGCTACTACTTGATATTAACGTTGCTTGTGACAAAGAATTAGTCCCTCCTTCACCTTCTAATATAGTTTTCGATACGTCACTTCCCCCATGGCTTCCTTTTTCCACGTAACTGAAACCTCCACCTATCAAACCTTCAGAATCTCGGATCAAGCCATATATTTTCCTGTTCCAAGTCTGACTCCCCGCTTTGAGATTCTGACCCAGACTGCATGCAAATCTCCTCACTGTCTGTCTCGGCTGCCGGGAGGGGAAAACACCCAGAGGGGCCTGGCTGCTCCTCCTCATCCTCTGACATTTCCCAAGCTGGTCTAGAGACACCCACAACAGGAACCTAGCTCCTTTGTAAATAATCCCTTGTTGTTTGACAAGGTCCAATCTCCACATTTGAAACTGTTGAGTAGCCGGCTCAATTACGTCCAGTTTTGTACCTAATAGTTGTTTATCCAAAATAGCATCATTCTCAGTTCGTTGGGCTTGTCTGTCCCTTTCTGTTAATTTTAGGGTTGTAAGTGGTTTAATTTTTAATTCCTCAGAGAACTCCTCAGCCTGCGTATAGAGTAAAGTGGAATCTTCTTTACCTTTAATTAATCCCACTTCTGTTATTTCTTGACCCATAGAGAACTCAGACAAAGTCTGGAAGTCAGTTTGGAAGTTCAAAGCAGGATTTCTATTTTTTATTTCCATCATAAATTCTTTTATTTGCAAATGTATTTCATCAGTAGCTTCATAAAGTTTTTCCAGTATATGTTTATAGTCAAGTTGAGCCAAGGGTTGCTCCATTTCAAAGATAATCAAAAACAGTCTAAATCATTTAGTAGGGGCTGCGTTCAGAGAACATTTAATCAGTGTCCACCCCCACCAGTGCAGCTGTTAATTTTCTTTGTATTTTCCCCTTTATGATAATCTGAAAGTCAAGGTTAATCTTCAAAAGAAAAAGTTGCAATTTTAAGTCACTAATTAAAGTTGCAATTTTAAGTTTTTCCACAAGGTGTCCTCAGTACCATGTAAAATCTTTTCCCAGAAACCAGGAATCTCATAAACAAGATCAGGAAATACAGAAAAAAGAAGCATTGAAACCCAATAGCAGATTCAATAGTGACAAAATTTTCCAAGACCCCGAAGTGAAGGAAAAAATAGAAAAGAAAAAAAAATAGGAAAAAAATCACTTTAAATTAATTCAGTCCAAGCTTCTTTGCCCCACACTCACAAACGCCGCCTTCTTAGAGTAGGGAAATCATTTCAAAGGTGCTTTTTACAGCCACACAAAAAAAGAAAAAACCAAGAGAGGGAGGAAAAAAATCTCACCCGGCTCAGCCACGGAGGTTCCTGTGCTTAGATGTTCTTCTGACTTCTGGTTGCAGCAGCTAGATGAACAGCCATTTTACTGGCCGTTCTTTCCACCGTCGGCCCAAAGGAGCAATCTCGGTCCCTGGAAGAAGCTGCTGCTCTCCCAAGGACAATGAGGACCTCCTCACCAGTAGCTGTCCCCACAGGGCAGCTTTTCAACCCGATTAAGGGTCTACCGGCAGCAGAGAATCAGCTGGCAAGGAGAGCCATCTCCTTGCACAGCTGCAAGTGCCACTATCCAGAACCGGAAGTCTCTTTGGGGTTTCTTAGGATGGTGGATATTTTTCTGTTTGTGCAGAATGCTGTCTTGATGTTGTGTTTGTGGAGGATCTTGCTGATTCTGTCTGTAGTGCCTTTTATGTATGCTTTGCCATTTTCTTGTTCTCTGTCTTGGATTTTAGTGGGTTTTTTTTAATTAGATTGGTAATCTTATTTCTTTGGAATCCGTTGGATGTTAGTACATTAGTGAGAGTGTGTAGTTTGGTTTTTAGGGGTTGTTAGTCAGCTAAGCGTTTTGTTCTGGAGATGAGTGTCTTGGCTACGGAGTTGATCTGTGCTGGGTGGTAGTGTGAGAGTGTGTGCAGATAGCGATTTGTGTGTGTTTTTTTCTGGTAGATGGTGTGTCCTAGGGACCCATTGGATTTCTTGTAGACTAAGACATCCAGGAAGGGAAGTTGGTTATTAGCTTCTGTTTCCATGGTGAACTGTATTTTGGGGTGTAGGCTGTTGAGGTGTGTGACAACTATTAAGGATGTTTAGAATAAAAATAGATTTCAACATCTCAAAAAATCCAGATATATATACAAATGTAATCAAAAGTGTTTTTCTAATATTTACATCTGATATTTATTTTGCTCAATAAAAAAATATAAAAATTAATAAATTTTAAACTCAAATAATACTAGTAACAGTGTATTAACTTAAGCTAAGAACTGAACGTTAAAGCAATCATTTTATAAACTGATTTCTAAAATGTATTATGAAGCACTCCACAATTTATCTAATGCATTTTTTAAAATTATTACAATCACATGACAGAGAACTATATTTTATAAGCAATAGGGAACAGTATTCATAGGGAATTCCTTGAATATATGAATGCATTATCAATTACATTCAGTAATGATGTGTCTTCAGAATTCACTGATGGTAGAAACTGAACAATTCACTACCATGAAGCTTCTGCTGTTTCACTTTCATGCAATAGAAGATAAGCAACATGGCCTACTATATTATATTATACTGCATATTTTATAGAGATTCATATTCTTCACTACAAAATAATTGTCAGGTAGAAAAATTATTAGTGTTGTGAGTGTCCCTGGACCAGCTTGGGAAGTATCAGAGGATGAGGATCAGCAGCCAGGTTCCTCTGAATGTGTTTCCCTCCCGGCAGCCGAGGATCAGCAGCCAGGCCCCTCTGGGTGGTTTCCCCTCCCGGCAGCCGAGGATCAGCAGCCAGGCCCCTCTGGGTGGTTTCCCCTCCCGGCAGCTGAGAGAGATAATGAAGAGCTTTGTATGCATTCTGAATCAGATTCTCAAAATGATGAGTCAGATTTAGAACAAGAAGATAAATGGATTAATCCGAGGTTCCGAAGGTTTGATAAGCGAAGGTGTCAGTTAACTGGAAAAAGGAAGTAATTGGGGAAGTGACGTATCGGACACTATATTAGAGGGGGGAAGTAGACTACGCCCTTGTCACGAGCAACGTTGATCAAAGAGTGGGCTGAAAACTTTGGCAGTGCTTTGGAACTCAGTATTCTGGTGTTTTGAAAACCTACCGAAGGATAATGAGCTCTTGGACAATGTGATAAAGAAGAAAAGTAAGTTAATTGGGATGTAGGAGGAGAAGAGCATGTTTATCTAAATGTAAATAGATTTGATTTGGCCGTTCAGGCCAACATAATGCCAGCAGCTTGCTTTGAAACGAATTCTTTTGAAATGTATTAAATAAACCTCTTAAAGACATATTTACGTGGATATTAATGAGTTATGAGAGGCCAGACATAACAGATTGCTCGTGACCCAAAAAACAGTAAAGACGAAAATTAGTCCGAGCTTTCAGTGACGTCATGGAGAAACTCCTCGCTGATAACCCGGCTCTGCATCTATTAGTTCAAACTCTCCAGCAACAAATTGGAGATTTGCAACAGCAGATTCAGCAAGCTGCAGCAGGCCCAGCTCCAGCCCCCCCTCCCAGACAGAGCAGATGTTATTTAGCCTTGCCTGATAAGTTTACTGGAGAGCGTAGTAAATTTCCAGCTTTTTTAAACCAATGCAAAACATTCATTGCCTCAACTCCAGCCGACTTCCAGCTTGATGAAACGAAAGTAGCTTTCATTTTAAGTTTACTCTCTGGGACAGCTGCTGATTGGTCGTCTCCTCTGATAGACGGACAAGATCCTGTCCTACGCAATTATGCAGGATTTTGCCAGCTGATGGAAAGAGAATTTGTTGACCCCCTTCGTAGACAAAATGCCACCCGGCGGATACGAGAGCTACGTCAAGGATCGCGCTGCGTAGCGGACTATATATCAGATTTTCGCCGCCTAGCTCAAGAAATTAATTGGAATAATGAGGCTCTCATGGAAATCTTTCAAGATGGCCTGTCTTCTCAGATCTTGAATGGATTGAAAACTACTGTAATACCTGCGACCCTGGATGCATTATACCAACATTGTTTGGCTATTGAGGCGCAAACGCAAGCCATGGATGCCCGCCTGGTCAAACAGATGTTTCCAGTCACCGGAAGTGCCAAGCCAGTTCCTGTACCACGCAGAGGATTCCAGACCCTACCTATCGCTCCACCTATCCTGGCACCCAGACGTATTTTCCAAACAGGGCCGGCTTACACTGAGAGGCGCCCTGCACCCATGACCAGAGATGAGCCCATGGATCTTGGTGCAGCCAGATCTCGTTTGACCGAGGCTGAGAAGGCAAGACGGAGAGCTGAGGGCTTGTGCCTGTACTGTGGAGAGATGGGTCACTTCGTCATGGCCTGCCCCCAGAAAAGACGTGGTACGGCAGGTCCTACTCCTGTTCCAGCTCGGCCTCCCACTCAGCAGTTTCAAGCCACCTTGCCGGGAAACGGCCAGAGCCCGGCCTAATGGAAACATTGGGTCGGGCAGGCGCCAAACCCAGTAACAGTTCCGCAGACAACGACCCCGGTCCTCCGAGACATCTGATCCTAGCAACCAATATACTTCTGGGAAATCATGCCCAGGGCATTCCGGCCCACGCCTTGTTGGATTCTGGAGCCACCACCAATTTCATGAATGAAGCTTTCGCTCGTCAGCATGCCATACCTTTGTGCTCCGTGAAGCCGCCTATGCTGGTTGAGACAATCGATGGTCGTGAGTTGTTGTCTGGACCGATCAAGTTTATGACCCAGCCCATACGCCTGGTCATAGGACAACATGAAGAAGCCATCCAATTCTATGTTACCAAGGGACTTCATTTTCCCTTAGTTCTCGGCCTAGCCTGGTTGAGAACCCATGATCCTTGTGTAGTGTGGTCCCAGAACTTTGTTTCATTTCCCAGTTTGCAATGCGTAGACCACGTACGCCAAGTTTGTGCAGCCCAGCTACCATCCCACCCTGACATCACCTTGCCGGCCGATCTAGCGGACTTTGCAGATATATTCAATGAGAAAGAGGCAGACCAATTGCCTCCGCATAGACCATATGACTGTACCATTGATTTACTACCAAATGCCAAGCTTCCAAGGGGACGCCTTTATTCCATGTCAGAACCCGAGTTGGCCGCATTGAAAGACTTTGTGGACAAAAACCTGGCCAGGGGTTTCATTCGTCCCTCTTCCTCGCCTTTGTCAGCTCCTGTGTTATTCGTGAAGAAGAAAACCGGAGATTTATGCCTATGCTGTGACTATCGCAAGCTCAATGCCATCACGGTGTGCAACCGGTACCCTCTGCCTTTGATTCCTGATCTCATGGACCGTCTCCGATCAGCGACCATCTTCACCAAGATAGATTTAAGGGGTGCTTACAACCTGGTTCGCATTCGAGAGGGGGACGAGTGGAAGACCGCGTTTGGAACCAGGTATGGTCATTTTGAGTATACCGTTATGCCCTTTGGACTCACCAATGCTCCGGCCGTCTTTCAACATTTCATAAATGACATCTTCCGGGATTTATTAGATCAATTTGTGGTGGTTTACCTCGATGACATCCTAATTTATTCCCCGTCACGAGCCACCCATCTTCAACATCTCCGGCGAGTTTTGCAACGCTTGAGAGAGCATCACCTTTACGCCAAGTTAGAGAAATGTCAATTCTATCAAACCACAATTGAGTTTCTGGGACATGTGATTTCTCCACAAGGCATCGCCATGGACCCTGGCAAGGTTGAGGCCTTGCAAACCTGGCAACCACCATGTAAAGCAAAAGATGTCCAAAGACTTTTGGGATTTGCGAACTATTACAGGATATTTATTCCAAGATTTTCTGCCTTGACTGCGCCCCTTACTCGACTGTTACGGAAAGGCGTTAAGTTCCAGTGGGGCGATGCCGAGCAACAGGCGTTTCAGACCCTCAAAAAGGCTTTTGTTCAGGAACCCATTCTCAAGTATCCAGATCCTTGTCGTCCCTTTGTAGTGGAGGCTGACGCCTCAGATGTTGCAGTAGGGGCCGTGCTACTTCAAACACGCCAAGATGGCGGCCCCCTGTTCCCGTGTGCTTATTACTCCAGGAAACTGACTCCCTCCGAACGCCATTATACCATTTGGGAAAAAGAACTATTGGCCATCAAGACTGCTTTTGAGACCTGGAGACACCACCTGGAAGGAGCCCGCTACCAAGTTGAAGTTCGGACTGACCATAAAAACTTGGAATTTTTGCAATCTGCCAGGAAATTGAATCAACGTCAAATCCGTTGGTCTTTGTTCTTCGCTCGATTCAACTTTAAAGTCACCTACATTCCGAAAGGGTACAACAAAAGAGCAGATGCCCTGTCCCGTAAACCTGAGTATCTACAGATCAAGGATCCCTTACCGCTTCGAACCATTCTGCCTATCGAATCGATCGCAGCTGTGCATGATCCAGTAGATCTACGACGACAGATTCGGGAAGCGCAACAACTAGATGACTTTGCAATACGAAAGAGACAAGAGGTGGGTCCCGACTCACCTTGGACCTTGTCCGAGGGACTATTACGCTTCCGCAACCTGTTATATGTTCCAGCAGGCCCACTCCGAGGTCTCATCCTGACTCAATGCCATGATAACCCTGCGGCAGGTCATTTTGGTTTCTTTAAGACTCTTCACTTAGTGTCTCGGACTTTTTGGTGGCCCAGACTTCGCCATGATGTGCAATCCTATGTAAATTCCTGTGTACGGTGCCGTCAGGCAAAACATACCACAGGAGCCCCTCCGGGATTATTACAGCCTTTACCCACGCCGGAGAGACCCTGGGGAGCTATTTCCATGGACTTCTTGACTTGTCTACCTGTTTCTGCCGGCTACACCGTTGTCTTTGTAGTGGTGGACATGCTGACCAAAATGGCACATTTCATTCCTTGCCGAAGAATACCGACAGCCAAGGTCACTGCTCAGCTGTTCATTCAACATATCTTCCGGCTACACGGTTTGCCTGACAAAATAGTGTCCGACCGAGGAACCCAGTTCACCTCGGAGTTCTGGAGAGAACTCATGTCTGCGCTTCAAGTCCAAGTTAATCTAGCCTCCACGCATCACCCAGAGACTGATGGGGGTACAGAGAAAGTGATTGGCATCCTGGAGCAGTATTTGCGTTGTTTCATCAACGACCAACAGAACGATTGGTCCAAATATCTCTCCGTGGCCGAATTCGCTTTCAACAACTCTCAGCATACTTCCACTCAGACCACCCCGTTTTTTGCCAACTACGGCTATCATCCCAGATTTTTCCCGCTCACGCTCCTCGATTCTCCAGTTCCAGTTGCAGAAGACTATTTAACCGAACTGCAGTCAGTCCACGACATGGTTAAGCAGCACTTGACTAAGGCCAAAGAAGACTACAAGCGGGTTGCAGACCGCTCGCGTCGTGACACGCCGCCGTTAGCTGTTGGAGATCGGGTTTGGCTCTCCACCAAGTACTTGTTTCCAGGGAGAATTCACCGCAAGCTTGATCAACGTTTCCTGGGTCCTTTCCCTGTGGAGACGGTCATCAATCCGGTGACCTATCGTTTGACTTTGCCTAGGTCTCTTCGTGTACATCCCGTGTTTCATCGCTCCTTGCTTGTTCCTGTCAACCCTGATTCTCCGCTTCGACCTCCTGATCCGGGCCCGACAGCTCGCCGTGCTCACGTTCCTGTTTCCCGGTTGGAGGTGTCCGGCATCCGAGATTCCCGATGGCTCAACGACCGCTTCCAATATTTGGTTGATTGGACCGGGGGTGGGCCAGCCGCTGGCTGTTGGGTCGATGCTCGTGATATTGAGGCTCCTCGGTTAATTTGGGATTTTCATTCTGCGTTTCCCTACAAACCACATCCCCTGCGACGGCCCCGGGGGGAGGGGCCTGCGGGGGGGGATAGTGTTGTGAGTGTCCCTGGACCAGCTTGGGAAGTATCAGAGGATGAGGATCAGCAGCCAGGTTCCTCTGAATGTGTTTCCCTCCCGGCAGCCGAGGATCAGCAGCCAGGCCCCTCTGGGTGGTTTCCCCTCCCGGCAGCCGAGGATCAGCAGCCAGGCCCCTCTGGGTGGTTTCCCCTCCCGGCAGCTGAGAGAGATAATGAAGAGCTTTGTATGCATTCTGAATCAGATTCTCAAAATGATGAGTCAGATTTAGAACAAGAAGATAAATGGATTAATCCGAGGTTCCGAAGGTTTGATAAGCGAAGGTGTCAGTTAACTGGAAAAAGGAAGTAATTGGGGAAGTGATGTATCGGACACTATATTAGAGGGGGGAAGTAGACTACGCCCTTGTCACGAGCAACGTTGATCAAAGAGTGGGCTGAAAACTTTGGCAGTGCTTTGGAACTCAGTATTCTGGTGTTTTGAAAACCTACCGAAGGATAATGAGCTCTTGGACAATGTGATAAAGAAGAAAAGTAAGTTAATTGGGATGTAGGAGGAGAAGAGCATGTTTATCTAAATGTAAATAGATTTGATTTGGCCGTTCAGGCCAACATAATGCCAGCAGCTTGCTTTGAAACGAATTCTTTTGAAATGTATTAAATAAACCTCTTAAAGACATATTTACGTGGATATTAATGAGTTATGAGAGGCCAGACATAACAATTAGTAACCTGTTTTTTTTCTCTTTGATCAAAAGGCAATGTTCCCCATAACATGAACAAATTTTGCCTAGCAGCTACAAGGGCAACAAATATCTGGTACTGCTGAAACTTTAAAACTTAAACATATTTTAATCTTTGAATAGATTATTTTTGTTGCCTTAGCAGCAGTCAGAAGCACTGAAGCAGACAGAGTTTCCTAAATTTTATTCCCTCAAAAGTCGTTAGTCACAGATTTTGTACACGTTCTGTAATTTAGCCCATTTGACATAGCTTGGTTCAAAAAATGTAGTCTATGATACACTGTTTCACCCAGTTAAAGGTAATTACAATCAGAGTTTTAGGAGTATATAGATATAAGATACAGATGGAGAATCAGTTTGGTCTAGTACAGGGGTAGGCAACCATTTATGACTTGTGGACTTCAACTCCCAGAATTCCTGAGCCAGCCACTAGTTAAGGCAACAGGCTATAAAGTGGAAGACAATGAGTTATAAGAGAGTTTCTCTCTTTAGCCCAATTCAGCTCACAGGATTGTTGTTGTGGGGATAATAGGAGGAGGAGTATGTGTTAGATATGTTCATCACCTTGAGTCTTTTGTAAAAATAATAAAGGAAATACAAATAAATAAATAAAGTTACAGGTTTCCTTTGCAAATGAATCAGCATATGTTCATATAATCACTGATATTCTATTACAAGATCAGTAAAATATTTACACAAAGAATATTTAAAACAAATAAATAGGTTCTATTGTGATATTTCCTTTTAACCTGGATTACTATTGCCTTTCCTTGTTGGTAATAATCATAGTAACGTATTTCCAGAGTACTATAAAATGTGGAGTGATTAAGTCTTCCATCTTTAATTCACATTTATTTTTATTATGGCATGTATTGCAAATAGCATTTAAAAAGCCCATGTTTCTTGAAAACATTTTTTTCATGTACAACATTCCCCAAGCCTCAACAATTATAATTAATTGTTGATAAGTAAAGTTACTATTTATTACTGTATCATTTATTCTATTAAATTCCATGGTTTTCTAAATATTTAATCAATACTATGTAATCATTTCTGTCTTTATAATATTTCATACTTTCCCACAGTGATCTCTAGTAAAATTACACTCTGAGTATAACACTTTCAATATGTTTGAACAAATGGGAAGAGTGGGAATTAAGTTGTGATAAACAGTATATTCTTCATTACAGTTTTCAGATCATCATCTGAAGGCATCATCAGTTTAAGAAAACTGTAAAACAAATCATCACAGTATTGTATTTTACTTGACACCAAGTAAAATGCATTCTACTTTATCATACTTTTTTCTTTTCATGGTTGGGCCATGATTAGTTAGGGGGTGTGGATATATGTTGCAACATTACTGTCCCAGAATAATAACTTGCTGTTTGACTATATACAATAAATAGATGAGATGCATCAATATTTTCAGAAGATTTTTACTTAATACAACATTGGAGACTGTCTAGTTTCTTTAAGAATTTGAAGTAATTTTGAACTTCTTCCTTTTGTTGTAAAAATTACAGGTTTTGTGTCAGTTTGATTGGAAGCTCAGTGGGTAATATTGTATAGATTGGCTGGACTCAGCAGCAGGAGGCTACTTGTCCCATTCAGAGTTTCTCAGGAAGGTGGTTAAGAAAGACAGGTTCTTTTATAGCAAAACAATTTAAAGTTTTGTCTTTCAGAACTTTCCCTAAAATGTCTTAAAAGCCTCTGCTATGAATCTCTATGGATTTAACTTAGAAAGATATGAAGGGAAAAATGTAAGACTCAATCATGAATCACATATGCTTATTTTTTCTTTGCCATCTGTATAATAATAAACATTTTTTAAAAAAAAATAAAGTGAAAGAAAACTAAAGATATTCACTGATATCTATATTCATATACTCCGGTGTTCCTATAGCTACAACATCTTTCCTTTTTTCCTTTCTCTAATTCTGGTTTTTATTTTGCTTTGTTTGCTTTTCTCATGAGAAATCTGCTGTTCTGCTGGGAAAAGGACATCCAATATGTCTCTCACAGTTTCATCTTCAGAACTATGGAATTTACGTCTTTTAAGCTACACATCTAAGAGATGATTACTATCAAAATTGGCATGGCATACAAAAATATTGAAACCAGTTGTATCTTTGAGAAGCTCTGGTGATATTGTTAACAGATGTCAATCAGAATCTGGGCATTAGCCTTATATTGATTTTATTGCTCTGTTGAGTTCCAAGTTCAGTGATACTCACTAATAATGGTGCATATAATTTTTTTTTCCTTTGGTGCTAATCAGATGTCTGTCCAACTTAACTTGTCATCTCTGATACAAATGTATACAAATGTATACAAAAATAAGTTTACATAATACAGTATATGAAAAGAAATATAATATATGCTCACATTTTCATAACAACAAATAACAATTTGCAAAGTTATAAGGATTAAACAATATACACAAACAATGTAAATTTAGAAATAAGAAGTGTTTTTAAGTAATGCACAATGTTATGTAACTATAACATAGATATCAGAAGAGTTAAGGCAGGGAATTAATCTGGAAACTATGGAGACACAAGAACAAAGTCCAACCCTTCTTGAATGCTGTTGAACCTTATCTAGTCTGGCCTGAATGCAAACCACTAGTCTGAGAAGATTCCTGTGTTATAGGATAGGCATGAAAAATAAAATAGCTAATTGAACTCTTCATGTGTGGATCTGATTGTTCACTTCTGACAAAATGCAAACCATAATATTTTTGTAGTGTCCAGCTTGTCCAAACTTCATTGAATTATTTCATATATTGTAATTTTGGAAATATAATTATCTACCTAGAGTTTTTATAATTTGGCAGTATATATATATTGGGTAATAAAGAAATATATCAAGTAAAAAGATGTTAAATATCAACTTCTGGCTAAATTGTCATTTTTATTCATGTTGAATGAATTCTGCTTCCTAAATTTTAATTTCTTTAGGCAGATAATATAAAATATTGATTTTGCTTCAAATGTATATTTGTATGTATAGTTTTAGATTAGTCTACAGATTTATAAATTGAAATACACGTTGCAGTATTGGGCAAGTTTCTTAATTTCAATATATATCATGATTTAAGGTTTTAGGAAGTCCATTAATGTACAGTTTGAATACCTGAATTTACTCATAAAAGACGGGTAATTGGAATTTATACATACTAAAAGCTAAGAGTAGAGTTTCTAGTTGCAAGGACATTAGGCAAAGTCAATCTGAAATAAAATGAGAGAAAGTGGTTCAAAGTAATATTTTGCCTACAGTGATGCTAAAACATTTCTCTGAGCATACTCTCCCTCACAGAATTGTGAGAATAAATGAACAGAAGGTGATAAAGGTTTTTGTGAGTCATGCCATGTTTTGTAAAAAGACCTGTATCAAAATAGAAAATATAAAACTTTTAAAAAGTTATATTCTCCAGCTAGAAATAGAGTAGTCAAATGCTTATAACTTAGGAACAACCTTGTTATATTAAACCAAATGTCATTTTACTCACCATCTGTTTATAAAGCATTTCCAAAACTTATTTCATATTATTCAGAAACAAACATATACTGGATATAGCAAAACTCATTTCCACAAATTATGACATAATTTTTCATCTATTCCACAATGCAACGCTACTAGGCAGCAGTTATGTCTTTGAACTTGATAAGGGGAGAAATGAAAAGCCATGGTAGGTAGAGTATATAAGTGAATACCTTTTGGCATTTTTAAGGGAAAAGTTTTTACACACCACACACACACATGCAGACACACACACACATATATAATCCATAATCTTTAAAACTGGGAAAGTGAATAAGTAAAAGTGAAAAATTACATTTAAAGGCTGAATTACATCATTCACTTTTGGGGCTGGGTTAAGCTTAAGTACATTAGCAAGATCTACATATTTTCACTATTATGGTGTTTATGTTATATACAATGATTGTAATATTTGTGTGTGTGTGCTGTTATTTTTGGTCCAGTCTCACTAATTGTGATTTCATGTGAATACACAATCTACATATGAATTTTTACTAGAATGGACTTGCATGTTATTTTATTACTTATAAAGTTATAATATTTTGTTATTACTCTTGCATGATGCATTTCTTCTTGTAAACAAAAATGTTTATATTATATCTGGGAATAATTGATACAGACAAAAATTTAGAACTATTAGACTTACCATTCTGTTCCCTGAAGAAAAGCTGGGTTCAGGGAAGGGAGAACTACAATAGTCTGCTATTTCTGCACCATTTGCAGATCAATACTTATGAACTACCAATTTACAACTAAATATAGCTTTTTTATTGCTAAGAACCCTCTGATTTTTCTTACAAGAACACTTATGGAACAAGCTCAAAAATTCCACCGACAAATGTTTTTTATTATTAATGTTGAAATTATATTAAAACAAGATCAGCTGCAGAATTAGATGCAACTATGCAGGGAATCCATTTGGTTGAATCTCAACTTTAAAGTATTGTTGTTTAATATTCATATTTAATCTCTTTAATCAAATATCTATTTTTCCCCAAAATATTTTATTGGTTTTATAATTTTAACAAAAAGTACTTAAGACACACCATGGTGGTTGGGTAAACAAAAATTCCAAAATACAAGTACACGTGAACAACTCAACTTAATACATACACTGTCTTCTCTCTATTTCTCTCAAACAACATAATAAATTTGATATATTCCATTTCTATCATAAATTTCTATTACTACTAAACCTGTTTTAAAACTTTCTCACTTTCAATTACCATAGTCAAATATTATTTTATATAAACAAATTATCACTTCAAATATCTCTTACACATTCAAACAGTTACTCTCTCTCTACCCTCTTTTTATCATCAGTCTTGATTATTTCTTCTTCCAATAACAACTAACTTGTAATTATATAACCATATGTATATCTATATCTATATCTATATCTATATATTTTCCCCCTTAATAAAATCCATAAAGCCCATTATTATTATTATTATTATCTTTGAGTTAATTCATTTCAATTCATTACACAGACTCCAAATTCCATCCACAATTATCATATCTTATCAAATCATATTACTGTTGTATCTGGCCCTTCTCAGCTTAGTAAAGTCCACAGGAATATTTCTTTAAGAGTTTTATTTAACACAGTTCAAGAGATTCACTTCAAAGCAAGATGCTGGCAGTTCGTTTGCGGAACGGCCGAGTCTGACTTATTTACATTCAGCTTAAACATGCTCTCCCCCCTTCCAATAACTCACTCTTTATCTCTCAGGTTGTCTAAGACCTCATTAATCTTCCGTAGATTCCAAAAACACCAGAAAACTGAGTTCAAACTAACTCCTCGAGGTATCAGGCTACTACTTGATATTAACGTTGCTCGTGACAAAGAATTAGTCCCTCCTTCACCTTCTAATATAGTTTTCGATACGTCACTTCCCCCATGGCTTCCTTTTTCCACATAACTGAAACCTCCGCCTATCAAACCTTCAGAATCTCGGATCAAGCCATATATTTTCCTGTTCCAAGTCTGACTCCCCGCTTTGAGATTCTGACCCAGACTGCATGCAAATCTCCTCACTGTCTGTCTCGGCTGCCGGGAGGGGAAAACACCCAGAGGGGCCTGGCTGCTCCTCCTCATCCTCTGACATTTCTGTCAAGCTGGTCTAGAGACACCCACAACACTATCCCCCCCGCAGGCCCCGTCCCTCGGGTCCGTCGCAGGGGATGTGGTTTGTAGGGAAACGCAGCATGAAAATCCCAAATTAACCCAGGAGCCTCAATAGCATTAGCATCTACCCAACAGCAAGCGTCTGGCCCACCCCCGGTCCAATCAACCAAATATTGGAAGCGGTCGTTGAGCCATCGGGAATCTCGGATGCCGGACACCTCCAACTGGGAAACAGGAACTTGAGCACGGTGAGCTGTCGGGCCCGGATCAGGAGGTCGAAGCGGAGAATCAGGGTAGACAGGAACAAGCAAGGAGCGATGAAACACGGGATGTACACGAAGAGACCTAGGCAAAGTCAAACGATAGGTCACCGGATTGATGACCGTCTCCACAGGAAAAGGACCCAGAAAACGTTGGTCAAGCTTGCGGTGAATTCTCCCTGGAAACAAGTACTTGGTGGAGAGCCAAACCCAATCTCCAACAGCTAACGGCGGCGTGTCGCGACGAGAGCGGTCTGCAACCATCTTGTAGTCTTCCTTGGCCTTAGTCAAGTGCTGCTTAACCATCTCTTGGACTGACTGGAGCTCAGATAAATAGTCCTTTGCAACTGGAACTGGAGAATCAAGAAGCGTGAGCGGGAAAAATCTGGGATGATAGCCATAGTTGGCAAAAAACGGAGTGGTCTGAGTGGAAGTGTGCTGAGAGTTGTTGAAAGCGAATTCGGCCACGGAGAGATATTTGGACCAATCGTTCTGTTGGTCGTTGATGAAACAATGCAAATACTGCTCCAGGATGCCAATCACTTTCTCTGTACCCCCATCAGTCTCTGGGTGATGCGTGGAGGCTAGATTAACTTGGACTTGAAGCGCAGACATGAGTTCTCTCCAGAACTCTGAGGTGAACTGGGTCCCTCAGTTGGACACTATTTTGTCAGGTAAACCGTGTAGCCGAAAGATATGTTGAATGAACAGCTGAGCAGTGACCTTGGCTGTCGGTATTCTTCGGCAAGGAATGAAATGTGCCATCTTGGTCAGCATGTCCACCACTACAAAGACAACGGTGTAGCCGGCAGAAACAGGTAGACAAGTCAAGAAGTCCATGGAAATAGCCCCCCAGGGTCTCTCCGGCATGGGCAACGGCTGTAACAATCCCGGAGGGGCTCCTGTGGCATGTTTTGCCTGACGGCACCGTACACAGGACTTCACATAAGAATGAACATCATGGCGAAGTCTGGGCCACCAAAAAGTCCGAGACACTAAGTGGAGAGTCTTAAAGAGACCAAAATGACCCGCCGCAGGGTTATCATGGCATTGAGTCAGAATGAGACCATGGAGTGGGCCTGCTGGAACATATAACAGGTCGCAGAAGCGTAATAGACCCTCGGACAAGGTCCAAGGTGAGTCGGGACCCACCTCTTGCTTCCTCTGTGCCACAAAGTCATCTAGTTGTTGCGCTTCCCGAATCTGTGGTCGTAGATCTACCGGATCGTGCACGGCTGCGATCGATTCGACAGGCAGAATGGTTCGAAGCGGCAAGGGGTCCTTGATCTGTAGATACTCAGGTTTACGGGACAAGGCATCTGCTCTTTTGTTGTACCCTTTCGGAATGTAGGTGACTTTGAAGTTGAATCGAGCGAAGAACAAAGACCAACGGATCTGACGTTGATTCAATTTCCTGGCAGATTGCAGAAATTCCAAGTTTTTATGGTCAGTCCGAACTTCAACTTGGTAGCGGGCTCCTTCCAGGTGGTGTCTCCAGGTCTCAAAAGCAGTCTTGATGGCCAATAGCTCCTTCTCCCAAATGGTATAATGGCGTTCGGAGGGACTCAGTTTCCTGGAGTAATAAGCACACGGGAACAGGGGGCGCCATCTTGGCGTGTTTGAAGAAGCACGGCCCCTACAGCAACATCTGAGGCGTCGGCCTCCACTACAAAGGGACGACAAGGATCTGGATACTTGAGAATGGGTTCCTGAACAAAAGCCTTTTTGAGGGTCTGAAACGCCTGTTGCTCGGCATCGCCCCACTGGAACTTAATGCCTTTCTGTAACAGTCGAGTAAGGGGCGCAGTCAAGGCAGAAAACCTCGGAATGAATATCCGGTAATAGTTAGCAAATCCCAGAAGTCTTTGGACATCTTTTGCTTTACATGGTGGTTGCCAGGTTTGCAAGGCCTCAACCTTGCCAGGATCCATGGCGATGCCTTGTGGAGAAATCACATGTCCCAGAAACTCAATGGTGGTTTGATAGCATTGACATTTCTCTAACTTAGCGTAAAGGTGATGCTCTCTCAAGCGTTGCAGAACTTGCCGGAGATGCTGGAGATGAGTTGCTCGTGACGGGGAGTAGATCAGGATGTCATCGAGGCAAACCACCACGAATTGATCTAATAAATCCCGGAAGATGTCATTCATGAAATGTTGAAAGATGGCCGGAGCATTGGTGAGTCCAAAGGGCATGACTGTATACTCAAAATGACCATACCTGGTCCCAAACGCGGTCTTCCACTCGTCCCCCTCTCGGATGCGAACCAGGTTGTAAGCACCCTGTAGATCTATCTTGGTGAAGATGGCCGCTGATCGGAGACGGTCCATGAGATCAGGAATCAAAGGCAGAGGGTACCGGTTGCGCACCGTGATGGCATTGAGCTTGCGATAGTCACAGCATAGGCGTAAATCTCCGGTTTTCTTCTTCACGAATAACACAGGAGCTGACAGAGGCGAGGAAGAGGGACGAATGAAACCCCTGGCCAAGTTTTTGTCCACAAAGTCTTTTAATGCGGCCAACTCGGGTTCTGACATGGAGTAAAGGCGTCCCCCTGGAAGCTTGGCATTTGGCAGCAAATCAATGGCACAGTCATATGGTCTATGCGGAGGCAATTGGTCTGCCTCTTTCTCACTGAATATATCTGCAAAGTCCGCTAGGTCGGCCGGCAAGGTGATGTCAGGGTGGGATGGTAGCTGGGCTGCGCAAAATTGGCGTACGTGGTCTACGCATTGCAAACTGGGAAGTGAAACAAAGTTCTGGGACCACACCACACAAGGATCATGGGTTCTCAACCAGGCTAGGCCGAGAACTAAGGGGAACTGAAGTCCCTTGGTAACATATAATTGGATGGCTTCTTCATGTTGTCCTATGACCAGGCGTATGGGCTGGGTCATGAACTTGATCGGTCCAGACAACAACACACGACCATCGATTGTCTCAACCAACATAGGCGGCTTAACGGAGCACAAAGGTATGGCATGCTGACGAGCGAAAGCTTCATCCATGAAATTAGTGGTGGCTCCAGAATCCAACAAGGCGTGTGCCGGAATGCCCTGGGCATGGTTTCCCAGAAGTATATTGGTTGCTAGGATCAAATGTCTTGGAGGACCGGGGTTTTCGTCTGCGGAACTGGAACTGGGTTTGGCGCCTGCCCGACCCAACGTTTCCATTAGGCCGGGCTCTGGCCATTTCCCAGCAAGGTGGCTTGAAACTGCTGAGTGGGAGGCCGAGCTGGAACAGGAGTAGGACCTGCCGTACCACGTCGTTTCTGGGGGCAGGCCATGACGAAGTGACCCATCTCTCCACAGTACAGGCACAATCCCTCAGCTCTCTGTCTTGCCTTCTCAGCCTCGGTCAAGCGAGATCTGGCTGCACCAAGATCCATGGGCTCATCTCTGGCCATGGGTACAGGACGCCTCTCAGTGTAAGCCGGTAGTTGTTGGAAAATACGTCTGGGTGCCGGGATGGGTGGAGTGATAGGTAGGGTCTGGAATCCTCTGCGTGGTTCAGGAACTGGCTTGGCACTTCCGGTGACTGGAACCATCTGTTTGACCAGGCGGGCATCCGTGGCTTGCGTTTGCGCCTCAATAGCCAAACAATGTTGATATAAGGCATCCAGGGTCGCGGGCATTACAGTATGTCTAAATTCATTCAAGATCTGGGAAGACAGGCCATCTTGAAAGATTTCCATGAGAGCCTCTTCATTCCAATTAATTTCTTGAGCTAGGCGGCGAAAATCTGATATATATTCCGCTACGCAGCGCGATCCTTGACGTAGCTCTCGTATCCGCCTGGTGGCATTTTGTCTACGAAGGGGGTCAGCAAATTCTCTTTCCATCAGCTGGCAGAATCCTGCATAATTGCGCAGGACAGGATCTTGTCTGTCTATCAGAGGAGATGACCAATCAGCAGCTGGACCAGAGAGCAAACTTAAAATAAAAGCCACTTTAGTCTCATCAAGCTGGAAATCTGCTGGAGTTGAAGCAATGAATGTTCTGCATTGGTTTAAAAAAGCTGGAAATTTACTACGCTCTCCAGTAAACTTATCAGGCAATGCTAAATAACACCTGCTTCTTCCGGGAGGGGGAGCTGGAGCTGGGGCTGGGGCTACTGCAGCTTGCTGAATCTGCTGCTGCAAATTGCCAATTTGTAGCTGGAGACCTTGAACTAGTTGATACAGAGCAGGATTATCAGCTAGAAGCTGCTCCATGACGTCACTGGACTTGCGCAGTACTGAAAGCTCGGACTATGGTTTTGTTTTTTGTTTCTTTGGTCACGAGCAATCTGTTGTATCTGGCCCTTCTCAGCTTAGTAAAGTCCACAGGAATATTTCTTTAAGAGTTTTATTTAACACAGTTCAAGAGATTCACTTCAAAGCAAGATGCTGGCAGTTCGTTTGCGGAACGGCCGAGTCTGACTTATTTACATTCAGCTTAAACATGCTCTCCCCCCTTCCAATAACTCACTCTTTATCTCTCAGGTTGTCTAAGACCTCATTAATCTTCCGTAGATTCCAAAAACACCAGAAAACTGAGTTCAAACTAACTCCTCGAGGTATCAGGCTACTACTTGATATTAACGTTGCTCGTGACAAAGAATTAGTCCCTCCTTCACCTTCTAATATAGTTTTCGATACGTCACTTTCCCCATGGCTTCCTTTTTCCACGTAACTGAAACCTCCGCCTATCAAACCTTCGGAATCTCGGATCAAGCCATATATTTTCCTGTTCCAAGTCTGACTCCCCGCTTTGAGATTCTGACCCAGACTGCATGCAAATCTCCTCACTGTCTGTCTCGGCTGCCGGGAGGGGAAAACACCCAGAGGGGCCTGGCTGCTCCTCCTCATCCTCTGACATTTCCCAAGCTGGTCTAGAGACACCCACAACAATTACTATACACAAAAATCTCTTAATTAATTGAGCTTCGCTCCAAGTTTAACTTTAATTTTTCCATGTCAAACAAATTTCCATAAAACAATAAAAAATCATCAAACTAGATTAAACACACATATATATAATTACAGTTTTCATAATTCTAAACCTAAGTCATTATCCTTGAAACGCTCCATAAGACCAATGTTGCTTTTGATCTATTAAAAAAATCACTCCAGGTTTAACTTTCATGTTTCCATATCAAACAAGTTTCCATAAAACAATAAAAAATCATTAGACTAAATTAAAGATACATATATATAACTGCAGTTTCCATATTACTAAGCCTAAATCATTATCCTTAAAAAAAGTCCATGAAACCAACATTGTCTTTTAATCCATTAAACAGTTTTAAATTTCTTTCATGAGACCAATATTGCCTTTTTATCTATTAAAGAATTTTAAATTTGATTAAATTTCTCCAAGTTTAACTTTCATGTTTGAATATCAAACAAGTTTCCAAAAAACTATAAAAATCATTAGACTAAATTAAACATATATATATATATATATATATATATATATATATATATATATATATATATATATATATATATATATATATATATATATATATATATATATATATATATATATATATATATATATATATATATATATATATTGTTTAAAATTGTTGACAAAGAAATAAGGGATTTCTGATATAGTCTTATTTCTTTGTCAACAATGTTAAACAACATATATATATTTGTGCTTGCAAAAGGAAAGAATGATTCCTTCCTCCCATATTTGGGTTTACAGGGTGCAATCTAAAAAAATAAACACTTGACATATATATATATATATATATATATATATATATATATATATATATATATATATATATATATATATATATATATATATATATATATATATATATATATATTTCGAGTTTCTTAACTCTCTTCAGTCAGAACTCACCCTTCCGGGATTCGAACCTGGGCAGTCTGCATGCTAAGCAGATGCTTTAACCTATTGAGCCACAAGTTCTCTCCCGCTTTGTCCGTAGTCAGGGAGTAAGGATATGTGTCAAGTGTTTATTTATTTTTAGATTGCACCCTGTAAACCCAAATATGGGAGGAAGGAATCATTCTTTCCTTTTGCTTGTTTCAGCTCAACCCAGAGCCATCCTGCAAGCAGAAATATATATATGTTGTTTAAAATTGTTGACAAAGAAATAAGGGATTTCTGATATAGCTATTTCGAGTTTCTTAACTCTCTTCAGTCAGAACTCACCCTTCCGGGATTCGAACCTGGGCAGTCTGCATGCTAAGCAGATGCTTTAACCTATTGAGCCACAAGTTCTCTCCCGCTTTGTCCGTAGTCAGGGAGTAACTGCAATTTCCATATTACTGAGCCTAGATCATTATCCTTAAAACAATCCATAAAACCAGCATTACCTTTTAATCCATTAAACAGTTTTAACTTTCTTTTTCAGTCTAATTCTAGGTTTTCTTCTATACCAGACAGGTTTCCATAACAACGCATCCCTTTCAGCCAGTAAATTCATTTTTGCTATTTGTAACATTCTTTGAGGAAGTATAAATCTTTTCCTCTGCAGTAGAAACCTTTTTCTCTTCTTCTTGCAGTGTCGTTGGTTTGTAGTAAGAAATCTTAGTCTTTGCTTCTTCTGATTCTCTGAGTTTCAGAAGAAAGAGTTGTCAAAGAAAATAAGTTCCTCTTCTGTTTCTATCAATTCCTTTTCTGGTATATTTTGATTTATACCATAATCAGATGTAGCTTGATCATCAGTTTGAACAGATATAGTAGACTATCTGAGTCTTGATTTTGAAGTACAGTTTTTAATTGTAGCACATATGTCAGCAGTGGCCCCATAAATCTTTTCCAATATAAGTGCATAATTCAATTGTGGCTGAATCTCCATTTTAGCTACTAATGCTTAAAAGAAAATCTCTTTTGTGAAGGCTATATTTAAAATAAACAACATCCACCTCCACAGTTTCCACAGTTGCACAGCTTATCTTTCCAGAAGTATTTTGAAATTCAGTGTTCCATCTTTAAAAAAATAGTCTCAACTTGCAGTATCAAACATTTGCCACTAGATGTCCTCAGTGGGTTAAAAAAACAATCAGTTCCCCCCCTTTTTTTGTCCTTTAAAATATAATATATAGGAAGAAAAATAATACAGTTCTTGCCAAGAGAGAAGAAAAAGAGAAAAAAAACATTTTCCACCTTTTTTCCCATTTTGTATATAAAAAAAGATATATATAAAAGTAAAATATAGTCTATTTCAATATTTACAAAATGCCTTCTTTCCCCCCCCCCCAAAAAAAGCAGAAGCCACCTTTCCAAGCCAGGGAAATAATTCCCAAAGGCTCTTACAGGTATTAAAGTAAACAAAAAATAGAAAAGAGAGTTGCAAAGTTCTCACCCAGGCTCACCACGGGGGCATTCACAGCTTAGATGTTATTTGACTTACAGACTGAAGTGGCAGGGCGATCGGCCATTTTACTGGCCGATCTTCTCCATCGGCCCTCGGAGTTTCATCCGGACAGCTGGAGGAGCTGCCGCTCCTCCACAGCTGGACCGCAGCCTCCTCGACGGAAGTCGCACCCTCCAGAGTGACTTTGGACCCGCATAAGGGTCCACCGACGAAGGGAAAACTAGTCGGCGAGGAGATAAGTCTCACCGCACAACTAGCGACGCCACGAACTGGAACCGGAAGTCCTTTAATCAAATATCTAAAGAGCTAGACATATGTGCTAAAGATGGCAAATGATTATCAATCCTATGCAGGCATATTGGAGATATTTGTTGAGAGATGGGGTGAAAGGGACAGAACATGGTCAGAAAAGTTATAATGACAACCATGACTGCACTATCTGATCCGCCCCCTTTTTAAAAATTTGCATTGCACATCCTTCTTTATGGAAGCTGTCCCATAATCCCCTTAATCCTTTTAAAATGCTCATGGCTCTGGTCCAATATTGTCAGGATAATCAAATGGTAAAAAGCAAAAGCTTTGCTATTTTTTACCATTCCAAAACCTATAATTGTAACATAGTATTCAAACAACTAAGCAAGCCAAATGTTATAAATATTTTGGTGTAGTAGTCCACCTCTTCAGAATCAACAAAGGTTCAATATAATTATGTGTCTTTCCTGTCCATTAACATTGCTTCTTCTATTTTAAGATTACACCAGAGATAGAAAGGTTCTTTTTTCCCCAAGAACAATTAAATTATTCATTGAAAAATCTGCTGCACTGTCCTATGGGACACAACTGGAACTTGATTAAGGTTTTGCTCCTTATAAAAATGTAGAGGGAACAAAAGGTATTTACTCTGTTCTTTCTTTGTTTCTAACCTTGAAATATGTGCCAAATGTTGCTCTGAGACTGGAGACAGCACTGCTTAGAATAGACACCATACAGTAGTCAGCAAAGAATGTTATTTACCTTGATGAGGTTCAGTTTATTTCTTACAGGTCAGCTTTCACTAAAATGACAATTATATGTCTCAGTGTTTGCTCTGAAGGCCTTGCATCTGATATTTTGCTAATTTCAGAGCCAAAGAAATAACTTGATATTTGATCAACCATGCTAAGTTTCAAAATGAGTAAAACCAAAAGAACTGATCAACTATTTCACCTATTATAAAGCTTCTATACTGTAACAACTATAACTATAATTAGAACTATGATAATCTTTTTCTAGAGCTTGCTTTGATGCTTTCCCTTCGGCAGTCTTGCAGGGCAGATTCAGCAAAATCAGATTTTTCCTGCAAAGATCAGACAATATTGAGTCTGTAGGTTGCATTTTTATAAGTGTTATTTCACCCAAAATATGGCATATATGATTTATGGCCAGACTACATTCACTGCTGTATTGGCACGAATCAGCAAAAGGACAGAAAAACTTTGGAGAAATGGTGCTCAGATATAGACTTAAAGTGCAGCTGTCCTGTCATGTGAGAAGAATAAACTGCTCTGGCTGCTAGCCAAGATTATTGTGGACCAGGTGAAGAAAGCATTTCTTTTGGCCAAACATGGTATACAAGTGTTGGAGAGTAATATCAGGGGACAGCCCACCTTCTCAATTACTGAGAGACATGCTGCTGATTTCAATTGTAAAAGGAGAGAGAAGTGTAGGGGAAAAGATGAAGAGACATGTTGCTACATTGGAGTCTGTGTTCCTTTAGGCATCAAGGTAGAAAATGTTTTTTGGAAAGACTGTGAGGGAAGAGAGAGACATCACCATGTGCCAATCCATTGGGTTGAATGATTGAATGGACTGTTCAGGTGTCAGTTCTTTACTCTAAGAAAAAGACATCAACTGCAGGCTTCACAGAAAAAAGAAGATATAAAAATTCAGACAGAGGGATGTGCTAAAACCCATGGCAATCAAGGATGGAGAGAAATGGTGCCAGAAATAGATGTCTGGAGACTTCAGGGAAGTCTTGGTCAAAGATGTAGGGAGAAATGATATATCATTCAACATTTATGCTGACATTCATTTCTTCTCTCTCTCAGTGAAATGCTGAGGGAGAAGGAGAAGGAGAAAGGAGAAATTGGTAGCTAAGCAACAGAGTGGATGGTTGCTAGGGAATAGTCCTGAGAAAGAGGCAGAAAAAGTTAGAAACTGGAAAGTTTGGACACTGTTGTAAATAGTTTTTCCTTAATTCTTGTTAACTGATGTACATAGAAAAAGAAAGCGGCAACAAAAATCCTCCATGGGATTTTTTCTTTCACAAGATTTCTTAGACACGATTGTCCTCCTTAGAGTCATACACATATACCTAGCTGAAAAGAACCTAAAGTCACATGGTAACACTAAGACAAAAAAAATAATCCTACTTCCACTGCCTTTTAAAAATTGCTCCGCTGAATAGAGGAATTTTACATGTTACTTCATAACAGACAGAGATCTTATTCAGTTACCTACTTAATTGGCAAATTCTGCTATGTATCATGATAACATATAAGGTCACCATTAGGGGATAATATAAGTGATAGATTGATAGATAGATAGATAGATAGATAGATAGATAGATAGATAGATAGATAGATAGATAGATAGATAGATAGATAGATAGATAGATATGCAGACAGATATTTGAGAGGATAAAATATTTCTCTTTGGTATAATTTTATTAAACTTAATCTAATAAAGATTTTATTTTGATGTGAAATGTAAACTAATAGGAGCTTTCCAGGTCTAGGTAATGATGTGAAAATCTAGTTGCAAGGCTATATAACCAAAGCCTGCCAGGAAACAACTGTTTATTGTTAAGGATGAGGAGGAAATAAAATCCTCAGAGTGCTAGAGGAAATAGATGAAGACAGATAGTTGTTAGACAGAGTGGAGTCTGAATTAGGAATCTCCAGACAGGTAAAAATTCAGAAGATTTATTTAGTGTAGGGCATATAATGTCAGGGAAATCAACACATGCTAGACACACACAAGGCAGTCTTGATAGCCTAAATTGCTAGTTTATTCTGTTTGGCACCTGTGCGCCTATCCTTGGTAAACTGCAGGGGTTGAACTAGCTTACATCAGGGGACTAATAGTGCTCAGATTGCTCACTCTTCTGGGCTCCTCCCCCAATCTTGCCTTGTCTTGTGTCACAATGCTTTGCTTTCAGTCTCTGCATGCAGCTAAGTTTTTCCCACCTATTTGCAAATTGCATGTTTGAACTGCTGAATGGGCAGGGGCTAGGGATCAAGCAATGGGAGCTTTCTCTGTCTCCTGGAGACCTTCTCAAACAGATAGAATGCAGACCATTCCTAGCCGGCAGTTCCACCATCATTAAGCCACTGTGCCATTGCATCCCCTTTTTATACTTGCCTAATTCAGCAGAATTACACATATAAAAGTAGATAAGCTGTGAAAAGTGAAAAGCAGGAGTACAGTTCGAAAATACTATCACGTCTAAGAAAATAAAGTTAATCTAAAAAGCAATCTACTAAGACAAAAAGATGCGGAATCAAACTTGGAAGTTTTCTCTCTTTCAGAATTAAGGGAAAAGAAAGATAAATAGTGAGATAAAAAGAGAAATGCTATGGGGTTTCCTCCCTTGCAGTGCTGTGCTCAGCAAGAGTTACTTGTCTGTCATAAAAAGAATAGGAAGCAGTTTGGAGTAGTCCTGATTAGTAATGTTTCAGACAGAGCAGGCCAGTAGATTTATTGGAATGGAAAAATGTCTGATAGTTTGGATGTGAAAGGATCAAAACTGGAACAAGCAGATCTGGGAAGAAACAATTCACAGCCTGTGCATATAAGAGAGAAAAATGAAGTGATAGCTCTCAGCAATCCATTTATTCAAAGAAACTAACTGAATGATTTTGGTTCAGTTTATCTCTTAGCCATCTTTGAGTTGTCCTAGAGAAAAATGGTAGAGGGAACTCTTAGAACAAAAGAAAGATAAAAGTTGAATTAACAAATTCAGATAGTCCTCAATTTACAATCATTCATATAACAACTACTCTAACTTACGAGGGTGCTGAAAAATGTCACTTATAATCATTGCAGCAGCCATGTGATCAAAATTTAGGCATTTATAACAGTTACAGCAACATAAGTTCACATGATTACCATTAATGACATTCACAGGGGGCTTGCAACAAGCAAAATCAATGTGAAAATAGGATTCACTCAACCTGGTGATTCACTGAATAGACATGGCCTAAAACGATGTAAAATTGGATGCAGTTCACGTAATGACTGAGTTGTTTAGCAACAGAAGTTCTGGTCCCAATTATGATCATAAATTGACGACTACCTGTAAACAGATACCACAAAGTGGATATGAAAAAATTAGAGGATGGCTATTGACATGCTCATATGCTATGAATCATATATTATTCCAAACTCAAAGCCACAGCATTTATTTATTTTTAAAAGGAAAGACACGGAGAGGGCATCCTTGCAGAGTGGTTATGATACCTATATTTTATTCATTGCTAAAAAACTGCAGAAAGGATGATATGTCACCGAGTGCCATCCATGCCAGCATGGTTTATGATTAGCAGTTGGCAGTATGAAACAAATGCTACATTTCTGTTCTTTGGTTGCATTTCCAATTAGAACAATTGGCATGGGAGATATTTTGAAAACTCACGTGGCCTTTTTATATGTGGATCTTGGCATGGGGATGCTAAAAATTAAAAATATATTTTAAATAGATAATCAGTATACTTATGAACTCAGTGTCTTCTTACCTGATTATTTTAACATTTCAGATCAGGAAGAAATAAAATGAAGAAATGTTTCAGTGAAACTGCTACCTAGTACTGGTCCTCTGGGTCAAACAAAAGATAAATAAAAGCCATTACTTGTGTTGATCATATACTAAAAAATAGTTTCCCTTGTCAGAATTTGCTCCAAGGATGACTTACAAATCTTTGTCCAGATTTCTTTTCTCATCATTACCATCTACTGGTGAATTTCTTGTCCTCTTCTTCCTCATAATACAAGTAGTCTTCAATTTATGACCACAACTAATCGCAGAATTTATTTTGCTAAGTGAGAAGTACCTTGTTAAGTGACTTTTGCCCCATTTTATGACTTTTTTTTTACCAAATTTGTTAAATGAATTGCTGCATTTGTTAAATTAGTCACATGGTTGTTAAGTGAATCTGGCTTCTTCATTCACTTTGCTTGTCAGAAGCTCACAAAAAATGATCACATGACCCCAGGATACTACAACTGTCATAAATATGAACCAGTTGCCAAGCATCTGAATGTAAATCATGTGACTATAGGGATGGGACAATGATCTTAAGTGTGAAAAATGGTCATAACTCACTTTTTTCAGTGCTGTTGTAACTTTGAACCATCACTGAATGAACTGTTGTAGGTTGAGGACTACCTGTAGATATAAAGCTATGATAAATAAAAAAAATGTTAGTAAGATAACTTTAAGATAGATAGAATCTAGATACACGTAGAAAGCTAGAATGATTACAAGCACTGTAAAATATTTACCCTCAAATCACTACAACTTTTAAAATGAAGTATAAAAATGCACCACTGTGAGTCCCATTATACCAATATCTGTAGCAGAGAAAAAATTCTCTCACAGCCCCAAATTACTGTTGATGCTTATCAAATTAATTTTTCATCCTAGATATTTTCATTGCAGCCTAGATCAGAAATTTAGGAATGTATTGGAATTTCAGTATCTCCCATCTCTCGTCCTTCTTTTTTGACTTACCTTTAAAGCTGTGGATGGATGTGTTTAATCAATGGAACAAAAATAATACACAAAGCATAAATAATGCAGTTATATGTGTTACAGCTATATGTGTTATGTATGCTTAACACTGATTCAGAAGTGTTTTAGACATGTACAAGGCACAATAAACTATGCAATTCATTAAAAACAACTAGTCTTCTTTTGCAGTCATCATGTGCACTTAAAGAAAAATGCAGCTCCTGTAAGGAACTGATTTATGTACATTATTGTAATCCTTAAAGCAGCCACATGTTTTTCTATCCTTGGCAGGAATCTGAAGAGGTTGTGTTAATGAATAACATTGATATGCTTCTCTTGATCTAGTTTCAAAGCATTTTTTATAAATAATTGCTTAAAGTTTGTACAACATTCATTAGGTACTAATTAAAACTCCAGAACATTCCAGGTCTCATCTGCACCCCACTAACCCATCTGTTTGAGAGGATCTGATAGTTTTATTAAGAATATTTTTTTAAAAATAGCTGGTACTATTCATGAGATGGTGTTCTTGATGCTGTTCTGTTTTAGTGTTGGAGAGTATCCAAAATATCATAAATGCTTTCAGCTCAGAATTCACTCCTGGGAAAAGGTCTGGACCATACTGGGAATGGTCCAAATGATGTGGTCCAAAAAAGAAATAGAACAATAAGTTTCCATATATAAAATAGAAACAATAATAAAAGTCCAATTTATTTCAGATTACACCATTTCAACCATTGTGAGACTGCCTTGACAGTTTTCCCAAAATTATTCTCCCAAACTAGAAATCTGTTCTGGGGAAACAGATGTGTGTGGGGACAAATCTTTCCAAAACATAATAGATTGTTTTCCCTGAAACAGGGGAACTTTGGCTTTCAGAGACTGGACTTAAAATAAAATATGGAGAAAAAATATGGTCACTATTTCGCTTGCTGCCCAGATATTTTTGATTGCTATGATTGGAGACATAACCAACAAAGTTATTGTCACAAAGGACAGTTCTAATTATGATACATAAACAAATAGCCAGTTATACCAAGTAAACATTTTGATATAACATGAATGGTTGAATTAAATAGATATACATAAGTTTATATACATATGAAATTGGTGTAATACCATCTCATTCTTTAAAATCTTCTTTTACTTTTTATTTTAGACACGTTAATGTTTTTTTTGCTATTATTGCTATTCTTACTCCTGATTTATTTTGAAATTCCCTTACTGAGTTTAGTGACCTGACATTTTAAATTCCCTAGTTATTTCTAAGTTCAATTGCTTGTCTATTATTGCAAAAATCCGTATGCTTATACTTTTAAAAGGTTAATTTAATGCAGCAAGTTTATTGTGTATTCCCCTTGCAAGATGTTTCACCTTTTATCCTTGTTTTTCTTTACTTGTTTGTAGGTATTAGCTATAGCACTAAATTATGGAAACCAAATTCCAAATAAAAAATAATCTTAGATCAGGATCATATATGTAACTATAAATGTGCCAGATTCAACATTTACATTCCAACAAACATATTTAATCTTTTTTATTATTTTTATCCTCCAAAGTGACATATTTTATATGTACAGATTACACAATTAGAGTCAACGAGGACTAATCAACACTCAGTTGAAACAGACTAGCCTATATGTTCTGTCCATATTCCAAGCCTCAGAGGCTTTTCCCTTTTACTTATCAGCTTTCTCTTTTTTATTCATAGGTCTTCCCAACAGTTTTTCTTTCACTCTGATCCACTTTTATTATGCTAGGGTTCCAGTGTGGGAAGCAGAAGGAAGAAATAAACTCATATCTACTGACTTGAAATATTGTTGTGCAATGGGAACAATAAGGAAATATTTTGGTTATGGATACAGAACAATGATACGAGTGAAATGTTTCAGCATTCTAGATGTCTCTGAAAGCATAAGATAACATTTTTATAAGTACAAATACTAATCAGAGTGACCCCAGGATAAGAAATGTCAAGATTATGGCTGCCAATGCATATAGCTAATATAAACATAACAAGAATATGTAATGTTGCCTCGTAGAAAATACACTAGATTTTTTGAAAAAACAACAATTTTCAGGGTATTCGTTCACTGTAAAACTAATTTCACACCTAGTCTATTATGTAATGTGGTATGAAAATAGTTCTTTGCTTCAAGATATCATTGAGATTTTGGGTCATGCTGATTTAGTTGTGTTTAGTGAAGTGGAAATTATACTGGCAAACTTCTTGTGATAGCCTTTGTGTTATATTTTGTTTCCTTTTATTAAAATGTTCATTTATTGCTACAATTAACGTATCATGACGATTTCACTAAGATGTGTCAGGTATAATAATGCTAATACTGATATATTAACTATAATTTACTTAACTAAGCAGTACAGGTTATTTGTATAATTAAAGTAGCTATAAATGTTGTTATTTACCTCCTCATGGCCAAAAAAGAAATATGTATTGACTATGCCATTTTGAATGATATATATGTCTATCTGTCTGTGAGTTTATGAATTATTTACAATTATATTTCTATTTTTTAGCACTCTCATATTAGATTCAAAGCCAAGAGCAGAAACTAAAGACCTAATTGATAACTCCAGGTTATCACAATTGTTTACATTATTTCTGTATTTATTTGTATCATTGCATTATTTTCAGTTTTAAAATGCCATATTTATACTTTTTCAAACTGAACTCAAATTTCAAAACTATAAAATCTGCTGCTATATGTGAGGATTAGAAATAGAAATGCTTGAAAAATAAAACAAGACACCTGACAGCTTCTAAATTCACAAAAAGAACACCACAGGAATTTTTTGTAGACTTTCTTATCCATATCAGATTGTGATAGCAGAATATTAAAGATACTGATACTAAAAATCCCAAAACCCAAAGTAGAGTAGTGAAATACCTGTTCCAAGAACATGCAGTTTAGATCTTTCACTGCTCTACTCTGGATTTTTAGTATAAGTAAAACAACCACTACATAAATAGATGGCACAGCACAGGAGAATCAATGCACCAGAACAGAATTCAGCACTTGATCTATACTTTAAAGAAAAGGGCTACTCCTTTGAAGACAGTAAGGTTCACATTTTGGAAATCTTGGAATTGACTTTGCTTTTTAATGTAGCTTTTTCAGCAGCCCTGAGATGGTTCCACCCTTCAATGTTCAATCAGAATAGAACTGGAAGGGACCTTGGAGGTCTTTTAGTCCAACCCCCTGCTCAACTTGTTTGCATTCTAATTCAGGTAACTCTGAGGAAACAGATTAGCTCCTAAGTAGTTTCAACACCCTTAGAATGTTAACAACTGGCTGATTGCAGAGAGTATAAATCCCTTCCATTCACCACCAGTTAGCTAGAACTGAAGGAGCTTCCTGAATGAGAAGCAAAATGTTTTAAAGAAAAACCAGAAGATCCAGTTATCTTTGGGATTATGTTTTTTCTCAAGAGAAAGACTTCATTTTATAATTATTATAGATGACAATGGTAATACCTAGCTGAAAAAGCTAGGCAAAATCAAAGTTGTGTGCTAGACTGGAAATAGGGAAAAGCAGACCACTTCTATAACATACCAAATAAATAAATCTGAACTTTAAGTTTTATTAAGTCTCAAGAGTTTAATAGACTATACATTTTTAAATAGTTTTACTATACATTTTATAAAGCAAATGCTACAATAGTGGTGCTTTCTTTTGGTTAAACAGAAATAATTTTCCTAAAGTTATAGCAAATTAGTAAGCACAAAAAATATCATGACTATATGGTATAAAAATCACTGTAATAAGACCTTGTAAAAGAGGATATTTTTTCTACTTTGTACAGATCTGAAATATTTATGGTAAAAAAAGAGAAAGTGATAGAGAAAGTGATAACATGGATTTGAAAATCATCACTTCTTTTTCAGTAATAATATTCTGTTCCTATTGTCAATTCCTTATTAAGCTCTTGCTGAATTCTTTTGCAATTTTTCTTAACTGAAAGATATCAGCAGGGGGTGGATCACCCCTCTGAAAAGTATTGATGTTTGACTAGAGCCAAAAAAACCCCTAAAACCTTAAATATCAACATATTATTAGAATAATTGTGTGCTCAGGGAAGTGAAGCACAAAATTTACTGTTAGATTTCAAAGGGTAATAGATATGGTTTAATTAAACTAGGATATTATTGTATATTATTAATTTGATGTTACTTTTGAAAAAACTGAATGGATAAACAGTGCTGAATAAATATAGAATACAATGTTAATCTTTAACATGTTATTGTTATGATCCCATTATGTATGATCTAATGCATCCATTTACAATATATTTCAATATCAGAAAATGAGAAGAAAAAGGAACAAGGACACAAAACCTTAGTGTCTTTTCTGGGTTCAAGGTTTGAATTTTTATGACTATTCAACTAAAACAGATTCATGATGTTGTTTTAATCATTGATTGTTATTCTTATGAACCAGTCTTGATACTCTAGGAGGATACCAGTAAGACATTAGGAAATCTGGCTCTCAAAAGAAAAATAAGAAGTCAGAATCATACACCCCATTCTTTTAAACATATACTTTTACTCAGTTAATCAAATTTATAACAAAGTTCCAACAAAAACATAATAACACATTATCATGTTGCCATTTCAAGCATTAAAACAATAAAACAATAGGGAAGCAGAATGAAAAAAACGGAGTATTAAACTAGATTATAAATCATTTATTTTTAAACTACTTGTATCCTGATTTCCAAACTTTTATAATAATACTGTTGTTGAAAGAAATATCTTCAGGTCCTGTCCAAGCCGGGAATAAATAAAATGGAGGCTGCTTAGGGAAGAAGCCTATTTTCTGGGGTGTCTGGTTATACCTGCCAGCTTGGTGTTGTGTGCAAATTTGATGAGTTCCCCATCTATCCTCTCATCCAAATCATTGATGAAGATGCTGAAAAGCACTGTGCCTAGAACAGAGCCCTGGAGCATGCCACTACACACTTCTCTCCATGTAGATGCAGTTCCATTGAGGACCACACACTGAGTATGGCTGGTCAGCTGGTGGTGATGCTGTCTAACCCACATTTTTCTATCTTATCAAGTAGTAGGTTGTGGACTATTTTATCAAATGCCTTACTGAAGTCCAAGTAAATTATATCCATAGCATTTGTCTGGTCCACTAATTTTGTCACCTGGTCAAGAATGCAATAAGATTTGTCTGGCATGATCTGTTTTTAACAAAACCATGTTGGCTTTTAGTAATGACTTTGTTTGCCTCTAGGTGTTTGCTCATTTGTTGCTTGATTATCTTTCCAAGATCTTCCCAAGTATTGAGGTCAAGCTGATAGGTCTGTAATTTCCTGGATCATTTTTTTTCCATTTTTGAATATGGGAACTACATCAGCTCTTTTCCAGTCCTCTGGTAGTTCCCCAGTGCTCCAGTATCTTTGACTGCTATAGTTCAGGGGTTCTGAGATCACATCTGCCAGTTGCTTCAGAATCTTGGGGTGTAGTCCATCTGGTCCTGGTGATTTGAACTCATCTAATGCTCACTTACCATTTTCTTAACTTGCGTTTCTAATCTCTTTTTTATGGTACTGTTTTTGATAGGTTGGACTATTTTTTTCCTTTGTGTAAATACGGATGCAAAAAACAAGTTGAGTAGTTTTGCTTTCTCCCTGTTGCTTGTCACCTTCTTGCCACTTTCTCCCACTAGTGGACCAATCAATTTCCTTAACTTTTTTCTCCTTTTTTACATGTTGAAAGAAGCTTTGTTATTGTTGTTTTTTACTTTTGTCACAAGCCTTAGCTTGTCACAAGCCCATAAGCCTTGTCACAAGTTCATTTTGAGCCTTAGCTTTCCTCACTTCATCTTTGCAGGCTTGGGCTATTTGCAGATATTCTGCCTTAGTTATGTGCCTTTCTTTCCACTTTTTATACTTGTCCTTTTTGTCTTTCAGTTTATTAGACAGTTCTTTATGCAGTCATGCTGGTTTCTTTTGAGAGCTGTTATTTTTCTTCTTCGTTGGTATTATGCTAGACTGGGCTTTTATTATCTCACTTTTCAAAATTTCCCAAGCTTTTTGAGTTGTTTCCCCCTGAGGATTCTCATCCATGGAATCCTTCCCAAGCTCTCTCTAAGTTTATTGGAATCAACTCTCCTAAATTCCAAGACTCTAGTTTGACTGTGTTCTATTGCTTGTCCTTGCATAGTGTTGAATTCCAATATTGCATGAACACTTCCCCCCAAGGTTCCTGTGGCTTCAACACCTTCTATCATTTCCTCTCTGTTAGTGAGAATTAAATCCAAAATGGCTAATCCCCTAGTTCCCTTCTCTACTTTTTGGGAAACAAAGTTGTCTGCTAGGTTTGTCAAGAATCTATTTGATCTTTCACCTGCACAGTTTGTCTCCCAGTTGATGTCAGGGTAATAATTAAAGTCCCCCATTACTATTGTGATGTGCTTCCTACATACCTTAGTTAGATGGCTAGCAAAAAGTTCATCTATTTCCTCTGTTTGGTTGGGTGGCCTGTAGTATACACCTATGGCAATGTCATTTTTTCTTCTTTTATATTGACCCAAATGCATTCAAGATAGTTTTCATCATTGTTGTGCTCTATTTCTGTAGAGATGTAGTTATTTCTTATAGAGAGAACAACTCCGCTTCCTCTTTTATTTGGTCTATTTCTTTTGAATAATTTAAATCCGTCAAGCTGTGTGTTCCATGTGTGGGTTTCATCCCAGCAAGTTTCTGTAATGGCAACAATATCATATTTGCCCTCATTTACCTGAATTTCTAGTTCACCCTGTTTATTGTTCATACTCTGTGCATTTGTGTATAGACATTTGAGTCCTTTATGACTGACCCTGTATGTCGAGCCCTCTCGGGCTCGACATACAGGAGGGGGGAAGGACGGCATGGTGGGGAAGGTGAAGGAGCTCGAGCCGCGATACTCCAGCAGGCCATCGACACTGTATTTACTTTCTACATAACCTATGTGGTACCTGAGTTCCCCTATTTCCTTGCTACCTGTTTGATTAGTGCACTTTGTGTGGCACTCGTTATTAAAAGCTTGATTTTGCTTGACAGCAAGGTTGATATTCTTGTCCACACACACACACATCTATGTTACATGCACTGATAACCCTATTATTTTTAGATTGCCGGGGACAGGGATGTTCTGTATCAATTAACTCACTGTCCCCATTGTTTAGTTTAAATATTCTTCCAGAAAGTCTGTGAATTTATTGCCACTGCTGTAAGAAATGACCCTGTCATTTAATAGGGTCAAGCATCTGAATACTATAGCTAAGACAGAAATGGTTTTCTGCTGTCTTTATATTCAGATACAAAATAATAAACTATTATTATTTTGCTTTCAGTTCAGACTGATGAATATTTGTTTCAGAAGTTTATTTGAAAGGAGAATTATAGAAAATTTATTGGCTATAGTATGCTGTTCTTGAATCTATTCTGAACAATGTGGCTAATGATGTGAGTGAATATCCTAATTTTCATTGTATAATTTATATGCAGTGATCTACAGCATTCCTTGTTTCCTATACTTGAATAAAAACCCAAAGGGAGCCCTTATTGCCTTCTCCAACAGTACATTAATCTCAAAACATTACCAAGAGAAATTCTCAAAAACACTGATAATAAGGCATGCAAATTGAGGTTCTTTCACCCCCCCCCCAAAATTGTATGGATTGCAAGCTCAACTTAGTGGCTTTATAAATACACTGGAATATGTGAAAAAAAGACTTTAAAGATTTGAACATTCCTATGATAACTATTAAATATGTGATGTTAGGCAAAAATTATATTACTGAATGCAATATGCAGTATAGCATGAATATAGAATCTCCTATACTCCTATACTGAATTCTAATCTAATATTTAGAGAAGTAAGAGCATTTTTTTGACATGAAGTAATGGTTGAGCCACCGGATGGGTAACTTTTAATGTCCATTCTTCAATAGATGGTATTTCAGATGACTTCCAATATTGACCCACCAACAGTCTTGCAGCCGTAGTCAAGTTCAAGATCAATTTAGTCTCTGTGGTGGAGCAGTCCTTTGTTATACCCAACAAAAATAACTGTGGTACGAACTCAATACGCTTTTTCAAAATATTTTGAAGAATCCACCATATTTTTATCCAAAAAGCCTTAATTTTTTTACATGTCCACCAAATGTGAAAATAAGTTGCATCCAAAGATTCGCATCTCCAACATTTGGGTTTCAGATTTGGATACATAAGCGACAATTTTTTTGGGTCTAAATGCCATCTATAAAACATTTTATAAAAATTCTCTCTTAAATGCTGAGCTTGTGTAAACTTAACATTTTTCACCCATATTCTTTTCCAAGTTTCCATCCTGATTGAATATCCAAAATTCCCTTCCCACTTGATCATACAGTCTTTAACTAGTTCCTTTCCAGAATCAATTTCAATTAAAGCGTCATATATTCTTTTAATATGCATCGCTCTTTGGTCTCTAATTTGTATAATCAGTTTTTCATCCTTTAGAGAAAAACCCATCTTAACATCTTTTTGCCATCTGGCTTGAAGTTGTGCATGATGATACCAATTATGAGCTATACCTTCCTCCCTTAATCTGTCTAGTGATTTCAGTTCTAAGCTATTCCCATCTTTATTCAAAAGTTTATCATAGGGCTCCACGTCTTGAATTTGTTGTATACCCACACTCTGTATTGCATGTCTGGGAACAGTCCATAAAGGAATTTTACCATTTAACTTATAATAATACTTTTTCCAGACACGCATCACAGAGTTTCTTAATATATGCTCTTTAAAACCCCTGTCCAATTTTTTATCATAAACTAAATAGGCGTGGAACCCATACACTAACCCATATCCTTCTATATTCAGTATTCTTTCATTTGTTAAATTAATCCAATCACTTATTGCCACTAGAACTGCTGCATAATAATATAATTTGAAATTAGGCACTTTCATTCCACCTCTCTCTCTTGTATCTTGAATAATTTTAAGTTTAACCCTTGGTTTCTTGCCATCCCAAATAAAATTGTTTATACCTTTCTGCCATTCATCAAGATTCCCATCCTTTTTAAGTATTGGCAACATTTGAAATAAAAATAGAAATTTCGGTAATACATTCATTTTAATAGCGGCTATCCTACCCAGGATAGATAATTGTAGTTTTTTCCAATTCTCCATTTCTTTTTGAACTTTACTCCATAAGAACTCATAATTATTCTTATATAATTTACCATTTGAGGCTTCTATATAAATTCCTAAATATTTAACTTTTTTAACTATCTCACATCCCGTTATTCTTTCCAAATCTTGTTTTAATTTATTATCAAAATTTTTGACCAACATCTTTGTCTTGGATAAATTTAATTTAAAACCAGATACTTTTCCATAATTTCGAATAATTTCCATCAAACTCTGAACCGATTGCATTGGCTGAGTCAATGTCACAAGTAAATCATCTGCGAAGGCACATAATCTATAATCATGTTTTCTAATTTGTACCCCCTTTAATTCCTCTGATGCTCTAATCCTATTCAATAAGACCTCTAAAGTTAAGACAAACAATAAAGGAGATAAGAGACAACCCTGTCTAGTACCCTTTTCAATGTTAAACAAATCTGTTAATTGACCATTTACTATAATCTGTCCTGTTTGTTTCTGATATATAGCTGTTATGGAATTAATAAACTGGTCCCCCATTCCCATCCTTACCACAAGCCTTTGCAGAAATGTCCAATTCAATCTATCAAAAGCTTTTTCTGCATCTAAAAACATTAAAACAGCCGGCACTTGAATATGTTTATCCAAGTATTCCAGTATGTTAACAAGTTGTCTAACATTGGTTTTCATCTGTCTCCCTTGTAAAAAACCAGTCTGATCCGGGTGTATCCTCTGTGTCAAAACTGTCATTAATCTATTAGCCAAAATTTTTGCAAAAATCTTGTAATCCGTATTTAACAATGAGATAGGTCTAAAATTTTCTACTTGTACATTATCTTTACCCTCTTTAGGAATCAAACAAACATTAGCCGTTTTCCAGGAGGGTGGAACCGGACCACCTTCTTGTATGTTCACAAATAACTCCCTCAAATGTTCGACCACTTCCTCCTGTAAACACTTATAATAAATCGTAGTAAAACCATCAGTTCCTGGAGATTTTCCCAATTTCAATTGCTTAATTGCGTCAATAATTTCTTCTGATCTAATCACAGCATTTAATCTATCTCTTTGTTCCAAAGTAATTTCCATAACATTTTGATTTTGTAAAAAGGCATCTACCTCTTGCTCTTGAACTTTTTCTTCAGCATACAATTTGGTATAGAACTCTAGAAAAGCCTTCTTAATAGCATCCTGATGAAATACTTCTTGCCCCTTATATTCTACCTTCTCAATTAAACGGGATTTTTGTTTCTTCCTTAATGTATAAGCCAACCATCTGCCAGGTTTATTAGCATTAAAAAAAGTGTTATGTTTAGCATATTGTATGTTCCTGGCAACCTGATCAGTCATCAAAATATCAAATTGTTTCCGTAAGACCTTTATCCCTTCTTTAATATTACTATCATCCGGTTTATCTATTAATAATAACTCTTTCTTTTTTATCTCCGCTTCTAAGACTCTTCTCTTTTCCTCTTGTTTACGTCTATGTCTTGCATTCAATTCAATTAAAATACCACGCATATGGGCCTTGCTAGAGTCCCACACCGTTTCTATTGGTAAGCCTATATTCAGATTTAACCTGAAAAATTCCTTGATAGCCTTTTTACATTCTTCCACATACATTTCATAATTAAACAAATTTTCATTAAGTCTCCAGGATCTGCATATATATTGACCAGTCCTTAGTTCCATCATAACTGGGTTATGATCAGACAATACATTAGGTAAAATTTTAGCTTTCTTTAAACTTAACATAAAATCACTCGTAGTTAAAATAAAATCAATTCTAGAAAATGATTGATGTCTATCAGAGAAAAAAGTAAATTCTTGGTCCCTCCCATGTCTTTCTCTCCATATATCTAACAAATTAAAATCATCTTTAATATCAAAAAAAGATTTAGGCAATATTGAACGCGTTTGAGGAACAGATAAGATCTTTTTCTTATCCAAACTAGCATCAAGAACTCCATTCCAGTCTCCCATTAAAATACAAGATCTATAATCCAACTGTATTAGCTTTCTATGCAATGATTTATAAAATATACCTTGTTTTTGGTTTGGAGCATAT
Organism: Bothrops alternatus; assembly: GCA_034064705.1. Lineage (NCBI taxonomy): Eukaryota > Metazoa > Chordata > Lepidosauria > Squamata > Viperidae > Bothrops > Bothrops alternatus. The sequence continues at coordinate 6,212,606 of JARGCV010000081.1, read as the reverse complement.
ATACCCACCAACAAAACTTTCTTCCCATCCAATAAAATTTCTATAGCTAAAAATCTTCCATGTATATCTGCTTCTATTAATTTAGCTTTTATATGATTTTTAACATAAATAACAATTCCATTTTTTTGTCTAAAGATGATGCCACAAAGTGTGTACCCAATTTGTTATTAATCAAATATTTCTGGTCCAAAGTTCTAATATGAGTTTCTTGTAAGCAAATTACGTCATTTTTACATTGCTTCAAATAATGAAATATCTTCTTCCTTTTTTGTGGAGAATTTAAACCGTTGACATTCCATGTCAAATACTTATTTGACATGATCTTTTCATGAAAGCTTCTGCAGGGCCGAAACTACCTCTTCCTTCCTCTTAGGCCTTGCTCCCATGGCTTCCAAAGATGTCAGATCAGCTTGCTTGGTTTGAATTAATTCACGTGGACCCCTTGGATCTTTAGGCTTATCAGCTGCCAGAGGTTGAAAAATATCAATTAACTGCACTGGTTGTTCAACTGCTTTATCCATATCCGTCAAAAGAATTGTACGAGGTTGTTGAGATTCCGAAATTTGCAATGATTCTAGATCTTTAACCAAAATTGCCCTCTTAGATTTTGGGGAGGTAGATCTATCAGCCATCAATATATTGTCAAAGAAATCCTTTGCTTTGGCAACAGTAGTCAGACGATATCTATTATTTTTAAAAAACAAAGAAAGTCCAGTTGGAACCTCCCATCTATATTGTATCTCTCTTCTTTTAAGCTCCTCTGTCAAAAAAGCATAATCTTTCCTTAACCTCAGCATTTTGGGAGGTATCTCTTTCAAAACCAGTACTTCTTGACCAGCAACACTCAGTTGTTTATTGTAGGCTGTTGAAAGAACCCAATTTCTGTATTTTCTTGTATTAAAATATATCACAATATCTCTAGGCAAATTTCTTTGTGCTGCAATGCGTGAGTTCATTCTAAACAACCGTTCAATCTGCCAGTCCACATTCTCAATTGAATCATCCAAAAATTTTGATAGAGCTTCAATAACAATTTTTCTTAAATCCTCTTGGCTCCCATTTGGGGCTTCTCTAAGTCCCCTAATTCTAACTGCAAACTGCATCTGATGAAATTGTGTCAAAGTAGCCTGATCTTGTACATCACTTTTAATTTCTTCTAATTTTTCTTCAAATTGCTGTTCAATATTCTCTAATTTCTCTTCAACACCGATGGTGTAATCCCAGACACCCTTAATAGCCTCCACAATGTCTTGTCTCATCTCCTGATTAGATACTTCCGTCATAGCTTTAAAATCTTTTTTCTGTTCTGCCATCTTTTCCTCTAATTTATAATCCATTTTATCCATTCTGTCTTTAAGTGAGGATAATGCAGCACTTACTGGGGATAATGCTACTGTTAAAGCAGTCTGTAGATCTTTAATTGTAATCATTTCTGAAGCAGGCTGTACAGGCTCTTGAGACTCTAAAGGAGCAGACTGTGATTTTACAAGCTGCCCTGGAGAGGGCATAGCCGCCTTAGCAACTGCTGCCTTATGTCTCGTTGTCATGATTAAAAAGAGAGAGGAAGAAAAAAGAAAAAAAAATAGCTAAAAAAAAAATTGCCACTTCCTCCCTTTTAAATTTCTTTTAAAATCCAATTAGATCAATTTATTTTAAAGTCCAAATAAATCCAATCCAAATAGTCACTCAAACTTCTCTTTAGAAAGAGGAAAGAGATTTCACTTTCATTTTCCTGCGCAATCCACACTTTACATTTTTCACTTTCACTAGGTAGAGAAAGCGATCGCCATTTTGAAAAAGTTTTTGTTGATTCAAGAAAACTTATAAATACAAAGGCAGAAACAAAATAGCAGTATACTTGCGATAATCAAAAGACTCCTGTATTCAGTCCGTCTGTTTAAAGTCCTTGTAAGTCAATCTTAAGAGCAGAGGCGGTCACGGCGTCTAATTCTGTCAGCCGACAGAAGCGTCTCTGAGCAGGAGCATTTCAAGTGCCTGGGGAGCACACCTTCTCTGCCCCTGAAAACTTGTTCCAGGGGTCTTGGAAGGGCTCAACCCGGCTCTTGAAGCTCTACTCCCCTTCTTTGCCCGAAGAGGAGTTTTTCCGCTGCAACAAACAGCTGGTGAGCGCTGTTGTTGACAGCTAACTGACACAGAGATCGGAGCCTCACGTTAGAGACTCCAGCGATGCCGGTGGAGCCACCGGACATTAAAAGTTACCCATCTGGTGGAGATGGCTAAGATATCAGCGTACCTGAAGAACCACTCAAATGAAACATTTTTGATGGATTGGAAAAAATGGATTGATTATATGCAAAAGAAATATCAATTGAAAGAACTAGATATGATATATAGATAAATAGTTACTAAATAGTAGATTAGCGGGGTTTCTTGCATTTTTTACTCTGTATTCACTCCGGGAAGCCTGGGGGGGAGGGGGGAAGGAGATAATAAGTAATAGATTATGTTTCTCAACTGTAGTTGGGGATATTAAGGGAATAGATTTTTTCTTCTTTTTCTTAGGGTGCTCGGGAAAACTTTACACCGCATTGGATGGTGAGGAAGGTGGTTTGGAGGTTAGGGGTTAGGATGTGGGAGGATGTGGTGGTGGGGGGGTTCCGAGCAGCTATTTGTATTGCTTGTTAAATTTGTTATTTCTCTGTTATCAGTTGAGTTATTATATTTTTGTGTTAAAATTTGTTAAAACTTTATAAAATTTAATAAAAATAATTAATAAAAAAAAAGTAATGGTTGAGCCTATGGAAAATTAAATCTAGTATCTGGGCAAATAGTACAGGTGCTCCTTGGGGTTGTATGCTCTCTCTGTTGCTCTTTTCTTTATATACAGTGACTACATCTCAAAGGAAAAGTTCTGAAGTTTGCAGATGATATAATGGCTCTTGGCCTCAGTCGAATCAATGATGAGTCTGCATTTAGATGGGAGGTTGAACAACTGGTCCTGTGGGTGCAGCCATAACAATCTAGAACTGAATATGTTTGAAACTGTACAGATGATAATGAATTTTAGGAAAAGTCTTTCTATTTTACTACATTTTACTATATTTGACACACAGTATCACCAATAGAATCCTTCAAATTTTGGGGTTCTATAATCTCCCAGGACTTGAAATGACACTTAACATTAGAACCATCATTAAAAAGACACAACAAAGAATGTTCTTTCTGTGTCAACTTTGGATGATCAGACTGTCTCAGGAACTGTTGATAGTTTTATAGAGGAATTATTGAGTCTCTCATTTGTACTTCTATAACTGTCTACTTTGATATAGCAACCAAACAGGACAGATACAGATTCCAATGGATAGTTAAGATTGCAGAAAGAACCAGTCTGCCTTCCACAGTGGACATATATATTGTGCAAGTCAGAAGGAAGGCTGAGAAGATATCTGCAGACACTTCACATCCTGAAAGTAACTCTTTCATCTCCTCCTCTTGGGACCATGCTACAAGACATTGCAGGCCAAAGCAACTAGACACAGGGACAGTTGTTTTCTCTCTTGCCATCACTCTGCTGACTACCCAAATCTCACAGTGCTGTCTAATGTCTATGTGTATTTACCCATGTAATATGGCTGTAATGTTATTATTTATCCTTCCTACTAACTTCTTTACTTCCCTCTCTTATTGGTATTATTATGATGATTACCATTATTTTGTTGCTTTGCACATGCACTCAGAGCTTCTTCACTGGAAAAAAAAATCCTTATGTCTATAATCACACTTGGCCAAATATATTATTCAATTCAAATTCTCTTTAAAATGCAAAATTGATTGTGATCTTTAAGATTCTTTCCAACACTTACTTCCTATGATACTATGAACCTTCTTTATGTTTGAACATTCATTCATGAGTAGTAATTTCTTCCTATATTGTTATATTATAAAATCTATATAATGAAATCTATTTTATTATCAAGCATTTTGAATTCAATAAATGACAGGGTTTTAAACAAATTAAAGATGTATAACAGGGATGTCAAACTCAATTTCATTGAGGGCCACATCAGCACTGCAGTTGCCCTTGGGGGGCCGGGTGGGTGTGGTGTCAGGGTGGGTGTGGCCTACTGGGTGGGTGTGATGGAGTGGGTGTGGCCTACTAGGTGGGCGTGGCCAGCTCTACATCGTTCGCATCAAGGGTGCCTGTGGGGGCCTGGGCAGGAATGGGACAGATCTGAGGGTCTCTGGCAGAAGGGGGTGGGACCGGGGCAAGTGCCAAGGTATGGTCCACTGGAGAAGCCTTGCTATTCCTCTCAGGCCATGTGGGGGGGCTTATGGAGCCAAGATTGAATGTGTTTCAGCATAGATGGCCACCACAAAATTGGACATTGGCTCCCAGCTGGCCTGGGCCATGGCCAAGGCAGTGGGGGCCATTCCCTCACTGTTTCCAGGATGGTTGCGCGGGCCACATGAAACTACTACGCAGGCTGCATCTGGCCCCCGGGCCTTGTGTTTGACATGTCTGATGTACAAAAACATGACTATCACCTAAGTTAAACATAAAATACATTTTCTATTTCCTATTTATTTATATTATTTAAAAAGGTATTTAGATATTTAAACTGTTTAGCAACAGGGCTAATGATTTTTTTAAAAAAATAAATAAATATGACTAAAACTACAAATAAACATATACTGTAAAAACTTTCTCAAATTTAGCACAATTCCTAGTGATATAATAAAGTTTTCATAGTAAAAATGTGAAAAATAGAAAATTTAAAAGAGCAGCAAAATCAGCAACAATAAATAAAGACGCTCAAAGTTGGACCACAATGGGCAAGGCCAGCTGAGTTACCTGGAGCACAATCTTTTGAGTTTCCCTAGGATAGACTTTAGTCTGTACTCCTAATGAAGTAGATAGAGTCATTCAGACAATAAGCTCCTGTTTACTGTATTAGATCCAGTATCACCTAAATGGTTAATGTTGCTCAAAACACATGGTTGTGTCCACATGGCAATATCAGTGTCATGTGTCTGACTAATGAAACACTTTAAAGAACTTTCAGGCATTGTTTAACCTAAAAAGCCTTTATAAGTATAAAGGAGTGTCAGCACGGCACGGAGAATGCCAAGATCTGAATTTCCTTTCCTTTGCACATAACATTCCAGGCATTTCCTCTCCCTTATTTTGGAGTCATGATTCACATCTTCCAATTAACCTGGAGGGCAAAGATTCACTTCCGTTCCCTTCTACGCGCTTTTCTCTCCTCTCCCATTAACCCTAAAAGACAGTTCTGCATATTTTGTCAAAGCAAGAATATTCAATATTAGCAGCGATGACATCCGCCCCCCTTAATAAAAGGATAGGTCAAATAAGAGCATTATGTCAGGGATTATTTCTTGGTTTGTTGGGGTTTTTTTCATGAAAACTTTTGATGAGTCGGTCAGCCTTCACATCGCTAGATTTCACCCAAGTAGCTTCGGACAATGTGTACCCCTTCCATTGTACTAGCTACTGCAATTTCCCTTTAAAAATTCTAAGTCAAGAATACATTTCACTTCATAGTGAGTCTGATCCACTATGAGGGGTCCGGATGCCTTCTTAGGGGGAGGCCTTAAGGTGAAGCCCCGACAAGGTTTTAACAAGCTGCAATGGAAGACAGAGTAAATCCTCCATAAAAACCTAGGGAGTTTCAATTCTACTGTGACAGGATTGATGATCCTTATGATGGGGAAAGGCCCCAAGAATTTTGGTCCCAATTTCTTGCTGGGCAATTTGAGGCTTAAATATTTAGTTGACAGATAAACCTTTTCCCCAACTTGGAATGTTCTTTGGGGAGCCCTCCTTTTATCAGCCTGCCTTTTATAAGTTTCAAAAGTCTTTTTTAAAGCAGTTTTTGTGTTTCTCCAAACTTTTTCACACTCCCTCACCCATTGGTCAAGTATCTGGGAAGCAGAGGGCACCTGAGGATATTCAGCTATTGGGCTGAACTCTTTTCCGGAGGCTACTGTGAAAGGCATGTAGCCAGTGCCAGTGCTATTGTGCACAGAATTATTGTACGCCACCTCCGCGAAAGGGAGGAGGTCAGTCCAGTTTGTCTGTTGGTAGGAAACGTAGCATCTAGGATATTGCTCTACCATTTTGTTAACAGATTCTGCAGCCCCATTGGTGGCCGGATGAAAAGCAAATGATAAGCCTTGAGATGATCCAATTAAAACTCCTCCAAACTTTCGCTGTGAACTGCACCCCCCCTGTCCAAAATTATTCGTTTAGGGGCACCATGCAGCCAGTATATATGTTTCAGGAACAGTTTGGTCAGCTTTTGGGCAGATGGGAGTCCTTTGCAGGCAATGAAATGAACCTGTTTTGAGAACAGGTCTATCACAATCCAGATGACAGTATTCCCACTACTTTCAGGTAGGTCTACTATAAAGTCCATAGTTATTTCTTCCCATGATTGAGAAGGGTCTGCCATTGGTTGCAGTAACCCAGGGGTTTTCCCTGGGATTCTTTTCATTGTGGCACATACAGTACAACATTTTACATAGTTTTCCACATCCCTTTTCAGCCCCGGCCACCAAAATTGCTGGCGGGTGAGGTGTAGGGTTTTCAAATATCCAAAGTATCCAGCCTCTTTTACATCATGGCTGTGTTTGAGAGCATTAAGTTGGAGGGCTTCTGGCAAATATAGTTTCCCCCCTTTGTAAGCCAAGCCATCCCTGCACGTTAGGGAGGTTTGATTATCTTTAAACCATTGATCGGTGAGTTCTCATTTTATTTTCTTTACCCCAGGGTCATCAGGATTGGGGACCCTGCAAGGCGTAAGTTGAGTGGCAGTTTGTGGATTGGGGATAATTGCCTCGTTAACCTCCTCCCTTTCGCTTTTGTATTGGGGTGACCGGGATAGCACATCAGCTAGGAAGTTTTTCCTCCTGATATGTACTTTAGAGTGAAGTTGAAGTGGTTAAAGTACTATGCCCACCGCACTTGCTTTGGGGACAATTTGCGGGGAGTTTTCAGTGCTTCTAGATTTTTGTGATCTGTCCATACTTCAAATGGCACCTTGCTCCCTTCTAGATAATGTCGCCAGTTTAATAGCGCCCACTTAATCGCAAAGGCCTCTTTCTCCCATATTGCCCATCTCCGCTCGCTTTCAATAAAATTTTTAGAGGTGTAGGCACAGGGTTGCAAAACCCCACTTTTATTCTTTTGCAGTAACACAGCTCCAACTGCCACATCGCTGGCATCGGCTTGAATCACAAAGGGCTCCCCTGGGCAGGGGTGCTTTAGGACTGGTTCAGCAGCAAATAGTCTCTTTAAATTATCAAAAGCTGTTTGACAGCCCATTGTCCATGCTAGTGGTTGGCCCAGTCATGGCTTCCCTCCTCCTTTGCCTGTTTTGAGTCATTCTGTAAGGAGTAGGGCAATCTCAGCAAAAGAGGGGATGAATTGACAATAAAAGTTGGCAAAACCCAGAAAGCTCTGGAGCTGTTTGCGAGTCTTTGGACGCTGCCATTCAGTTGGAAATTCTGTAGCCAAGATAATCTAATCGGCTCTGGTGAAATTCACATTTCGACAATTTGGCATAAAGCTTGGCATTTAACAGTTTCTTTAACACTTCTCTCACTAGCTTTATGTGATCAGTCATATTCGTGCTGTAAATCAGGATATCATCAAGATACTCCAAAACCCCTTGTACAAGTGATCATGCAGGACTTCATTAATCAACTGCATAAATACGGCTGGGACTCCCTGTAGTCCAATTGGCATGACTTTGAACTGATAGCTCTCCAAAGGACAGTTGAAGGCAGTTTTCCACTCATCTCCCTCTTTTATTCTCACTCGGTAATATGCCTCTCTCAGGTCTAATTTAGTGAAAACACTCCCCTTAGCCAGATGGGTTAATAAGTCCTTTAGGAGAGGGAGGAGGTATTTATTTTCCACATTCACAGCATTGAGACTCTTATAGTCTACGCAGAGGTGAAGAAACCCATCTTTTTTCTCTTTGAACAACACAGGGGTTCCCACGGTAGATTTGGCCCATTTGATGAACCCCCTTGCTAGGTTTTTGTTCACATATCACTGCATCTGCTCCATTTTGAGGGGGGACATAGCATACATTTTTGGGCATGGGAGTTTGGCTCCTGACACCAGTTTGATAGAGCATTCATTGGGTCTTTTTCACTAAATGCCTCTGCCAGGTCCCAGTATTCATTGGGGATGAGTGGTTCACCTGGCAGTGGTGAGGCAGCCATGTGCGCTTGCTCATTGGGTGGCCTAAGGTGTCTTGCAACATCGGTTGAATCAGCAGGAGGTTTAGGCCCTATAGGTAGCCTCACATTTCTCATTCTTTTCTCCCACCAGATAAATGGCTTCCATTTGTCCAACCAGGCTAGCCCTAGTTAGCCCTAGGATCACAGTCTCAGTCACTTTTGGAGCCACTAGGAAACGAATAAATTCCCAGTGCTCACCTATTTCTAAGCACAGGGGCTCAGTTAATTGCGTGACCAGAGTGTTTCCCATTAGGGAGCGATCGGCTTGCTCAAACTTCACAGGTTTGGAGAGCTGTTTTGCCCATATGTCCATTTTCATGGCAAACGGCAAACTAATAATGCAATGGATGCATTATTAGCACGTTTAAGTCCATTTGTGCCCCAGACTTAGGGATTATAAATTTGGCCACCAGTGAAAAAGGTGGGATTTGTCGACTCACCATCAGGTTGTTCTCTGTTTTTGAGTTTGTTTTTTTATTATTTTTTTAATCAACATATGTTAATTTTTACAATCAACAAGTTGTCTGGAGTTTGCTATGCTAATACATGTTCAATTCCTAATCCTTCATTCTTTTCTCTAATCAAGAATAAAATAAATTCCAAAATGGAGATTTTGGGTTGCCGGAATGGACATTGATTATCAAGCATCCGTGTTAACATGGGTGAAAGAGTGGATAACACTCAGAAATAAAAGGTTATTGTATTTAGAGAGACATGATTTACAATTGGGGTGGCATGCTTTCTTATGGTACGGAAAAACAGAGTCCATAAGTACTTTATAAGAAATGCCTCGTTAACAATATGGGAAAAAATTAAAGCTAAAATATATTCAAAAATTCCAGGGTGGTTATCAACGATAAAGGCATTTATACATCCGAACCTGATAGACTTTGAAAAAATATGGACATATAAAGATATTTTACATATTGATGGGAAATTAAAATCTAAACAAGAATTGGAAAATCAGGGAATTAACCTGTCCTGGTGGGCACATTTACAGATACAAAGTAGATAAGAAAAAGATGTAAAAATGTATGGATTTTACAAGTATCAAACTATGTTTGATAAGATTTGGTTAACCTCGGATGAGAAATTAATCAAGAAAATGCATAACTTTTTGTTAATTTTAGATATGGAAAGTGAACAAGTGAAAGAAACAATGATAAGATGGGCAATTTTTTTGGCTATAATATAGAATTAGAAAAATGGCAAATGTTATGGGAGAGAAACTATAAATTAACAATGTCAACTTCATACAAAGAAAATTCTGTATAAAATGTTTTATAGATGGCACCTTTCACCAGCAAGATTAGCAAAAATGTTTAAAAATATGTCAGATAGATGTTGGAAATGTAAACATAACATAGGCACTGTTGTGGGTGTCTCTAGACCAGCTGGGGAAATGTCAGATGAGAATGAAGAACAACCAGGCCCCTCTGGGTATTTTCCCCTCCCGGCAGCCGAGCCAGACAGTGAGGAGATTTGTATGCAGTCTGAATCAGACTCTCACAGCGAGGAGTCAGATTTGGAACAGGACAATATATGGCTTGATCCGAGATTCCGAAGGTTTGATAGGCGGAGGGTTCAGTTACGTGGAAAAAGGAAGTAATGGGGGAAGTGACGTATCGGAAACTATATTAGAAGATAAAGGAGGGACTAATTCTTTGTCACGAGCAACGTTAATATCAAGGAGTAGCTTGATGCCTTGCGCAGTTCGTTTGAACTCAGTTTTCTGGTGTTTTTGGACTCTACGGAAGATTAATGAGCTCTTGGACAACCTGAGAGATAAAGAGTGAGTTAATTGGAAGGGAGGGAGAGCATGATTAAGCTGAATGTAAATAAATCAGACTTGGCCGTTCCGGCCAACAAAATGCCAGCAGCTTGCTTTGCAATGAATCTCTTGAAATGTGTTAAATAAAACTCTTAAAGAAATATTCCTGTGGATTTTACTAAGCTGAGAAGGGCCAGACATAACAGGCACGTACTATCACATTTGGTGGACATGTGGTTTATTGGAAAAATATACATATGGTTAGAAAAAATATTGGGCGAACAAGTGGATTTTAAACCTGAACATTTTTACTAGGCATTATGCCTGAAAAGACTAATAAGCAGAAATTATATTTAATTTTACACATCACTACAGCAGCGAGAATAATTTTTGCACAATACTGGAAGAATGAAGGACTGCCATCAGAGGAAGAAATAATCAGGAAAATATTGGAATGTGCAGAGATGGACAGATTAACTATGAGGTTGAAAGACAAAGAAGATACAGACTACTATCAAATTTGGAATTTATTTTATTCTTGGCTAGGGTCGTTCTCTCCTTCATTGTCGCTGTCAAAGGAGGATATAGCAGGGGCAGGTCCCCCCAGAGTTCCAGCGTCCTCTTGTGTGGGGGGTGTAATCTGGGCAACAGGTTCTTGCATGACCCGGTTAGATTTTTCTCTCATTAGCCGCTGGTCAGGTGTCCGTCTCGTCGCTGATTCCGGTCTGCTCTGCAGTCGGGGGTAGGGGACTGGACAGGTTGCTGCTCGATGTCCCTCTTGACCGCACCGAAAACTCTTAATTGACAGGCCTGCAGGTGGCCTGGGTCTCTCAGCCATCGCAGTAGTTGGAGGTTTTCGTGGGGGTGATTGCTGTCCGGGTTGCTCTTGCGGCTGCTCGGATTCAGGTGGGGGAGGCTTCTTATAACGGGCGAGCTGAACAACTAGCTTCACTGCTGCCTGATACCATTCTTGCAGCTGATCAGGTACTTCTCAATAGATGCAGGCCTGAGAGAGGTGATCGTCTAATCCCTCAATGAAGTAATGAATTAGGGATTGCTCAGGCCACCCTTCTATTCGACCTGCTATCTTTCGAAAGTCTCACACGTAATCCAGGGCAGGCCTGCTGGCTTGTTTTATTTTGTGGATTTGTTCTCCTGCTTTAAGAGCAGTAAATGGTCCTAAAACCTTTCTCTCAGCCCTAGGAGGAAAATGTGAGGGTCCTCCAATTTGGGGGCTTGCTCATTGTATAAATTGTTCAGCCATTCAGATGCTTCTCCCTCTAGACTGGACGCAATCACATCCACCTAGAGATAGAGATAGGCCCAACAATTCAAATGAGAACGCACTTGATTGAGGGAGAAAAAACAGCTTCTCTGGGTCCCCATCGAAGGTTGCTCTGAAAAGTGGTGCAATTATAGACTGTTGGGGCCCCCACGGTGGCTGTTGCTGCTGGCCCCATCCTGGCTGTAGATATATGCCCAGAGGTTGCATGTTTGGGGGCTGTGGCCAATCTCCTTGCTGCCGGCCCCATCCTGGCTGCAGATCTCCTGGCTTCTGTACCACCCCAAGCTATTGCAAGGCCTCTATCAACTGTGACAAGTTCAGAGGTCGTGGAACATCTGCCTGCTGGGTTTGCCAATCTCCCCTATTTTGCTGCAGAGGCCTCAGACTGGGATTCCCTCTCTCTTCAGGGCTGGAGTCCCTGGCAGGGGAAGACAAGATCTGAAAGGCTTTCTGATCTGCAATGGAAGGGCAGGAATTGGCTCCTCTCTGCAGAAATTGATTTCTGCTTTTCACCTCTGGGTTTTGAAGTATTTTCAGTGACTCACTCAAGGCTTGAGTGGCAGGCGATTTGTTAGCTGTCCACCATTGGGCTTTTGAAGTCTCTGCTTCCAGATGGGAGATCTGCTAGAGTTCTGCCTCCTCCAGTTTGCCGGCTGTTGCTTCCCCCCTCCCGGGGAAGCTGTTGCTGCCAGGGTGCTGGCCTCAGGCAATCTTTCTCCTTCCATAATGAGATCTTCCCAGAATCTTTGTCAGTCTATCCCTTTAGTTTAGGAATAGTGACCAGAGCCCAGGACTCCTTAATTGGTTTAAAAAATTTATGGATCTTGGCATGATGTCATGTGTCTGACTAATGAAACACTTCAAAGAACTTTCAGGCATTGTTTAACCTAAAAAGCCTTTATTAGTGTAAAGCACGGCACAGAGAATGCCAAGATCTGAATTTCCCTTCCTTTGCACATAACATTCCAGGCATTTCCCCTCTCCTATTTTGGGGTCATGATTCACATCTTCCAATTAACCCGGAGGGCAAAGATTCACTTCCATTCCCTTCTGCGTGCTTTTCTCACCTCTCCCATTCTCATCTGAATTAACTCTAAAAGTACCAGACAGTTCTGCATATTTTGTCAAAGCAAGAATATTCAATATTAGCAGTGGTGACAATCAGGTTCTTTGAGAGATACAGTGGTCCCCTCAGTTGTGAAGGGCATTCCCCCTCCCCAAGAAGCCAACCTAGAACCAAACATTCTGAACAATCTTCATCCAGTCTTTTCTTTATAGAGAAGATTGTTGACATGGTAGTCAGGCAACAGCACCAGAAGACAGTGAAGGAAGTAAATTATTTCAGTCAGATTTCAGGTGATGGTTCCATACTATGACATCATTAATGTGATTGCATCAAATATGATTACCCTTATTAAATGCCTTTGACAGAGTCAGGAGGGAAGTAGTAACTCTATACTTGTAATGCTTGATCATGCAGTGGATTGAAACAGTATTCACTGGGACTGGGTGTGGAGGGCACTCCTGTTACTCTGTTTTCCCTTTCTCTATGATTGATTCTAATCACTTCTGTGGCTGTTCATTTGTGGGACAATACAGAGTTCTCACTTTATTCCTTTCTATTTAGCCTATTCATGATTATCCATCAAATCTGGCACTGAGATTATCAATATGCTGATGATAGTCAGTTGTACATCTTGACTCTTGACTGTCAAAGTGTTGTTATCAAGGTACTGCCCAAGAGTCTGGAGTCCATGGATTTAGGTGGGAGGAACCTATTTGGGCTCAATTCTTACAAGACCAAGTGGAGTTTACATCTTTGATCTTGGGTGGAAAATCAATACCCCATTAAAATCTGGTTCAAAATCTGGGGGTTGTCTTGGATTCATAATAGATTAGGGTTTTTTGTATTATGTAAAGCACTTCTGTTTGAAGAAGACTACATCTTGGTTGTTTTAATAAAATTACATAGTAATCCAGCATTGTGTTATAGATAGGACATAGGACAAAATGATTGATCTGTACAGCTGTCCCATATATTAAAATTTAATATAAGGGTAAAATGATATTAAGTGTAAAAGTAATATAAGGGTTAAAATTTATATTAAAAAATAATATAAAAGTAAAAAATTGTATTTCCTATTCCATAGTTGCCAATGTCACAGGGAAAAGGAAAAACTTTATTTTCAACATTGTTCCAATTGCAATATATGATGCTCTCATTTCTTGATATTTCTCCCCTAGGGAAAAGGGTGCTCAATTGGGCTCACTCACGTCTATAGAATATTAATATTTCTGCAAATCTCACAGTTCCATGAAACATTCTTGATTTTGGTTCTATTTCTGTTAATATGAAAAAGAGGGAACACCTGATTGAGAATTCAGCATCAGTGAAATCATGAAAGCATTTCATATATTAGAAGTGTTGCAGAGCTAAGCAATTTTTTCCATCTGTAATTCATTTGAAACTATATCAAATCTAATATTTCTATTTGCAGTTATTTAAAATGCTGATGCTGTAGCAGAAAAAAATTCCATTGATTTTTTGTGTCTTTTTTTTTTAAAAAATCACCATCTCCTGAATAGAAGAGAACTACTAATCTCTCCTATATTTACAGTATATTGTTTCAGTTAAAAAAACATAAATGGCTAACTTTCTTTTTAAGCTTAGGGATCTATCTTTGACCTCAAGGAACATCATGATGCTTTTGCAGGGAACTGCACTCTAACTAAAGAGAAGGGAAGCCAGTAGAATTCCTGTTAGTTTCATTCCTGCTCACTTTTTGCACACCTGAGAAGTGTTGCAAAAATTTATCAACAGCCAAAATAATCAAGAACAATCCCAGCTGCATTCCTCCATTCTCACTACGCAGCAATGATAATCATTACCAGTGCTATTATGAAAAACAACTGGTTTTAAAATGCCAACTTGCTATTCTTTCAGTTTCATAGTTGACTGTAATTTTAAAATCATTACATAGAGAATGGTGCCTTTGCTGCCTGGTAGGTTCCCCACACAGCAGCTGTTTGCTTATTTTTTATTGTAACTTGCCAAACAAATGCGCACATGTAATGAAAACTGGGATGAGGGGACATTAGTAATTTATTTTCTTTAGCTTATTTGTGAAGTGGGAGTAAGGAGATTTTTGTTACTCTAGCAACTGCAGTAGCTAATGGACCTAAGCTCTGATTTAACTTTTTTTTCTCACTCTTTCTTCAACCATGAGAAACAATTACTGGTTTATAGGGTTCTTTGTCAGGTCTTGGCATTTTGTGACTATCAGAAATGAAGGTGATTAGCATGGGTTTCATCCTGTTTTTGAGGAAGTGGGAAACAACAGTGGTAATATTTTCAAAATGCATGTATTTTCTATTAGAATATAATTAGCGAGATAGCAACTGCAGGCTAATTGTATTAATATAGATATTATCACAATCACAAAACAGCATTAATACTTCTACTGTGGGAAGTCAGCCCCCCCCAGAGAAGGAAATATTAAAGAGGCAGAAAAGCATGCCCCAAGCCCCTCCCCCAAGCAGAAACCAGCTCTGTAGAAATGCAGATGTGAACCATTCAGAAGGTTCGAGGCACCCAGCTAGAAAATTAAGAAGCCAATGACACCTAAAATCTACATACCCCACCCAAACTCTAAGACAGGACATAATAGGATTAACCCACAGATACCAAAGGGCACACTCAGACTCAGGTCAAAGTTCATGCCACAGGAACAACTCTAAACAAAAGACTCCAGAGGGTATAAAAACCCACTCCCTATATGTGCTTGCTCTGTTTTTTTCCAGAACCATCTTTCTGTCTGGCTCTCCTCTACAATAAACTGCAACCTTCTTTCTAAAGCAGTCACCATGTTGTTTATTCCCGGCTTGGACTGAACCATGATGAAGACTTTTAATTCAACACTACATAAAGATTTTACATATCTGGACAATTTAACTCACTGAACTGAAGTTCTTCAATTGATCAAAGAGAATTCAAGATCAAATGTGCTTTTTAGAGATCATAGTTAGTGAGAAAATAAACTTCATGGATTAAACATTAATTTACTTTGCCTCTCATCCTTAATAACACAAAGTCCTGTACAATGGAAAAAAGCAAGATGGGAAAATAGCCTGTATAATACATTAAGAAGTATCTTAGATCCAATATATATAAGATCACTAAAAATCTTCAGGAATGGATAGAAGACAAAAGTTAATGGACTGCAAAAAAGGGGGAACTGTTAACAGGAAAGCATTTGGTAACTTGAATTGTTATAGCGGAAGACTTTTTACAACTTGTTTCAGAAGTCATAGACGGCACTATAATAATAAAAAGAAAAGTTGATGGTAATTCATTCTGCCAAGGGTGAAGAAGAAGGAAGATCTGAACCTCATCATTATTGAAAGTATATTCCATCATCATAACTTTAAATTATTTTAGAAGCAATCATGCATGAGATACAGACCTCTTATTAAAACATAAAGCAGAAAATAATAGGAACTGAAAGGAGAACTAATATGCTACAATTTCAAGGACTCCCTTAAATAACTTATCCTTCTGTATTGTGGCAGTATTATAAAGGGCAAACCTTTTAAAGTATTTTAAGATATCATGTTTATTAGATGGTTCATGTAATATAACAAAATTCTTTTTTTCATATAATAAAAGCAATAGTTTTAAGTTTCCCAGGGCAGATATACTTTAGTTCCTAATATTCAAGTGATGTAATTATATTAATAAAAATAACCAATAAAAAGGGTAGGACATGTTCATTATTCAAAATATTTGTCAACACATATAGCATTAATGACTGTAGTATATACTGTACATGTATATTTTTAACTGTGAGCCTATCATGCAATAGTTTAAATTTTAATTTCAATATTGCTTATTTCAACACTTTGAAAAGTTTTTTTATCACTATTGAGACTTAAAATATTAATTATGTGGGTACACATGTGTGTGTATTGCATGTTATTTCAAGATCACATATTTTTGCAATCTTTTAAATGACCCCTCTTCCCTTTCTATACAAATTATACATTTTATTTCACAATATTGGGGTAAATTTTCAGTATTACTTTCTAGTTTTTCATTTTTAAGTGAATATTAGCTGATTTCTTAACAAAATATGATGCTACTTTAATAATCAATTTGGTCTGTAACAGACTCTTTGAAGACACGAGGTAAATATAAATTTCACTGTAATAGTTTTGTTTCTAAATGAATTGATTTCCATATTTGGGAAACTTTAGATTGCTTTTCAGAAGAATTTAAAAGAAAGAAAATTATATGAGAAGAAAGAATAGCTTATCCCTAGTTAAGCATCCTCCCAAATATTCAGTTTTCTGCAGTATGAAGAAGAATGACAAAGCAGATTGAAAGAGCTCACTCTTTCACATGCCTCTAAATGGATTGCATGGGAAATGTCAAAACCAAAGCCTAATAACTTAAATTGAAACTTTTGAGACATATTTTTTCGTTTTAATATTATTAATAATAATTTGTCTGTTTTGAATAATAATATGTGTTTGTAAACTTTGAGTATCACTCTCTAGGCAGATTTTGATAATATCAATATCAAATTATTCTTTGGAACTTCAGGTAAGGATTTATGTCGAACTGGATGACTCCAAGGGAGCAGCGACAGCACGCAGTGAGATCGGTAGCCTGATGGCAATTTCTGGCCAGCCCAGTCTCTCCAGATTGCCCACTTGCACTCTAAACTTCTATTCCTCATGAGTAAACAGCTTAAACTGAGGCTTCTGCAGTTGCTCCATGAGTTGAACATCAGAGAACTAAGAATTTTCCGAAATGTTCACCAACACAATGTAGCTTTAATCTGCTGAATCTCATTTTTAAAATACTTTAGAAATTGCTTCTTAACTACTTTTCAACTGTTAAGAACATTTCAAACACAAGTTTTATCATTGTAGCAGGTGAGTTTCCTTTAATCCTTAGCAAAAGAAGTTTAAAGATAAGTTTATAAATATTTTTTAAAAAAACATATTTTTTTTAAAAAAATAATGAACAGAAAAGGGATATTAGAATGTTTATTTTAGAAGTTATAAATGTATGAAGGGCCCAGATGGATTTGAAATAAGATTTCAATTAATCGTAATAATCCTTCCCTTGTTAAAATGCTGTTGTTTTGAATTCTTAAAAGATAATACGATAGAATGGTAATTTGAACATTGGATATTAGAGGACATCAGGAGAAATTAAAGATTATAATTCAAGGAAAAGAACAATTAAATTTGACTTTCAAACACAAAATGGAGCCAAATATTTTAACATTGGATATATTGAGGATATTTGTGAGCATTGGATCCAGACGTTAATCTTAACAGCATCTACCAGTATAGAGAGCCTTTCTCTAAAAGATATTATAGAACAGGAATAGGTTTTACCCGCCAGACTGAGTCTGATTTGAAAATGGATTTAAAAGTGACAAGCTACATGAATTTTATACTACATATACAAATGAAATCACAGGATGTCTTAATAATGACACAAGATATACAAATGGAAAACCAAAAAAGTAGTGGATTACTTGAAAGAGATCATTCATTGTATTTCAAGAGATGGTGATAAGTAATTAAAATTGTTTATACTGGTTGTGATAAAGAGCAAAGCCACTTTTTTGTATATTTCTTTTCTTTTTTCTTTGCTATATTCTTATTTTTTATTTTTATTTCTATATTTTTTCTGCAGTTTTTAATTTTTATTTTTATTCTTTTATTTTTTTGTAGCTTTGTATTAGTTTTTATATTTTTAACTATCATATTTTATAAAATTATAAAAATATTCTTTGAATTTTAAATGGGAAAGAATCAGTTAATATACTGATAACAGTAACTCATATACTGTTTTCTATATTTATTATTGTTATTACTTTTCTCATATTTGGAACAAGTTTTATTGGGCTTCTCTGAATAAATTTATAGCATTCATACAAACTATTGCTTTTCTTATAAACTGAATAAATTACTTGCAGCTTGAATAAAATGACTTATACAATACTTTGCAATGCTTTAAAACTCTGTGTTTTAGTATTCCCAAAAGTCCAAATTATGCTTCTTTTATACTGTGGGTCAACAATATCTATCAGTAAGATATATTTTAAAAGTAGCACAAAGCTTGTCATTATTTGGTAACTTTATTCTAACAGACGGATTTTCAATAATATTTACAACACAATGAGTAAAGTACATATCTATTCTGATTGTCCCACTTGTCCCACATACTGGGGTCTGACACAAAAAAGCCTTGTGTTCACACCTAGAACAGTGATTAATTATTACCATAGAGATAATTGCTTGGCTTTCTTTCTGGAGCAATTAAGTTTCTGTAAGTACAACATTCTTACTTTGTTTCTTTCACCAAGCAATTACAAGTCATCCCATGTGTTGATGCCATGTTGTGTTATTTTCTGCTAACATTGAAGGTTGCCTTTGAGGCTGAGCTTTCAACAGTTTATATCCCATTGGTTATTCAATTAATCAATAGCTTTGGGTCTAATATCACCACTCTGTTGATAATGCTCATTTTAATTGTGAAAACGTGTTTGACTTTGACTTAGTAGTTCTCTGCTGCACTCTATTTTTCCCATTTTAAAAAAATCATGGGTGGCAAAAGAATATTTTTCTTAATTTTAATAGTAATGGAAGTACTAATTGCTGATGTTTATCTGACATGAAGACTTACCCTTTGTTTATTTGTCAATGAGTACTAATGAGTAAAAGAACTTATACAATATTAACAACAAAATAAAATGATTACTGGACTATATAGCACTGTATGCTATTTTCTTAGCTGTAAATATAATACTCAGTACAAAATATTAACATAAGCTTTGATCATTAATCTATTAATATAGGAAGTAGCAACGTATCATATCATTAAATGTTAGTATAGTAACCTATTAGCTAAGAATAAACTTTTGTAAGTAGAACTGTAAATTAAAAGCACATTTTGTTTTTGAGTGATATTGTTCAGGACTGTTCTTGTAAAAAGTAAATGACAACATAAAAGAAGCCCTTCTTTCTTATAGCTTTTGTTTATTGGTTTGTAAATATATTTACTATATATTCCATTCATAGTTCTAATAATGCATATAAAATATGGTTTTAATGGTATATGGCACGGGTCGGCAACCTGTGGCTCCGGAGCTGCATGCAGCTCTTTCAGCTGTCTCTTGCGGCTCCCTGTCCTCAGCCACCATGTGCAGTCTGAAAAAAAAAGTGGGACTAAAAAAGTTCAACCAATCAATTCAAACTTCTCCAAAATTTGAATTGATTGGTTGAACTTCTTTGGTTTGTGGGACTGCCCACAAACCTCTTTCCTTATTCGGATTGCACGTGGTGGCAGCAGAGGAAGAGCCAGGAGGATTGCTGGAAAGGTGGTAGAACCTGGGTAAGGAGCCTTGCCCTGCTCCACTGCCACCTCTGTTAGTCCAGGGGGGATCGCCGGGGGTCTCGGTAGCTTCCCCTCTCCACCTGTGCCTTTTGGCCATCTCGTGGGCAGCAGATTCTGCAGCCTCTTTCGAGAGATTCCCCTGCGGCGCCTGCCCAGCCCTTTCCCCTCCTGCTGTGCGGCACCTCTTGGCCGTCCTCCTGCTGTCACCGCCGCTGCCTCTGCCTGTCGCACTGGGCGAGGCCGGAGAGATGGCAGCAACCGAGCAGCTGTGCCCCTTCGCCATCCTCCTGCTGTCGCTGCTGCTGCCACCTCTGCCCGTCATGCTGAGCAAGGCTGGAGAGGTGGTGGCGACCAGGCAGCCTGTTTGTTTGTTGTCCTGCCACTGCCACTGCTGCTATTCATGCTGAGTGGGGCCAGACAGGTGGCGGCGATCAGGCAGCCGAGTCCCTTCACCGTCCTCTTGCTGCTGTTGCAGGGCGCTCCGCCATCCAGGTCCACCTCAGCCCCATTGGTGGCGCCTTTCTTGGTTGCTTTCGGGGAGCTTCCACTGCTGCCCTCGGTGCTGCAGGAGAAGGAGACCTTGGACTGTGAGGCTGGTGGTGTGTCGGGACCCCTCTCATCCCCACAGCAGCACTCCCCATTGCCGGCACAGCTGCCCATCATGCAGGAAAAGCAGCATCCCCTTGGTGCCCTCCTCTTGCAATGGCAAAATAGCTGAGGATGTGGCGGGGGAGGCATCTGGTCTGGTGGTGGCGGGGACCACCGACAATGCTGCAGTGGCTGCTGCCATGCCGCCACTGGAGCCGCTGCCTCCCGTCCTGCTCCCTGTCCCTGCCCCTTTGATGCCATCTGCCTTTTGTTTTCTCTCTTCTCACCTGGAAAGAGAGAGAGAGGGAGAGAGGAAAGAGAGGGAAAGAGAGAAAAAAGAGAAAGAGAGAGAGAGAGAGAGAGAGAGAGAGAGAGAGAGAGAGAGAGAGAGAGAGGAAAAAGAGAGAGAAAAGAGAGAGAAAGAAAGAGAGAGAGAGAGAAAGAGAGAGAGAAAGAGAGAGGAAAGAGAGAGAGAGAGAGGAAAGAGAGGAAAGAGAGGAAAGAGAGAAAGATAAAGAGAGAGGAAAGAGAGGAAAGAAAGGGGGAGAGGAAAGAGAAAGAGAGAGGAGGGAGAGGAAAGATAGAAAAAGAGAGAAGAGAGAAAGAGGGAGAGAAAAAAGAGAGAGGAAAGAGAGAAAAAGAGAGAGAGGGAGAGGAAGAGGAAAGAGAGAGAGAGAGAGGAAAGAGAGAGAGAGAGAGACACACACACACACACAGAGAGACCCTTTTGACATCTAAAATGAAGATAACACTGCATATATCCTTTTTTACCTTTATTTTATATACAGTGCTCTTTTTGTAAAAAAAAAAAGAAAAAAAAAAGGTGCCGGAACTCACACACATCATACAACCCACTTTGCCTCCCCTACAAGGTTCCATCCAAAAAAGGTGCTGGAACTCCGTTCTGGGCGTTCTATGACAAAAAAAAGCCCTGTATATACACACACACACACACACACACACACACACACACACACAAGGTTATATGCAGTGTTATCTTCATTTTAGATATCAAAAGGGTTTTGCGGCTCCCAGCATTTTGTTTTCAGTTGGAAAAGGGTCCAAGTGGCTTTTTGAGTGTTTTGGGTTGCCTACCCCTGGTATATGGTATGTAATATTCAATAAGTAAATAATCAGATGCTCGATAGGCCTAAAAATGCATTGATGGGTGACTTTTATGATTCAAGTCTATACTGAATTAAAGGACCTGAATAGACTGTTATGTCAGTATTTTAGATATTTCAGTAGTATTCAAACTACAACATTTCAAACTGTGCTACTGTGGAGATAACATGATACTTTCATGAGCAAGTTGATAAATTTAAGTTGTCAGTCAGATTTGAAATAAAGGTAGTAATAGGCAATACAATACTATTTCTTTATTCTTATAAATTCTCATCAGTAGGTTATTCCTCAGGATATCCTCATATCTTAATTTATAAGGAACAGTTGCTGAATCTGAGCCCTAAGCTAAATACATCCTCAGGCAAATGGACTGCAATCAGAATAGAAAATCGCTTTGTCAATGGCACTACATCCACATGGAGAGAAGTAAACAGTGGGGTACCACAAGATTCCATCTTAAGCCCAGTACTCTTCAGTGTGGAGAAAAGCAAAGTTTTACATTTAGGCAGGAAAAATCAAAGGTACAAGTACAGACTATATCACAAAAAAGATGTTGAAAAATTCAGAGAAGAGCAACTAAGATGATCAAAGGCCTAGAGACTAAAACATAGAGAAGAATGACTGCAGGACTTGGGTTTGGCTAGTCTAAAGAAAAGAAGAAGTAGGGGAGACATGATAGCAGTATTCCAGTATTTGAGAGACTGCCACAAAGAAGAGGGGGTCACGTTATTCACCAAAGCACCAGAGGACAGGACAAGAAACAATGGTTGGAAGCTGATCAAAGAGAGAAGCAACGTGGAATTAAGGAAAAACTTCCTGACAGTGAGGGCAATTAACCAGTGGAACAGCTTGCCTCCAGAAATTGTGGGCACTCCATCACTGGAGATTTTTAAGAAGAGGCTAGACATTCACTTGTCTGAGATGGTATAGGTTCTCCTGCTTGAGCAGGGGGCTGGACTGGAAGATCTCCAAGGTCCCTTCCAGCTATTCTATTCTATTCTATTCTATTCTATTCTATTCTATTCTATTCTATTCTATTCTATTCTATTCTATTCTATGTAATGGTAGTTAGAGAATGCATCATTTCATTATAAATGTTGCAAAACGAATTAAGTATTTACTAGGGCTGTGGTAATTATTTGGAATAAAGATTGTGTATAGGAGTGTGTTAATTACCTTCTTTGTACAGAAACCTTTTTTTCTGGGAAATAAGCACGTGCATGCAAACACACCCATCCCTAATTTTTTCCAATCTCATATGACATGTCTCTCCCATCCTCAGGGAACTTATTTCTTTCTTTTCTTTTAAAAGTATTTTATTCATTTTCTATTATTACAATTCATTAGTGCTTAATGAACATGTTATATGGGTTAATTTTTTGCTTAGTAATAAAAGTTAAGTTCTTACTCTCTATCTTATTTTTCCAGCCATTGATAAAATACGTTCCATGTTTGAAAATGTTCTGTGTATTCTTTTTCTTTGATTCTCAATGTAAGTCTATCAATTTCAGCACAGTCCAGTATTTTCTTGATTATCTCTTCATCCAATGGTGTTTTTTTCATTTTTCCAATGCTGTGCAAATATAATATATACACTTTGTTTATCAATTTATTTTTGAATTATACCTAATTATACCTAATTAAAAAAATTCGGGTTTAAAATCTATGTGTTTCCCTAACATCTTTTCTAACCAAGTGTGTATTTTTGTCCAATTATTTTTTGCTTTAACACATGTCCACCATAGGTGATAATATGTACCAGGATTTTGATTACATTTCTAGCATTTACTAGACATAATTTTAAACATTTTTGCTAATCTGACAGGTGGAAGACGACACCTATAAAATATTTTATATAAGTTTTCTTTATATGAAATTGCCATTGTCAATTTATAGTTTTTTCCCCAAAGATTTTGCCATTTCTCTATTTTTATATTGTATCTATTTTTTTGCCCATATTATCATTGTTTCTTTCACTTGTTCGTCTTCCATTTTCAAATTCAATAAGAAGTTATATAATTTCTTAATCAGTTTTTCATCAGAAGTCAACAACACCTGATCAAACATTGTCTGGTCTTTATAAAAACCATATATTTTAACATCTTTATCATACTTCAATTGCATTTGCAGTCGAGGCCACCATGATAAGTCAATACCCTGACTTTCTAACTGTTGTTTAGGTTTTGATTTCCTATCTGTATTCAGAATATCCTTATATGTTATAATTTTCTCAAATTTAACTAAGTTTGGGTGAACAAATGCTTCCATTGTTGATAGCCATTCTGGGATTTTCTTATAGATTTTTGGTTTTATCTTTTCCCAAACAAATAATAATGTGTTTCTTATGCAGTGGTTTTGGAAATATCTATGGGTTTTATTCTTTTCATGGCATAAAAATGTGTGCAATCCAAGTTGCAAACCATGTCCTTCTAAATATAACGCTAACTCTAACCCAGCCCTAATATTTCCCAATCTCACATGACATTTCTCATGTTCATGTTATTCATCATTGGGATTTTAATGTGTAAATATTTAGAACATTCAAGGTAATCTTCAATAGCATAGCTCCGTAAACTTTTGCTTTAGTCTAGTTAAGAAAAAATCCACTGCTTTTTAAATATGATTACCTTCCTTAACTACTTCTTTCTGTGATTTTCTTACCTCATTGAGATATTGTAGCTCAACATGTGGATTCTCTATATAACCCCTGTGCTTTACCACTATTACTCACATGGCAATGATTTTCTCATCTGCTGTCTTGTGAAGGCTTTCCTTGATGGGATGTCCAAGTGAACCTGTGAATGTCTATAAAATGTGATGCTGACAGAAAAGGAGCTCTCCTTTATGCCTTTATACTCTAGCTAGAAATCTCAGAACATTTAACTTACATAACATTTTAGAAAACTTTCTATTGACTATTATATAAAAATAAAATAGTAAATAAAAAATTTATTGCAGGATCCAATTGTTGGTCACTGGGAGCAGAGGTTTAGTCTTCTGAGTTCTCAGACTCATGCTTGAGCCCTTCCTCAGGGAACTTATTTCTATTGGAATGTGTGCTTTGGTGTGTTCTATGTGTCATATTTATGTGATTCCTGGTTACGTGTGGGTTTTTTTCTTTGTTGATTGGGAAGTTGAAGGCCAGCTCTTAAGTTGTTGACTGTTGTTTCTTGTGTTGCCAAGTCCTTGGCTCCTATATCTGATAAGCTGGTGGTAAATCAGCATTCCTGTTGACTGACAAGGAGACCATTTCCCAGGCTTCAACCATTTCCCTGACTACCTTGTACCTGCTCAGCCAACAATCTTAGTAGCTGTGAAATTGAATGTAGTCCTTGTTTATTGCAGTGTGAGGCTACCTATGAGTTCCGGTCTCTTCAGTTGATCACTTGCTTATGTTCTTGCATGCTGGCAGTTACTTTCCTCCCCATCTGTCCTACATAAACACAGGGGAAATCCATGCAGGGAATCCAGTAGATTACATTAGAAATATATCCTGTGTTCTAATACTTCCAAAATGCTTTTGATGTATGGCAGGGTGTATCATACAGTTGGTCTTGTACCTTCTTCCTTTCTCTCCTTTGCATGTTGCGCAGATGTTTTATAATAAATCCTTGTGGGTATCCATTCTGCCTGAATTGTTCATCTAGATATCTGCTCTTCAGTCATTTAGCTTGTTTGGAACTACAGTAAGTTCTGTCCCTGCAATATAGTGTTCTGATGCAACTGTTTTTGTGTGACAGTGGAGGTTACTGTTAAAACTAAGATTGTGTGGACGTCTGATTTGCCATCATGGCCACTGCAACCACTAGATGGCGAGCTCTGTCTTCTGTATTCAATTTCGGTCTACTGGGGGACCCTGGAAAGGGTTGAAAGGAGGAGACACCAGCTTGATCGCAGGAGGGTGGCAGCCCTTCCACTCAATCTGGGGCTGCCCTCCAAACCAGCGGAGGAAAGACCGGCCATAGCAATATGGCTCGTCACTAAGATGCAGACAGCAGAAGTCAAACTTACCATCAAGCACTTCTAAAGCAATGCAGATGAAACTGGGTGGGATCTGATCTTCTCTTTAAGATCTTAAGTATTTTATTTCCCTGTAAAAGCTGCCCAAAGTTTCTTTTTTCCCCTGTAAGGAGAGAGGAAAGGAAATTTCCACTCCACCCTCTAAGAACAGTGGTAACTGGCTACCCAGGGGCGTTAAAGCACTAAAAGAACAATTTTAATCTAATTGGATTTATATTTTTCTGAAACTTGGGGCCAAAAGTTTTTTTTTCAATCTTTTTTATTAATTTTTCCCCCCAGTATATGTTAAGTTTTCCAATCAACAAGTTGTCTGAAATTTGCTAATCTAATACATGTTCAATTCCTAATCCTTGCTTCTTTTCTCTAACCAAGTGTAAAATAAGTTCCAAATTTGATAATAGTCTGTATCTTCTTTGTCTTTCAGCCTCATGGTTAATCTGTCCATCTCCGCACATTCCAAAATCTTCCTGATTATTTCTTCTTCTGATGGCAAAGCTTCATTCTTCTAATATTGTGCAAAAATTATTCTTGCTGCTGTAATAATATGTAGAATTAAGTATAATTTCTGCTTATTAGTCTTTTCAGGCGTGATGCCTAATAGAAAAAGTTCAGGTTTAAAATCCACCTGTTCATCCAATATTTTTTCTAACCACATATGTATATTTTTCCAATAAACCTTTGCCTTCCTGCATGTCCACCAAATATGATAATACGTGGGGCCAAAAGTTTTCTTATTTTTACTGGAGATTTTTGTTTTTATCTACAAAAAAGAAATAAAACTGGAAAAAGGATTATAAAAATTTTGGACTTAGAAAACTTTAAATGGCATCGGTGACATCTTGTTTGAAGTTTGGTATTACAACTTGTTATTGCCTAAAAGAGACTTGGCTTGAAGCCCAGACTTCAGATGTAACTCTTTCGACCTTGATAGATAACACCTCAGCTGTAAAGAGAATTTCTGGGTGGCATAACTGGCCTGCTTGAACTATGACTGTAAACCTTTACTGACTTTCAGAGCTATATGTGGGGAAATGCTTTCATATTTCTTTATCTGAGGAACATTGGTTATTACATGAGATGATGAAATACCTTGGAATATAAAATCTTATTTCTACTATAAAGACCACCTATAATACATGAAATAGAGGTTCCATACCTAGTTATAAAGTTATTTTTAACATCTGATTTTAAAGTCCTCAACTTAACACACTGTTAAGAGAATATGGATGAAGACCAGGAAAAGATCCTTTCCATTTTGAAAGCAATACATGAAACCATTTTTTCAGCTTGTGACAAAATAAGATGCAACATAAAAGAACAACATGCCAGCTTAGATATACAAAACCAAATTTTGACAACAGCCAAAGAACTAACAATGCAGAAGATAACAGAAGAACTGGACCAATCAAATACTAAGACAGAGGACTCAATTGACCAACAAATACAGTTAATGGAAAATCCAGAAAATGGAGTGACAACACTGAAAATGGAAAAGACTTTCTATATAAATCAGGAGAAATTTGAGGAGAAAGAAGAAGAATTGATTGAATGGAAGATAAACATATCAGAACAATCATGGGATTTGGAATAATAGGGAGACAATCTAATGAACACAAATGGGCTAGCCCTTCCAAAAAAAAATGGCAACTAAATGGTCTCTCTTA
Organism: Bothrops alternatus; assembly: GCA_034064705.1. Classification (NCBI taxonomy): domain Eukaryota; kingdom Metazoa; phylum Chordata; class Lepidosauria; order Squamata; family Viperidae; genus Bothrops; species Bothrops alternatus. The sequence continues at coordinate 6,185,505 of JARGCV010000081.1, read as the reverse complement.
TTTCAAATAATATATATAATAATAGAGGGAGATGTATTTGATGATTTAAAAGGACCGACATGGAAGGCTATTTGGCAAAGGAAGAAAGCCAGAATAAGGCTGAAGAAAATTGGGGTTTTGATTTATTAGAGTGGATTTCATATTACTAATTAGAGGGTTAAAGGGAGAAGTTGCAATAAGGGGAATTTTGGTCATTAAATTTAAAATATTTGGAGATTAGTTGAAAATAAGGATTCTATTTGTTACTATTTAAAAATTAGACCCAAAAGAAAAAAAATATGAATATGTTTGATTTATTGATTTATTTATTTACAAATATTTTGTTAAGTTTTTTAAGGGTAAAAGGGGAATAAGGTCAACAAAGGTATAACAAAGGGAAACATACAAAAAGGTTAGACCAAAGGAAAAGGGTAAACACAATAGGATTATTTCCACAAAATAACATCGCTTCAGCAAGTAGACCTGTCTGGGTGTATATGTTATATTAAATCTTAATTGTTAGTCTAATATTAAACAGTTTACAATAATTAATTTTATCTATAGTCATGTAAATAACAAGTTGGTCAATATATCTCATTCATCTAACTAAATAACAATGCTTAATATAATATTACTAATATATTACTAATTAATTGTAATAACTTTAAAATATTGATACATTACTTATTAGCTATAATTTACTTATTATTAAAATCACAAATAGGAAAAAGAAAAAGAAAAAAATCATCAAAATAAACATGAAAGATAAGTACAAATGATCAATTATCTCTTTAAGTTTCATAACCTTTTCTCGTTCTATCATGTTGCTAACCATTAGTAAAATTTGTCCCATGTTTTAAAGTAAATTGTGTCTTCTTTCTCCTTCATTTCTAAAGTTAATTTATCCATTTCTGCACATTCAAGTATTTTTGTTATTATAATCTGGTCAGATGGTAAATTTTCATTTTTCCAGAATTGAGTAAATACCATTCTCGCAGCTGTTAACACATGTAATATTAGATACTCATTTTCTTTTCCATAATTCAAACTTAATATTCATAACAAACACAATTCCGGTTTAAATTCTATCTGCATTTTAATCATATTTTCTAGCCACATATGAATCTTAAACAAAATAAGTGCCTGGTTGTTGTTTACATTTCCAACACATATTTGAAACATTTTTAAACATTTTCTCTAATCTAACTGGTGTCATATGCCATCTATAAAACATTTTATATAAGTTTCCCTTATATGCAGCTGCTTTAGTAAATTTAATATTTCGGTCCCATTGTTTTTGCCATTCTTCTAAGTCTATATGTTTGATTTATTGATTAACCCAGACAATATATATAATGGTTTTGATTTGTTGAAGGGGGTGCTATATTATTAATTAGATGATTTAATATGGTGAGAAATAAATAATTTTTAGAAAATAGAACAGGACTATACTCAGATAGATAAGATGTGTATTTTGAATATTAGATTCTATTATGAATTGAGATAAGAGAAACTTTGGTTACCTAAAGCCTGGAAATTATAAATATCAAATGTTAAATTTGAATATTGATGGGAAACTAAAAATTGGGGAAAAAACCAATAACAGGACATTGATTGTTTATAAAGATTGAATGTAAAAGTAATTAAGATATGCATAAGAAAAAAAACTATTGATAAATGTAATAATGTTTTTACTTAGTTGATATAATAAGAACTGTATTAGCTTAAATATGAGATAGTAGATATTAAGGGGAAAAGAGAGGAAATATTTGATGTTGTAACCTGAGATTTGTACTAAAGATTTTTGTATGTTATTGAACTATTGATTAACCCAGCCACCACATTGCTTTTTAAATACCTAAATGTAAAATAGAAAACTAATAAAATATTATTAAAAAAAACTAAGATTGTGTGGAATGTTGGTTGCCTTGTGATAAATTATGCTTTCTAGGCTTTCATCTTCCTGCCTTTTGACAAGTACTCTAAAAATGCTAATTGTCTAGCCATTTCTTTCTCCACTGTGAATTGTATGTCTAGGAAGATGGAGTTCAGTAGGGTATGAAAGTCTTTCAATGCATTTCTTTTGATGATGACAAATGTATCATCCATGTAGCATCACCAAAATTTAGGTGTATAGTTTTGAAATGCATGTTGTTCTAGTTCACATAGGACAGTTTCTGATATTGGGGATCCCACGGGCATAAAAAAAAATCCCATCCCATTTAAAAAATAATAATTTAATTAATTAACAGTAAACTATGTTTATCAGAAAATAAAGTATTTTCTTGGCAAGCTTCCATTAATAGCAGATCAATCTAATTTAGCTCTTAGTTAAAAAAATGTCTTTAGATTCTATTAGTTAACTTTTTTAATTATGCCTATGTATTTTTAAATGTAGTATTTTAAGAATTTATATGCAAAGTTGTGTCTGTACAGTTCTACTGATTGTTCTTGCTTATTTAATTGGCTGGGAGATTGCATTCATTCTACTTTATAATCTCATGAAACTATGGGATCCAACTTTTTATAGTTTTATAGCTTCCACATAACAGGTAGAAGCTGTTAGTTGCACACTCAGTCCCCTGAGTTCAATAAAAAAGAACAGTGATAACTATCTTCTTAAAACTTGACTGATAAATAGGTTAAAAATGTTCAAAAATGGGATGATTGAAATCTGGCATAGTTCAGTTACATGAAAATAGTTTCAATAAAATTAGGTAACATGTCTCCAAACTCACTGCCAAGAGAGACAATGCACTACTCGGGAAGCTGATTTTAGACCACTGCTTTCATTTTTGGAAAAATAATTCAAAGCCTTTTCACTGGTAGGACATTATGAAATAAATAAAAGAGAGTGAGAATTTGTAATAAATATCAATCTACATTCACCAGACTGAAAGCAGGCCTTGGGGAAAGCTAGGAAAAAAAGAGGATTTTCTCTCTCTCATGCCTAATAAAAGAAAAAATCTACAAGAAGCTGAAAAAATTCATGAAAGCAAGAAGAGAATTTTTGTTCATATCAAGCCTACTTTAAGAAATTGGCAAATGTTCTATTCGGAAGTTGCATTGTTTGAATTCCTTTGTTTGGGTGCCCTATTTAAGTCTTATTATCTCTTGTTTTTATTTTGCACAAGTTGGAACTTCTGTTTGGCCTACAGCCAAGAGAATTTACTTTGCTTTTTATTAGCTTTTATTAACTAATTAGGAAGGAGATATCTATCCCTAGCTTGCTCAAGAAGATAAGGTTGCCAAAATATGGAATGTGTTGGGTTTTTTTTTTTTTTTGTAAATCATGTTTCAAATAAGGTATATACAGTATATTGCGTGTGTTTGATAATAAATAAAAAGACTGATTTCGTTTATCACTGACAGTTTTGTTTGTTTACAAAAAGGGGGGGGAAAGGCTATGCTATTAGGCCAAGATTTATTTATTTTTTTTTAAACTCTTTAATTCTTTTACATAGCAGGAAGGCAATTAAAGTTGCATCTGTTTCATAGGAAAGCATCCTTTAGCTAAGGTGGTGACAGAAGTAAATTCCAAGCAGTTATTGCACAAAGCTTTTCAAATGGCCAGTCCTGACTACAATGCTAAATTATATAGAAGTGGAGCCTCAGTATTGAAAATTACTCATCACTAAATATAATATTCTCTTGTCTAAGCTGTGGTGGTGCAGTGATTAGAATGCAGTATTGCAGGGTAATTCTGCTGAATGCTGACTGTAAACTTCCAACAGTTTGATTTTCACCAACCTAAGGTTGACTCAGGCTTTTATTCTTTCAAGGTTGGTAAAATGAAGATCCAGATTGTTGGGGGCAATTTGCTGACTCTGTAAACCTTCTTAGAGAGGGCTGTAAATCACTATGAAGCAATATATAAGACTAAGTGCAATTGCTAAGTGCTAGGGTGATTTCTATAGAAATTTAGTTTCTTACAGAGTTTAAACACTATTTTCAGTTGAAATGCAAAACTTCTTTGTGTACAGTGTTCATGACCTTACACAGAGAGACAATAATATCAAGCAATTATTTACATATTATTCACTGGTATATTGGTAACCTTAAATTTAAAAGTAATTATTATTTATATTAGCATTTCTATATTTTGTCTTATTGCCTTTCTACCTTTCTATTTGGCCAATTTTTAAGGAGGAGAGATTTCACTTTTTACAACAACAAAAAACTTTTCTTACCACTATGAGTGGTATATGTCTTCCTCAATCTCAGGTCCTCTACCAGAGCTCTGGGAGTTTAAAGATTATGCACAATATCTTAGCTGTTCCTAGCACTGTATTCTTCTGAATAGACAGCTCTGATGTTGCTCTTGGGATCTATTGGAGCCACTGTATAACGTAGGAGTCATAGCCCAGAATGCTCCTACCATCACTTTGGCCTTTTATTTAATTTTAATTTGTATATACATACATAATCACAACTTTGAATGATCAAAAATTGGTCATATGCCTTTAAAAAAATACCTTATACAAAAAAAATATACAAAAAAATCTCATTTGTTACTACAAATCATTAAAACACTGAAAATAAGATATAGATCATTTTGCATTTTGAAAAAAAATCATTGTTATTGTCATTTGACAGATTTTATGCAATAAGCATAAATCTTTCATGCTGCTAAATAAAAACAAATCACACTTACTGGTTTGATTTCACTTGTGGGAAATTATGTTTAGCTGGTTTTTGAATTGCTACTAATTTTGAGTTTATGTATAGACTTTATTGATACTATAAAAATAAACCCTCTGATTTGTACACTTATTTTATTGAACTAACTGCAGAAGGCACAGAAGACATATATAATGTTTTGCTTATTGGCATTGAGACAAAAACATTTGTGACAAAAGTTACACCAAGAAAATTAAATTAAATGGTTCAGCATAATTAACTTCTTTAGTAAAGTCTATAATGAGATGTAAAATTCACCTTTTATGAAAAGTATGCATAACTAACTTACACAAAGAACCAGCAACCTGTCTCAAAGAAAGGCCAATCAGGAACCAGTTTTCCTAGAATTTCTTCAAAATAGACTAGTAAAAAAAATAAAATACAACTTTTTTATAATGTGCATTTCAGAATGAAAACAGGAGACATCATAATGATAGATAGATAGATAGATAGATAGATAGATAGATAGATAGATAGATAGATAGATAGATAGATAGATATAATCACAGTGTGGTTTCTAAGAGGGCCTAAATATCTCCCTATAAATATTATAAAACAGCATATAAGGAGGAAGTAATGTTAAAAATCAAATAGTTTTTTTAAAAAAAAACCTATAATCCTTGTTAATTTTGCTTTATTTTTTCTTTCATTAACTTGTTCACAATTATTACATACACTCACACATACACACACAGTGGAATCTTTAATATTAAGTTATCATTACAAGATCAAGACTTTATACATATTGTATACTTTAATGCAGCGGTTCTCAACCTTGGGGTCGCGACCCCATTTGGGGTCGCGAGACCATTTCGCGGGGGTCGCCGGACACCCCAGGACGCCATTTTGTTTTTAATTTTTTTAATTTTATTAAATTTTTTTAATTTTTTTAATTTTTTTTTTGGCCGGTGCATGCGCAGTTCGGCCTGTCGCGTGCACGCGACGGGCTGAACCGCGCATGTGCGGCGCGCACGACGACCCGATCCGCACACGCATGCGCAAAACTCCGGCAGGCACATGGAGGAGCGGTCCGGAGCAGGCGGGCGCAAAGCTGCCTCCTTCCCGCTCCGCTCCGCCACATCCCAGGCCCGGCCTCCAACTCACCCTCCGGCAGCCGGCCAAGCGGTCGGGGCAGCCGGACCTCGAGGCGGGCCTGCACTTCAACGAGACCGGCTCGGCTGTGGCGAGAGGCGCCCGGCGGCCGCCTCCGGCCCCCAAGTCCGCACTACGGACTGGCGTCCAGGTCGCAGCGCTCCACCTGCCAGGCTCGTCCGGGACTCCCGCGCCTTCCGCAGGGCCGGCAGCGGCCGCAGGTAGGTAAGCGGGCGGCAGGACTGGGGAGCCCGCCCGGGCCAGCTCCCTCCCTCGGTTGGCGGCAGTGGCCAAAGCAGGCAGTAAGGCGCCCAGCCGGGCGTGGGGGGAGGGCGAGCCGGGGAAGGAGCCGGGCATGGGGGGAGGCCGAGCCAGGGAAGGAGCCGGGCGTGGGGGAAGGCCGAGCCAGGGAAGGAGCCGGGCGTGGGGGGAGGCCGAGCCGGGGAAGGAGCCGGGCGTGGGGGGAGGCCGAGCCGGGGAAGGAGCCGGGCGTGGGGGGAGGCCAAGCCGGGGAAGGAGCCGGGCGTGGGGGAAGGCCGAGCCGGGGAAGGAGCCGGGCGTGGGGGGAGGCCGAGCCGGGGAAGGAGCCGGGCGTGGGGGGAGGCCGAGCCGGGGAAGGAGCCGGGCGTGGGGGGAGGCCGAGCCGGGAAAGGAGCCAGGCGTGGGGGGAGGCCGAGCCGGGGAAGGAGCCGGGTGTGGGGGAAGGCCGAGCCGGGGAGGGAGCCGGGCGTGGGGGAAGGCCGAGCCGGGGAGGGAGCCGGGCGTGGGGAAAGGCCGAGCCGGGGAAGGAGCCGGGCGTGGGGGGAGGCCGAGCCGGGGAGGGAGCCAGGTGTGGGGGGAGGCCGAGCCGGGGAAGGAGCCGGTCCCCAGTCCTGCCGCCCGCCTACCTACCTGCGGCCGCTGCCGGCCCTGCGGAAGGCGCGGGTGTCCCGGACGAGCCTGGCAGGTGGAGCGCTGTGACCTGGACGCCAGTCCGTAGCGCGGACTTGGGGGCCGGAGGCGGCCGCTGGGCGCCTCTCGCCACAGCCGAGCTGGCCTCGGTGAAGTGCAGGCCCGCCTCGAGGTCCGGCTGCCCCGACCGCTTGGCCGGCTGCCGGAGGGCGAGTTGGAGGCCGGGCCTGGGGCGGAGCGGAGTGGGAAGGAGGCAGCTTTGCGCCCGCCTGCTCCGGACCGCTCCTCTGTGTGCCTGCCGGAGGCGAGGCCGGCCTGGTCTGGAGCCGGCGGGCTCGCCGGTTCTGCGCATGTGCAGTTTGGCGCTTCACGCGCATGCGTGGTTCGGGCCTGTCGCACACGCATGCGCAGATCGGCCATCGCACGCGCATGCGCAGATCGGCATGTTGCGGTCCGCCATTTTTTTCGGGGGCGCGCTCCCAGGTCGGGGTCACAGCGCGCATGGGCGGCGCAAAGTGGGGTCTCAACCTAAAAAAGGTTGAGAACCACTGCTTTAATGTAATTCATAGCAGTTTTTGCTTCAATACTGTAACTTTGGATAAAATTCAGTTAATTCTATGCTTATTGATATTTTAAGTTATAATAAATATTGATATAAGAATCTCTTCGATTCTCAACTTTTTAAGCCACCTAAATAACAGAATGCTAATAATGTCCAATTAACATTGTATGAAATCACTGTACTGAAACAGTATAAGGTACCAAGATCATCATTATTTGATTCACTTTGGCCATGAAAATCTACACTAGTATAAAGAATAGGCTTGGGTTTTTATTAATATGATTCATCACATAGACAGCCAGATGTTTAGACTGTATTTGGCATTTTCATCTACTCAAGATTAGCCCAAGGCAAATTTTACTTTTTGATGCTGTTAAAAATATTGTCACAGGGTCTAAGCTGTTCCAAGTAAAACTGCCTTTTGCAGTTGTCTGATGGTGATTGTGTCAATGTTGATGGTATTCAGGTAGTCCTGCAGATGTTTTGGTTTGCAGCCAAGGCATCTATTACAATTGGTACTATCTTTGCTTTTTTATATATATTTATATTCATTCTATTTGCAGGACTTTGTATTTTTTTGACTTTCTCCAATTGCTTCTTTTCTATTCTGCTGTTTCTGCTGTACTCTCATGTTCATTGGGCATAATTTTGAATTGTGCAGGGCTTTTATTTTGTCAGATTAGGACAAAAATAAAAGATGGCTAAATTATTACAGATTTTTAAAGGCTCATAAGATCTTTATTCTCTGTGTAGTGGCACAGTGGTTAGAATGCAGCATTGCAGGCTAATTCTGCTGACTGTTGGCTGCCAGAAGTTCACAGTTCGATTTTCACTGGCTCAAGGTTGACTCAGCCTTCCAGGTCAGTAAAATGAGGATCCAGATTGTTGCTGACTCTGTAAACCGTTTAGAGGGGGCTGTAAAGCATTGTGAAGCAGTATATAAGTCTAAGTGCTATGCTATTGCTCTTATCCTTATTTAAAAGGTGTACTGCTTATGGATCTCTATGGCATGATAATGCTGCCTTGGGACTTTCTATTTTTGTTATTCTGCACTAGTAAATAGAATAGATCAATCTGGCCAAAAATAAGAAGTAGAGCTTTTCTACTATATTGCATAGCCATCAAAAGACTGCAATCTTTTTTTAGCTGATTTACAGTATTTGCACCAACCTATTTATAATATATTAACATATTGAAATTTAATAGAGTTTTTACTTTAACCAGTCTAGACATACAGTCCTCATCAATCCTTCTTGGATCCTATAAGAACGCTCCAGTTCACCAGCAGCTATGTCCATGTGGTGATAGTTCAATAGAATCTTGAGCCATATGATTATCTGTTTTTCCTTTCCCAGGGTCTCTAAAATGGCTATCATTCATCCCATTCTGGAGACATTTCCAGGCAGGAAGCACTACTTTGATTTTTCAATCCATTTATCTGATAAGAACCCAAGTATATTATCCCAGATTGTTCAGTTTTATGCCTCTACATATGTTATTTGTTGTACTTGAAGATTCTGAAGATTATTTATTTACTGGTAGTTCATGTAACTTTATTCTATTATTATTTCATTTTAATGCCTTTACTTTTATATTATATATTTCATTATTTTTCTTGTTATAACACACATACACATACAGATACACACATACACATACAGATACACACACAGAGAGAGACAGAGAGAGAGAGAGAGAGAGAGAGAGAGAGAGAGAGAGAGAGAGAGAGAGAGAGAGAGAGATGTTCCTATCAGTATGAGGGTATATATTTATATTCACTTACTGTGTAGGTATCACATCATTGTTTTATAGCTTTATAACTGTAATAAAGTTTTGATTTGATAGATAGATTTGATATGATCTATGTTTTCTTTAGTTTTGTTGATAAATTTGTGAGCAATTGTATCCCACCATTTCCAGATATATTTCCATGTTCCTTTGGTCCCAAAATGATCAAAGTCAACTTTGGTCTGTTACTCTGTATCATGTTGAATGATATTACCTAACTAGTCTGTGTATATAAAACTCTTCTATTATATTTTATTCTAGCTATAATGTATTATAAAGTTATTTTATTATGAAGGAAGCAATTCTTAGGAACTGTTCAAACTGTTCAAAAGTTGCAATATATAAAGTGATATTAATAAAATGTAATTAATGTGGTAGTATAAATGTAAGCATTCCAGTATAAATATTTTTTCCTACAATCAAATGCATTCTGCTTTTTGTTCTGTTATAGCCCAGATTGAAAAATTCATTTTCTTTTCATAATGTAACATCAAAAATCTATTTTTCTCTAGCAGCTGTTCACATTTGGATTTTTTTTAGGATTGTTAGCACAAAAAAAAAACCCCTATCTTTCTGATGAAAGCACTCTATGAATTGAGTTTTCTCAATTCATCCAATTAGTGTTTGGCTGTGGTGGATAAAAGTTATTTAAATTGTCACTGAATGGTCTTCCAATCTATAATAGTCACGAACTAAATACCCATTAAAGTATTTTATATGGCTTCCATGAGTGGGGATTTTCATTTATTCTTTAAAAGAACTAATTCATCATTATAAACTTGCCTAGATTAACAAACTCACCAAAACTTCAGCATGTTTATTTTAAATATAAAGCTTAGAAACTGCTCCTTAACTTCTTATCTCTTTATGTAGTTTATAAAATATTGATATTCACTTGGTAATATATTTTCTAGTTTACAGCAAAATCAAAGTTTTTAATCTTTTATATTTCAGGCAAGCTGTGAATTAGCATAATAGTGTTTGAGAGGATGCTTTCAGGAAGCATTTGAAATTCTGCAGACTTGTCAAGATGTTTGTAAAAGATGAACAAAAGTATCAATTTTAATTTTATTTAATTTTTTACTTTTCATTTTGTTTTGTTTTTTTGCTTGAATTTTGTTTTGTCCATTTTGGTATCTATTTATAATTTTAAAAGAAAACTACACAAAAAGTTGTGTACTTTTTCCATGTACATTCTCTAAATATATACATTTTAAATAATGAATTGCTTTAATAATTTTCGTTAAAACACTTAAACAATTTTTCTCAATGCAAAGATTTACTCTTTTTTGTTAAATCATCAATCTTTATGTGCTCTCTCCCCTAATATTCTGTTATATTAGAAGCTACTGGAAAGCACTGTTTTAAGGTTGGGGGAGGATTCAGCTGAAAAATAATGATAGGTGGGAGACTGATAAAGTTTTCATCTTTATCAGCTCTGCTAGATATTATGGTACATTGCAGCTTAATGTAAGCTTACTTACATTATATTTCTCTAAAACACTTATAATTTAATTTATCCATTTGGGGAGAATTTAATAATTTGCCTGTTGCAAACTTTTGTCTTCATTATAAACCAATAAGAAGTAAACATGGGCATACAACCTAGACATAAAACATTAAAATGATGAAATGTGTGCATCATGACATTGCAACAAGAATTTAAGAAAGAGTAAGCATTGTAGCATTATGATGAACATATTGTCCCCTCTTTGTCCCCTCCTTTATCCATAATTGTAAAGCAGGTTGGATCAAGTATTGTGGGTCCAGTTGGCAAAAGAAAACTCAGGATCATATTGGTTGGAGACATGTGGAGGAAGCCTTCATCCTGCAGTGGATAGACAATGGCTGATGATGATGGGAATAAATATCGAAGGTTAAATGTTACGTGACTTTTCCCTACTAATTGGTAGTACTTCATTTGAAGTTAGCTCTCTCCGTACTTGTTGAATATAGGTCTATTAGTAAAGTGTTCCTGACTGAAGATTCAACTCTGCAAGATAGATGGTATTGAATTTAGTGTCTCTGAGGTCTAGTGATTTGCCATCCTTGATGTGGCAGTTTCTCAATGAAGTAGCATCCTTCCCCAAATAGAGTTGTAGCACAATTTGGGGGATCCTCCTGCTCATGCTAAAGGAACAGAAAACAGCTGTGGCTAAGACGGTCTTGAATAGGTTTAGCGCCTACACAAATTGTGCCTGTTCCTGGATGGGGAGGCCATTGTTATTAAATTGTTACTTTTTATTTGAATTTATTTTTATTTAGATTACAGCAATGTGCTTTACATGGGACTGCTCTTGAAGACAACTTGGAAATTAGAACTGGTCCAATATGCAGCAGCACATACAGTTCTGGATGTTTCATGTTCTGTGTGTGGTTCTGGTGCTTCGCATTTTGCCCATATTACATGCAAGAGTTATCTGCAAAACTGTGTTTCCATCTTCCCTCCTTATGAGATTGTTTAAGGTGAGAATACGGTAGGTACCTTTCCTTAAATTTTGCCATCTGATGTCACCTGGGAAACATACCTTCTCCGATCTTTTGGAACAGCTTCCCACCTGAGAGTAAAATCCCCCCTCCTATTAGAGCAGCAGTTCTCAACCTATGGGTCACGACCCCATTTGGGGTCGAACAACTGTTTTGCGGGGGTCGCCGGACACCGCAGTCCGCCATTTTGTTTTTGTTATTTTTATTATTTTTATTTTTTTTTCATCGCACGCGCGCTGTGCATACGCGGATTGACCCATTGTGTGCGCGCCGTGCATGCGTGGATCGGCCCGTCGCGGTCCGCCATTTTGTTTTTTTTATATATTTTTTAATTTTTTTAATTTTTTTAATTTTTTTAATTTTTTTGTCGCACACGCCCCGCGCATGCGCAGATCGGGCCATCGCAGTCCGCCATTTTGGTTTTTTTTATATTTATTTTTTTATTTTTTCCATCGCATGCGCCCCATGCATGCACAGATTGGCCCGTCGTGCATGCGCCACGCATGCGCAGATTGGCCCATCGCGGTCCGCCATTTTGTTTTTTTGTTTTTTGATTTTTTTGATTTTTTTTCATTGCACGCGCCCCGCGCATGCGCGGATCGGCTTGTTGCGCACACGCAAGTGGGGTCTCAACCTGAAAAAGGTTGAGAACCACTGTATTAGAGTGTAGTGAAGGCACAGGCTTTAAACTAGGAAAGAACTGACCCCAGTATTGTGGCACTCAGTTGAGTAATACAATATTGTTATGGTTCATTTGGTTATATTTATTCTATTTTTATTTAAGGTCACAGTGAGCTGCAGGATTGTACTGTATAAGCTAGGAATACATATAATTTTAAATAATAAATAGTCTCCTCACTTCAATATCCATATAGGAATTATATTTTATGAAAAACTTAGGAGCTCATTTCTATCCATTCCTTTCTTTCATAGATACATGTATTATAAATAAATATTTGATTTTTACTACTTAAGATGAGAGAGAGAGTAGGGGCAATACTATAGAGAAATAATTAAAGTTGGAGACAGAACCAAAAGTAGCCTATCTAAGATCAAGTCCAAAAAGTAAAGGTCAACAAATTTGCCTAAACAAAATTCAGGTTGTGATATAATGTACACAGCCAACTGCTTTGACAAAGTTTTGGAAGTTTAGCATGAAGACCTCAAGATATTTTAATATCTCTGACTGAAACTAGGAACCATAATGAAGATAGGAATAATAACATCCAGAATATTGTGCTTTGTCACAATCTATAGATTTTCAAAGTATGAGTCTATAGCTTCTATAATTCTTTTTTTTTCTAAAATAAACTTGCTGATTATTCAAAAAGACCTCCATATTTACTACATATTTGTTTTTACAGATTACACCAGATGGTGTTTTGAAGGAAAGGTATGCTAAAGTACTATAAACATATAGCTACTGGAATATTGTTTTATGACAGATGTTGTGGTGGCTTATGAGTTTTTAATTTTACTTTATGACAGAGCCCTATATTCTAGAGTTTTAAACAGTTTGAAACAAAATCATACCTATTTCACCCAAAAATAGTTCTATTCAGAACTAAGGTTTGGGATATTTTGTTTTGGCTCATTTTTTTTACAGATAAAATTGTAAATACTTATAAATAACTGCACTATACTACTCAGTATAATTTTAGTAGAGAATGAAATGAAACCATTTTACTTACTTACCATTTTATTTACAGTAGATTAAAGAAGTTGAACCCAGGATTCTGTTTGCCTATCTGAATAGGAATAATAACTTCGATGTTTATGGCTGCACTAAAGAGCGTAACAAAAAACAAAAAATTACTGGCTGTTTTCTGTATAATAGATATCTACATTAAATTGTGGAATCCAAACTGGCTAAAAATGATGCACATACTTGTTAGTATGGTACACCAACCCTAAAATATAAGGCACAAATATGTAAAATCCAGAAATAAAAATCAGCATTAAGACAAGTATAATTTAGAATTGATGGCTTGGTAGAAGAAATGCAAATTAGTGGCTTTTCTAGAGGCAGAAAAAATGGAGATAAATCTTGGAAGTAATGAGAGAAAGTCTATGGAGATTCTCAGTTATCTAGGTCATAATGTCTCAAAGGTGCTTTTTCAAAAGACAAATGGTCTGTTTTTTGTTTGTTTTATTATTTTTTTTACAAAGAGGAAAAAGACCTTTCACTTCTCATCCAAGAAACTTCATCAGTTGCAATGGTGGGGAGATGGAAGGATAGGCACATATCCTTCCATCCCCCCACCATCCCAACTGATGAAGCTTCTTGGATGAGAACCTCTTCTTCCTCAAAAAAAGAAAAGAAAAGAAAAGAAAAGAAGTTGGAGTTGCCCTTTGGAAAAGCACCTTTAAGACCATGAAAGAGAAACTTCTATTGTTCTGTCTTACAGTATTAACTTAAACACATTGTCATGTTGGACTCTTGTCAAAACAAGCCAGCAACCATAGGCAAAAACAAATTGGGAGACATTATGAAAATTTACCCTTAGATGTGGTTAAAAACAATAACACAAACAACCTGGGTTGGAGTAGGGGGCGGAAATTAGCTGGCTTGGAAAGGGGAGAAAAGAATCATGAAAAAATAATGCTTTTGAATCAGTAACATTCTACATGTTAGGCAAAGGTGGTAGTCACACTGCTATTTCAGAACTGTTATTAAAGGGTTCTCTAAAAGAGAAGTACAACAGGTTACCAGAAAAGAATTTGTTTTAAAGGTGATTGTTCCTGCATATATGTTTATTTGTCTATATAAATTTATTTTATATGTGTCTGAGGATGTGTGTGGATGGGTGGATGGATGGATGGATTGACGGATGGACGGAAGGATAGAAAGACAGACAGACAGACAGGATTGAATTCCCTGAAAACTGTTGTCAAATAGTCTAACATTGGAAACAACTTTCTTAATTTTCTTGAAAGTCATGAGTACAGGACTAGAACAGCTAAAGAATGTAGCATGAGTATAGCCTCTGGAAGCTGAAAGAATTTCAGAAAAGCCTCTTATCCAGAGTTAAACATTAGGAAGGATATTGATATGATAAATGGTCCTAAGAAGCAATCAGATCCTAAGGTCTTAGAATGTTAACAGTTAATGCCTATAACTTATATGGATCTAAGAATGCCTTGACAACCAATAGATAACTTGAAATGAAGATATCATTTCACCCCAGAAATGGATGCCACATTCTTGCTACTACAGCAATTGAAATTTCCTATTTTTGTTTAAAAAATTAACTATGCTTCAACTCACCAATGAAAAATGCTCAAATGAAATATTGCAATATTCTATCATTGGATAACCATCAAAGTATAAAATTAAGGTTTAACGTAGCCATAATATAACTCTAAAATCTGTCATTAGCCAATAAGCTCAGTATCTACAAAGCAGGAGATAATGGTTACATGATCCACTCTTCAACATATATAGTGTTGGATACTATAGAAATGTTCATAACCTTCCCGAAATACTAAATTTTGAACAGATTGCAGTAAGGTGCACAACACTATAGTGCTATTTAGTGGCAAAATAATAATTATTATATAGCAGAAGTCTTGGGCAGAAAGAATATATTTATTCTATTGTATCTATCTAAAAAGTTCCCACATGCAAGCATAAGGAAACTTCCTCCAATGAAGCTTGCCATTGAAAACAGAATTACATGCCCCAAAATACTTTTGTGTCCTGGTATCAATCAAGGCTTGCAATAATGCTGAATATTTAAATAAAAGAAGAAATTTGGTCATGGTGTTTGCCATTTATCTTTAAATCCAGAATTTCACAGATTACCATGGATCTTCTTTTGACTGTACTTCAAAATAAAGCTGATTAAGTAACAGGGAACACAAATGAAATGGAGAGAGGAGGAAAAACAAAATTAAAATTGAAAGCAAGGATGGAAAGAAGCATTTTATATCCAATAATTGCAGTACATCTTTTTCATGTATCTGCTGTTTCTAAATATCTCCATATCGATAGCAAAAAAAAAAAAAAAGTCCCATGCTTCCAAGATAGGATATTGTATCCAAATACTGTATCTTTGCAGCTTTATAGAACCTGGGAAACCTGCAGTTAGTATTAAATGGATAAATGTGCATACAGATTGTATTTGGCTAGGCAAGATACAGAAGGCTGGCAAACAATGTCTTGGTGACACAACAGAGTGAGCACCTTGCATCTTGTTGGATTAAGGACTAGATTTGTGTTTTAGCCAATATAATGTCATGTTGAATTATGTAAATCCCATCACAGAAATACAAACACAATGCAGCAGCAGTATTCTTTGGCTGTGATTGCTTAGCTATTTCATTGAAACCAATTTGATGTCTTGCCACAGATTGGTTTCCCCTTGTGGCTGAGCTATACTGTTCATAGAATGTGGCTGTTTTTTATATTAGGCTTTATGATAGAATGAACATATTTAATAACTGGCACTTTTAACTGTATCTGGTTAAGGGAAAAATAAATAAATGTATTACTCTCTTGAAATACAAGAATAACATTGCACCACATAGTATCTCAGTAATTCTTATTTAGCTAAAAATATGTGTCACATTTAAACACGCAGGCTTTTAGCTTATAATTTTACCAACCTTGTTCAGATGGTGCTTTATATATTAACTGTCCTTTTTAGAGGACAAATATATTAACATCTGTACATATTCCAGATACCACCTCTGTTTAATTCTATCTGGTTTTCACAAAACCATTTTAGAAAATGCAGCTGTAGAAAAATCAGGTTAAAGTGTGATATTTTTTGCAACTGTGGAGGCCTTTATATTTGCAAAAATATAAAGGGTTAAACAGTAGCACCATGTTTGTCAGGCTCAAGTGGATCAAAGGAAATGATGCTTATTTTTAATTTTATGACCTTTGATTGGAATTGGCTCAAGATAGTTTTCTATATTAAAGGAAGGAAAATATGGTCCTCTATAACCCTTACTGAAAAACTGCTCACACTAAATTTGTCTGGGACAAGAGACTAACTTCAATACATGAGTCATGATAGAGGTGTCAGCTCTTCAAAGACTTCAATCTTGAAAACTTGTCAGAATTTATCTCTGCCTCATATTATACAAAATAAAATCTAGGTGAGTTTACCTTAACATCTTTTTCTCATACTTCCCACTTCTCAGTGCTGAATTGTCATATTTTTCTCCTTATTATCATATCATTTGTCTTTTCTCCCTTTCCAAGTCCAGATCAACTAATTTCACACTATTTCCCATCAGAATCAGTTCCATTCGTGTACAGGAAATTGGCCCAGGCAAACGGTAATAAATGCGTAATTACTTTCCTTCTTTCATGTGAAGATAGACCCAGAAGCTTCTCAATGGTAATGTTAGAAAGTCTGATGCAGCAGATCTAGATGACATGGCAAGGTGACTTCCTCTTTTTTTATGGCTGTAACAACTGGA
This sequence comes from Bothrops alternatus, assembly GCA_034064705.1. NCBI lineage: Eukaryota > Metazoa > Chordata > Lepidosauria > Squamata > Viperidae > Bothrops > Bothrops alternatus. Next base: position 6,168,593 of record JARGCV010000081.1, on the reverse strand, counting down.
GAGTCCAAGATAATTGGAATGAAAGATTCTTCTTCAATACAGATGTCAAAGTGTGGTGACTCTAAAGGCAATTCAAAAGGAATGGGTTTGTGGATAATTTCAAATATAACTTGATATGTTGTAGTATGTGGCCATATTTGCCTCCATTCAGGATAGCCTTTCAAATGGATTCTAAGTAGTCCGTCCTGCATCTAGAATCCATTCTGCCTCATATTCCTTCTCTTGAGTAAGAAATAGCCATAGGAATACCAGACAAATCTTCATTGAAATAGACAAATACAGGCAAAAGGTCCAGCTTTTTTGATGGGTAGGGAAAGAAAAATGTCATAGAAAGCCAGAACAAATCCTCCAGTACAATTTTGGTATTGTACATCACATTAGCCAAATCTAATAGAGAGCCAGTTTGATCTAGTGGTTAAGATTCCAGGCTAGAAAGCAGGAGAGCGTGAATTCAAGTCCTGCCTTAGCCAGTTGGGTGACTTTGTGCCAGTCACTCTCTCTGAAACCAACCCATCTTGCAGGGTTGTTGTTGTCGGGAAAATACAAGGAGAAAGGTGTGTTGGACATGTTCACTATCTTGAATTATTTGTATAAATAATAAAAACAGGTTAAAAATTAAAAAAATAGTTCAATAAAAATTGAACTATGCATTGAAAATTTGCTATACAGCCTGACTCACTTGGAAAAAGTTAGAGGTTTGGAGAATAGTGTTAGGATTTCAGGAGGAGAGGATGTGGGAGTGAAAGTTCAGTAATAAAGCACTGTGAAACTTTATTTTATGGTCCAGGAGAAGAAGGGAGGCCAGTGGAGAAAACCAGCCAGCTTCACAGTGACAGTCTTAGCCCAGAAACAGATATAACAGAATAACATATAATATCTAACATCCATTCTCACCGTTGGTCACTGAAACTCTCAGAGCATAAGATGCAACGTTGAACTTTTGTCTATCTATCACTTGTATTGTTATGGCACAGTTGTAATACCTCTCCCTGCAAAACAAATGTAACTCAGTCACAGAAAAAGCAGAATCAGTCTGTAGGTCTCTGTGGAAGTCATCGATCTGTGCTCTGTTGTTGTTGCAAGTCCTGTTTTATTGCAAGTAAATCTAATACAACAGATTTACTATTTGCCTCCCAATGCTTATCTTTTTGGGAGTGTCCCTTTGAGAGAAGGGGGTATAATTGTTTTGCTTCAAGACAATGGTTGGCCCTGAGAGGGCACCTGGTAGCTTATTTTGTGAACTAGAAATATAGGTGATATAGACAATGATATTGGAGAAAATATGTTTCCACTTGATCAGATTTATGCCTGGTGCTTCAACTCATGTTTGATTTAATGTATGTACATGGATACAGTATGTTGTATCTTCCAATAAAAAACTCCATTGTGGAAACATTGTTTTTATGAACAGTATTTTTTTATTGAAAACACGATCTATAAAGCAGGAAAAGCACAATGCAAGAAGTCCTCCCTTTCTGTTGCTGGAGTCTAAAGAACAGCCCAGGAAGCAGAGTTCAAGGCATTAATTTGTACAACAAAGGCATGACTGGAATCCAGATCTTTGAATGGTAACTAGCCTGAAAATGACTCTGCCTTGCTTTTGAGTAAATCATTTAAATGTGTGCCTTTTGTCAGATTTTTAGGTCTGAGCAGCCCTGAGCATACTGCAAAATAATAGTGACTCTTCTATAAAAATGGATAGAATTTCTCCAAAGTTAAACGTATTTCACATTTGTAGCTATGTGAGAATTATTACACTTTAGGTGGATTCATCTATAGTCCTTCTTCAGAGATCCAATAATTTAAATAGCACAATTGGGGAAGATCAAATATACATTTTTTCCAACTTAACAAAAAGCTTGTTTGCAAAAGTACTCCAGGACATTTGTCAAATGTAAGGATGCATCTTCTAAAAACAAAAACAGGATGTCAACAGGTATACAGTATGAATCTATCTAAAATAGCAGAAAATATTTTCATGTATATATCTGGAGAAGACCAGAGCGTAACTAATCAACCCAAACAGCATTACTGCATATTCAAATTTATAATACTATGGAGATCAAAAACTAGTGAACGTTCATGGCACCGGTTGATTCAAATCAGATAGTAAGAATCCTCAAGGGAAATTTACTAAAAATATGCCTTCTGAAGGAAATATAGGAGGTCTAAAATAAGAAGCAGCGGGTAGTGATTCCAAAAGTCTTATAAATGAATCTCAAGAAATTATCTTTCTTTTTTTACAAAAAAAGGTAGATGGAAAGGCTGGAGATATAGAAAGGTAAATAAATCATTTATTTTTTAAAATTGTTGTCCAGAAACTTTTTTAACTCTAAAGTAGACTTGGTATAGTATCTTTTAAAGCTGAGATCTGGGCTTCAGGTTTTAATTTGTTGGTATAGTTATATGATTATTAGCAATGCAAAGCAAATAGCAAACAATATCTGTATATTCTTCTGTCAAAAAAAGGAGATTCAGGAAGTATGGTTGGCAGAAAAAGAGAAAAGAAATGGATCCTACAAATGGTGCTATTGACATTTTTAAAAAGTTTTAAAAAGTGTCCCTTATTCCCAGGACATAAATAGGTAATGAAACGTCTGGGAGTCAAGCAGCATGCTCAGAGGACAAATCAAGGTATGCATCACTAGGAGCCAAGGAAGTGCCTTGCTTAGGTAGATCTATCACCATATTGTAGGATGAGGATGACAATGACGACAATGATGATGATGATGATGATGATAATACCATCTAGAGAACTCCGCAAAACTAGGGTCTGATGTCTTTCTGTAGTGAAGCTATAAAAATACTAGAATAGTCCAGGAGTGTTTGTTACAAGAAATGAAGAAGAATGAGAAAATGATTCTCCATATTCCATGTTCACAATCTGATTAAAGTGAAATGGATTAAATTAAACCTATTTCACTATTTGCATTGGAACAGTATCATATAGGAAACAAGAGGTTACTTTTTTAAAAAGCTAGATGTCAGCCCATCAAGCTCGACCAGGTCAAGAAACATGCTTCAGAGATTCCAGGATTACTTTATTCTTGCATAGTGAATTTCTTTCTTTAATGTTTTATTGATCCCTTCCTTCATTTCAATGTGAGATCTATATTCTTACACATTAACATAAAGTGAGAACACATAGAATTATCTTCAACAGAATAGAGAATAAACAGTCTTCAAGAGAAAAAGTAAATAGATGGCCACTTCCTTCTTCAGCCTATTTGCCTCTGTTGCTTAATGGGAATAGCTTCATTCTGAATAACAGTAAACTCACTTGTTTTGATGCTGCTTGAATAAACATATTTTGCATTCACAGTCTTGTTCTGACTATGTCAGTGCATTACATATATAACCTAACTCAGGGATGCAAGTAACTTTATATTGACTTGCAAAAGAGTCTTTAGGTTAAAGATTCTATTTTACATGCTGTAAAATAGTATAATCATGTCTGAGATAAAAATAGAGTTTTGTTTGTGAGATACAGTCTAAAATGTACCAAAGCATGCAGGAACTATATCCATTCAATTAAACAGGAACGAAGTTTGTGACCTAGGTTAGTCTAAAGCTGACCTTAGGCGATGGTCATACATATTTTGCTATATTGCTTTGGGGTGCTGTTGAGTATTCTGCTTTGATATACATTTACATTATAAAAACAACAGAGAAAATTTAACCATTGTTAGAGTTAAATGTTTAGTTATGACACCAATATTTGTAGTCTATAAATTGTTTCCTTGATTATGTGGCCATATAAGGATAAAGGATCAAAACATGAATCCAGAAGAGGGGTCAAATAAGATGAGCTAATCCAAAAGCTCAAGAATAGTACTAGAGTGATCTTGTAAACAGAGCAATGGGCATTTTCCTGGGCAAAATGTATATATACTCTATAGATTTACATGTATGTGATTATGTAAGTGACATGTTGTTTCCTGAGAAGCTGATAATTTTCAGAAAGTAGTTATGAGGAGTATGAATCTCAAAAGTAATTAATCAAAGACCAAAGAGTTGTATTTAATAGGGAAAAGGAATTACAAATTATATATAGATTATAAAATAATAATAATAAAACAAGTTGATGAATTTGTTTATGTTAGTAGACTCTTTATTAAAGAGGGAAAATGGATGGATAAATTTTAAAAACTGCAAATGTTTATTAAAAAGGTAATGTGGTTTATTGACTGAAATGATTTTTTAAAGAAATAAACATTGGTAAAAGTGTTTTTCTTTCTACACTGTTATATGGCAGTGAAAGCTAGCTATATCAACAGAAATATAAAGGTTGGTTGATTGCAACGAGAATGGCTTATTTAAGAAGTGTCTAAAATAAAATATAAAAAGATAAATTCAATAATTAAAAGGAGATTAGTGAGTGTGCACTGAATACTAAAGTGAGTGACTAGGGAAGTTTGATCATACATAAAGAATGAAGGAGGACTGGAGAATAACAAATATGTGAAGGAAGGATCAAAGTTTTGAGAAGAAGAGTAAGAACTTTATTTATACCTTATAGGTAGCTGCCTATAGATACTTTCAGTGTTTGGGATAGTTATGATTAAAACCCGATGTATATGAAAAAAATAGAGCAGGAGATTCTAAAGAATATAAAATTTATACTAATCTAGATCTTTATATCCAGTCAAATTATCTCCCCCAGTGGCAATGATCATGTCAAAGAAGATGAATAAATATTATAATATTAATTATAAATATTATAATATAATAATTTTAATTTTAAGTATGTGAATAAATAATGTTACTATTTCAGGAAGGGTCAGGTGAGGAAATTTGCAAACTACTTTCTGGAAAAGGCAGAAGATTTTGTTTTTTAACTATCCTTTAAAGAACTATCTTTTCATTGGGAGCCACCCAGAGTTGGTTAGAAGATGGACATCTATATAAATGTAATAAAGAAACAAACAGATAGTTTAGGCTCAACATTGCCGCTGATTTTTCAGATGGTATCAGTAACATTCATTGTCTTTGATCACTAATTTTTGACAAGTTAGCCAGAAGCATTCTTAGAAAAAGATGGTCAAGTCATAGTTATATAGATTACTGTTATTTTCAATGTGGAATACTGTAATGTATTATATGTTTATTTATGCTGAGCTGCCCTTTTATACAGCTAAAATCATAGTAATATGTGGCCTATAAATCAAGATTTACTCAGTTTCTTTAATCAAGTTGACAGGAGAGAGATAAAGAGAGAGAAAGAGAAAGAGAGGAAGAAGGAGGGAGGGAAGAAGGAAAGAAGGAAGAGAAAAGAAGAAAGGAAAGGAAAAAGAAAAGAAAGAAGAAAAGAAAGAAGATGAAGGGTACAAAATCTTGGAAGTGAATAAGCAAAACCCTATGTATTACATTCCTTTCTCTTTTTGTCTTTGTTCCCATCCAGGTTTCTCATGACTGTCATCATACAGTATGTGATGTTTTATTATTTTAAAAATATTGATTTGATGCGAGTTGGAAGGTATATTTGTGTAAGTTATTTTCATTCTTGATCACACATTCAGCTAATTGTTTAGACTGCATTTGGCATTCATTAATTGAGTCCTTCTCAAGGACCTGATATAGGTAGATGTTATTGTTTGATGGTGTTAGAGATATCACTGCAGGATAGAAGCCAAGCAAAACTGCCTTTTGTAATTGACTGATGGTGATTTGGTAATGCCAATGGGGTCTGTGTCAATTCACCATGGCCAACTTGCCATGGCCAACTCATCACTGCCAACTCACTGCAGGACAACTCACAATGGACAACTTGCCACGGGACAACTCGCTGTGGGACAAGGGTTACACTAATATCAAAGAAATGGTGGAATATAATTATTAAAGAAAGGGTAAAAAAGGAGGTACAGAATGAAAAATGTAAAATATTTTTAGTTTATTTTAAATAATTAAATTGAACTGTTAAATTGTCCTACAATAAGTTGTCCCATGGTGAGTTGGCCGTGGCGACTTGTCCTGAGGTGAATTGGAAGTGCTGAGTTGGCTGTAGCAAGTTGGCCATAGCGAGTTGGCTGTGGCAAGTTGACCCATTTCAGTGCCAATGGTATTCAAGTGATGTTCCAGATGTTTTAGATTGCATCCAAAGCATCTATTACTATTACTATATCTTTGCATTCCTTTGTCACAGTTGTTCTATTTGCAGATCTTTGTATCTCCTCCAGTTCTTTCTCTTCAGTTCTGCTGTCTCCAGATACTGCTACACCATTATATATATTTTTGTCTTTCTTATTAACAATTGCAAAGTCTGAGGTTATGTGCTATTATTATTGCCATTATCATTAAGATGAAGTGTTTATAAACTCTTTATACTTGAGTGTTTAACTGAACGGTTAATGGTTCTTTCAGATAAGATTTGACACATCCATTTGTTCATTGTTTTTCAGTTATGATACATCCCTTTTCTCTGCTTCAAAGAATTCTTTTCAAAATATGCTTTATATACAAACCTGGAATTATATCAAAATGGCTAGAAAGTAAATCCAATAGGCTATAGCTTTATTTCATATCTGATAATAGATTATTCTTAATAATCACAACTATGCATGCAGATTTATATTGGAGCAGTAAGTCTTTGTGGTTCTTTCAGCCCCCATACTGAGGAAGTCCAAACTTTTTTTTTTGAGCTTACACTGAACAGCATTCAGACTATGAGACTTCATGTCCTGTCAGATGCTACTTCCTATGAGCTTACCCCCTTTATATATATATATATGTGTGTGTGTGTGTGTGTGTGTGTGTGTGTGTGTGTGTGTGTGTGTTTGTGTGTGTGTGTGTGTGTGTGTATGTGTGTGTGTATGTGTATGTGTATGTGTATGTATATGTATATGTATATGTATATGTATATTTTACAGGATGAGAAAAAGAAGAAAACAGTCTTTCAGAGTCAATAAATAATTTTGAAAGCAGCAACAGAATCAATCACTGCATTATTCTATGCAACTAAAAGGCAGGTGGTGAGCAGCTGGTCTAATTAATTTAACCATGCGTACTTGGAATTTCGTTCATTCAAATTTGGAAAGAACTTCCAAGTGGTCACTTGGCTCATAATTAAGCTGACATTACAAGCTGCATAATTCATGCCTCCTACAAGGTGCCTAATTCATACCTCAAACAAGGTCACTACAAATTTTGGTGGTACTAACATTATTCCACATTCACCTTTTAGAAGAACGTTTATAATTGTGTTAATACAACAGGTTTTAACCTTAATGGAGCATTCCAAAGTGTTAGCAAACCTCACTGTGTGCATAATCTATTTCCTATTTGGCTTCTAAAGAGACTTCAGGAAAATTTAATCTTCAGCCCTGGTAATATGCTTGAGTTGGTTTATACTAATGACAAGGTATTAGGGAATTTTAATTTCTCTGTTGGTGAAAATAAATCAAAAGCTCTCACAGTTGACTGCATTTAGCTGATTCAAATAACTTCTTTATATTCATATCAAAATATTTACAATACCATACATTCTTCTTTACAGCAACATAGCACAATAAAGACTTCTTACAGAGAGATACAGAGACAGACCCGAGACAGGATAAAAAAAATCCAGCTCCTAACTCAATACCTTTTTTGCACAGACTCAGTAGCACTTTATTCACATTGGCTGACTGAGTTACCACATGACTCTTCCTGCTCATGAATATTCCAACACTCCTCCCTTTATGATATGAAGAGACATCAGACCTATTGACTTAATACATTTTCCATAGTGAACACCCAATGGTTTAGTCATCATGTCTGCCAAAGTATCCTCAGAAGAACAATGATGTAAACTAATCAATTTTCCTTTTACAGCTTCCCTGACATTACAATATTTAATGTCTACATGTTTACTTCTGTTCTTCACCCTGTCACCAGTTGCCATTTTTATACAGGCAGCATTGTCCTCAAATACCTTTACAGATTCTTTTACATTAATATTTAAATCTTGCAACAACTGTACATATCATGTTACTTCAGAACACAATTTGGATAAAGCAATAAACTCTGCTTCCGCTGTTGAAATAGCAACGTTTGTTTTCTGGACTTCCATCCAATCAGAGTCCCTCCAAACAATATTATAATCCCAGAATTTGATTTCCTTGTGTTTATGTCATTTGCATAGTCACTATCGACATAACACTTTAATTTCAATTCCTCAGTAATCTGTATTTGAAGACCCAAATTTATGGTTCCCTTTAAATATCTGAGAACCCTTTTTGCACCCATCCAATGTAACTTTGTAGGTGCAGCAGTAAAACGACTCAAAATGCTTACTGCACAAGCTTTGTCTGGTCTGGACCATTGTGATAGATATAACAAACTCCCTATTGCTGAGTGATATATCTTTTGATCACAGGTTTCACCTTTGTCTGCACTTAAACTATTATAAAAATCCGTATTCATGGGTGTGGGAGCAGTATTGCTATCTTTCATATTATATTTTTCCAATAACTGCTCAATTTTTCTCCTTTGACTGAGAATATAACCATCTTTTTCATTTTTCTGTATCTCTACACTGAGATAATTTTTTATTTCTCCCAAATTCTTTAATTCAAATTTCTTTCCTAATTTATCTGCAAATTCATTGACTTGTGTTGCATCCTTTGCAATGAAGCAAAGATCATCCACAAATGATAACAGTAAACAATTACCTCCTTATAACTGTCCAGTATATATACAATTATCAGCTTTGCAACTCTTACATCCAAAACCCTTTAAAGCAGTATCTAAACAGATATTCCAGTTTCTGGCTGATTGCTTCAGCCCATTAATAGCCTTGTTTAATTTATACACCATGTTAGGCTTTGCAATTTCATACCCTGGTGCTTGAATCATATAAATTTCTTCCTCTAACTCAGCATTGAGGAATGCAGTTGTGATATCAAAGTGCCAGATTTTATGCTTATATGCCGCTGCCAACGCCAGTGCTAATCTTTTTTTAAAAAATTTATTAATTTTATAATCATAAATATAACAAAGAATCAAATTGAAAACAACTCAACTGAATACAATCGTTTACAACTTTTTCCAAGAGAAAAAACAAAGCATAAAAACTTAACTAAAATAATTAAAATAACTATGGGTATTGCTCGGCGGCACCCCCACCACCACATCCCCCTCTTCCTTCCTCCCTACCTCTACTTCTATCTGCCCACCCTCTCTACCTCCCTCTCTCTCCTCCCTCCTCATACCACCTCCCTACATCACTCCAACCTTCACTCCTCAATCTACTCCCCTTCCAGATGTGGTGCTGAGGTGCCGCCCGAGCAACCCGTCTTTTATCAAAAAATATATCGTTCTTATATAATACCAATACCATATTACAGTTGAATACATTATACAACCCCCCCACCCACCCCCGACTTCCCGGAGTGAATACAGGGTAAAAACACAAGAAAACCCTCTAAACTACACCAAATTATTATGTAAATCCTGTTAAAAATTTAACTATATTTTTCAGTCCAACATATAAGAATTTAACTATATGCTAAATACAATTTCTTATATTGATATTTCCCTTGTATATACTCTATCCATTTTTTCCAATCCAACATATATTTTTCATTTGAATGATCCTTCAAATATACAGATATTTTAGCCATTTCTGCCAAATTTATAACTTTTAAAGTCCATTCTTCAATAGATGGTAATTCTGGCGTCTTCCAATATTGTCCCACCAACAGTCTTGCTGCTGTAATCAAGTTCAAAATTAAGTTCATCTCTATGGTGGTGCAGTCTTTTATAATACCTAACAAAAACAACTGTGGTAAAAATTCAATACGTTTTTTCAAAATATTTTGCAGTATCCACCATATTTTTATCCAAAACGCCTTAATTTTTCTACAAGTCCACCATACATGAAAATAAGTAGCATCCATAGATTCACATCTCCAACACTTAGGTTGTAAATCAGGGTACATACATGATAATTTTTTCGGATCTAAATGCCATCTATAAAACATTTTATAAAAAATTTCTCTTAAGTGTTGCGCTTGTGTAAATCTTACATTTTTCACCCAGATCCTCTCCCAAGTTTCCATCATGATTGGTTGTCCAAAATTTTGTCCCCACTTTATCATACAGTCCTTAACTAATTCTGTTTCAGAATCAATTTCTATCAATACATTATATAATCTTTTAATATGCATAGACCTTTGGTGTTTAACTTGTTTAATTAAATTTTCATCTGTTTGGGATAAACCTGTCTTCAAGTCTTTTTTCCATCTAGTCTGCAGTTGTAAATATGGTAACCAAGTATGAACTATTCCTTCTTCCCTTAACATATCCAAGGACTTCAATAATAACAAATTCCCTTCTTTAATTAGGAGTTTCTCATAGGGCACCACATCTTGAACTTGTAGTCTGTTTATATTCTCTATTGCGTGTCTGGGGACTGTCCAGAGAGGAATCTTTTCATTTAATTTAGACTGATATTTTTTTCCAGACACGCAGCAGAGCACTTCTCAATAGGTGCTCCTTGAAACTCCTATCCACCTTTTTATCATAAACTAAGTAAGCATGCCAACCATATAATAAACCGTACCCTTCAATATTCAATATTCTATCATTAGTTAAATTAACCCAGTCACTTATCGCTACTAAAATAGCAGCATGATAGTATAACTTAAAATTGGGCATTTTCAAACCACCTCTTTCCCTTATATCCTGAATGATTTTTAATTTAACCCTTGGTTTCTTGCCATTAGTGCTGCTAATCTTATACACTCATTTTTCACAGTTGGTGCAAATACTTCATTGTAGTGCACATTCTTTAATTGTGAAAAACCTTGTGCTACTAACCTGGCTTTATACTGTACATCATTATTTGGCAATACCTTTTTCTTATATACCCACTTACAACCCACAGCTTTGGTTCTCTGTGGCAAAGTCACTGATTTAAATACTTCATGGTCTCCCATGGATTTCATCTCTTTATCCATGGCCTCCTTCCATCTTTCTTGTTCAGCTTTTGGTAATGCCAACACCTCTTTATAACTTCTTGGCTCATACCACACATTGCAAACCTTTACCTTGCTGGCAGAATACCTGTCAGGCGGAATTCCTTTGTTACATTGCTCTGACCTACGTGGTATTAACTGCTCCTGTGTTTCAAGTCTATCTGGCTTCATGTCTTGTTCAGCCTCTCCTCCCTGAACATTGACATCTTCAATAATCATTTTTCCATCATTAGATGAGTTATTGTCATTAAATAGATCACCGTCATTAAGTGAGACATACCCAGAATTTGCATTAATTCTGTCCCAATTTTGTTCTGCAAAATTAGCAGACTTTGAAATTACAATACTTTTACTTCCATCGCTAAAGCGATATCCTTTTGATCCTGGCTCATAGCCCACAAACCTGAGCTTTCTTGCCTTTTGCTGTCCCTTTCTTCTGATTGTCTTCGGAATATGTACCCATGCAGTACTTCCAAAAATTCTCAAATGTGCCAGTGATGTCTTTCTCCCATATAGAATGGCATATGGAGTATTATTAATGGAGAAACTCCACAGCCTGTTAACTATATAATTGGCAGTCAATATGGCTTCTCCCCAATATGACCTGCTCATACCAGAATCCTCTAATAATGAATCTTTCATTGTTTGCAAAACACCATTCCTCTTTCAGCTACACCGTTCTCTGCTGCTGTGTAAGGATTTGTACGTCTGTGTCTTATTCCCAACTGCCTCAACCATTGTTGGAATTTAGTTGACATAAATTCAGTACCTCTGTCAGTTTGCAACTGACACACTTGTTGTCTGTACCTTCTCTCTACAATACGAACCCACTGTTTAAATTGTTGTAGCACCTCTGTCTTTCCTCTAAGCAAGTAGCAAAATCCATACCTGCTGTAATCATCAATTACCAGTGCATACTTTGCTCTTCCCAAACTCACTTGCATAGGTTAATAATTGATTGATCCAGAAAACTAACAACAATCACACTCTCTCTGTGTGTGTGTGTGTGTGTGTATTCATGCATTATTTTTTCTATGTTAATTAGCATATACAAAATCTATCAGGTTTTCTCTTCTGTCATGATGTAGTCACATAACCACATTAAATGCTATATTGTGAGGCATGTATTGAGAGACTAGGATTAAAGAGTTCATATTTGTTTCAATGTGTGCTCAAAATCCATAGTCTATCAATCTTTCCAAGGTTGCCTTGAGATTTTACAGATGTACTTCATCTTTGTGTCCATACAGAATGATGTTATCTAATTAATATCACATGCCTGTAAAGCCGTATAGCCCTTTGTACATGTTTTTTTCTTTCCAAAATTGCTGGTGCAGCTGCTACTCCAAATCAGACCTGTTATAATACAACCCTTTATGTATTGGTGGTTAGAAACCCTTTGGAATCTTCTTCCATTTCCTTTTGTAAATAAGCTTTTTCTAGACATATTTTAATGAAATGCTGTCCCCCAGAGGATCAGTAAAATATCCTCTGTTTTAGGCAAGGTGTATTTCTGAGGCTCTAATAGCCTGTTAATTGCACCTTCAAAATCCCCACAGATCCTGGCAGTTCTGTTCTTTTCAGCTACTGAAACTGAGGTGTAGCTCTTGGGCTTCAATTAACTTTAGAAAAAAAAAGTCCCTTGACTTCCATTTCATCTCTAGCCAGCAGATAAGAAAAAACTGCTACAGATGTTATTTATTACTGCATCTAGGAATGTTGGTGAATTTAGGTGATCAAATTATTGTTTTCACTAGAACATGATCCACTTTAGAATATGTATACTAATAAAATTAAGGTTTTTTTTAAACAAACAATGTTTGTACAAATTAAGTACAATGCCAGTACAAATTAAAACTCATGTTTCATTCATTAAATATAGAGTTTTAGGTGTTTCTAAGAGACATTGCAAATATACTGTGTATTGCTTCAGGCACACTGCAAGCAGAAGGTATTGTGAATGTTTTTCACTGCAAATCACCAGACACTGTTATTTCCAGTGATATTTACAACCCTATTTTCTGTGCAGGAATTATTCTGTGTAACCCAGTGATTTCCATGGCTAAAGGTGGATTTAAGCATGGGTCTCTTTCTAGGTCCAGTCAATATCTTATCTATTATACCACCTTGTATCATAAGACATTTGAATGGGTGTCTGTGTGTCCATCCTTTAAGCAAATGTAAATGTATTTTTGCTCTGTAAATGTTATAAGTTACTATTTATTTTGTAATTGTACAATTTTGTTTCTCAAGCCTGTGAAGCACAGTTTTTTGGTTTCACATAGTATAACACCATGGTTTATTCTTATTTTATATTGACGTAGTGGTATGTTTAATTTTGCTGGTATCCACAGAATTGATTTTGTTACAGTTTCAGGTCTCAAAAAGCTGCAATTACTCAGTACTGACCTGTAAAAGAGTTTGATGCATGAGGTATATTGTTATTCTGGACATTTAAAACCAGCCCAAGGCAATTTTCAGCAAGAGTGTTAGTCTTTGCCTATAGTTTTAATAGTAAAAGAACATTCATGTGTCACTTTAGTTCCAAAAGCAGATAAGGCACTTGACTACATTCTTTAATGCAAATCCCTCTAAAACCTTATACGCTGTTAGAAATCTTCCAGTTATTTGATGAAAGAGAAAATTAACTTTTCAAAGAGCGGGGTAAAATAGTGACTGTGTCTATTACATCAACCAATCCAATATTCTGCATGATGTGCAGTGTTTCTTTTTCACTCATTATGCTTAGCAAAAGCAATCAATGCAAGCTTGAAATGATAATTGTGTGGAAACGAGATCTGATTAAAAGTAGAGATCTGCAGATACTAATAGTAATAGGACATTTCAGAAATGGAAGAAAATGTAGCCAAGTGCAAGTCAGTCTATGGAAATTAGTCTTATCCCTTAGTCACAGTAACTATTCAGTCCCTTGTTAGGTTATGATCAAAGCCTCACCTGAAAAGATAGACATGATTACATATGGAATTAAGGGTCCTATGAAATAAATAATTTAAATAAAGGAGATCAATAAAGGAGATGAAAATGCATTAGAGACTATGCTGGTTACTAATTAGTTAATCAGTAGTATTTTAAAGAAATTAATAAATTTTAATCTTTATTATTCCCTCTAAAAAAAGAAAGAGAATAAATAGCCCAACAAAGCACTATTATTCATAGGATATTTTTTTTCTCAAAACCAAAAATGCAGATTTATAGCTTGATAAAAATATATGGCTGCCTTCCAAAATGTGTTATTGTACATTCATATAGTTTACATAGTTATTTAATTTGGTTTAAATTTTATCTTTTGTGTCTGGGATATATAACAATATTTAAATATTCAGCAATAAAAATATTGCTAAAAATAATAAAACTCATAGCACTGATAAATATCACTACAAATCAGTGACAGGCACATTGCTTGAGAGGGACCATTCCACAGTGATGGCAGGGATTGGAAGATAAAATTAGTTTATTTTTTCATAGAACAAATTGAGAAAGTATTTAATGTAATCACTCAAAGTTACAATTGAATATCTACAGAAATGTCACAATCTAAAGCATAGGGGTCAAACTCGCCACATCATGTGACGTGTCGTGACGTATCGCAACTCTGTTTGTCTTTCTGGCAATGGTGTGGGCACGGCTTCGGAATGATGAAACTGGCTCGCAGGCTGGCAGTTTGACACCATCAATATGTGGACTTTGCAACCAGAGGGGACAATACACTGGATCTTGCTTATTCCAACATCAAGAAGGCTTTCAAAGCTATCCCCCGCCCTCACCTGGGCTCCTCTGACCATCTCTCAGTGCTGCTTATTCGAGCATATAAACCTTTATTAGTCAGAGTGAAACCTACAGTAAAGCAGGTGAGGGTTTGGACAGAGGGAGCTACAGAAGCACTACAAGACTGCTTTGACTGCACAGATTGGGTCATGTTTAAGGAAGCAGCTAGTGATAACCAACATACAAATGTTGAGGAGTATGCCACCACGGTGTCTGCGTATATCCAAAAGTGCACAGAAGATGTCTGTGTCCTGAAAAGCATTGTTGTGAGGGTGAATGAAAAACCGTGGCTGACTTATGAGATCCGCAAGATGCTGAAAGCACAGAATGTAGCTTTTAAATCTAGTGATATGCTGGCACTTAGAACAGCCAGAGCAAATCTGAAAAGTGCCATAAAAGGTGCAAAGCAAGCCCATTGCCAGAAAATTCAGAACTTTTTTCAGGATCCAACACACACCAGGGGAATGTGGCAAGGATCCAGGCCATTACGGATTACAAGGTGGCTCCATCGAGATGCAGACTTCCTAAACAAACTGAATGCATTTTTTGGTAGATTTGAGGCATCAAATAGCACTCCTGCTAGGAAAGCAGTGCCCCATCCTGATGAGCAAGTGCCAAGCTTTGATGTCACCTCTGTCCGGAAAACACTGCAGACAGTTAACATTCGGAAAGCAGCAGGCCCAGATAACATCCCTGGATGTGTCCTCAGGGAATGCGCAGGGGAACTGGCTTGTGTTTTCACAGATATTTTCAACCTCTCGTTGCAGAAGTCAGTGGTCCCATCGTATTTTAAGACAACCATCATATTGCCAGTGCCAAAAAAGTCCACAATTACAGGCTCAATTATTACCATCTGGTTGCATTGACATCCACCATCATGAAATGCTTTGAGAAGCTGATAAAGGACACTATTGTATCTATCCTCCTGCTAGCTTTTGACCTGTTTCAGTTTGCCTACCGTCCAAATCGCTCTATGGAGGATGCTATTTCTTCTGTTCTTCATCTGAGCCTGAAGCACTTAGAGGAAAGAAATACTCATGTGTGTTTGCTGTTTGTTGACTTTAGTTCAGCGTTTAACACAATCATTCCCCAGTATCTAGTAGACAAACTGGGCCTTTTAGGATTAAACACTCCTTTGTGCAACTGGATTCTTGATTTTCTTACCAACAGGCCCCAATATGTGCGAGTTGGAACAAATACCTCTAATACCATTTTCTTGAGCACAGGTTCTCCTCAGGGCTGTGTCTTAAGTCCGCTGCTGTTCACCCTGTTGACCCATGACTGTTGTGCTAGGTTTGCCACCAACCGTATTGTGAAGTTTGCAGATGACACAACAGTAGTGGGCCTTATTCAGGATGACAAGGTGGAAGCTTATTGCAAGGAAGTTGAAGGGTTGGTGAACTGGTGTAAGGAAAACAGCTTAGTTTTAAATATTGGAAAAACCAAAGAGATCATTGTTGATTTCAGAAAAGGCAGGCACAGCTACACTTTTCTGTGCATAAATGATTCACCTGTGAAGATGGTTACCAGCATCCAATTCCTGGGTGTGCAGCTAACGAGTAGGCTGACTTGGTTGCTCAACAGTGAGAAACTGGTGAAGCGGGCACAGCAGCGCCTGCATTTTCTGCGCCGCATGAGAAAAGCACATCTTCCTTCCCCTGTCCTAACCACTTTCTACAGGGGGACAATCGAGAGCATCCTGTCATACAGCATCACAGTCTGGTTTGGAGGCATCATTGCTTCAGACAGGAAGGCGGTGCAGAGAGTGGTGAGAATGGCCAAAAAGATCATTGGCAGTTCCCTCCCTTTCATCCAGGACATAGCACAGAAGCGCTGCTTGAGCAGGGTCCGTAAGATTATCTGGGACACTACACATCCTTTTCATGACCTGTTTTCCTTGTTACCTTTTGGGAGGAGGCTTCGTGATATCTGAAGCAGAACATCCAGATTCAGCCACAGTTTCATTCCATACAGCATTAACCTTGCAAACTCTTAAGCTTCCTCCTTCCATTATATATTCAAGATGAACAATATTTAATATTTATTTGCTACGTATATGTAGGGATGTGGGTCTATACATATGTTGTTCATAGTATGTTTAGGTGTGTGTCATGTATGTGTTTCACTTTGAGAGCGGGCAACTAAATTTCATTTTTGATGTGTGCCATTGTGCCCACAGTATAAAAATGACAATAAAGGTTATCTTATCTTATCTTATCTTATCTTATCTTATCTTATCTTATCTTATCTTATCTTCTTATCTTAAGCATTGTTATTTAATTTTATTTATTTATTATTTGGAAAATGTATATGCTAGCCAGAGGCTACATGATTCTGGCTAACTTAAAAGAGATAATATCTCTAAAACAACATAAAAGGCTTTACATCTGTACTTCAGAATAAGTAGTAGAAGTCTTGATCCAATGTCTGTAGGCTATACAGCACTAGATGAAGTAGAACAGGCTAAATATCTTTTTAGATGGAGTTCCTGTTGATATAGAAGCTGTCTGGTTCTATGTATGTGTCATCTCTTTTTTTGATGGGATATCACGAAAAAAAATATATAGTCTGGCAGCTATCTTGGATTCACAGCTCTTGCTAGGATAGCAGATGGAGTGTATAGCCAAGATGGATTGTAACTATTCCAGAACTAGATGGCACTGAAACAGTGACTTTTTCCTTTGCCATCCACATATTAGACTATTACAAGATACCCAAAAGCTGCAGCTGGCATAGAATGCAGCTGCTTGCCTATTGATTTGTACTAATTGGTTCTACATAATAGTAGCTGTTTTGCAACAGCTTACTGTACAAGTATTAAAGATGCTGTTGGTTTATTGTTTTAAGACTTGGGTCCTTTTTACACCTTGGGTGTTTACTTTAGGTGGAATCTGATGACCCAATATGGCTTAGCTGGAAGGAGGCACTAAGAGATCAGAGTTCCTTGAATAGCTTTCTTAATAGGATTCCCCTCACTGTATATTAGCTTCTTGCTTAGATCAGGAAACCCATTACCCTTTTTAAAAACTCTCTTTACAATAGGAAGATGGTAAAGAGTAAATTTTAACAGTTTTTTTTGGCATGGATAATTGACAGTAATAGGCAGTAGTGGAATGGTTTATAGATTTTATTGATTATGTCAATAATTTTATTTTGTACTTTGTATTATTTTAATTTTGCTAAACAATTGATATGGGTCAGATACAAACTTAACGGTTAAATAAACAAAGTTTTAAAAGAAAAAAATCACTTCTAAAGTGTTTAAAGCAGTGAGATGTCACTCTATTCTACAAGAAACATGAAATGGGATAAGAATAAATGAAAGTATTAAACTAAATGCCACTCAGCAATTTTAATGAGAGGTTATTCAGAATGTAAGGATGAAAAAAGGCAGGATTGTCTGACAGGAGTCATGTTTACAAAAAGCAAATAAAACAAACATCAGGTATTTATAATAATTCTGGATAAAATCAAAAAATACAACCAACAACAGTTAATATTATCCAGAATGTTATGGATTTCCACAACTGTGCTATAGATACCTATTATGCATTTTTCTTACATATGAGAATTTTATTAAGTTTTGAATAGAACAATAAAAGGTAGTACAAACCCTAACTTTAAAAAAATAAAGATAATGCAAGAAAGTGTATGTGTACATGCATGGATTTGTGTATGTATATATCTATGTTAGTTCCAAGAAATGGTGAAAGAGGTTTCTTTATTGATGAGCACAGTGTACAGGAATCTATCCAACCTCACAGCTTTCCCTTTGAAAAGACAGATATGCTCCTAATGCCTTGACTTCAAAGCTTCCTTTCTCTCAAATAGTCTAAACTGGAATGCCTTTTAAATCTTCGTATTGTGGTCTCCTCCCCTTCACCCATTGGTTCCATCACACTATATGTACACACATACATAGACACATATATACATGCATACATATCCTGTCCCTTAAAAAAATGACTTCTCACCCTCATCATGACAAACATAAACAATTCCATAACTTCTTTATCTTATTTAAATATGTTTATATAAATCTGAGTATTTCTGTTTATTTTATTTACTTACTAATTAAATTTAGATGCCACCTGACCACAGGATGAGTATGGGTGGTGTATGCTAACAGTAGAAAACAATTAACATTATCTATGTTTGTACAGAATAGAATAGAATAGAATAGAATAATAATAATAATAATAATAATAATAATAATAATAATAATAATAATAATAATAATAATAATAATAATAATAACAGTAATAAAAGTTGGGAGGGACTTTGGAGGTCATCTGGTCCAACCCCTGCTTAGGCAGGAAACCCTATACCATTTTGGACAAATGGCTGTCCAGTCTCTTGTTAAAAACTACCAGTGTTGGAGCATTCACCACTTCTGGAGGCAGGTTGTTCCACTGGTTAATTGTTCTAACTGTCAGGAAGTTTCTCCTTAGTTCCAGGTTGCTTCTCTCCTTGATTAATTTCCATCCATTGCTTCTTGTCTTGCCTTCAGGTGCTTTGGAGAATAGTTTGACTCTCTCTTCTTTGTGGCAGCCCCTGAGATATTGGAACACTGCTATCATGTCCCCCCTCGTCCTTCTCTTCATTAAACTAGACATACCCAATTCCAGCAACCGTTCCTTATATGTTTTAGCCTCCAGTCCCCTAATCATCTTTGTTGCTCTTCTCTGTACTCTTTCTAGAGTCTCAACATCTTTTTTATATTGTGGTGACCAAAATTGGATGCAGTATTCCAAATGTGGCCTTACCAAGGCATTGTAAAGTGGTATTAATACTTCATGTGATCTTGATTCTATCCCTCTATTATTGCAGTCTAGCACTGTGTTGGCTTTTTTGGCAGCTGCAGCACACTGCTGGTTCATATTTAAGTGATTGTCCACTAGGACTCTGAGATCCCTCTCACAGTTACTACTATTGAGCAAGGTACCCTCTAAACTATACCTATACATTTGGTTTTTCTTGCCTAAATGTAGAACCTTACTTTTTTCACCATTGAATTTCATTTTGTTAGATAGCGCCCAGTTTTCAAGTATGTCCAGATCCTCCTGTATCTTAAGCCTGTCTTCTGCAGCATTGGCTATTCCTGCCAGCTTGGTGTTGTCTGCAAATTTGATGAGTTCCCCATCTATTTCCTTGTCCAAATCGTTGATGAAGATGTTGAACAGCACTGGGCCTAGAACAGAGTTCTGAGGCATCCCACTACACACTTCCCTCCATGTAGATGGAGTTCCATTGAGAACCACATGCTGAGTGCGGCCAGTCAGCCAGCTACAAATCAATCTGGTGGTGATGCTGTCTAACCCACGTTTTTCTATCCTATCAAGCAGTAGGTTGTGGACTACTTTATCAAATGCCTTACTGAAGTCCAAGTAAATTATATCTGTCACCTTCATCCATCGTCGTCCAATGGAACAAAGTCCAGGAACGAAGGTACAAGGTGCTTAGTAAGGTTTATTCCCAGCAAATGAAAAGTCAGCACTGGGAGTGGTTTGCTCTCAGTGCTTTACATAACTGTGCCCTGCCCTACAGTCCCACTCCCAGCAGCAAACCAGCATCCACCCAAAGCACTTAAAACACCCCAGGTCCAGTTCTGTCATCCCCTCGGCCCGGCCAAGCCTTGCTGGCCCTCTGCCAAGCCGCTCAGTTCAGAGCCTCTTGCTGGTTCGCCAGGCTTCTTTCGGTGTCCATGCCCTCAGCTGTCCCCTCCAGGCCTCTGTAGGGTTGCCAGGACGTCAGCAGCCTCCTCTCACCTTCTGGAGGACTCCGGTGGTTCTCAGCGGTGACCAGTGGCCTCTTCCGACAAGCAGCTGCTGTGCTGACATCAGCAGCCTCCTCCCACCTCCTGGAGGCCTCTGGTGGCTCTCGGCGGCGACAGGCGGCTTTCTCGACACTCAGCTGCTGTGGCTGGCATCGGGCCTCCCCCCGACTGCCAGCTAGAAACAGGTATGCAGAGCACCGGAGGAGGGGGAGGGCTGTCCTTGCCGTCTGCCTGTCCCGTTTGGGTGACTGGCTCGGCTCTGGTCCTTGGGCGGCATCTGGGTGGCATCTGACTGCTCTGGTTCACCCCCTACCAGTGAATGGCAAGTCCTGTGGGGCTTGACAATATCCACAGCATTCCTCTGGTCCACTAATTTTGTCACCTGGTCAAAGAATGCAATAAGATTTGTCTGGCATGATCTGTTTTTGACAAAACCATGTTGGCTTTTGGTAATGACTTTGTTTGCCTCTAGGTGTTCACTGATCTGTTGTTTGATTATCTTTTCCAGAATCTTCCCAGGTATTGAGGTCAGGCTGATGTAATTTCCTGGGTTCATTCGTGGGAAAGCAATGCATTATTTTTCTCCATTTCTGTTCATCCTTTTTTATTTGCAGATGATAATGTTGTTGTTGTTGTTGTTGTTGTTGTTGTTGTCGTCACTGCTGCTGCTGCTGCTGCTGCTGCTGGTGGTGGTGGTGATGGTAGAAATTAAACTGAAAGGATCAAGGCATTTTAAGAGCCAGTGGGTGATTATTATCCATGCTATTATTTTGTATATGAATCTACAAGAAGCTGCTTCTGCAGTAACTGAAATATTTGCAAGTGAGGGAATGAAGTGGTAACATAAATCCTTCAATTCACTGGTGCTGAAAATGTTCCAGTGGGTGTCTTCATTATTTCCATGGACCTGCTCTGTATTCAACAAAGACAAATTGAAAAAACCAAGGTATAGTTAAGAGTTGAAGCAATTCATCCTGCAGTGACAAGGTCCTAAGCTGCTGACTGAACAAAATGAAATGCTGTGAATTTCATCAGTAGCAAGTTTTAATAGATTAAAAAGAAAGCATTGAGGCAAATTCTCCTTCACAGATGCAGTAGATGGCAAAATTAGAAAATCAAAAACTGTGATGTGATAAGGGGTCATTTAAAGTATCTCATGATTTCCAGTAACATTATGTTCATTAGAAACACTCCTTGTGGTGAATAGTGTACTGCACAATATTCCATGTGACAATATAATTTTAAGAATACTAGTTCAATAACTACACTTTAATTATGCTAAATGTACTGTTCAAAAACTAAATAACATATATAGTGGAATGTATGAGTAATCTTGTGGAATGAGATGACAAGATGTGGTCTAGGAAAAAATCAGACAAGAGAGGAAGGAGCCTGTCTTAATGATCAGAGAAAATTAACTTAGGAAAGACCTGCCCTAATGAATCTGGTAGGTAAAAGTGAAGGCAGGAAGTTTAGATTTTCAAGATTCTGTTAATGTAGCCTTATAATAAAGTAGAAATAGTTCATCTTGTCATATTTGCTGTCTGGTTTAAGCTGGAAGGCTGACAATAGCTAACACAAACGCTATCCCAAAAAATCAGTTTATTGCTATTAATATAGTGACTGATGGTAAAAAGGAACTGCAATGATATTGCGATATGATTAAACTTCTATAAACAAATAATATTCTTAAACAGATGAGTAGATAATAGCAATAGTTTTTGCAGCTATCAATCTAAACTTTCTCTGTTAAAATATCTAACAGAGATACTTTAAACTGATACCTGCAAAGACTACTGCTATTATCCATTCATCTATTTATGAATCTTATTTATTTATAGAAGCACTTGATATTAAAAATTCTTCTTAAACTACATATGTAGTTCAATGGGTCTTGATAAACTAGAAAAAAAACCCTGAAAACTAGGTTTCCTTGAGATGGGATGGGAAAATTTTTTGATGATTACACAAAGTTGCAAAAGGTGGAGAAAGATGTGTATGCTTAGCTCATCATGCCTCCTCTGGAAGTTTTGGTACTAAATATATTCCCATGAACACTGGATGTTACTTCTTTATGTACTTTTTTTCTTTTTCTTTATCTCACTCTTTATTTTTTTCCTTTTTCTTTCCTTGTACCTATTTTTTTTTTACTTTCCTTTTTCTCACTTTACTTTTTATTAATTTGATTATTATAATTAAAATCTTATTTAGTATACACACTTGATATATGTAATGGACATTATACAAAATATTCAAATATTAATTTTGTTTATTACATTGCCAAAAACTGTGGTCCAGTTTCCTAGACTTTGCTTTAATTTCTGAGAGAACAAACCCTTTATTTTTGTTTATTTATTTCTCATAATAAGCTAGTTTGGTATAGTGGTTAAATAATAAAGTAGACCTTGTCTAAGAGAACCTGTTTGGTATAAGGCATCAGATTAGAAACCAGGAGACCTGTGAATTCTAGTCCCACCTTAGGCACAAAGCCAGATGTGTGATCAAAGTAGGCCAGTCACTTTCTCTCAGCTCTAGGAAGGAGGCAGTGGCAAATCAGTCCTGAAATCCTGTCACACAAAAAAAAAAACTGTAGGAACTTTTTCAGGGACATGTCAAGACTCAAGAGTGGCTCAAATGTTTCTAATTTCATTTGAAATCTTGAACATATTTGATATCTTATTTGATATCTTGAACTTATTTTATAGACAGAAAGACAGACAGTTGATTGTCTAGAGAAATGTGGACGTTGCGTGCACCATCCCATATCTCATAATTAGGATAAATGCAGTAGCTTAAATAGAAGTTGTAAAATCCTCTTTTATTTGATTCTATTCTGTTTTAAATTGAAGCTACTTGGGGGAGGTTGGAATCATAGACTTTTTTTGTGTCATCCATGATGAGTGATTGTCACATTAATTATAAACTATTATTGTTTTACGAAGGGACATACATCTCTTCCCAAAATCATTGTTAAATTTTTCTGCACTTGTAACGTTTTTAAAATCATTATCATTACCACCACCATCATTATCATCCCTATTATTCCAAGGTAAGAATACTGTGAATGAAAAAGCTTCAAATTTATAAACCACAAATTCCATGTGGAATGGAGTCAATTCTCTTTGGAAAATTGACTGATGCTGATGATATAATTAGAAGTGTGTGCAAAAAAAACCTGTACCTTGAGCTGAAAAACAATATGAGCATGAAAGAAGAGGGCAAGACCTTGTAGCAAACTCCTTGATCTTCCATAATTCTAATTCTAACCTAAACATTTGAAAGTATGGCATGATACAAAGATAAAAGGGCAAGTATCTCTAATACTTGATATAGTCATAAAAAACACATTTAAAAAAAATCTATTTCTAAAACATTTAAAATCTTTATTTTATTGATTGTCAAGATAAAAGACATTGTTTGCTTCAGTTAACATATCAAAAGCTTAACAAAAGATATAGAAGAAACAGACCCTTAATTCTAATTAATGGCATGGATTTTAGTGAAAGCAGTGATTTTTTTTTCTTGCTTCCCACTATGTAGTTTTGATAATGCACAAGTGATAATGCTGTTAAGAAGAAAGTTGAGAAAAGCCATTTTTAACATTTTTGCTTTTGCTAACAAAAGCTGAAAAAAGTTAACTTCTTGCAGACAGACAGATCTTTCGAAAGAAATATAAAGATACTTAAGGCATGCATAAAATCAGAAAACTAAGGTAGAATTAATTCTTATATATTTTATATTTGACTTATCTGGAATCAAAGAACAATCATTTGTGAAACAGATATAAAAGAAGAGTGTGATTCAGAATAGCAGATAAAAAAAGCAGGATCATAATAATCTGGTAACTCAAATCACTTTTTTGGGGGGGAAGTAGACGGAAATCTAGGTTTTTCTGGGAAGAAGTATTTATATCTTGTTTTACCTGGTATTCAGAGCATCTTCAAAACATTTTCCAATATAAAGAAAAGCCAGAAATGAGTTCCTAATGTTACATTATCATAGTGATAGTACAGTATATCTTGTATAGATATACTGTGCTAGAGAACCTATTCCAAGGTTCATAATTCAGAACTTCCTATACCCTTTCCAAATCCTGCAAGTATCCACTTAATTGCAGTACTTAATAAACATTAAATACCAATCAGATTATTCTGGCAACTGAAAATTTTCTATAAAATTCTATGAAATTCATCTTTAAATTCTGTATGGATTAAACAACTATCAATATGCTGTATTTCATTGAGACTTTGAAAAGTGTAATCCAGCAACTGGGAGCAAGAAGTTGTTGAAAAAGCCACTAGTATTTTTTTTAATTCAGAACATAAGTATAAACATAGCTGTATGTTTAGAAAATTAGCAAATGAGCAAGTGAAAACTAGGTTGATTGCTATTCATTGCTGATGAATCTGAATTCATCCTAACCTCAAATCCATCAGGAAGGAATTTTCCTCCTCCATCACTTGGGCATTCTCCTGGATTCATAGTATTGTTTAATCATCAGGTACAGGTCATGGTTAAGTTGGGGTTTGGCACATCCTTGACTAGAATGCCAGGTATGGGCCTTCTTATACCAGAAGTCATTATAATTATAACTTAGACTACCATCATCTTGTGTTTAGACTACTGCAATATTTGAAAGCACAATAGAAGTTTTAACTGGTTTAAAATGTATAGGCTTAATTCCCATCAGAAAGGCTGAATAACATAATTTCATTTATACAGTTGTTGACTTTATTGCTGATAGATTTATAGGACAAAGGAATAGGAACCTGAAGCTGTGACCTTTCAGTTGTGTCTGCATACAATGAAATACTTTTTTCTTAGAGATGCAGGACTTTCCACATTCCTTTATTTTCATAGAGCAGCTAATTTCATTTCATTTCAAAGAATTGGTGGGGGAATGATAGATCTGGGAACAAGACTGTACATCTCTAAAGGAATTAAATAAAACCAACCAGAGCACAAACCAGAGAGCAGAACCAAATAACCAAGAACATAAAACCAATTATAAGCAAAAGTTTGTTGTTATGAAAAGCCTTTCATGTTATCCAGAAACAACTTAGGGCAAAGATACATTTTTTATTCTAAAAAATGTACATCAGTAACTTATGCAGTCTTTATCTCATATTATCCAATTCTACCTTTCCTTCACCTTGGATGGTGGAT
Organism: Bothrops alternatus; assembly: GCA_034064705.1. NCBI lineage: Eukaryota > Metazoa > Chordata > Lepidosauria > Squamata > Viperidae > Bothrops > Bothrops alternatus. The sequence goes on along the minus strand of JARGCV010000081.1, from coordinate 6,142,910 downwards.
AGTTGACTTCCCCTTATAAACCAGGACTTTAATAAAAAATAAGGTAAAAGTTAACTGCATGCAGCTGTCAGTTTAATTTAAAAATCCTTTTGTATTCTATCCTTATTTAATTTGAGCTCAGGCCCAAGATAATACTTGCTTCAGCATCATACATTTTGTATCCACCAATAAAATCTGATAGTCACAAAAAACAATACAATCAGACAATCAGAATAGAGCTGGAAGGGACCTTGGAGGTCTTCTAGTCCAACTGCCTGCTCAAGCAATACAATTTGAGACAAGTAGCTGTCCAGTCTTTTCTTAAAAAGTTCCAGTGATGGAGCACCTACAACTTCTGAAGGCAAGCTGTTCCACTGGTTAATTGTTCTCACTGTTAGGAAGTTTCTCCTTAGTTCCAGGTTGCATCTCTCCTTTATTAGTTCCCATCCATTGTTTCTTATTTTGCCTTCTGGTGCTTTGTGGCAATCCTCAAATATTGGAATTCTGCTATTATATCACACTACTTTTTATTTTTCTGGTCTAACCATAACCAGTTCCTGCAACCATTCTTCATAGGTTTTACTTTCCAGGTCTTTAATCACCCTAGTTACTCTTCTCTGTACTTTTTCCAACATCTTTTTTTTGTAATGTGGCGACCAAAACTGCATGGAAATATACTGGTTATATATTTTATTATATTATATCATTATATTATAAATATTATATTAAAAATATGAAATGATAATATAAATATATAATATTATATTGCATAATATTCCAGGTGTGTAAATATAAAATACTATCCACCCTTGATATTATCTATAACAGAACTACAAACTTAAAATTTGGGGGCTATAAAAGACTCCTCAGTTACACTCAAAGTACCTACCGGTAGTTGCATGAAAGAAACTATTTGGCTATACTAGTCTTTTAAGTCTGACTATGTGTATGTATAGTGTATCTATAATACAATAAACATGTGATTGTACTATAGGCTAATTGATCATGGAACATGTAATTAGTTCCAAGATATTAGGATATAGAAGCAATTTCACATTAACGTGGAGGCCAATGAAATCTAACAGTTCAGTGAAGTTAGATTTAGGAGGCACTTAAAAACCTCTAATGATCTGCTAACTTTCTTCATTTGTGTTGCATTTCCACATTTACTTCCGATACCTTCCATCTGTTTTAATTTTGGTTCTTCATTATTAGTGGCAATTAAAGTGCTGTCTAACTACATCGATGCAGGCTATATTTCCCTAAATGAAATGAGGTAAATCAGTGTATTTTATTTGATGTTTATGATACAATCAAAATGTTCAAAAGAAGTTCACATAGAGCTCTAAAAGCATTCCCTATGAAAGAATAATGTAAATCAGCGCATATAATTTTAGGCCCAATTGATTCTTTACTGGAACTTGCCGGAATCAGCAATTGCTAATGCATTCCTCAACCCATTGGAGTCTTTTTAGGTTATTGATTCCTATGTTCATTACTTTGTAACAATCTAATTCTTATATTTGATGTTACATAATATGATTTATACAATTATCTTACATTTATTCTGTACTAAGTTAATTACTGTGGTACATGGTAAGAACATTTTACATCTAGAGAAGCAACCAGAATATGCAAGAACAAATAATATTAAATGTATTGTCTGTGCATCATTTTTGTGTTTCTATATTTAAGATTTAAATAGAACAGTTCATTGTATATAAGCAAAATATTTTATGTTATCTTTAAATATGATTGAAATTAGCTGCTGTTTTTTTAATATGAGCAAGAGTAAAATGATAGATATTGGTGTCAAACATTCTAACTACTACTAATTAACTAACTACTACCTATTAATGGGAAAAGATATAGTGTTGAATGATGAGGAAAGAGATCTTGGAATAAAGGTAAACAGTGCAATGAAGATGTCAACACAGCATATATCTGTCCTAAAAAATGCCAACAGGATGTTATGAATAATAATAATATTATTGAAAATATAGGTTTCAGTATCATAATGCCTTTAAGTAAATTAATGGCGTGACTACATCTGGAATATTGTGTGCAACATGAAAAGGGATGTAGTAAAATAGAGAAGGTTCAGAGAGTAGCAACTAAGACTAAGGGTTTTGTTTTAACCTTTTTTTTAGGAGAGATTCTGGCATTGGGCACTTTTTGGTCTATAGATAATAGGGATGAAAGATGATTTGAAGTGTACAAAATTATGTGTGAAAGAAGTGGCAAAGATATGTTATTTTATAATTTATAAATATAAAGCCAGAGATTATCTAATGAAATAAAGCTCTTAAAGAATTAGGACAGAAAAAACGAAGTAATGTTTTCCAAAATATTTAATTCAGCTTCAGAATTCACTAGTGGACATTTTTATGCAGTTACTTGACCACTGTCAGAACAGACAGTCCATTACAACAGGATACTACTTATATTTTTATGATCTATCACATAGTACATACTATTGAATGTTCAGGCATATGTCAGAGATGGAGTATTTGGATTAAAGAGTATCATAATGGAAGCACTCATGGACGTTAACTGGCTTTCATTCAACCACTTTGCAGAATTTAGAACATATGTGTGCAATCTACAGTTTAAGATTCTTGTGAGCCTACAAGGAGTGCTTACCAAATCTCTTCAAAATCTTGTATCAATTTATTAGAACAGAGCAGAGCAGAGCAGAACAGAACAGAACAGAACAGAATAGAGCTGGAAGGGATCTTGGAGGTCTTCTGGTCCAGCCCCCTGCTCAAGCAGGAGAACCTATACCTATACCATTTCAGATAAGTGACTGTCTAATTTCTTCTTAAAAACCTCCAGTGATGGAGCACTGACGATTTCTGAAGGCAAGCTGTTCACTGGTTAATTGTCTTCACTGTCAGGAAGTTTCTCCAGATTTCTTCTCTCTTTGATTAGCTTCCAACCATTGTTTCTTGTCCCACTCTCTGGTGCTTTGGGAGAATAATTTGACCCGCTCTTCTTTGTGGCAGCCCCTCAAATACTGGAATACTGCTATCATGTCACCCCTGTTTCTTCTTTTCTTTAGACTAGCCAGACCAATTCCTGCATATGTTTTCATATGTTTTACTCTCCAGGCTTTTGATCATCTTTGTTGCTTTTCTCTGAATTTTTACTCTTTTTGAGCCAGGTCTTGACTAATCTGTACTTATATATTTGATTTTTCCTGCCTAAATGTAAAACTTTGCTTTTATACACATTAAAACTCATTTTGTTGAATAGGACCCATTGTTCAAGTTTGTCAAGATCTTTTTGGATCCTGAGCTGGTCTTCTGGAGTGATGGCTATTTCTGCCCCTTTAGTGTCATCTATAAATTTGATGAGTTCCCCTTCTATTCCCTCATCTAAATCAAGACGGAGCCTTGTGGTAACCCACTGCTTACTTCTCTTCATGTGGATATAGTATCATTAAGGACTACTCGTTAAGTACAGTTTGTCAGCCAGCTACAAATCAATCTGGTGGTGATGTTGTCTATCCTACTTTTTTCTAGCTTACTAAGCAGCAGGTTATGGTGTACTTTGTTAAATGCCTTACTGAAATCTAAGCACACTATGTCCACAGCATTTTGCTGGTCTACTAATTTAGTCACTTTATCAAAGAATGAAATAAGATTGGTTTGGCATGATCTGTTTTTAACAAACCCATGCTGGTTATAACTTTGTTTGCTTCTAGTTGATCACTCTGGGATTTAATCTGTTGGGTCCCCATGATTTATATTCATCAAGGATGGATAGGTGTTCTCTGGGCTGACATCTTGTTCTTTTCTGTAACATCTTATTTCATCAGTAGCTGTTAGACTAGTTTGATGAATTGCTTTCAACATAAAGACAATCTGTTCCTGGCCTTCATCCATATTCTCTTTGTAGTGTATTAGGTTAAAAACTTTCCAATCAGAGAATACAGAAAAAAAAAATGTCACTGGGTATAAAATACAGCTGGGCTTCTCACAGCTAATGTCTCAAGGTTACATAGCTCTTATCTATTGTCTGGGCTTCTGGCCAATTCTCTTTTAAGGAATAACAAGTTGTAATGTTAGGTTTAGCCACAAAGTCATTTAAAGTTTTCTTTTAGGTCCCAAATTCTTATAATATTTTCAATTTTGCTTTTTTTTATAAGTAAAAACCAAGATATTCAGTAAGGATAGAAATTATTTTAGTCCACAAACTTTAAACAATAAAATTCCAATTAGGATCAGGTTATTCTTGCAATGTTTTAAACTCCCCTGGATAGTCAGTCGCCACCATTTCTGGAGGGAGGGGTAAAATTTCCCTTCCTTCTCTACAGGGGGGAAGTACTTTAGGCAGCTTATGCAGGTAAAAAAAATAGTTAGGATTTAAGAGAGGTAGATTTCACCCAGTCTCATCTGTGTTGCTTTATAGTCACCTGGTGGTAAGTGTGACTTCAGCTATCTGCAGCCTAGTGACAAGCCATATTGCTATGGCTAGTCTTTCATCCACTGGTTTGGAGGGCTGTCCCAGATCAAGCAAAAGGGCTACCATCCTTTTGCAATCAAGCAGGGATCCCCTCCTTTCTGGTTGCCCCTACAGGGTGACTTTCAACCCTCTCCAGGGTCCTCCAGTGATGCGAAAGTGGACGTGAAAGACAGAGCTTGCCTTCCAGACGTCTATGGTGGCTGCTTCGGCAAACTGGAAGTCCAATCCTTTTCCTTATTTTTTGACAAGTGGCATGTTTACAGTTTATCAATTGCAGAAGGCATTCCACAAAATAAGTCAGCTGTGTAAATTATTGGACGAATCACAGGTAAATATTTCCAGGGAAGAAACTAGAAGGTTCTACTGTATTTATAATGACACATATATTCAAAGAAAGTTATCACCCAAATAGAAAATTATTTTGAAGACTCCTATGAAATGATAATGTTGATGGTGACTAAGAAGAAGAAAACAGTAACCCACCTTTCCACATAAAAAATTATGAAGTAGATTTTTGGCATCCACAATATGTTGAAATTTATCATTGCCTTTTGCTTATTTTGTATGTGTCATATATTTGTTTAAATATAGATTTTGTTTTTTAAAAAAGCAGCAGGTTGGGTTATACAGCATATGAATATTTTTCAAGACAAACTGACATTTTTGAGTCTGCAAAAATAAAGAGGTTTTTTTTTTACAAAAATGTTGGTTAATTTCAGAATAAAAAATGTATGTTATATTGTATTAAGCCAACTGATATTATTCCTTGTAAGAAAACAAGAAGAAAGAAAAGCTTTTAAGTGTTTCCAATAGCTTGAAGCTTTCCTTGCTACCACTGAAATGGATACAAAGATTCTGTATCAAAAGATGAATTTTCTACCCTGAGCTGCCCTAGAGGCAACTTTGTTGTACTTATTGCAGCCCAAACCTGGCTGGGTATAATCAAGAAACCACTTCCTCTCACTTTAATATTGAAAAAGCGGATTGAATATCTACCTCAGGTTATTGAATTTCTACCTCAGGATCTTTGGTTAGGGATCATAAAAGATCGTACTAATACTGAGATGAATAGTATGCGATAGACTAGAAACAGTGGATAAACTATAGATAAGAGAAACACCAATCAAATAAAGTATAACGGGCGTGAGGAGTGATAAATGTGTACCAAATCAGACGTTTACAAAGACTAATATTTAGTGTGGTATATCAGGTGCTACGATGATTGCTGCATAATATGATTGTATGTTCAATGTTGATTGTTTTAATAAAAGAATTTATAATAATAAAAAAAATTTCTCTACAAGTGGTAGACTTGACAGACAGTGACACAGGAAGAAATAACAACGAGCAACGAGTCTGAGATGAAATACTTCCACTGTAACTGTATGTGACTCAGAGAATAAAGAAAGCCATCCTCACAAGGCACAAAAACCTTTCTTTATTCCAGACTGTCTCACTCACTGTCTGAGATTTTGATTTAGGCTGGGTTGCCAGGGAAGAAAAGGAGCCCATTAAATGCAGGACCAGAATAATCTCACATGAAATCAAGGTCACTTCACACTATAATTATGGTGGGTTACAGGAAAATATCACATTTTTAGTCTGAAACTCTAGTGCTTCCTCCAGACACTCTAAAAATGGGAAATAATTATTATTTCTGTTAGAGATGAAGAATTTTTTTTGATGGGGGGAGAAAATAATAATAATGGCAAAATTACTGTCTTACAAATGAAGTTGAGCAGGGTTAATTCTTTAAGTGGATTAAATCACAGAAACATTACAGTGACTAAATGCCAGTGTCATTATAGAAAGGAGCAGGTGGCAATAACCTTTTGGTTAAAAATTTTGACCTGAAAATGTACATTGTTCACCAATTATCTTTTTTACCAACCATTAGAAGTAAGAACGGCAGAGTTTCTATATAGTATACAATAAGGTGAAAACATGTTCTTTCTCTTCTGGCAGTGAATCCTTTAGCAACTTAAAGTGAGAGGCAAGAAAGGAGCTTTTTTATTTCTTTAATGATCTGGTTGCAAAACAGTGGCCTCCACGGGGAAGAGTCAGATTGATAAAGTAACACTGTAGAATTACAGTGTATGTTTTATGACATCACATACACAAACAAAAGAGGCATAATTACCAAATGCATTACAAAAGGACTGGAGTTTTGAAAGTGACGCTGTTGTCAGTCTGATGAAAAGCAGAAAGATCCTAAAAGTCTGCTGTTATAAATCACTGTGTAAGTATCAACAATTCTTTGGACTCTTAAGAAATCAGCCCACATTGTAGAGGTGACTTCATATTTAAAGAGCTATCAGGGTAAGGTTATCTACAGTCCTTTTATAACCTTGCTGCTTCAACTGTAGAATACATTTATAGCAACTCTTGCTGTTTTCTGCATTTGGTCAGTTATAGTGAACATAATTTTCTAGCTTCACTTGTTACTAATACCATATTCTCTATTCCTGGAAACTACTTTAGAAACATAAGACCTTTGCTGGAAGTGCCAAATATCTAACCAGCCAAGCATTCTGGGCCACATGGCCAACAGCCAAATACTAATATTTGTTGCTGCTGCAATTCATATACTGCTTAATTAAAAAAAAGCTTATTTGATATAACTCAGGTAAGTTTCTCTCATCTAAAATCAACAAAGATTCTTGACAGCCACTAGAACAGATGTAAGGAAGAATGGTTGCACATTTATATTTGTTGACAGCAAAGATGCATTTCTAAAAATGGCATTTTCTCACTTTTGTTATGACTTGGCATAAGGAATTAATTTCACAGAACATTGTACAACCTAATGAATATGCTTGCTTCTAATAGTAACTCCAGGTCTCTCAAGCAATGTTGGGAAAGAAATTTTCACACCTGTTTGTCTCAATTCACTGAATTAAATAATAAGCAATATCAGAGACAATGGTTAATGATATCTCTATGGAATGCACTTTCTGCTGACAGAGCCATGCTAAACAGTAACAGTACACAGCTCTGTCTTACCCAGTATTGTATAACATTAACATACCACCAAACTTTTTCTTTCTCTTTCATTTGCAAAGTTAGTTGTAAGAGCCATAAGTATTTCATTTTGTCACAAGTTTGTGAAAAAGTTGTTTACATTAAAACACATCATATTAAATTGCAGGTGTCTCTATATAATGCAGTTACTTCTTAAATTTACTCTAGTGAAGATTCAAATTATTAATATACCATAGCATTATAATAAAAATGTGAATTGTGCATATAATGGCAAAAATCTAATAACTATATTTTTACCATCATGCTTCAGATATATGACTCCCTATCTATCCCTATCCCTATCCCTATCCCTATCCCTATCCCTATCCCTATCCCTATCCCTATCCCTATCCCTATCCCTATCCCTATCCCTATCCCTATCCCTATCCCTATCTCTATTCGTTATGTGACTCCTTATCTATTTAACATGGCTCTATCTTCTTACCAGCAGCAAATGTTGATTCTTGTAGCATTTATCCCATGAGCATTTTATATAATAAAAAGGTACTAAATCAGTATTAGTAGCTTACTCATGATGATGAGTTATATTAAGAGATAGTAAAGTTATAATTAGAAGCTCAATCTAATTTTTAAGAACTATCTCTTGTACTCTACATTCCCCATTCAATTCCATATCTATCTATCTATCTATCTATCTATCTATCTATCTATCTATCTATCTATCTATCTATCTATCTATCTATCTATCTATCTATCTATGTATATATGTATTTTTGGCTGCAATTTGACTCTGGAGAGGCCCATATGAAACTTTGCATTTTAAAGGTTGTTTGGTTAGTTATATGGTTGCTACAGTATTGTTTGAAACAAATATTAGGGTGCAAATCCATAGCCCATTACACCTGGTAGTTAAAAACACTTTCTTCTGGAAGAAATATTCAGCCTGTGAACTGGACTTCTTTTGATTATCAATCCATTGTGTTGGATGTAAAACAGCCATAGTTGAAGTTAAGAAGAGATTGATTTCAACCTACAAAGTAACAGGCTTGAACCTTTTGTATCCCTGCTATAGAAACCTTGGTAGTATCTATTATGCTATCCGTACATATAATTGTCTGTTTCTCATAGAAGAACATTATTTACCATGGCAGGATATGATACTCTACTCTCAAAAATCATGGAGAGAAAATGGAACAATTCCCTTACCAGGAATCCCTATGTATATAATTGCAAATGTATGACATTTGCCTGGTAGTATCCTGCATTATTAGTCCCTTTGCATTTGTATCTGTTCATATGACTTTAAAATTATTTTTAAATATTTACATTGTCACAGTATTATTAGTCACTTTTTTCTTGAGCATTTATTTCAATGAAAATCACTTATTTTGGGATAGTGTATCAGGTTAATTTTACATTGCAGCTAAATTAACTACGGTATGACACTAAGTCCTTTGAGTTAAGGTTTCTAGGCAGTTATTGGTTCCTTTATGTCTAATATAGTATAATTCCAAACTCTTAAAAATAATAAATAAATTCCCTGTTTGTTTGAAACAGCAGATAGCAAACTTCCAGTTAATATTTGTAATGATGGATAATTACCAAAAAAGAAAAAAGAAACAAAGAAGTAATTTTACTTGAAACAAAGTGTTAATTATGTATGGGGGAAAAAAATCTATACATTTTTGGTTAGGAAACATGTTCCTCAATGTTTAAATTCAATAAAACTTCTAATTAAATGCTCTTAGAATATATGACTGGTGAATGAATATTCTCATAAATGATGGAGAACTTGGGAAATTTTTAAAAGGAAAATGGATGAATTAAGCACCATAGGCTCAAAATATTACACTGAAAAGAGTAGCTTTTCTGTAAAGTTTTTGTAATGTCTACTGGCATGCTCTAGAGAATGGATTCCCAACCTCCTGGAGTTGAAGCCCACAGGTCTTAAAGTTGCCAAGGTTGGGGATCCCTGCTCTAGAGCAGTATTTCTTAACCTTAGCAACTTTAAGGTATGTGGGTTTCAATCCCAGAATTCCCCAGTCAGACACACACACACACACACACACACACACAAACAAACACACACATTGTCTGTTTCACACAAATAAAAGTAGTTTTATGTCATCAAAATATTTTTTTTCTGTTTCACAGACTGCCTTAGATTTAACAATCTAATTTATTGTAGCATATTTCTATACCTCCGCTTGTCAAATTGGGTCTGTATTTTTTTTCCCTTTTGCTGACTTTCACAGAGGACATAATTAAACATTTGTTATAGTCAAGTAAATTCTTACAGTTGAAAAAAGTCTAGCTTTTTGTAACCATATGGAGAAATGTATTTAAAAATTGTCTTATTTCTGAAATATGACATCACCACTATTTAGATTTTAGAAACACATGCTGGATATCTTTTCATATTACAGAGCAAGAATGGATTTGCTTTGATTTAATCTCAAGTTGCTCAGTTAATATAGTACATTAATTAAATTCTTATTCTTGAATTCTTCCTTAGTCTTGGTTTTATATTAAAAATACATTTTCAAATTAATTTGAAATATTGCTTCACCATTTTTTTATAGTAGAACATTGTGATAAGACCATTGGCTATAAATAAGTAAGAATGCATGCACTCCTTAGGATAGTTAGATAATTTTAGATACAAAAGGTGAAAATTATAGATGGGTAATATGTCTTATCAGCTTTCATAAAGCATTATCAGCGCGAAAGAAAACCCTGATACTTGATTACAAGATATTTTAAACCACAAATATTTCATAACTGCCATAAAGACAAATTAAAATTATATCAGTACAAAAGTGCTACAGATGAAATTATCTGAACTGAAATATCCTTTTGAATCAGTGCATGAGTGAATGGGGAAAGGCACATAGAAATAAACTGTGTTGATATACCAACAACAAAAATTAATAATTAAAAAAAGGTAAAGAGAAAAAAATACCAGAACACCTTCTCACCATTAGTTAGTACTCAGACACGCATGGGCTAATATTAGAAAAACAAGCAGTAAACAATATCCTACTCAAGGAACTACCAAAGACAAAACAATATCCCCACAAACATTGTCAGGGCACATCATGTTTGATAATTAAACATTAACAGAAATGAATAAATTTATTTAAAACAAGGGCCCAGATTATTGGGACCAATATGCAAATAATGCTTCTATATTGTAAACAGCCTAGTGCAGTGATTCTCAACTTTTTCCTCACCACAGACCTTTTTTAAATACCCTTTGTGGCCATGGACCATGGCTATGGACACCCAAGATTTAAGATTTAAATTAAAACATTTATTCAAGCCTTCACAGACCCCCTTGATGACATTTTGTCTGTTAGTAATTTCTAGACCTCATTAGATGCCACTCACATGGAAAACAAAATTGTCATATCTTAATAACAAACCTGCAAAAGAGAAATAATAATTGAAATGGTGAAGGTTACATATATAAGTTTTTATTCCATTTTTTAGCACATTTCCTCTTTTCAATTAAACCTGGTGTAGAAATGTTTGCTTTGTGTTCAGATTTGTATGTTTCCCAACAAGAAAAATACTTTAGAGTCATTATTTTCTTGCCTTGTGCAGCCTCGTATAATGCTTGATCAAAAACATTTCTTGTTAAAATGTGACAGTGTTTTATATTACATAATGTCTCTGTTTATTATACTGTAGAAAAATTGGTAAAAGATATTTGCTGTCAACACTAAACAGATCAGGACAAACTGCTTCCCCCTCCCCCCCAAGATCTGTGTAATTTAATTGAAATGCAATATATCAGTAATATCAGGCAGCTGCATTTTTTTAAAAGAATGGCAAAGCAAAATAAATGTTCAAGTGTTTAGAGTAACAAGTGATACAAATTTATTCTTTCAATACATCACTGAATTATTTAAAACTTGGCTTAAGCACAAGGTCACAGAATAATTATTTTTTTTTTTTAGTAAGAATGCAGCTGTGGCACGATGCATTTTTAAAATTCCAACTGCACCTATAAAGTTAATCACAGCTTTAGCATTCAGGTTTGTAAGGGGGCTTGGTTGGGTAAGATGTTGTGGAATACTTTAAAGAGAGACAGATAAAGCTTTTAAATCTAGATGTTAAACAAACAGCCAATAGAATTATTTGTAAATTTCAGAACATCACTTCCTTTTCCTTTTCAATTAAAAAATGACTAGTTTGAAAGAGTTACTTAATTTAGTGCTACTGTATTTTGAAATGCTACCTAGTGCATTTGTCTAGCAGCCCTGAGTTGTGATTTATTGATTTAATTTTTAGACTGCCCAACTTTAAAATGATTGTAGGCAACTTTCCAAGTTTTTGCTTTGTCTTGGTTTATAAGAATAAAAGACCAACAATTGCCATCCTACCAAATCTTTCCAACTCAAAGCTGCCCATACACCCTAATTTTGTTTATTTATTGGAGAGAATTTCTGGCATTCTGAAAGGAAAGTTTACCTGAATAGTCTAATGTCTTTTGCTAATTTTAATCTTTGAGTCCAGTTTATTTTCTCATCTTTTGTTTCAAATGTAATTTCTAATCTATTGCCCTGTAAATGGCAGAGAGATTGAATGGCAGGGAATTGAGGGAAGAATGAATGGCTGGGAGTCTTCCCTCAGTATCCTTTCCTTTTACTCTATGAAACAAAGGAATAAATAATATAATAAAGAATTATATTTGCCAATTTTATCTTTACTACTTGATTTTGAGGAAATAAGTTAAACTAAGAGCTATACATTCAACTAGAAAGTGATTCTAATGCTTTATAGAAAAAATAGAATACAACTGAATTTATTTATTAAATTTAAATGCCTCCCAACTCATCTTGCAGTTCTGGAGAGCCCTGACTTGCCTTTTTTTGCTGTTTAAAATTGCTGAATTATGTAAAACAAAGTTTGTACTTGTCTCAGTTCAGTTAAAGTTCCCTGTCAGGGTCCACTTCAATACCTCATCCTAAGAAAGCAGAAGTTATGGAAGCAGTTTCTTCCAAAAGGAACTTTTATTAGGAGACGCTGATAGCAGGTATAATAGACAGGATCTGAGGATTTCCTGCTGAGATCAATAAGTTAAAAATGTCCCAAACCCTACCCCAATAGTGTAGAAAGATTAGAGTTAGAATTAAAGTTAGAAAGAACCCCCTTAGAATATGGGGTCTGACATCCTGCCTCCCTTAAAAAAAAAAAGGAGATCCACCTGTGGAGAAATAGAGACAAATACATATATATGTTAATCCGGTTGGTTTGGGTATTCGGTGTGAAATTTCGTAAGCAGTTTAGGGGCTTTAATGTGGCATTTGTGAACCCACTCATTTTGGGAGGCTGGAAAGTGTTTCCATGCCACTAGATATGCCACTAGCCATGGTATTTCCTGGAGACTAGCATTTCTTTAATTTCAAAATGTTGTTCCCCTTTTACCATAATGGGAGGAGGGGGTGGAGTAACAGCTGGCCTTAATGGTGACTGTTGCTCACGTTTTAAAAGGCTGCAGTGAAAAATAGGGTGAATTTGCCTGAGGGATTTAGAAGTTCCAATTCCACTGTTACTGGGTTTATAATTTTAACAATGGAAAATGGTCCTACAAATTTGGGTCCCAACTTCTTGGATGGTTGCAGAGATTTCAGGTATTTGGTGGATAGGTAAACCTTTTCCCTTACAGTAAAAGGTTTTGGCTCGACCTTTTTTTTAATCTGCTTGCATTTTATCTGCTTGTCTAGCCTCATCTAAGTCTTTCCTGACAACTGGCCAGGTGTTCTTTAATTGTGAAATCCACTCCTTTAGTGAAGGGATGGCAGGTTCTGTAGGGGAAAGTTCTGGCATTGGGTTAAAGCTTTGTCTTGTGGCTACTTGGAATGGAGTGTAGCCCATGCTGGAGTGAACGGCATTATTGTAGGCAACTTCGGCGAACAGAAGTAGGTCAGTCCAGTTGGTCTGCTGGTAATTAATAAAGCATTTTAAATATTGTTCTAGTACTGAGTTTGACCGTTCAGTCCCACCATTCATTTGTGGATGATGACTAGATGACAGTCCCTGGGTGGTTCCTAACAGGGCCAGGAATTCTTTCCAGTATGCCAATGTGAATTGCACTCCTCTATCAGATATAATGCGTGTGGGGCTCCATGCAATTGGTATATGTGTTGAACAAATAGTTTCGCAAGTGTTTTTCCTATAGGGATCTTTGAGGAGGGGATAAAATGCACTTGTTTGGAAAATAGGTCTGTTATAACCCAGATGACTGTGTTTCTGTTGCTATCTGGTAGTTCCATTATAAAGTCCATAGAGATCTCTTTCCAAGGTGCCGAGGGGGTCGCTACTGGCTGTAGCAACACAGGTGACTTTTCTTGTAATCTTTTTTTGCTGGAACACAAATTGGGCAGCTAGCTACATAGCTTTCAATGTCCTTCTTTATTTATGGCCACCAGAATTGCCTTTTAACCAGGTGTAGTGTTTTCACAAACCCAAAATGGCCTGCGGATTTCACATCATGGCAAAGTTTCATGAATGTCAGTCTCTGACTTTTAGGTATGTATAACTTCTCTCCCACCCAGGGTAGACCATTTGTGATTGTACACAGGTTTTTGTGGATTAGGAACCATTTGTTGGTTTCTAGTGCTTTTCTAAATTCAATTCCTGCCTGGCTCGCTAATGGCTTTTGGATTTTAGCTTGAGCTCGAATAGTTACTCATGCTGCCAGGTGTGCTTCCAGCATGAGCAGCTTTGTTACACTAGCCCAGGTGCTATTTTACTGTGTCATTCTGGATAATGTGTCTACCAGGAAGTCCCCCCCCACCCCCGGTAGGTATTTCAGTCTGAAATTGGAACAGTGGAAGTATTGTGACCACCGTGCTTGCTTAGGGGTAAGTTTCCTAGGTGTTTTTAGTGCTTCCAGTGGTTGGTCCACACTTGGAAAGGAATTTTGTCCCCCTCCAAAAAGTGCTGCCAGGTGAGGAGAGCCCATTGCACTGCATACACTTTCTTTTCCCAGACTGCCCATCTCTGTTCTGTTTCAGTGAGCTTTCTCAATGTATATGCACAGGGTTGTAATGCCCCTTCGTCATTCTCTTGCAACAGTATAGCATCCACTGCTACATTGCTGGCATCTGCCTGAATTACAAAAGGCTTGTTGATGTCAGGGTGCCTGAGGACTGGTTCTGCAGAAAACAGTTTTTTCAGCCTATCGAATGCGGCTTGGCATTCTACTGTCCACTTTAATGGATGGCTCTTTACTTTTCACTTTTTCCACTTTTCCTAAACAAAATTTTAAAAAGAATACTGTATCCATTGCATTTTTTCTTCTAAGACTTAATATATTGGCACAGGAGGAAGAGGATTAAAAGCAGTTTCAAATCCCCATTGTCAACCAGTCAAGCTCACAAGAATGATTGTAAAACTTCCATTTTCATGAAACACTGGAGTTGTTGTGGGGATTGGGGAAGTCTGTTTTCCTATTCATGAAATTTCTTTCCCAGTTGCTTAAACTCTAAATTCACAAGTATTTTATCAGCAAGCCTACTGAGTTATAGTCAGTTTTACATTCCCAGTGAAAAGCTTGATTTTTCCTGGTTATAGAGATAGACTTTATCAGCAAACCCATCTTATTCCTGCCTGCCAATTTGGTGGCCAGTTTAAAATTTGCCCTTCTTGATTTTTTTTTTCTGGTGGATATAAGACCCATACATTGAAAATTTGCCTACAATCATTTGGAGCTGTTGTAAAAAGCACCTGGCTGTTAAAGTTAAGTGTCATTACACCATCACAGCTTTGATTGGAAATGAATATGTCAGAAAAATAACATCTCCATGCCCAGGCAGCCTTTCCTTGATTCTAACAGCAAAGATTTTAAAACAATTTCCAAACCACCAATACTGTACTGAGAAGCAGAAACATAACATCTATATAGTTTATGTATGACAAGTTTATTTGTATGTTTGTACTCCCCTAATGCCTAGCTTGAGGAAATATTGATTTGCTTGTTATGCTACTTCCCCAACCTTACTCTTCTAATTCAAAATACCTCTTACCTATTATTCTATTTGTTAATAGTAAGATTCTGAATCAGGATCATATGAACAAAGCCTATGGATTAACAAACAAATATTGTATTCCCTTAGAAAGTAGGAATATGCAGATATGCAGCTATCCTGCTTTTTAACAGTGACAGGTTATATACACAATTCCCATTAGTGGTAATAGTGTTATATTCCTGTAAATCAAGCTAGAAATGCAGAAGTTCTTAAAAGGCTGTTAGCTAGTATTAAAATACGTTGATCTTTAATATGCAGTAATGTCAACTACATCTTTGCTAGCTGTTATACCAGGAACCAAAGTAAGATAAATTTGAGGAAGTTAAAAGCTATAGGGTGCTAGCAAGAATATAGTTATTACTAAATGAGACATAAAAGACTCTTATTAATGAAACTGAAGTATCTTAGCTGCAGTTTTTTTCCACATTCTTTCTCTCACACCATGGCCAACTTGCCACGGCCAACTCGCTGGCTAATCCTTTCAAACCAGAAGCATCAGAACCATAGTGATGTGCTCATTTCCACCTGTGACAATATGTTTATCTCACAAAGGACCTTTTCAGGTCCACAGTAAATTTTCAGTAAATATTGAGGGTCTGTCTGCATGTAAGAAAGAACTGTTGCGGGACTTGTGTAAAAATATAAGTGCAATGTTCTGTGTATAAAGGAGATCCACAGAGAAAAGACCTACAAATATAGAGCATGAGCTTGTAGCAGAGTGGCCCCACAGATAGAATGGCAGCACAGTCTTTGTAAAGCCTGGTATCCAGGTCTGGTCCACAACAACATCAGAAATAAATAACATAGAAGTAATAAATGCAGAACTGAAAAATGTATGGTCACTTCAGTGTATAAATCACCACTGTTTGAGATCAAAGGTGAGAAATTTAATACATTTAATAAAGATAAAATAAATTTTGTTATTGGAGACCTTAATAGTCACAGCAACATCTGTGATGATGATGATAAAAATTGGGAGGCTGTGATACAATAGGTGAATTTGAATAACCTGGCTCTTTTTCTTGCTAACAAGTTACAGCTTCATTTAACAGTGGAAGGTGGTGCAGGGAATATAACCTGGATTTGATATTTGTGAGTGACTATATTACCCAACAATATGTTAAAGTAGTTTGCCCACCTATTCCAATTTCTAGCACAGGCCAATTATGTGTCAGGTTATTGCTATAGTTCAACTTCATAGTACCTTTAGATGTAGGTATAAAGCTGACCGGTCTGAATTTTAGAGACTATTGGACAGAGCTATTGTCAGAAATCCTTACCACACCCCTGGCAAGAAGACACGAGTTCATGAATTCACAGGTGGCTGGATTTAATCAAGGAACTTCTGGTATGCATTTAGGCAACTAAACAGCTATCAAAATCAGCACTGGGAGCAACCACCTCCCAACACCTTATATCACAAATCCCCAACTGGCCCGACCCCCGTCCCACCTAGCCATCATCCGGTATGCTGGATGTGCTGCAGTCGCAGTTCCTATGTCTGCATCCCATGTCCCTGTGTCACTTTGCTGCATGTTGGGCAGCATTGCCAGCATGTGCCTCCCTGCCACACCAAACAGCTGTTCAGCAGCATGGACTCAAGCTGCTCAGCTGTTTGGCAGGAAGCTGACATCTTCGGGCTGTGCTGCTGGCTCTCAGTTCCCTGCCGTGCCAAACAGCTACCTGGAAGCTGTATTTTATATGAAAAGGGACTTTATTGGAGCATTGCCAAAGCCCTAAATATTTAGGAATCACTCTAGATAGGGCCCTAACACATATGTAGCTCTGTACCAGCCCTAAACTGAAGATCAGTGGATAAAATAACATCCTTAGGAAATTAATGAGCTCTACCAGGGGTGCCAAACCAAGGATCCTTAAGACAACAGCTTTAGCTCTTTGCTACTTGGCAGGCAAATAGGCCTGCCCAGTCTGATATAAATCAGCACATGCTGGGAAAGTAGATGTTGCTCTGAATGAAGCTAGCAGAATTATTACCAGATGCCTTAAACCAGTGATGGCGAACCTTTTAGAGACCCACTTATTTATCTCCAGGTGCCAGGAAGGCATGGCCCACTGGGTGGGAATGGCGGTGGTGGTCATGGCAGACTGGGTGGGTGTGGCCAAAGTAGGCATGGTCACCTTGATGTTGCTCATGGGGAGGGATGCCTGTGAGGGCTGGGCAGGGTTGGGGGAGATCCAGGGGGTCTCTGGCAGGTGGGGCGGTAGGCAGGAGGCTCATCCTGCGGGGTGAGGTGAGCCAACGCAAGGCAGGGCAGGGGTGCCATTGTCGCAGGGCAAGGCGAGGCAGGGGCCAGCGCAGCTGCTGCCTGACACCAACAGGCACACAGAGGCCAGCGAGCACATGGGGGGCAACAGTGTCCATCAGCAGCTACAGCCTGCCAGCCCCTTGACCGGCACTCTCTGGGGCTCTGCAGCCCTCTACCAGCAGTTCAGAGAAGCCGCCTCTGAGCTGGATGGCCAGCTGACAGCTGAGGAGGCAACGCAGTGAGTCGGGAAAAGGAGAGCATTGGAGGCCAGGAGGCATGGGACGGGGGAGGGAAACCACCTGTGCTGGGATGCATCCCGCCATATGGGACCTCAGCGAGTTAGCGGGCGATTGGTTGAAGAGGAATGGTTGCCATCACTGGGTGCCGCCTCTGGTAAGTGTGCCATAGATTCGCCACCACTGCCTTAAACCTACTTTTCTAGATAAGATCTACCATCTAGCCAGCATTGTCTGCCTGCTGTTTGCAAAGAAGAAGCTTACAGAGAGAGGCTTAAAGCATCAATATCTAGACAACACCTTCTCTCTGCCCTTTGATAGCCAACTTTGGCTCTAGGTTCTGCCTTGGTTTACCTTCCCAATAAGCAACCAAGTTGGAAGATCATTTAAAGGCAGATTATTAGGGTACTCTGATAAAATGAGATTTCTCTATGAAAAAGGAGAGAGAGAGAGAGAGAAAGAACTTTGAGCCCCATGTTTCATTCCTTTTTATAGTTAACAAAGAAAACACAAGAGAAAAGTTGATTAGACAGGATAAAAGTAACCTCCCCTTTGCATAGGAAATCAGTCATATGTAGTCAAGCATGTTGCATATTTGCATCCCATAATATCACTCATGTTCATTAAAATGAGGTCTGACACCAGAAGGGGCGTAAATTGTAAGAAAAAAGGTTGTTTGGAATTCACAAAAGAGATAAACCAGATCCCAATTTGCACTAACAAACTTTTTCTTATCTGGAGTTTCACCAGTTTCTGAGTGGAGGGAAGACCAGGGCAGGCTGTTTAGGAATGTTAAAAGCTGGAAGAGCCCAGAAGGATCGCTGCACTGACGGATGCAGGCGATTGCGTTCTCTGCCATCTGGTGTTCTCTGACCGGGGGAACCTGAAAGGGGTCAAAAGTTGCCCTGAAGGGGTGACAAGTGTGAAGATGACTTCCGAGTGATCGCAGAAGGGCGGCAGCCCTCCCAATTGATCCCGGCAGCTCTTCAGACTGAGGCCAAAATCACTAACAAACATGTTTGAAAGCACTGCGAAAGAATTGGGTGAGATCTTATCTTTTTTGTATCCCAACTATTTCCCTGTAAAAAGCCTCTTGAAATTTCTTCCCCATCTGAGGAGAGAGGGAAGGGGACGTCTTTCCCCCACCCTCTAAAATGATGGTGTCTACTACCTAGGGGAAATAAAGCCCTGAAAAGTACAACTAAATAATTGGATTTGCTTCTTTTTGATATTTTGGGACCCAAAAAGTTCCTACTTTCATGGGGACTTTCTACTCTATCTACTTGTAAAAAAGATGAAAAAGAACTTAAACTGGATAAAAACCTAGCCTGGGATTTGAAAAAGATTTTAAATGCGATCGAGGACATTTTGTGGCAAAAGTTGGTATAGCAAGTGAATATTCCTGACAAAGAGGCCTGCTTATAGCCCAGATCTGTCCTTGGTATTATCTAAAAGAAATTAAAAGCTGCGAGAACAGCTGGGTGATGAAACTGCTTTTTACTGTGGAGGTGAATACTTACTGACTTTTGCTTAATAAATAGCTTTCACTAAAGAACCATCTATAACCATGCCAGGAATGGAGGAGGACCAGCAACAAATCTCAGCTAACTATAAACTTATACTGAAAAAATTCTTGAAGCTACTGAGATAATTAAATCTAGACTGAAAGACAAAGGCCCCAGCTTAAATCTACAAAGCGAAACCCTGATTGCAACTAAGGAATTTACAATCCAAAAAACAGAAGCAGAAGAAATTAACACCAAGACAGAGGACTTTAAAGATCAATAAGTACAATGCATTGAAATTTTAGACAACCAAACTCCGATTGTAACTAAAGAACCTACAATTCAAAAAACATCAGAAGTGGAAGAAAGTAATATCAAGACTGAGGGTGTTAAAGATCAACAAGTACAGTCTATCGATAACTTAGACAATCACACAACAACTACAAAATTGGATATGACTTTCTACTTACACCAGAAGAAACCTGAGGAAGAAGACCAGATTGAATTTAAGACAAATATACTAGAGCAAATACGGGGATCTGTGCCACCAGGGCAACAATGTAACGACTATAAATGGGCCAATTCCTCTGGAAAATTGATATCTAGATGGTCTCCTTTGGTTCAACTAACATACATAAGAATGAAGGGAGATCTGTCTGATGATCTAAAAGCATTGGTATGGAAGCCTGGTTGGCATAAAAAGAAACCTAGAGTTAGATTTAAAAAATGGGGTCTTCTGATTTATTAGAGAGGATCCTAAAGTCTCAATTAATGGGCTAAAGGGAGACTTTGAGATGAAGGGAATTTTGATTATTAGATTTAAATATTGTTGGAAAATAATAATAAAAAACAAGAGATTATCTGGCTTACTACTGAGGACTTAAATTTATAAGGGAAATGAAAATTAATTATCAGGAAACAGCTTTAAATTATTGTTTAGCCCAGATAACGCAGATTATAGATTTGAGATAATAAAGGATAGTCCATTGTTGTGGTGATGTACTAGGATGAGAAATAGAAAATGTTTATGAAATGAAATAAGAATATATTTATGTAAGTAATATAAGTGATTTAGATAGTATAACTTTTATGTAGTGAAATAAAGGACATTTGGGCTACACAAAAAATAAATATTATGGATATTAAAGGTTAAATTGGAATATTACAATTAAATATTAAAATTAGGCAAAACTTAAAAACAGGATATGGATATGGATATGTATAAGCAAACATATTGATAAGTGTTTTAACTGAGTTTGATATAATTAGAAATTTATTAGCTTGATTATGATATAGCAAATGTTAAGGGAAATAGAGAAGGAATGTTAGATGATGCAACCTTAGATATGTATTAAAGATGTTATTGAATTATTGACTAACCCAATCACCACGTTGCTTTCCAAATACTCAATTGTAAAACTCGAAAACTAATAAAAAAATCGTATTAAGGAATGTTAAAAGCTAATAAACCTGAACATCATTTTCAAAAGAGAGAAAATAAATCAAATATAAAATATAAAGACTTCAAAGAATTTAAAAGCAGAGAGATCTATAGAAAACTATGAAGAATTAGCACTGGATGGAACCAATGGAGGAGCTGGCATGTGGTCTGACAAAAGCTGGGAAGTATGAAAATCATTGAAAAGACTGTTCATATGTACAACAAGCTCCAGAGATACTCTGTACAAATGGAGCTATCTGATGGCTTCTGCCCTTTGCAACTGTGGTAACGTAGACAACAACAACAACAACAACACACAGACACACACACACACACACACACACACACACACACACACATATACCTGTCCTTTGTGTCCTGATCAGTGCATACTTGAAAACCTCATAGCAACGCGACAGAATGCAATAAATGTTGCTAGTTTCTGGGCAAATTTTCTTTAATTTGTACATATTTTAATCTTGTATTTTATATTTTAATTTTTTTATTGTATAGTATGCTTCATTTTAATTCTGATGCTTCTGACGCAAATAAACAAACTCTATGTAATTTGAGTAAATGAAGAATGCTGATCTTTTATTATTATATACAATGCAGGCCAGCTTTTTCTTAAAGAATCCTGTATAAAAAGGATAAATATATTTTTAAAAGCAGATAAATATTCATTATATGTGCACTTTAGTCTGTGTACTATTATTTTCTCTGTAACAAATAATATTCATATTTTATAAAGATAACTATAATTTCTCATGCCTTAATTCTTAACTATAACTCATCTTTATGTGCCAAAGCCACAGCAATATTTGTATGTTTTTTTATCTCTCTTTTTTAAAGCCTCTGAATGGCCAGAATAGTTCTGGAAGCTTTTCATGTTGGTTTCAGTCAACTAGATTTTTCCATAATTTTTGCTTCAGATTTGTGGTTCCTTATATCTAGCTTGCCCAAACATTATCAGAAGCAATGGCTGGAGATATCTTGTTTATTTTTTACTGACTGAAATCATTGTGCAGCACAAAGCAAGAGGTGTGCAGAAGAACAGAAATTCAAGACTTAGTCCAATATTTTAAAGACTAATGTAAATTGTCCTAAATTAGAGCTATTGTGATGTTTACAAATGTACTGTACATTTCATGTTTCTTGACTTGAGAGACAAAACTAAATCCTTAGCCAATTATCCTAAATCAAAGTTTGCCAGTCTAACATTTTAGATAGATTACATTTAATGAAGGAATCTAATAGATGGATATTAAATTGTGAAAAGCAGCTATCTTTTATGAAACAATTATCTACTTTTAAATAGAACTAGATAAACCTTTATAGGATTCCTAACCAACGTGAAATATCTGTCTATTACATATAAAATGTACCGGAAATACAGATGAAAAGGATGATTTGGGTAATGGAAAGGGAATGAAATGTAAAAAAAATAAAAAAAATTAAAATTAAGATTACCCTTTTAGTGCTAGCTTCACATACTGCTAGGGTTCTATCTCTTACTGAGTGGCAGATAATTCTTAAAATACAGAGAAAACACTGACTAACTGCACTAAATTATTATAATGCTCCCTTTGCAGTTCCTATGAATTGATGGATTACAAAATGCTATCTTAAAAAATAGTTCTTGTCCATCTTCCTTGTAGTACTCTTTTATACATCTGAATGCTAACATCATATTTTTGCTCAGTTCTCTTTTCTCTAGACTGCATATTTCAAGACATATCAGTCTGTCTTCATAAGCCATATTCTCATATTTGTCATTATCTTCCAAACCTTTTCTAACCTACTGTGGTGTCCAGCATTGTATGTACAGTACTTCAGATGGGATTTACTAGTGCAGCATAGAAAATAATAATGACTTCATGTGTCTTTGATATGCTATTTCATAATCTTCTGAAATGCAGCCTAGAATTATGTTCACTTTCTAGCAGTTGTCCCACTCTGCTGGCTCATGTTCAGGATCACACCCACATGCTTTCCATATTGGTGTTTCCAAACTATGAACCCCTCATCTTGTCTGTGTGTCTTATAGTTTCCCCCTAAGTGCAATGCTTTACATTTTTCTCTGTTAAAGGACAGTTTGTTCCTAGTTTTTCAATATGTAAATATTAGTCTATAAACACATTGTGACATCCTGGATGGTGGTGAGACCCCCCAATTTTGTATTACCCATAAATTTAATAAATAACCCATAAATTGCATCGTCAATATATTTAATAAAAATATAGATAACTTTTATTACTACAGAACCCTAATAATTACTATCCTCTATCTTGACCGGCTATTTGTTCTTGCAACATAGTTGTGGACATGCCTGTCATCCAAACCACTCTTTAACAGCTTGTCATTGAGAATTTCATGTGGAACTTTTTCAAAGGCTTTGCTGAATCAAGGCAAATTATGTCCATAGTGTTGTCAAGATAATGCCAACTTACAGTAAATGAAGAACCAAAGCGATTATATATTGTTGAAACAACGTATATTTTATTGGCTTGCTGAAGAACAGTGATTACTGGGCTTCTTGCCAAAGGAACATTGAAAAGCCCTAAACATAGCAAGGTTATAGGTGATATACCTTTAAACTAATGGGACTATATTCTTTCGGTTTGATACTAACACCGTGTACCATAAACAATGGCATTTATTGTGTCCATATACTGCCTCCTGTCACACTAGGGAAATTACAATAGCCTTATTTCATCAACTTCCAGAATCCCAGTTCTATCTCTTTTGCTCTTATGATATTACATGTAATTAGATCACATTCAACATTATACATTATAAAATGTTCACAATAATATTAAGCACTAGATAGATTAATTCCTCAAAGGAGACAAGTTTTTTTGTCCCATGATCTGTTTTGACCCAACATATTAGCTGTTATCAATCCCAGCATTGTCTTCAGGATGTCTACAAATGTCCTGTTTTATTACTTAATTTAGACTGGTTGATAATTATCCCCTTCAGCCCTGGAAAAGTGCTTCAGTTTTTTAATGCCTCTCCATTCCTCTAAAACTCCTCAAAGATAATTGACAAAATTTCTGACATCCTTTCAGTTAGATCCTTCAGTATTCTAGAGTGCATTTCATCAGAGCCTGGAGACTTGGAAAATATTTACATTCAGTAGGAGATTCTTCACCATATCTTTACTGGCCTGCATTCTCTTGTTTTGTTTATTCATAGTCTTTGCTGGCTTCATTTCACTGGATGTAAAAATGGCGTTCCTCTGCTTACTCTTGGTTGTCTATGAACTACTGCCTTGAGAGATAGCTATAGATAAAATAAAACATAATTAAAAAAATCTAATCTAAATATCTGGCTGACTGTGTAACTAATCATAATAACAATAATATCCTTCATCCGTGCAGCAATGGATGAAATGTTGAGAAACTTTATTTACAAAGGTTCATAGGTGGACATGAAATGTTGAAAATATATTACACAGTTGCAGAAGAAGAAAAAATATCTTAAGTATCTGAAGAAATACTTAAAAGACTTACTGAATACCAAAGAGACCAAACTGGCCTATAAGAAAGACCAAATGAGGAAAAGGAAAGAGATACAGCAAGGCAAACTATTACAAGGCCCATATACATAAAAACACATACACATGTACACACTCAAACTCACAGGCAAATCAGATAACAAGAGATGGGAATGGCTAAATCTGGGAAGCTGAAGAAAGAGACAAAGGAGTTAATTCTGGTTGCACAAGACCAAACCCTAAAAACAAATGCAAATGAAACCAGAACTGAGAAGACAGCAACAGATAGCAAATATCTGTCTTCAAATGTTTCTGCAGAGAAGCTGAAGAAACAATAGACTACCTAATTAGCTACTGCAAGAAGATTGCACAGACTACAAAACAATGGCATAACAAAGAAGCAGCAATGATGCAATGATATATCTGCAAAAAATACCAGTTCCTTAAGGTATAAGACAGTGAAGACATGGAGGCTCTGGGACTTTATAATTCAAATAGACAAGTAAGGACAATGAAAAAATAATTGAATTTCACTTTTAGGCATACCTTTTAGTAAAAACTAGAAGGAACGAAGAATTCCCACAAGAAGTCTAATGCCTTGTTTTCTCTTTTACCTTTGCTCCTTTGCTTGTTATTAATGTTGCAGCTGGATGTGTGGACTAGGATGAAAACAAAAACATAAAAAAACATAAATCTTGGGTATGTACATTTGTAACCATTTTCAAAATATTTTTGTTCATTAAAAATGTTCAGGGATATTTAAAGTTGCAGTTAGTTAGTTAGATACTAGATAATAGGATAATAACTGCAAATTGACATTAGAATTTGAAGCTTGATCATAATTTTCAGTTAACAGTGAAAAATAAAACCTGTGGTAGGAATACCAAATGTAATTTCACATTGCATTACAGTTTTGCAATACACATCACCATGTTTAATTAACATTCAAATAGATGAGAGACTATAAATATTATAACTTTCTAACATTTATCTTTGCAGAATGCATATTCCTTGGATAGTTAAACTGAACAGTTCATGATGCTTAAGTTATTAGGAGCTGTTATATCTGACCTTAAAATAATAGTCACACTTTGTTTTCAATTAATAATCATGCAATATTTTTCATCTAGACCTTGTAATCTAGCATAATTAACAATTCAGAAAATCCACAACACCCTCAATTTGTAGAAGAAGGCAATACTCCTTGTCATCTTAGCATCTTTAGTTTCAGAGCTTAGTTGGATTCCATACAACAAACCAATACAACCCCTGGCTTGGAGGCAACATACTGCCTTTCAGATTTACAGATAGAATACCCAACAGCCATGGTGGTGAACCTATGGCACACGTGCCACAGGTGGCACACAGAGCCCCCTCTGTGGGCACGCGCGCCGTCGCGCCAATCCTAGGGCTTCAGCTGGGTTTTAAAAACCTTTTTGCTTTAGGACTTCGCTGCCATGTGCAAAAAAAAAAGTTCAATCAATCAATTTCAGCTTCTCGCGGGGAAAAAAAGATCTTGCAAAGTTGGAATTGATTGATTGAACTTTTTAGTCCCACCCAGTCTGTTGTTACCACCACAGCCATGCCCACCCAATGGGCCACGCCCACCCAATGGGCCATGCCCACCCGGCACCCAATGATACATAAGTGGGTTTGGGGTTGCAGTTTGGGCACTTGGTTTCTCAAAGGTTCGCCATCACTGCCCTACAGTATTCAAAATGCATTACTCATTTTTGTGCTCCTAATGAATCTGCCTCTGTGTTACTGCTCAGCTTCCTTCCTCTCTCTTGACACTCTTTTCTACCATATTTTCCTTTCTTCTGAATGCTCTTTCTTCCCTTATTAACAATCCCCCTCACTAACATTTTAATTATGTCATCCTGATATCTTCTGTGTTCTGCTTCCATTCCAAACAGCAACTCCTAATGCCCATCAAATTATTATTATTTTTTATATTGCCCTGCCCCATTTCAGTAGGCCTAGATATTTCAGTTAACTGCACAGTGCAATGACTATATTTTGGATGCAAGGTGGGGTTTTTTTTAGCATTGCTTAGTGAACAGATTTATGCAAAGGGAGTATAGATATAGAATATCATGGAGACTATAAAAAACACTGTTTATCTTCATTCCAATAAGGATACAAACTCTTAACAAAATAAGGAAGGCAGTGGCAAAAGATCAGCTCTTATACCTTATTTCTAGCTGATCAAGGACATTGTTGATGAGCAGCACTTTGTTACATGAAATGAATACATATTTTATCCTCAAATGTAGGTATCTGTCTCTTTCTCTGTGTGCATCTTTCTCTCTCCCTCCCTTTCTTTTTTATCCTATCATAGCACCCACTCATGCTGCTTTGGGGGATATGCCACATCTGTCAGCGCAAAGTAAGATTTCCCTTGTTAGCTATCATCATTTTAAAGGGCTTCTCAACTAGGCCTTGCAGATTTGCATTGGCAAGATGCACTAAAGGAAAGGAATGATTTTTGCAGAAAAAGAAAATTTTGTGCAGCCTGACTTTTGGTTTTTGAATGCATTTGCTAAACTGACATTATAAGGACATATTGGGCAGAATGTCATTTCTCTGACTTCTATCAGAGACAAATTGCTCCACACTCCTAGCAAAAATGAAGCATTGCAAAATGAGCACCAGTGTTATTAGGTGACCTCGTACTTGCAATGGGTTTAGGGGCACAGAATAATTCTATAAGGCCTTGTTTCCTGGGTTTTCCTGATATAGATTTAGCTCGGTGATATGTACTCTCCCAAATTTCCAGTGTAAGATGGGACAATAATATTTCAAAGCTACATAAAAGGTATTTTAGAGACAACTGCAACTGGCTTTTTTTCTTACTTCACTTTCTTAATAATCTGAATATTCATGTTCCTCCCTCCCTCCCTCCCTCCCTTCCTTTCTTCCTTCCTGGGTAGCATTATATAGAAGAAAAATGTAGTTAAATCAGCCTTCCATCATTCAATTTACTTTTCATTGCCAACTGACTTGAAAGGACCTAAGAAAAAGAAAAACCATTGAGCCCTGAAGCAATGATGTGCATTCAGTGAACAGGAGTAATATGGCCTAGCATCAAATCCCCATAGTTGAGGTAATTCTATAAGTTTTGTTATTTTTTTAAAAAATCACAATCATTAGAGCTTAGTAAACAACATGTTTTCTGGGTTCACAGATTTAACATTAACTTCTTCAATATAAATCTATTCAGTACTGCACAATCCAGTATTTTTTCCTTGATCCTCCTTTCTTCCCCATATTTTTTCCATTTTCTTCTTATTAGACAATTACAATTCTTGATACTATTGATGTATACAAAAATAAATATAGACATCTTCATCATATTTTACTAATATTATACAAATAACAATAAGATTGATTCATAAGTCAATATCCTATTTTTGTGCTCTTATTAAAGTTTGATTTCCCATCAATATTTAAAGTATCTTTGTCATTTATGATTTTCTCAATATTATTTACATTTATATAGCTAAAAAAATATTCATACCAATCCTTTTCTTATTTTCAAATTTCCCATATCAAAAGAAGAAAAAAAGAATGCTATTTTAATTCTAATATCTTCCATTCTAAAAATCTAGTTATATCTAAGGGTCATCCATTCTTTTAATCATATTCAAACAGGTATATTAAACAGATAGAGCCCCATCTGATAGATCAAATCCTTTGTTTTTTAAATCTAGCTCTCACTTTCTTTCTTTGCCAAGTAGCTTGCCAGGCCAAGGCAATTAAATTGCCCCAAAATTTTCTTTCTATTTTTGTGAAAGCTGCTTGGCATGAGGAAGACAATTTAGGTAGAATATTTGTTAGGGAGAATTCAGCCCATCCACATTCCCTAAACATTTCCCCTGCCTGCTCTATGCTATGTTTTCTAGACTCTTCTTCCTTGTCCTCAGGTATATTTTGGAGAAAGGATTAGAGATCTTTTGTATTTTCATTGTTATAGATAGGTCTTTCAGTATTTTATTTGTACATGCTGTATTTCCCTTCTCTTATCTCCTCCATCTCTAGATCCATTTCTTCTGCTTCAATCTCTGGTTCTGGTCTATTTGTTCATACTTTGTAGTCGTTATCTGGGAACTTTCCAGTTGTAGCTTCAATTTGGAGATTTAGTCATTTATATCATCTAGATTATTTTTAGTAACATTATAGTTTCTTTTTATGTCCTCTTTGTGTACAACAATTGTTTGATGAATTAGCTGCAGCATGGAGAAAGTGTTCAACCTCCCTGCCACCAGATGTATTCAGAAGTAATTTTTTTCTTTCTCTTGCACTAGCTCTTGAGAGTAAACATCCAAGCTCAGTAGGTATTTATAGTCCAAGAAGGTCAGGATGATAAATATGCCAAAATACTTTCCTTTATTGCCAGCTGTTCTTCCTTCAGCTGAAAATCATCAAGCAGCCAAGGTCCTTTTCAGGGTCCCCAACAGGGCAAAATCAGGCATGGAAGGCAGAGCCCTGCCTCTTGCCGTGATGCAAAACTGGAAGTCACGTGGTTGGGGTAATTATAATATCTGGAGGGAGAATTTCTATGGCAGAAAAGGTATCCATGCTAGGCTCCACTAACTGGCATTCCTTGCCTGATGGGTTAGATTGGATAAGTAGAGAACAAAGCAGGACTGGTTGGGTAGAACACATGGATAGAGATGGTCCCTCACATAATATAGTCCCACAATTTCTATTCTGGGATCTCAGCTGATGTTACACACAAAACCCAGCTGGGCACACCTCAAAAAATGAAATTTCTAGTC
Organism: Bothrops alternatus; assembly: GCA_034064705.1. NCBI lineage: Eukaryota > Metazoa > Chordata > Lepidosauria > Squamata > Viperidae > Bothrops > Bothrops alternatus. The sequence goes on along the minus strand of JARGCV010000081.1, from coordinate 6,113,714 downwards.
CCTGTTAGATCTTGGTAATGCTAGGTCACCCCATGATCAGATGACAGAAGGGTGCCCATATTACAGATTCACCTGGCATTTAGTAGACAACAACCAGGCTCTTGCTACATATTTCTCCAATTAATCTATGACAGACATGTCAAACTTGCAATGTCAGTTTTGCCATTGCCGCAGTGGGGTGGGTGCGGCTTCCACGTAACATGTCTGCCCATGGGTCAGCAGTTTGACACCCCTGATCTATGATTAATAGAGAAATATAGTAACTCGATACGACTATTCATATGTCAGGCAAGCAACTGATCTTGCTTTTTTTTCAAGATTCTGCTACTTAGTGATGTTGATGGGGAGACTTGTTTTCATCCTTTCTCTCCCTCACACAAATAATTTCTATATTATTAAAATTGCATCTTTTGGCTAGTTGAGAATCTCTGTTTAGATATTTAATGAAGCTGTAGTCCTTTTAAACACATATGCTATCTTATGTCTCACTGAACATGTCATATAATCCATGGAAAACATGATGAAATGGTTCAAGCTTTTATAAAGTTACAGCTTAGATCTAAGAGTCATGACAGGGAAAAATCAATTTCTGTCTTGGTCTTATCAGGGATGTGAAAACCAAAGAGAAACAGATTCATTTGCTGAAAATAATGTATTTAAATACTGTATAGATAATTATAACGAACTGAAAACCTATTGGAGAAGAATATGGAATTCTATATATAAACATATAGACCAATTTAAATTTAACTTTTTAAAAAAGCTCAGAGCTTTTGATAATTTTATAGAGCTTCATTAAGTCATTGTATTAAGATTGATCCAGATAATTGCCATGAAGCATCAATCAAACTTAGTTACTCTTCCCATAAGCTAAAAGCTACACCACTTTGTGTTCAGTTTTCCTAAAACCTGGAACTTAAAGCTCTAGTCTTTAGGATTGCAGCAACAGACATATTAATGCAAATGGGTGCAAACTGAAGGAAACAACTTTATGCTTGTGAAAAAACTAGAAACTATACAAAAGTGAAGTTGTGGATGAAATAATTGTCCATACTTTTTTTTTTAGTAAATGGTATTATTTAAAAGAGAACCTTCTGATTGCAACATTTTCCACTTGTAAATAAAGTCAGTATTAAAAGAAATAATATAGTCTCCTTTGCTTTGTGTTTCATATTGTAAATAACCTTGGAAAACGTTTACCTTCAATGTATTATGTATTTGTGTGCACGCACACACATACACAAGTCTGTTATTGAAGTTTTTCCATTTAATATTTCATTTGTGTTCTGGTGTGTAAAATAACATGCAAAAAACCCCATACCAACACCTCTTTTCAATGTCCGCCATATATTTTGTAGTATGCATAAATAACTATATCGTTTTCTTAAGCTAGGAACATAAATCTGATAGTTAATGATTGGATTCAGAACTGTAATTATATTTTTCCTTCTTGTATGAAATATATAGGGATGAATAATGGAAAATATATGACAGATCAAAGTCTTGTTACACTGCCATTGACCTTGCATCTCATGAAAAATAAAAAAGAGCCCAATGACCATGAAGTAGGTAAAGATTAAAAAAGAAGAAGAATACATTAAAAAAGAAAAAAAGAAATAGATTACATTTGAAAGATGTGAGGAAGCAAAAAAAATGGTTCATGCATAAATGTTTCAGCTATAAATAGTCCTCACAAAGTTGAGCAAAGCAAAAACAGAATCATCTTTAATATCTAACAATACTTACATCTTCCATTTTTTTCTCTTTTATGCTGGAAAAAGGATTTGTATTATTGCCTTCTTAAAATGGAAATAGGTAATGATGTCGTATTTATCACTGTATTACCTTCTTTATTTAGAAATAAAATACAGATTTCACTACTGCACTAAAGACATGATTCTTACATGGCTAGGGTATATTTGTTTTACCTGTGGACCCTCGATTGAGACCAACCTCCTTGGTTCCTATTTTAAATATATTATACTATTTTCTTTTTCTCCTATTTAAAGAGTTTGCTTTTATTTTCTTACTGCACTTTTATAACATTTAGATTGGAGTTCTGATTTTTAATCATCTTATTTTTATGCTTTCCTCCCAGGAAATATTTACATTGGATGCTTATAAACAACCTGGATGAATAAATAAATAACTTTTACATACTATTATACTACCCGTATCAAATTTGTCTTGGTTTCATTTTCTGAAAGCAGCACATTTCTTTTCCCCCTGGAAGCATGAACATAGACTTGTGTGGTATAAACTTAAAGGTGAACTGCAGTCCATCAATCTGTTGGAAGATAACTGCCACTAAGGATAATGTGCCACAACCAGGCATACTTCAGGGAAAAGAGTTTGTGATAAAGTACAGATGGCCTAAATTCAATTCAATATCACTTACAGGAACTGAACAGTCTGATAAAATGACAGGAGAGTTAGAAAAATAATTTAAAATGTTTAAAAATATATTAAAACTTAAAGTAGACCAAAAATAGACAAAAGTAACCTAAGCTCAAAATTACTTTCCCCCCCTTTGATAGAAAGCTAAATTGTGAGGTAAATTGTATCACTTCTTAACAATATTCTGATTGCTAGTGTTAGTGTCTTTTAGTGTCTATTATCTCTAATAAAAGAAAGCATGAAACCATTCTACAAAATTACATGGAAAGGAGAACATTCTAGGATGTCAAATAATTAAGTTAAATTCTTACACACTGATAGCTGGCTTCTAATACATTTTTATTTCATTTATAAAGCTGGTTTAGTTTTTATAAGCTGCTTTAATTGCTTATATTTGAGTATTTTATAATATCCAAATGTACAAAATGTTTATTTACGTGAAGGCTAAAATTTTGGGTTTTAGTTAAAATGATAAAGAAGTCTGAGTTCTTTCAGATCCTAAACTCTTTATCAGAGAATATGCTGTACTTGCATAGTGTCTTCATGAATCACTAACTCTTCCAAGTGTGTGGTGGTTGCTCAAGTTGCTATGGTAATAAGTATTTTGTAAGTAAATCTTCCCTAGATGGAAGGTCAGATTACAGCCATGATTCATTAAAACATAAATGCGCTACTCTCCACTTGAAAATATCCTGAAATATTGAATTCATGCCAAAGTCATCATTGTCACCATATTCATCATCTTCTTTTTCAGCAGCAGCATCCTAGCTTTTAATTTTTTTTAATGAGTTGAAACCCTGCATAGCAATACAATAAATTTGTATGAAGCACTTTGGGCTGGCTTTGTCATTAACATGTGGTGTATCATACTTATGATATGATAACTTATTAATCAAGAAAATAAAAGTATGAAGTTCTTTAGCCATATTTTTTTATCCATGAGATTGAAAAAAGCAGGTGACCAAATATAAAGGTGGAAGGCAAAAAGAAGTAGTTTATTCATCAAAAAGAGAATTACTGTAAAATTTTGCTGAAGGGAAGCAGTCCTTAGGGTTATCTTTGAGGTTTTTGCGGGTGTTTGTATGTAGTTCTTCGGGTTTTCTCCCACGTAGAATTTGAAGTGTCTTGGCGACGTTTCGACGAAGTCTCATTCGTCATCTTCAGGCTGGTGCTTTTGGCTTCTGCTTCTAGGAGCAATGTGTGGTCGTAACTGTTTCTTCCTTTTAACTGCCAGTGGGGTTTTGAACTGATTGGCTGGAAGCTTGGCTATGTTATGATTGGGTGGAGGTGTGTTCTGATTGGTTAGGAGCTTGGCTGTGCTCTGATTGGCTGGGGGCTTGGCTGTGTTCTGATTGGCTGGGGGAGTGTTCTGTTTGGGTGGGGGCTTTGTTGTGCTGGAGGGGTTCAAAGTGGCCAATGATGCAGCTGTGGTCTGGCTCCTGGAAGAAACAGTTACGACCACACATTGCTCCTAGAAGCAGAAGCCAAAGACACTTCAAATTCTACGTGGGAGAAAACCCGAAGAACCAAAGACCTACATACAAACACCCGCGAAAACCTCAGAAAACAAATATATATACGGTATATACTGCAGGAGTCTCTGCAGATTTTACTCTACTAATCGTTACTACAGTAATATAGCCAACATGACAGCACAGAACACTGTTACCTTCCCACCAAAGGTATCTATCTATCTATCTATCTATCTATCTATCTATCTATCTATCTATCTATCTATCTATCTATCTATCTATCTATCTATCTATCTATCTATCTATCTATCTTTGCAGGTTTTGATTCTGAGGGATGAATGTCCTAATATATTCCACACCTTTGTTAATAATTTCTTAAATGTCATTCTTTCAACTTTTACCTTTTCAAAAGTTTCTGCTCAGATTATTTATACATTGTTTAAAATGTGCAGATCAAAAGAAAGAGAGGGCATTGCAAACATGTTAAATCTGACTAGTCCCTATTCAGCTCCAGCATATTTTTTTTTAAAAAATCAGTCAGTCTGACTGCAACCTTGGGTATAGCCCAATGAGATCTATGAATGCTTATATGAAATTAAAATATTAGTGTGATGAAAGAGGGAAACCATTAAATAATTAACTTGTGATTGAGCATACTAACTATAATGGATGGATAAAGATATCCAGAATGATGGAATTTATACCAGATAGTAACTATGAATTTAGCTGAATACCTTTTAAAGGTTCAATCACAATAAAATTTTGAAATACTGTAGTTTTCTCCACATATAGCACAGATGAAGGGGAAAAAAATCAACATATAAATTGTCCAGCAAAGAGCTTCTTTAAACATAATGCAATACAAAACCAAAAACTGCTATATGTTAAGTTAAAATTAAAACCATTCAAATCTTTTTTTTTAAAATCCTCCTCTTTGCTTTCCACTTTGCAATGTTCGAGATTCTGCAAAGCATGAAAGTCATCTGCATATCCAAGTCATCTTTAATTGTCTCTGAAGCAATTCAAAGGCACATTATTTGCTTCAATGCTTCCAGTCAATACAAGAGTCAATTCAAATAAATGATTCTGTGGAACTTTGCCTGCAGTAAAATAAACAGCAAAGCAAAGAAGAAAAAAAACCCATCGCCTTTATAAATAAAAATGGTTTATTGGGATGTTTATACATTTTCAAAAATCAAAAATAACGTTGATATCTCAAAACAGAACACTCTCTAATAGACAAAACACTGTCTCTAAGTCTTAACATTGGTATATTTTAATTGTTTTAAGACAATTGATATTTAAAAACTTGTACTTTTAGAAGCATACATATTTCGGGGGAATAACATGGCTATGAAATTATCTGGAACATTTTCAAATCATAATATTTCACAATACTTTACCTCTTTTTATGCCACACAAGTTTGCTTTGAGGCTTAAACTATTAGTCATAGATCAGTATAGATTTATTGGTTAGGTTGTGGGAAGACAGAGTAAAGTAAAATTGATAGTGTGAAGTGAAAGAAGAAAAATGCTTTGTGCTTTTATAACATTTGGCTTACAATTATTTAACGTTTTTACAAAGCTCATCAATATTGTCATCTATTTAAATCAATTGATAGGTCTATTTATTTATGCTGCTAATTATCATGGCTATATAAATCTGTGGCATGCCTATTCAGAAGTAAATTGTGTTATCCAGATGAGTGTGAATTAAATTGAATTATTTGCGTAGGATAGTAATACTGAAAAAAAATACTGAAAAAGAAGCATTATAAACACTTAAACATATGGAATATGGAGAATGAGCCATGGTGTGCAGTGGTCAGAATGATGTATTACAGGCTAACTGTGCCCACAGCCAGGAGTTCGATCCTGATGAGCTCAAGGTTGACTCAGCTTTCCATCCTTCTGAGGTTGGTAAAATAAGGATCCAGATTGTTGGGAGAAATATGTTGCTATTTGTAAACTGCTCAGAGAGTGCTATCAAACACTTTAGAGAGAGATATAAATCTAAACACTATTGCTATTGCAATTTTGATTATCAAGATCATGAAAAGGGGTTAGGGATATTGGGAGTGTTTTGTTCCTTACTTGAAGTAAAGTAGCCTGCTACATTCTGATTATTGGCATTGATGGAATTCTGTTCCTTATTTATTTCCTTATTTCTTTGTCCAGAACTATATCTTTTGCCAGTGAATTGACATGCTATCATTATGGGCTTGTTCACACTGTCTGCTTACCAGAACAGACCAGTAACATGTTTTGAGGAGATCAGATGACATTCTGTACTCAACCTTCCTCTCATTTCCATTGCAAATGTGTTTTCTGACTGCAGTTTTAATCTCTTCTCCCCACACTAAACCCTGCTACCTTATACCACCTCAAGTCTTCCAAACCACTTGGTCTCGTACTCTTCATCTCATTGCAGATTAATATCTATATTAACCCCAGTTTAATCTCATTGACTGCTTTGAGGAAAAAAAGCCACATCAACTGCTTACCACTATTTATTATTAGCCATTCCACAATGGTTTAACACTTGTCTTGTAGTAGAATAGAATAGGTTAGCCTAGAATATTTGCTTGCCTAAAACCTATCATATTTTTTCTTAAACACTACTTTTCCTTTCTATATATCTAGTATGTCTATGTTGCTATGTGTGTGTGTCTGATCAGGGTAGTGCCGAGGACTTTAACAACTGTTTCACAGAAAAAGTGGCTCAGATCCAGGCTGACCTAGACTCCAATTGTGTAGCAGAGTCGACTGATAATGATTCAGTCGAGGGGACAGGGACATGTTCTTGTCTGGTCATCTGGGGTGAGTTTGAGGCTTTTACGCCTGAGGAAGTGGACAGGGCCATTGGAGCTGTAAGTTCTGCCACCTGTTTGTTGGACCTGTGTCCCTCCTGGTGGTGACACATACCTGGATCCAGGAGATTGTCAATGCTTCTTTGAGGGAGGGGTCTTTCCAGCTCCTTTAAAGGAGGCACTTGTGCGCCCTCTCCTCAAGAAGCCTTCCCTGGATCCAGCAATTTTGACCAACTATCGTCCGGTCTCCAACCTCCCCTTTGTGGGGAAGGTTGTTGAGAAGGTGGTGGCACGTCAGCTCCAGCGGTCTCTGGAGGAAGCCAATTATCTGGGCCCTCTGCAGTCGGGGTTTGGGCCCGGCTACTCCACCGAAACTGCTTTGGTCGCTCTGATGGATGATCTCTGGCAAGCCTGGGATAGAGGCCAGTCCTCTATCCTGGTGCTCTTTGACCTCTCAGGGGCGTTCGATACCATCGACCATGGTATCCTTCTGCGCCGGCTGGAGGGATTGGGAGTGGGGGGAACCGTGTTACGGTGGTTCTCCTCCTATCTCACTGGTCGGTCGCAGTCGGTGTTTGTGGGAGGTCAGAGGTCCACCTCTAGGTTACTCCCATGTGGGGTGCCTCAGGGGTCGGTTCTCTCCCCCCTACTTTTTAACATCTACATGAAGCCACTGGATGAGATCATCCATCGGCACGGAGTGAGATACCATCAGTATGCTGATGATACTCAGCTGTACATTTCCACTCCTGGCCATATCAGTGAAGTGGTTGAGGTGATGTGCCAGTGTCTGGGGGCTGTGAGGGTTTTAACAGATTAAGGCTCAACCCCGATAAGACAGAGTGGCTGTGGGTGATGCCTCCCAAGGACACTTCTATCTGTCCTTCCATTACCCTGGGGGGTGAATCTATAAACCCCTCAGAGAAGGTCCGCAACTTGGGAGTCCTCCTCGATCCACAGCTGACATTGGATCATCATTTGTCGGCTGTGGCGAGGGGGGCATTTGCCCAGGTTCACCTGGTGCACCAGTTGCATCCTTACTTGGATCAGGAGTCTCTCCTCACAGTCACACATGCCCTTGTCACCCCGAGGATCGACTACTGCAACGCTCTCTACATGGGGCTACCCTTGAAGAGTGTTCGGAGACTACAATTAGTGCAAAATGCAGCTGCGCAAGCAGTTGTGGGCCTTCCGCGTTGTGCCCACATTTCACCAACTCTCCGCATACTGCATTGGTTGCCTATTGGTCTCCGAGCCCAATTCAAGGTGTTGGTTATCACCTATAAAGCCCTTCATGGCATGGGACCAGGATACTTACGGGACCGCCTTCTGCCACATACTTCTCTACTACTGGTGAGAGCGCACAGGGTTGGCCTCCTCTGGGTCCCGTCAGCAAAACAATGTCATCTGGCGGGCCCTAGGGGGAGGGCTTTCTCTGTTGTGGTGCCCGCCCTCTGGAACCAACTGCCTCCTGAAGTCCGCGTTTCTCCGACTCTCCTGGCCTTCTGGAAAAATCTAAAAACTCATCTTTGCCGGCAGGCCTGGGGATGATTGTGGTTGATTGTTGAATTGAATGTGTGTTTTATTGTATTTTTTAGATATCATTGTTTGGGTTTTTTATTGTAATGTATTGTTATATGTATGTTGTTAGCCGCTCTGAGTCCCCGGAGAGGAGCGGCATACAAACCCAAATAAATAAAATAAATAAATAAATAAGTGTAACACTTCACTTTTCCTGTCACTTGGGGTAGAAGGGTTTTATTGCAGCTCCCATATATGTTGTTTTTATCATCTTCTTCTTCCTCTTCATCATCATCTCCTTTGGGCTTATTTAGAGACCCAGCATAATAAATACTGTTATGTTCTTAGATAAATTTGTACCAAGCATATACTTAGTTTCTCAAGCTGTTGGGATATATCTAGCAGTTAAAGGCCAGTAAATATATTTGGGAACTTATAGGGGAACAAATAAATTTTAACCATGATTCATGTCAGAAATTGATATTGTAAATAATCTTAATAAAAAAGGGAAGGAAGAGGAATGTTATATCAGATGTTGATTTTATTTATTAGCAATGGCTATTTAAGAATTTATATGAGTTTTATGCACAATTTATCTGACATAGGCAGAGACAACAACAATTTGATTTGGATCATTTGTCTTCCTGCTCAGGAATGTTTGGCCATTAAGGTGATGTATAAGACCCTGATACTAAGTTATTTAGTAATGTTTTTGTAAGAAGGAATATTATTGATAAGATAAATGCTGAACTGTATTACTATGATTACTGAAGATGTAAGCTTTATGGTTGCTCTTAATGTTTGATTTGTAATGAAGTGTGTTTCCATGGTTGGGTCATGGCAATGTATGCTTTTCAAAATTTTGTAAGGGCCAAATCCAAGCAGGGGTGTGCCTCTTTGAAACTTGCTTCTTTTATTTGCAAATAAAAGTCTTTTTTTTTTCATTATCTGATGTGATTCATTGGGCCCACACACCCGGTAAAAGGACCTAAGCTTTGGGGGATAACACCACGACAAATTGTACAAGTAGCATTTGATAGAGATTGTTATATAAATAAGATATATAATATTCAGAGAAGAAGACTATGTAGTAAATACAACAAATTATATCACTTTATTTGAAGCAGCATTTCAAGTTGGCTTCGAGTTGAGCTCTGTTACAGAATTTGAAAACTGAATGAGAGACCTAAAGTAAAGGTTAATGAAAAACAACAGTGTGCTTAATGTGGTAAGAAACTATCTATCAGAATGCCAGCAATCAATATTTCAGCATCACTCTTCTTGAATACAGTAATTTATAAAGTGGGATAAATAATGTGATAATTAAAATTGCAGTAGTGATAAATATGGAAGGGAAGGTTAGATCAGAAGGTGTCAGGAATCCAAGTGATAAAACTCATGCATAATATTTTCCTTAACTGTGAGTCCTGTGTTGTTGTTTTTTTTAAAAAAAACTCTGCAACATTGGCCATTACTGCCTTTCACAATCCCTATTTAAACACATTGCAATTTTTGATTAAATAGTTTTCAACCCAGACTTTTTATTTTAAAAACTAACTACAGCACTTTAGTAGAATGAATCCTTGTGAGCATTTTTGCTTTGCTATTGCTGTTGTTTTGCTATTTTGTTATCCTGCTTTGCTGGGATGGCAATATAATAGAAATGAAATTGAAAGTAGGAGACAATTTTAAAGTTTATCATGCTCTCAGATTTGGATTCTTAGCATTTAGCAAACTACTTGACTAACAAGCATAGTCTTCAGTGATACTATAATAAAATAAGAGAAAAATAACAGGAAGAAGCAACAGTTATAGCTGCTGATGCTTTTAGCTAAGAAATCTGCTCAAAATTGAAACAAGAATATTTGCTCTTATTTGTTAGAATATTAGTTTAAAACAAGCTCATGAGATATTCACAATGGACCTAGCTGATCACGTGGATAGAATTTATAGCAGATAAACTTTTAACAAGATTGGGCAAAGAGTTATTGCTGCATGGGCCCAAAAGACAAGATAGTCTTCACCATTTCTTGCCAATGGGTTTACAATTAAACCTAACTTCAACTGTGATGAAGGAATAGCATTTCCTATTTTAGCTGTAGGAAAGAGATTTATTTAAGGGGTAAAGTTCATATTATTGTTTTAAAAATACCTTTCTTTTCTGTAGGAAAGAATAATTGGGGGTTTCACCATTGCCTTTAAGTGTCTGCTGACTGAGGCAATTGCTACAAACCCTACAAACCTAATAGCAGGTTCAGTTACATGTCATGTGTTAGGTTTTGATTCAATTTCTTTTCATATTTGAACTATTGGTAATATAATTTAGCTTACTAGACTGTAATGGACAAAATCCTTTAAAATAGATATGAGTTCTTTGAAATAATTTTAGCAAGTTGTTTCTCTTTAACTCTTTTAGAATACCAGTAGGAGACAATGGTTTTTTTTCCACTGCAATATAGTGGTGACCAATGACAACTTCATCCTTTGATTCCATCTTCTGTTCTATTATGATTCTTATGGAATCATAGATTTTTACTCAACATTGCCATAGAAAAAATTGATATACATGGCTAAAATTCTATTTTTTTTACTAATCACATTTTAGTTTTCTTCTCCTCTGTTCTACATAATATAATTTTTTTTCTTTTAATTTACATACTTGCACACTAAGGCAACATTCTGAAAATGTTGGACACCTTTATGATATGATCTCATTATCTTTCAATTGTGATAAAGTTTCCATGTTGTCTACATCTTTCTCTAATTTTCTTGGGCACACACAGCACAGGATTCTTTGATTTGCAAAGTAGCAGGTGAACATCTCAACTTATCTCAGATATAGAAAACTTAAGAAACTGGTTATTTGTCAGCTTGGATTTCATACTGCATTTACAAACAGATCCCCATACAGTACATGTTGCTTACATTAAGTCCTTATTGGTAGTTCTTTGATCAAATTGCCCAGCCTTCCCACCCTTATTTTGTGTACTGAAGGTTTCTTTTTTTCTTTCCTATTGTGCTCTCTACCAATTGAATTGAGTTTTTTTGTTGTTATTGTAGATTATGTTTGAAACTATTTTATATGTTCATATTTTTATGGACTAAACTATTAATTGACTATCAATGTCTAGGGGACAGCAAAGAGTTTGGAGAGTATCTCTTTTCTACCATCTAATGGATGTCTTGAATTTGTATGGCTGATATGAAGTCACAGGATAAGTTCTATTAATGACCTCACATTTATAAAAATGGTTAGTTGGTGTTGTGTATTACCCAATTTCTAATGGCAGTTATAAGCTATTAACTGAATACGTTTAAATCAAGTCCCTAACTGTTTGTATATTGGTTACAAGCCTGTACTTTGGGCGGCAAATAGTGCTTTAAATTCATTGGCTGCTGCCTAGTGGCAGTCTGGTATAAATAGAAGCAAAGCAGCTGTTAGAGTTGCTTCTGTGTTGATTCAATAAAGAGCTGTTGTTAACCTTCAGTCTGATCAATGCCTCACCGATCCCAGTATTTAACAGTGGTGATGAAGGTGGGATATGCTGCTAAGGAAGAAAGAGCTGAAGCACTAGACCCAGAGCCAAAAGTCACTTGGGTGTGAGACCAGGCACAAGAGCCCTGGTAGGGACCATGTCCCCACCCTGCCTGCCAGTAAGCCACACTGGAGGCACAATCATCCTGAGGGATCCATCCCCAGGATTCAAACAGAAGTCCTTAGCAGCATAAGGCATTGACAAGACCTCATGAGTGTCAGCTATGGCCAAGGTGGGCAAGCTGACCGAATTTGATGTTTCTCACCCAGAGCAATGGAGCTCCTATGTCTCCAGGGTAGAGAATTACCTGAGAGCAAACCAGGTGAGAGAAGATGGACTGAAAGCTGCTACCTTGTTATGTGTATGCGGTCAGGTGACCTTCGCCATAGTGGAGAACCTGATTGCCGCAGGCCAGCTTAGAATCAGTCACCTACGCTGATCTGAAGAGGAGACTAAAGGAACATTTTGAACCCAGGCTGTCCGCATTGCTTGGTGGCACGCATTAGAGCAAAGAGTACAACAGCCTGGGGAATCAGCAGCTGAATTCGTGGCTGCCCTAAGGCAGGCATCCAGACTCTGTGAATTTCCAGATTTAGAGGATTGGCTCAGGGACCAACTGGTATGTGGCCTGAGAAACAGAGACTTACAGCAGAGGCTGTTTGCAAAGGAAGCCTTGACATTCCAGGATGCATTAAAAGAAGTCATGGTGGAAGCCGCCACCAGTGGAACAGTGAAGGCTTTATGACCTCTGAAGAGTCCCCCCAACTAAACAGCTGTTCACTATGAAGACACATATAGAACAGATGACCTGGACGAGGATGTTGAGATCAACCGGGTGCAGAAGGTACCAAGAAGAAGGCAGTGGCAATTTGATAAGACAGCCTTCTTCCCTAGCTGTGCTGGCTGCAGAGAACGGCTCCAGAGATCTGAGTGCAGATACCACATAGCAATGTTTCGAGCCTGTGGCAAACAGGGGCACATTGCTATTGTCTGTAAAGATCACCAGAGGAAAGCTCAACCCGAAGACTTTCCCAGGGCCCCGAGGCAAAACAGGGTCAGATACTGCTCCGGGAGGAGCCCATCGCCCTCTCAAAGAAAAGCTAAGACTCAGGGTCAGGCTACAAGGAGTTCCGTGTTCAATGGAACTGGACACCAGGTCAGCCCTGTCCATAATCTCCTACAAAACTTTTAATTATATCTGCAGACATGGCGGGAAACAAGTCAGACTCAAGCCGTCAAATCTGGTGCTGACAGACTTTCAAAATTCCCGCATAGCGGTTAAAGGCAAAGCTACAATGAAAGTCAACTTCAAAGAGTTTGAGGGTTCCCTCAACATCATGTTAGTCGAAGGCCAGTGCACCAGCCTGATTGGGCTGGACTAGTTTGATGCCCTGGGCATCCATGTGACTGGCATTAACAGTACTCAAACAGTTGACTTGACAGCTGTGTGCCAGGAACTTGCTGATGTGTTCAGCTCCAGCTTAGGCAAATACAAAGGAGCACCAATTGCCCTCCACCTGGATCCAGCAGTAAGGCCAATCAGGATAAAGCCTCGCAGAGTGCCTTTTGCCTTAAAACCTAAGATAAGCTAGTGCGAGTTAGATAAGCTAGTGCAGCAGGGAGTGCTGCAACTTGTTGATAGCAGTATGTGGGAAACCCCCATAGTCAGACCAGTTAAACCAAATGGAGATGTGCACATCTGCGCTGATTATAAGTGCACCATTAATAAGGGTCTTAGAATTTCTACATGAGGGACATCCTGGAATAGTCAGGATGAAGGCACTCATGTGAAGCTACCTATGGTGGCCAGGGTTGGATAAGGATATAGAGGCTCAAGTAAAAGGATGCCAGGTTTGCCAGGAGACCAGACCTGAAATGCCTCAAGCTCCAGTACATCGCTGGGAGACCACACAAACTCTCTGGTCTCAAATTCATATAGACTATGCAGGACCGTTCCAAGGACAGGTGTTCGTCATTGTGGTGGACAGTTACTCTAAGTGGCTAGAGGTAGTACCTGTCCCAACTATGACCATCCAGGAACTGCGCAGAATCTTTGCCATGCACATGTGATTGTGTCCGATAACGGGGCACAATTCAGTGCTGCTGAGTTCCAGTCCTTCTTATGGACTAACATGATCAGACATGCTACCTCAGCCCCATTTCATCCTGCTTCAAATGGTCAAGCAGAATGTATGGTCAGGACAACCAAGGAGTCATTAAAGAGACTAACAACCGGTGATTGGCATTATCAGCTGGAAGAGTTTTTGCTCTGCCAACACACAATGCCATGCACCTCAATGGGCTGCAGCCCAGCAGAACTGAGATGGGGACATCGGCTGACCACAAAGCTGGACCATCTCCATCCCAACTGGGCAGCCACAGAAACAGTGCAACCCAAGCCCCCATGGAATCTGCAAATCGGTGATAACGTTTGGGCAAGAAACCACGAACAAGGGGCACCATGGGTGGAAGCTGTGGTTTGTAAGATGTCAGGGCCACTGTTATATGAAGTGGCCCTGGAAGACGGTCATGTGTTTCAGCGCCACATTGACCAATTGTGATGATGGCAGGCTAACCAAACCCAGGCTGCTGACAGAGAGGAGAGTCGGGAGCTGCCTGGTAATCTTAACATTCCTGAGTCTTGTGAAACTCACAAGGAAATGCAGGGTGAGTTAACCACGTCTGAATCTCTTTTGAGACTATGTCCACAGAATGGAACTTGCTTGCGGACTTGTTCTCCAGACTGTCAGAAGGTGCTTCATTCAAAGAAATGAGCACCGATCAACCTAACAGGGCTGCACAGAACAGCACCGATCTACCCGGCCAGTACATTCAGAAAGGCACCAGTCTACCCAAGGGGTGCGGGTCGAGGAACCTCGGTCTATCCAGCTCGTCAAAAGGGCTTATAGACCGGGAGTCTCTAACAGCGATACGGAGATAGGAGCAGGCACGAAACCTGCCAGCCAACTTACAAGACTATATTCATGATTGTGATATGTGATTCATTTAGGGGAAAGGGGTGTTGTGTATTGACCCAATTTCTAATGGCAGTTATAAGCTGTTCACTGAATATGTTTAAATCAAGTCCCTAACTGTTTGTATATTGGTTACAAACCTGTACTTTGGGTGGCAAATAGTGCTTTAAATTCATTGGCTACCGCCTAGTGGCAGTCCGTTATAAATAGAAGCCAAGCGGCTGTTAGAGTCACTTCTATGTTGATTCAATAAAGAGTTGTTGTTAATCTTCAGTCTGATCAATGCCTCACCAATCCCAGTATTTAACAGTTTGGATTAGCTTGGAAGCTTTACACCATCCTAAAATCCAATTAGAGGGAGGGAGGTCCTATAGAATTACAAGAGCTGAATCATTTCAAATGCATACTTACACTTATCCAAGAATGAACTGGTTAATTTCAAGACTTCGCACTCTATAGGTCAATAGGTTCAACCTTCCAAGAAACACAATTAGAATTACTGTGTTTCTTGCAAGCTATCAAGTGGTTATGCTAATTTGTGCCACCAAGATGCAGCTACTAAAGAGATGGGGCTGGAGAAAGAACTGTGCAATAGGGATTGGTTTGGGATATGTAAACTAACCTAAGAATATTATATTAAATGAGAAAATAAATGATACACTAGCTAAATATTTAATCTAGAAATTACTAGATTCATAATTATCTATTATGAATAAAAATATTTTATTGGCTAATTGTTAAACTGCATTTCCAGATTTAGAGTCTTAAAAAGGCAGCACATTTTTTAAACTGTGTGTTTAAAAAATAATAACATTTTATTGTTATGTATTAACAACACAACAAAAATTAATACTGCCACATGTAATAAGTACTCTCCTCCTGCAGCTTGACACCACAGCCATCTAAAATACAGCAATACAGTATGACATCTTGAATGACCTATTCTTTCATTTCTTTGGTTAAAGTATTGTCTGTCTGTCTGTCTGTCTGTCTGTCTGTCTGTCTGTCTGTCTGTCTGTCTGTCTGTCTGTCTGTCTGTCTGTCTGTCTGTTTCTCAAGAAATGCACATTCTGACCTTTTGTTTGCCAGCTGGGAACCTTATCACATTTACTTCCACCAACCAGTAGATTGCAAACTGCCTAAGGTGAAGGCAGACAAGTAGGATCAACAGATCATATTTACAAACACACCAGATGTGATGCTCGTTTTATGATGTTTTCTAAATGCTTAGAATGCTTCATCACCTATATAATGTAAGAGTATAAGTCATTTTATAGCATTGTAATGTAGCTTACTTACTACTACACATACAACACTCTTTAACAGGGCTTTTTTTCTCATAGAACGCCCAGAACAGAGTTCTGGCACCTTTTTTGGATGGAACCTTATAGGATAGGCAAGGCAGGTTGTATGATGTGTGTGAGTTACGGCACCTTTTTTAAAAAAAAAGCACTGCTCTTTAAAGATGAAAACAATATAAAGTAGCTGTATATTACATAAAGCAGCCATACGTTATGAATACAAAAAAGTCATCTTTTTTCCAAAATATTAAAAAATTGAAAACTTGCCAAAAATGATCTTACTATATTTTGTATACTCAAATATTCTTCATTTATAACTTTCTTTTTCTATATAAGTATTACTTCCTCTCTCCTTCTTTCTACTTAAAAGACAGAATATGAGTACCTAAAACTGTTCTCAGAAAACTAGACTTGATATCAGCAGAGAAAACAAGTTTAGGGAACTACAAGTAGTCCTCAACTTACAACTGTTCGTTTAGTGAATGTTTAAAGTTACAATGGCATTGAAAAGGTGTCTTATGACTGTTTTTCACACAACTGTTGCAGCATACCCATGATCATGTGATGAAAATTCAGGCACATTAACTGACTCATATTTATGATGGTTGGGACCTTCTGACAAGCAAGGTCAATGAGGAAGCCAGATTCACTTAACAACCATTTATCCATGTGTGTTTTGTAAAAGTATGAACAATACCTTTAAAAAATAAATAGCAGAGCCATTAATTAGCACATTCATATTTCCCATTAAAAGAAAATCATTATCTCACATTACTAATCAGAGATATATAATCTGATAATTAATCTAACTTTCTCATCCTTCTTAAATCTTTGATCTAACACATAATTTGTCAGACTCAAGGAAAATGAAGTTAGGCAAAATATTTAATGAAAAGAATTTAGTTTGAAAGCATGTGAATAAACTTCCATGTGGACACCACCTGTCACAAATATTTGGGTCTACAGGCACATGAAGAATTAAAATTCTGGTCACAACTACATGGGCATGTAGCTTGTATGTAATTTATTCTGTGTGCAATACTCTAGGAAAAAAATATTTCCTCTTGGTCTTCAAACTGGTCCATAGTGTAATCAGTCATCTTTTTCAGAAGAATGCATAAGAAAATCTACAGTTCATTTGTCTACAGTCCATTTAAGCCCATTTTTGGTGTATTTTTCAGTAACGGATGTGAGTTCTACTAACTCTCAACTGATACATGAGAGAGTGTATTGGTTACAAATTCAGGACACAATAATACAGTCTTGGATTTTTAATTGGTTTTATTTGCATGAATTCAGCAATTTCACTTTGATTGTGAACTAGTGCAGAGCATGAACATTTAAACCCAGCTTTGGGAAGAGAACTATAACACATACAATCTATTTAACTGAATTACATTGTAGGAAGACACCCTCCCCCAGAGAAAGAAATATTTTGGGGAATATTAAAAAGGCAGAATATTATATTTCCCCAAAAGAATAGTGGAGAAGATCTTAAAAGGCAGAAACTTCTCCATGTCCCCCAACCAGAAACTCAGCAGGCCAGGTCTGTAGAAATGTAGATTTGATTATCCTTTCAGAAAGACTGGAGCCAGGAAGCTTGGAGCTGATGGAATTAGAAAGACAAAGATCCCTAGAACCAACAACTCTTCACCCAAAAAATCCACCATAGGACATGGCCATCAGCCACAGCCCTAGGGAAGCAGGGCATGATCTTTAGGACATAATAGGATTTAACCCACCACCATCAGAATACAAAAAAAACATGCTCAAAAGCTCAGGTCAAAGTTCATGCCACAGAAACAACTCCAAACACAAAAGTCCAAGAAGATATAAAAACCACCATTCCCAGCTCTGTGTGGTTAGTCACCCCAGAAATATGCTGCTATCACTAAAGTTTCTGGCAACTCAATAAACAGGAACCTTCTTTCCTAAAGCAGTCATCATTTTGTTTATTCCCGGCTTGGACTGGACCCTGATGAAGATTTTTCTTTCAACAATATGTACATGGGTTTATCCATGATCTTAGTTAATTTTGCATTAATACTATTACAAATGTTTGTCCTTCAGGCATTAATTTTTAAAAAGAAAACTTTTGTACAGTGGACATAAGGATTTTGCAAAACAAATGATTGACAGAGCATTGGCCTTGTTCCTGTCTACTAGAGATATTTTGATAGTTATTAGGTTTTTACATAAACAAAATAACAACTATGTATTTAATATAGTTACACTTCATTATGAATTTTAGCAAAATATCTTGAAGTAATTCTACAACATACAGACAATTTATTGGAAAATAGATACTGGAGAATCTATTTAGGGGGGAAAAACAATATGTGGATATTCAATCTATAATCTATGTGGATATTCAATTGCCTACACAGACATTGCTGAGCTGACATTGCACTGTGACATTAGTATATTTTCTGCATTCACTCGAAAAATGTTCAACATTAAACATCTCATGTATATCAGAGCATTTTTGGAATATCACACTGGATTGAGCCACCTGTGTAATGTCTTCATACTTCATTCAGTCTGTATTTACTGATTAATTTATATTCCTATGCATTTAATACTGAAACATATTGAAATAGTTATTAAAATAAAGTATTAGAATAATGGAAGCCATTCATATAGAAAGAGAGGTGAATAGGCCAAATATGACAGAACGAAGCAGTGGTTGGTTGGTTGGTTGTGTACATTCAAAGTACTTACACTGAACTTTGCTACATTATACAGCATTTATCTGATTAGATGGAATTAACATTTCTCAAAATAATTGGGGCATGTAGGAACAGAGTAAAGATAAGTCTTGTTTAAATATTGTTACTAAAAAGATAACTGAGTAATACATGCAGAAAAGATTTAATTGAACCATCAGTACAAGGGCAGATACAGGATGTCCATGAGGAAGAATGTTTGATAGCTGAAAATTGTGTGACTATAATCTCAGTAATAAAAAGTGCAATAGGATAAAGAAAAATTTGGCAGATGACTTAAAAGTAAAAAATGATAAAGTATTCCCATGTATTTAAATTCCAAGGTATTTTGACTTTTGGAGATATTTTAGCTCCTGCATTAGAGCTTAGATTTGAAAGCAATTAGCAGATGGACAATAGTCCTTTAGATTGTTGAATTAAAGTTTTAATAAGCTCTTTCAGTTGGAATTTAGACAGCTACGGTTTGTATTTTCTGACATTGTCTCTTTTTAAAAGGCATAATTGCAGGGAATAAATGATATGGAGTCATTTGGTCCAGTGGTTAAGGCACCAGGAAAGAGACCATGAGCTAGCTAAGTGACCTTGACTCAATCAATCTCTCTCAGCCCAACTGACCTCACAGAGTTGTTGTGGGATTAATAGAGGAAGGTGTGTAGATATGTTCACTGCCTTGATTTATTTATAAAAATAATAAAGGTGGAATATAAATAAAGTGCATAATAAACTAACTAACTAACTAATGTTATAACAACCTGGATATTATATGCATAGTTAACTATGGCCTGATTAATCTTATATGCTATTCTATTCCACTAGGCAACTAGATTGAGGTAAAATCTTATCATGATGTCTCTAGTCATAGTCTATGAAATATTTAATCTCCTGCCAAAAACTTTTCATTCAGGAGAATTGATGAGGAGAATTTGGGAGATATCACTATTGCTCATTTTATAATTTTGTCTGATCTAATCATCACCCAGTCTTTAAAAAGAAAAGAAAATAATAAGATGATAAAATAAGATAAGTATTCTTTGATTATTTTTCTTTTAAAGCTTTGAGATTTGCATCTATAGAAGTCTTCAAAAATTATTTAGGAAAGTTTTCAAATAGACACCAAGTATAGCCAAAATTTCAGTATATCTTATGTACATTTAACATGGGCCCAAGAAGAATATTTAAAGGACAGAAATGGATGTGTTCTTCCAAATTTTAAATTATTTTTTCATGCCAACTGTTTGTCATGGATAAGTGAATGGATAAAATCCTGAAAATTAGAAGGCCAGTGTAGTCAACCAACTTCACAGATATTTATGTATAAGGATACTAATATCCTTATACATTATATTTAGGCAATTTGTTAACCACCCAGATTATGAAATCAATTTTCAAATGCCTGTCGCAATTGAAGAAAAGGTAGAATCCTTGAAACAATCTTTTATAACACTTACTCAGACTAAATCATTGTAATAACATAAATTTCTGACAACAGAAATGAGAAAAAACAAGGAGGCCAAGGAGGGCATTTGGAAATGATCTCTAAAAAAAGACAAAAAACACTAAACACAGAGACAAGTTGATATTCCAAAATCCACCAATTTCTAGGGATTAGGGAGGCTAAAGTCAAGAACAATTGCATCTTTCAAAATAAGCAGACCTCTCTAGACATCACCTAAAACAGACTGAATAGAAACTAATGGGATAAAAAAAACCTATTATTTTGTCTCTGAAAAGCCAACAATATGATTTCCAAATTGTCCTTTTTATTAGTTTATAATATAAAATACAAAAATACAAAAACAAATAATAGGAGAGGGAAAAAGGAAGGATAAATATGAAAACGTTACAAGACAGTAAGAGTACAGGTGGACTTGGACTCCCTAAATGGGAAATTTATTATTATGCAGCAGGGTTATTATGGATTAAAGACTGGATAAATTTGGATAATGATAGGATATTAACGATTGAAGGACATGATCTACAGGTGGGCTGGCATGCATTTCTGTGGGGGAAACAGAAGAAAATACATACATACTTCCAACAACATCAGATAAGAGGAGCATTGATTGGGATATGGGAAAAAATTAAAAAAAGACATTATGGGAAAATCCCAAATTGGTTTTCGCCGATGGAGGCAGTAATTCACCCTAATACTCTAGAAAAAAAAAAGATGATGAGATACAAAGAATTACTGGATAACCAAGGCAACCTTAAGTCAAGAGAAGAGTTGGAGGAACAAAGAATACCCATAGATTGGTGGTCGTATCTACAAATCAAATCTAGATATAATAGAGACAGACAAGAATATGGAATAAATCAGACCCCACATTTACTTGATAAAATTTTAATAAGCAAGGAAGAAAAATTGTTATCAAAATTTACAAATATTTATTAGAAATAAAATTAGAGGAACAAATAGTGAAGGGGTCCATGTTAGCGTGGGCACGAAATGTGGGAAGAAATATAAATTTAGAGGAATGGGAAAGATTATGGAACGTAAATTGTAAATTGACGCTATCAACTGCATATAGAGAGAATCAATACAAAATGATTTATAGATGGCATTTAACACCAGTGAGATTGGCCAAAATGCATAAAAATATAGATCCGAAGTGTTGGAAATGAACATTCTACCACATGTGGTGGCTGTGCCCCAAAGCAAAAAAGTATTGGTAACAAATAAGAGATTGGATACAGGAGATAACGGAGATAAAAATAAACCGGAATCATTTCTATTGGGCATAATAAATTTAAAGATTCAAAAACAACTCCAACACATCATTATATATATATATTGACTGCAGCTCGCATAGCATATGCCCAATGTTGGAAGAATGAAAATATACCCACAGATGAAATGGTTATTTATAAAATTTTGGAATGTGCAGAAATGAATAAACTCATGCTAGAATTAAAAGACAAAGAAATGACAGAATTTTATGAAATTTGGAATAAATGTTATATTTGGCTAGAACAGAGAAAGAAAAAGACATAATGACTAAATATAAATAAAATGTAAATAAGATGTAATGAATAGTTAGAATGTATTGCATGGTTCTATTAAGAGAAAAGTTTTTTTTGGTTAATGTATGTTTAGTTTGTTTTGGTGTATGGTGTAGGGTGAAAAATAAAAAATTAAAAAAAATGCAAGAAAAGGGAAGCAATCTAGTCTTTCTGGCAACAGTTGATAGATGCAATTCAGGTTCAGGATTTCTCACAATTTTGAGAAGCAATAGTAGCAAGAGAGCTACTATTAAGAGCAATAGTAAAAGCACTTAGACTTATATATTGCCCCATAATGCTTTTGAGCACTCTCTGGGCAGTTTACCAGGTCAGCTTTTACCCCCAGCATTCTGAGTCCTCATTTTATTTACCTTGGAAGGATGGAATACTGAGTCAACCTTGACCTTATCAGGATCAAACTCTAGGCTATGTGCAGAATGAGCAATATTGCATTCTAACCACTACATCACTAGGGCTCCTTAAAACCTTATAACCAAAAAAAAAATCAATTTACTAATAAACACCTACAATTCCAACCAGCATTTGAAGGACACATTTTCATTTTTTATAAGGATGAAGGGAGCTCTACTCCAACATGTTTAAATTGGAAGCTGATACCCCAGTAATATGCACCAAAATCAAAAACCCAATTAACTAACTTAAGCAAGAAAATCACCAGCAAATCGCCTACTAACTTCTGAAATTATTTGTAACCCAAAGGGGTAGACCCTAGTCTTAGTCTCTCTATTCTCTGCTATTGACTGGTTTTTAATAATTCTAAGGGATTGGGGGCTTCCAGTGGCTCCGCCGGCGCCGCTAGGGTCTCCTCTGTGAGACTCCGTCATCTGGATTTGTAAAGCCGTGAAAAACAGCGCACACCAGCTGTTTTTTCACAGTGAAAAATCCCCTCTCCGGGCAAAGGAGAGGTGTAGAGCTTCGGGAGCAAGGTTGAGCCTTCTTAAATCCCTGGAAAATAAGTTTCCAGGGATTAAGAGTGAGCTCCCTAAGCTCCGGAGGACGCTCCTATCCAGAGACGCTTCTGTCTTCGGGCAGAGAAAGACGCCGCGACCACTTCTGCCTTTTTTAAAGCTAACACTGGAGAGACTGTAAGCAGGCTGAATGACTACAGGAGTCTTAAAGGGATTGCAAGTATCTTTATTGTTTCTTTTTGGTTTTACATTTCTAACGTCTACAATCAACATAATGTTTCAAAATGGCGTTTAGCTTTCACTATTTTCATTGTTAAGGAAAGTGCTGGAAGTGAAAGTGGAACTGTTACTTTTTTCTCTCTTCCTGTTTCTTCAAGCGCAGCTAGAGAGACGGCTGTGATTATTTGAAACTTAAAATGGAGTGGAACTTACAGCCAAATGCTAAATCTATGTTGGATCGTACTGATGAATTTTATGAAAAAAGGTCTGATACACAGAAGATTTTTACCCAAGACTTTAAAGAGATTAAAGCGTCTTTGAAAGAGATTAAAGCATCTTTGAAAGAGGCTTCTACAGAAATATTAATCATATTAGCTAAATTCTTTCTTCCAAATGAAGTTGATGCACAACCGACTGCTGAACAATTTATTTTACAATTTGAACATGGAGAGGAGTTAGATCAATTAACTGGAACTTTTTTTTCAAATGAAACTGATTTACAATTGTCTGCTGACTATTATATAACACAAGAGAAATCAGAAGATCAACAGGGAAGAGAAGAGGATTGTTTTGAGCATAAAGACTACAACTGGGTTTTGTTAGATGGAAAGTTGGTTTATGGAGAGCAAGAGGTTTTGTTTCAAGAAGGGGAATTCTGTCCAGCCGGGCAGCAAGAAGAGGATTTAATTGATAAAAGAGAGACTTTGTTTCATTTTATGAAGCAATTAGACTATAAATGGATTCGGTTTGATGAACAGTTTATTTATGGAAAGCAAGAGGATTTGATTCAAGAAAGCATGACTCAACTCAAGAAGCAATTTATCTATGGGGTCGAAGAAATAAAGAAGAGAGATTTATTATTTGGATGGGTGGCCTTGTTATGGCGGTGTATTTGGTTAAAAAGAAAACCTAGAATTCGTTTGAAGTAGTGAAATTTAAAACTGTATGTAAGGATGTTTGGGTAATTTAAAATTATGGAATGAATTAAGGACTAAGAATACGAGTAAGATGATTAATGGTTGACATAATTAAATTGATGAAGGATGTATTTGTTTTGATGATCTAGATTTGATATTAGACTGGAATGTAAGTTAGAAATGGTACAAATAGTTTGTTTTTATGAGAGAGCCCAGAAGTTGATTGATTAAACGAAATTTTTAACTAAATGAGAGAATTAAGGTTAATCTAAGATTATGGGCTGATTTAAAGATTGAGATTATAAGTAAGTTCTAAGATAGGATGTTTAAATGATATATCAAGATATATTATTATAAATTAAATTTATTAGATATGACTTAGATTGACGGTTTAGATGTAAATGATAATTATTATTCTTAACAAGATGTTATATTTTTTTTTAGAATTGAGGGATTTATTGATATTGTTATTTTTAATATTATCTGTTTAATTTCAATAAGATGAGTTTTTTCTTTTGTGTTTTGTTTAAGGGATCGATTTGATTCAGAGAATGTATATATTATATAGTTTAAAATTCTTGTTAAGACTATATAATAATTTTGTTGGACGTAGTGGGGTTCTCTTTTGTTATACCCTGTAATCATTCTGGGAAGTCGAGGGTTTGGGAGGGATTATAATTTTAGAGATGATGTTTTCGGGGAGGGAGATAATAAGTATTAGAATATGTTTCTCAACTGTAGTTGGGGGTATTTAGGGACTATATAATTTTTTCAGGGTGCTCGGGAGAACTCTAGTCACCGCATTGGAGGGTGAGGAAGGTGGAAGGAGAGGTACTGGTATGTATAGAGGGTTAGAGGGTGGAGAAGGAGTAGAGGAGGATTGAGGGAAGAGGTATAGAAAGGCGAAAGTATGTAGGTAGAAGGATAGAAGAGGGGGTTAGGATGTAGGAGGATGTGGTGGGGGGGTTCCGAGCAGCTATTTGTATTGTTTGTTAATTATGTTATTTGTTTGTTATCAGTTGAGTTATTATATTTTTGTGTTAAAATTTGTTAAAAGTTTATAAAACTTAATAAAAAATAATTTAAAAAAAATAATTCTAAGGGATTGGGTCACAGCAATAATAGTACTATTTAAAAAAAAGGAAAAAGGAATACACCAACAAACTATTGCATCATCAGTCTATTATGTATCATAACTTAATTAAATGCTAAACATTTAAAGAGAAAATGATCTGATTGGATATAAAAGTTGGTTTTAGTGCTAATTATTTTCCCCTGAATCAAGCATTTGTTTTACAACATTTAGTAAAAAAAAAACTATACAGACAAACCCAATTCAGCTTTTATCAATCTTAAATCTGCATTTAGCTCAATTTCTACAGTCAGATTGTAGGACAAACTCAGTAAATTTACAAGAGATAAATGGCTATTACTATTAATGTATAAATTGCATGAAAATGTCTGAGTAAAAATTTGATTTATTTCACAAGGCCATTTTCATAAAAAGAATTCCCTCAGCGAGAGAGTCAGATTGGGCTTCATTCTGGCTCCATCATTATTCAATCTTTATATAAATTCCTAAGCAACCCTGTCAGAACAATTTCTTTCCCACCACATAGACATATCCCAATGCAGACCATACAATCCTTTTGTCTCACAATCAAATTGGCTTAAAAAGTGCACTAAGATCATTTGGCACTCATCTGCAGATGATGAAGTAACAAAAAATTATGAAAAAACAAAAATATTAATATTTACTAAGATCTTAAATCCATATTTGGCAACCAAAGCACAGAAAAACTCAAAGAAGTAATGCAAGATTGGAAGATATGCAGAGACCTGGCCCATGGAATCGCTAAGAGTTGGACATGACTGAATGGATAATATCATCGTGGTTTAAATATATACATTTCATCAACTCTCCGCACGCTGCATTGGTTGCCTATTGGTCTCCGAGCCCAATTCAAGGTGTTGGTTATTACCTATAAAGCCCTTCATGGCTTGGGACCAGGATACTTACGGGACCGCCTTCTGCCACATACTTCTCTACGACCGGTGAGAGCGCACAGGGTCGGCCTCCTCCAGGTCCCGTCAACGAAACAATGTCGTTTGGCGGGCCCTAGGGGGAGGGCTTTCTCTGTTGTGGCGCCCACCCTCTGGAACCAACTACCTCCTGAAGTCCGCGTTTCTCCGACCCTCCTGGCCTTCCGAAAGAATTTAAAAACCTACCTCTGCCGGCAGGCCTGGGGATGATTGTTGATTGTGGTGTGATTGATGAGTATGTATGGGGTTTGTATTTTTAATGTTGTTCGGATTTGTTCAATTGTTTACATATATATGTTGTAAGCCGCTCCGAGTCTTCGGAGAGGAGCGGCATACAAATCCGAATAAATAAATAAAATAAATAAATATTATGGTATATATATATTTAAAAAAAACTTTATTGCCATTCTGAATTTTCTTCCTTTTTTTGTAAACATTTTATTAATTTTATAATTTTACAATCTTAAATACTTAATAAACAACATGTTGTCTGGATCCATTGGTAATTCAGTGGTACATATTAACTTTCTTAGCCTAGTTCTAATACTACACCATCCATTGCTTCCTTGATCCTCTCTTCTTCCGGTGGTATGCATTTTTCTACACTGGACAAATACGATTTTTGTTACTGTTAACACATATACAATTAAATATAGACATCTTTATCACATTTTTCTGGTATTATACATAATATCAATAAGGTCAGTTTATAATATATTTTCTAGCCAAAACATATCTCAATTGCATTTGCAATCCATTTGTTCAATCAGTATCCTGTTTTTCCCACTTTTTTTATTTTAAAAAAATTCCCATCAATGTTCAAAATATCTCTATTGCTTAGAATTTTCTCATAATATATTATATTTAGGTAACCAAAAGCTTCCCTTATTTAAATCCTTTTAGAACTTTCTTATTTCTCATCTCATAACAAACTATAATATTCTAGTTAGAAATCCTATCCTTCTAATTATAATAATACTTTTATTTCTAACAGTTATCTATTTTCTTAACCATATTCAAACATCTGTTTAATAATATGATATCCCATCTCTATCGTTTATAGTTTTCTGATAGTAAATTATATTTGGGTAACCAAAAGTTTCCCTTATTCAGATTCTCTTGGCATTTTCATATTTTCCTTCTCATACTAAAATATAGCATTCTAGTTGTATATCCTATCTTTCTAGTTGTAGTAATACTTTTATTTCTAACAATTATTTATTCTCTTAGCCATGTTCCAACATCTATTTAATAATATAATGTCCCATCTAATGGGTCAAAACCTCTATTTTCTTCAGTCTTGTTCTGGCTTTCTTCCTTTACCAATTAACTTTCCAAGTCAATGCATTTGAGTCCACAATTAGTTCTTCCCCTATTTTTGTGTATATTGTTTGAAGTAAGAAAGGCAATTTGATTAAAGTATTTTTGGAAGAATCCTCAGCCCATTTATATTTATTAAACAGCCTCCCTCTTCCTCCAATTTTTCCACAGTTCTCCTGACAGCTTTATCTTCTGTTCAATCAGCTCTTCTTCCTTATCCTCAAATGTATTCTGAAATCTTGACAAGTAAAATATCTTTTCCATTTCCGGTATTATCACTGCATCTTCTAATTCTTCATTTGTCTGAGTCTGTCTGTTAATTCCTTTAGGTCCTCCATATTTGGATCTGCTTCCTCTAATTTTCCTTCTATTTTCTGTGTTACTGGTTCCTTCTTTGTAGTCATTTTCTGAATTTGTAAGTTTAGATTAGAAAGTTGCTTTTTTATCTCCTTTGCATTATTTTTAGTCTCATCATGAGCTAAGACTATTGTTTCTTGTATTGATTTCAAAATAGAAAAAAAAATATTTCTGAGATTCATCAACATTTTGATGATGGTATGTGAAGCTGGGGGTTTTGGAGACAAATGTTAGAGGTGGTTTTTTATTATTTAAGATTAAGTGCAGAAAATCTATTTTGTTTTTGTATGTGATCTTTATAGTCCAATCTATTTTGAGATTTAAAAAGTTTCAGTCAATAGTTATTTGAACTCCAAATTATCCAGCCAGTCTGTCAGTCCATCTTATAAGCAAAGTCCAAATATAAGCAAAGTCCAGGTTTTTCTGTCCAATGAAATACGTATCCTTTCTGTTTATTGAGAAAGAGACAATTAAAGTTATTCAAAAATCAAAAGTTTAGAATCCAAAGTGTTCCATTATCTCGATCAGTCGTGCCTTTGTTTTCTACAGGGGAATAGTTCCATGACACAGCTCTAAAAGTCAGTTGGTATTTATATTCATAATCTAAGCAGGCTAATTTCAAAATAGTTTATCATTTCTGCCATGCAGATAAGCAGCCCAAGAGTTTTTTTTCCTTCCCCAGCTACAGTGTTCAAAAGTGAAAGTTTCCAAGGACATCCAAGGTCTTATCTGAGTCTGGGCTTCAGGCCACATTTCCTTTAAGCATAATAAATTGTAGTGCCGTGGTTTTCCACTAGATGTCATTAATGCCTTTTTTCAGCTTCAAATTTACCGGTATATTGCAACCTTTTCAAGTCTCTTTTCTAAAAAAGTCTCAAAAGCACTATATATCTATATTGATTCCAAATTAATCTTATAATTTTCTCCATTTTCTCCCAAGCAGTTAGATCGTCACTTTTTTTTCCCCTGAGGGAATGGGGTAGAAATTCCCTTTCCCTCTCTCATTGGGGAGAATTATTTGGTTTGGGCATTTTTTTCCAGGAAAAAAAGTTATAAAGTTTCATCCACATTGCTCAAAAGTTGCTTGTTAGTGCTTATTTCTTCGGTTGTCAGCAACTTCTGCTGGCTACACAAATGTAGCCAGTCTTTTCCCCTCCGGTTTGGAGGTATTCCTCAGATCAAATGGAAGGGCTGCCACACCTCCGCAATCAATGAGGGTACGCTCCTTTTTTGTCACGTCTCCGGGATGACTTTCAACCCATTTTAGGATCCCCAGCAGGGCAAAAATCTAACACAGAAGATGGAGCCCTGTCTTCCTGCATTCGTTCCACCATGACATCAAACTAGAAGTGGAGTTTTCTTCCTTGAACTGATCATATAGACTGTGTTATTCAATGTAAGATAATATTTTTGTTCTATTTCCTATATGTGATGTCATCTACTCTCTTACTGAAAATATATTTGGATAATAGTATTGATATTGCTTATGCTGCCCACATAAATCACAGTCAAGCTGTAACAGCAAGTCTAAATTCATATAAGGCAGTTAATCATTTTTGGGTCATTTCATTAGTTCAAAATAAATATTGAAATGTCCCTCTTGGAATTGTTAGTACATAGCAATGGATTGGACTCAATGGCCTAAGTGCCCTTCCAAAACTGTTTTGATTATCTTTCTTTATAAAGTCCAAATCAAAGCATGATTAGAATTGGAAACCCTGGGATCATCTTCATTAAATAATTAGTTGCAAAGCAAAAACTAAGCTTAAAATGAACAAAACACTTAAAGCCAATTTCCTTTTCTGTTGGAAGAAAAAGAGGTCGTATGTGGCATTAGGAACAAGAGGCATATGGGACGTGATTAAAGAAGTAGCCAGATATACAGAAGCAATATAATAAGTCTTAATGGCTCATCATACACACAAATATACATTAAATAAACATACACAGTACACTAGAGAATACAGTTACAGAGAAATGAAGGATAGGAAATAAGACATAGGACCTCTCCTTAGCTGTCTGACCTCACTAACTCAGAGTCTTTTATTATTAGTTGTATGAAATATAGATGTCATTATTCTTGCTCATTATCCTGCCTATCAACAAGAATGCTAAGCTAATGTTCTTAGTGTCTGGAAATAGTTAAATAAACCCATTAAAATTTGGCCTTTGAGTTATAGGGGAGCTAGGGTTTCTGAATGTGAATATATATAGCCCATGTTTATTTTTGAGATGGAGTAAATTTTATTCCATTTTTACTTTACTCGTGTACCCACTTCGAGGAGTAATTATTTTTTTTTCTGAGTTCATGTGAGAGAGACTCAAAGTATACTGCCAGTGTTGACAGTGGAGAATCCCCTTGGGGTGGTGAGGATGGTGGTTAATAAAAAAATAATTAAATTATTTATTTATTAATAACTTCACTGAAAAAAATTCCCATATCTTTTATCTTATTTGTTTAATTTATATGTGAGTGGAAATACAAATAATAAATTCTGGTTGAATAAAATGAAATTTTCTGGGACCTGAATATTTGTCATTGTGGCATTCCTCTCATTTTCCATTTGTCAAATGTGTATTCTGAAATTAGATGTTATATTTTGTGATTTGAGTGTATCACGGGAACTGTAAATTTATAACAAGTTCTGTTATAAATTCAATTTGCCTTTAAAGAAAGGTAGTAGAACAGCACACACAAACACACTACACCCCCCAAAACATTTCATTTTCAATTATGCTTATCAAACCATCCCCCTCCACTTTGGTAGGTTTAAACAACAAATTACAAATTTACCCTTTATAATTAATTATATAAGAGTAAACTGAAATGTGAAGACACTTGAATAGTGTGTCACGACTCCTAATTTATCTGTGACTTCTAATCACATTACACTTTCTAAATTACATTAAAGATTTCACTCTGGGAGACAAAAAACATCTTTTATCATCAAAGGGCAGAAGGAGCATATTAATTTGATAGTCTGACCACAACACACAATCCCATTTGGGAAAGTTAACAAGGCAAATTAACAACGGATAGTTCAAGTCAGAAGAAAGTAGAGACCATGTGTGAATATATTTTAAAAATAAATATAGCTTCTTTGGTATATCTCTGATTTTATAGATGTTGTCTTTGTTAAAACTTTTCAGGGAAAGTTGCACATATGAAGAAAGATATATGCTCTAGTCTAGCTGTGTATATCTGAAAAATGTTATAAGTGGTCTGTTATTATCTGGTGTTTTATCAGATAAATTATGTATGGCTTTGCACTTGCCAGTGACACTTCCTATCAAGCAGGGGATGCAGCTTAATAGACTACAGCCCATAAATATTGTACCATTCAAATCCACAATGACAAAAACTTTACTGCTAAACAGCTTGCTTCAAAATTTATGGCACTTCAGCTAATCAAATCAATTCAAAAATATGTCATTTATATCTATATATAATGGCAAGAAAACACACACATTCAGACTAATATAAAAATTGAGCTTATTTATACTTTTGATAACTTACTCTGCATGAATTGGCATCCAAGGACTGATCTGGAAAATAAATGTACATAGAAACTAACACATTGATAGATTGTAATGATTAGGTATTTTTATACAATGTGCTCCTGCAATGAAGTATTTATGCTAATTCTGGAGAATTATTGGGTTATTCATTTGTTTTAGTTTACATTTCACCAGAGAAAGTCACTGGAAGCTATTTCATGTTAATTGCTAATTGCAGAATGGAGAACATCTTATAAATGCCCAAATTAAAAAAAAATGATTTATATTTGGTCACTTACATGTAAGGACCCTAACTAACAAGTATGGAGATCATAAATAATTAGTCCATAAATAAACTTTATGTATGTGCAATGAACATATGTTTTGCATGTACAAAACCTCATTTGTCATTTTCTGCCTGTGTAAATTATACACTACACTACATCACCACTACCACAAACACAAAAATCTTCTAAGCAGAGCCAACAACAAAAGCCTTATATTTTTTTTACTATGGATAATGAAGTATGGGCAATGGAACATCTCAGCTTGATTCAAATCATATTTAATCCTTCTTTTGTATACTTTTCTTTCTCATGATCTTCTTCTGTTCAGTTTTCATAGATTTTTGTGCTGGTGGACAGAGTCATTTCTTTCCAACATTTTTTCTTTTGGATTAGAAGAATAGGGACTGAAATGTTTCTTTACCAAATTTCACTTTACCAAAAGTAAACCATGGAAATGAACATGATTATAGCATAAGTACAAAGTTATACTCTATCTGGCACATAGACCTGAAAGCTGGCTTGGATTATTTTGGCCCAGTCATTCTCTTTCACTCAATGTCAGGCAACAAGCCAATCAGTCAATTCCTGTCACAACCAATGGATCAACACTGAGCTGAACAGGGGAAAAAAAGCTGGAAAAAACAATAGGAAGAAAAAAAGAATTATAGATTATAAGAAAATAGTGACCACTGGAGCATTTCTTGTGGCAACCAAATCAACATTGTAAATAGGTATCCTGAAAAGAGATTTTCTGACTGTGCAAGTCAGATGTGCAAATTTAATAAGGAAAATGTAGTATCTTAGATGTTCAGGCTCCAAGCCATTTAAGATCTTTAAAAGTAGAGATTAATAACTTGAATTGTACTCAGAAACATGCTAAATTCTGCAGCAGTGGTGCATTGAACAATATAACTTTGGAGTTGATCAGGATTGGTTGGCAGAGAAAGACTATTCAAGAACCAATTTTTTCCAGTACCCTGGTCACCTATGAGCTAAGACTATTCAAAGAACTGCCTTCCATGGAAACTTCTTGTATTTATCAATCATTTTAATTGAGCCTTCAATCTTGCAGAATTTAGTGTTCCAGTTATCTCATCATAAGGAAATATGTCCCTGATAAGGACTGATAGAAATGTCACCCAAAATGAGATCATATCTTATTTCTCTGAGTAAAATGCCAGAAGTCATGTGTGGCAGTATGTGAGCTGGTCTAGAAATAATCTGGGATAAAGTTATCCCTGTCACAGTGGCCAAGAATTGCAAAACTATCTCTGGAACACAATATGGCAAAGATAAAATCACCCAGTACTAAGAATCTGAATGAATTCATCGTCCACCCCACCCCCACCCCCACCCCAAACAGCAATAGTAATATCAAACAACACAGGCAGGGACACATCACAAATCTGAGCTTGTATCTGGCCAGCTGAAAAACACTGCTATGTATTATAACGATGACATACCTGCTTCAGAGTCAGAACTGATACAAGACACAAAACCAAATTTCATTGAGAAGAGGTCTTTGCCAATCAGGTCTCAATGATACACATAACTTTTCTTGTCTCTTCTCCTCCATAATGAAATCATAAACAAAGCTAATTGTATAATATCAAGCCTGATGTGCAGAAGCAACAGCCTTAGTCCAGAGTGCCCAGGAATCTGAATGGATTAAATTAGGCACTGGATGTACAGTACCAAATTTTATATCAGTTTTGCAGTCTTTTTTGTTCTAGAACAACTTGTAACCATTTTACTGTGCATTTTGTCTGTAATTATTCTACCCTCATCTCAAACCATGCCTTAGTTACCTACTCTCTACCTTCTAGTCATCCTACCAAGGTGTTATATTGTTTTATAAATGTACTTAAATTGTTTTAAATTTTATTTTGTTTATTATCTGTACTGGGTTTTGACCACAATAAATTCAAATTGAACTGGTCAGAAAGCAATAAAGCCATTCTTCCCCCTCACCTTAGTGAAAGACACTTTCACTTCTACTGGTCTTCATCACATATTTAGTAATGTTGTCTCTCTCCCCTCTCCCACCCTAATATCTCTGATTGCTCTGTTTAGTTTCCAATTTTCTTCTCCAAGTAAAGAAAACAGAAGTAAAGCCACTCTTTTTTTTGTTCATTTCAATAGAAGCAGTTTCATTAGGCTTCGTGTTAAATTGGCCTGTCCATCTGATGTATTTCATGGTTTTTGCACTATTTCACATATTTATTTTGTCTTCCATTCTTCTATCTCTTCATTTTCTACATTATAATTTAATTCTAGTTTTTTCTTCTTTATTGTGTTTTCTTTGTTTTTATCTTTGCCTATACTTTCCACCTTGTAAATCGCAATCAGACCAGAACTGTCTGAAACATTTTGTTTCTTTAACTTTACCTGTTCTGCTCTTTGGTGGTATGACTTGGTCTTTTTCTGATAGTAATTGTAACCACCACTGTTGACCCCTTTTTTTCAGCATAACATTTACAGCTTCATGAGCTCCCAATGTCCAACTTATTCTTCTCTTTAGATTGCAATGCCTGCAGCAATAGCATTAGATTTTCCATCAAAATGAGATCTCCAGAGGAATTGTTTTCTTGTTCATGTTTTCCATGATCAGTTTATTCTTCAGCTACAATTATAATTCCAATTTTTCCACTTTGGAGATGATAAAAACTAATTTCTCTGTTTTCCACTCTCTTTTTCATACCATAATTTGTTAGAAGGACACCACATCAGTCTTACTCAATCAACAGCAACTAATACCAATAGCTATTAATAGTTGGCTTACATCTCTTACACATTCAGAATTATGGTGTTAACCTTAATCTAATTTTTCCTTTTTATGTTAAAATTTAAAGAATTAGACAATTCTGCTCAGTTCCAAAAATATATATTTTATGAATAGCCAGTGCTATATATTTTTATATGGACTTAAAATTAATCCATTATGGTGTATGCTATTTTGAGATAGAATTGATAAATCACATTAAGTCATTATAAGTTGGCAACAGCACCCACAATAGAAACAGCCACTGTGCAGGTAAATGAAACAGTGTTTACATTACCTCCTATAATAGCATACAACACATTTTAATGAGTCAGACTTTTGGTTTATCTAGCTCAATGTAGGCTACATATTTTGGCTACAGTTCTCAATAGTTTAGAAAGTCTTTTATAAGACTATAAGCTGGTAAGAGATTAAATATGAATATTTCTATGCATATATGGTCTAGCAAAGTTTCTGACCCAGTCCATATTTGGTGTATTTGGTTACTTACAGAAGAAAACAAAAATATCTAAGTATAATTAAAATATGAATGCATGTTCAAAAAGCCTTAACAATGTAGGTTTAGTGGCAGTTTATGCACAGTATGTATTTCCTTTCTTCTTTTGGGTAAGAAATAAGTCTTAAGACATTATCCCTGAATAGGGTATATTAATATGGGAAGGAAGGAAGGAAGGAAGGAAGGAAGGAAGGAAGGAAGGAAGGAAGGAAGGAAGGAAGGAAGGATGCTCACAGCCTATCTAGATTAAACCTTTTACCTTTAAAAATGTTACTCTTAGCTTATCTGGTTGATAATGCTCAATTTTTGTCATCGTAACCCCCTTTTTTCTAACATAGCATATAACAGTCACTTCTGTTTGGGAAAAAACTCTTTAGGAAAAATATATGGATTCATACAATTCTGATACATGTATCTAAAAAGTCTAATAATCCAGTTTATTGCTACTTGAATAGACATAATTCCTTTCTCTGTCACTATCCAGTCCCTGTGTATTTCCATAGCACCTGCTTCTGGTTTTACCAAGACTCATTCTAATCAACAGAGACTACTTGGCAATAGCCACGAATGCTTTAAAAATAATAGTTAAAAAACAAATTTTATTTTCTGACTCCCTGACTAACTACATGGTAAAAGTGGCATTGAATGCCTTGCACCCAAGTTGCAAAAATCCCTGGCCACATTTACTGAAGCCAGACATACAGAAAAGGAATGCACTTTGGATTAATTCTCACTATAACATTAAACAACTTAGGATATTTTTTCCCTTTATACAAATAAAGTTGACTCTGTCTAGTACTGTTCTAACAACCACCATGAAGTTGTTCTTAAAAAAATTAGATTTTATGGTTTTAGCTAAGTAATATGTAATATTCTTTCTAACCCTGAAATAAAAATGAAAATTCTTGAAACAGAAAATACTCTTCCCTATTAAGTAGCATGATTGCCTTATGATATACATTAAGGTCTTGAACATAGCAAGCAAAATCAACCAAAAACTTTACAGTTTCTGACCAATTTATATGCTGGGGAGCTAACCAGAAAAAAACAAAACAAAATACAGTAGTCTGTCTTCTAAAAGAATCATTAATTTATGATGGTGTTCCCAGAAGAAGTTCCTAGTGAATCATGTTCACAGAGGCATGTTAAAAAGAACTATAGCATTTTAAAAATAGATTTCAATCATACTACATACTACAGTATTCAGAAGGTTAAAGAGACAAAGCTGTATGTTTCATCACATGGCATTGTTTATTACAAAAGGAATATTGTTCATATCAAGGGTACAACTTTATCCTTCATGGTTCTTTTGCACATCTGATGCCTCCTGATTATTCCAACACATTGACAATGCAACTTATCTAACCCTCTCATGGTGCAAGAACTGAAGAAAATGAGACTGTAGCCAAAAACAAGACGCAACTGTGCCATTACTCAATCTGCAAACATGCTCTGAATTCCAGGAAAATTGTAACATTTTATACTGAGATTTCCAACCAATGCACCCCAACTAATTAAACCCCTTGAAACCAAATCATGTGTCAAAGCAAGAGGCAACCTTTTTTTTTCTTGCTGCTTTACTTCCTTTTCTCATTGAAAATGGCAACCTCCAGTTCACTAGCATTAAAAAAAAGTTTTATTTTTAACACATATAGGAAATTGTATTCTAATAAAAGCTTTTTTAAAATTATTCTGTACATGATATTATGGCCAAAATGTTTCTGGTAACTCTGTGAAAACGGTCAGTCATAAATGCAATGTTGGCATTCTAATATCTCATTTGTTTGAAAAAGATTAAACTGGTGGATTCAATTCATGTGTGGTTTAACTCATGAAAATTATGAACAATTTCTACATAATTTATGTTAATACCCTCAGATCCAGCTAAAAATGTAATAGATGTAACAATTTATTCAGCCCAATGATTGAGATTTGTTATTATTATTATTGGGAGAAAACTAGAGTTTTGCCAGGACATCTTACACAGAAATGTAGAAAACCCTTATCAGAATAGAAATCTCTTCATTAATTTCAGGATGCAGTTCTCTATGTATAACATTTTTATTTGGGAACTGCCTTGGCTTTTAACCAAGACCACAATTTTACCCAAAATTTATGTTAAGTGAGATATTTGTTAAGTGAGTTTTGCCTAACCCTAACCCTAACCCATTTTATGACATTTCTTGCCACAGTTTTGTTAAGTGAATTGCTCTGGTTGTTAAGTTAGCAACATGGTTGTTAAGTGAATCTGGTTTCCCCATTGACTTGGCTTGTCAGAAGGTTACAAAAAGTGGTTACATGACCCCAGGACACAACAACTATCATAAATATGTGTCAGTTGTCAAACATCTGAATTTTGATCATGTGACCATGGAGATGTTATAATGGTCATAAGTGTGAAAAACAGTCTAAAAATGACTAAATCATTTTTTTCAGTGCTGTTCAAACTTTGAGCAGTCAGTAAATGAACTTTTCTAAGTCAAAGACTATCTGTAAATGGGAAGGTACAAATGCAGGAACTCAATCTCAGCTTTTATGGGTCATATTAATAATAGATCTATCCCATGATAGATCATGAATTACCTTCTTTTACTTTTACTAATACACATACATTGCATAGCCACACACTTTAGAAGCTGCATTTACACAAAAGAGAGATCAAATGTTAAGTGATTACTGAAGTTGTTAAAGATGACTAAATATACTTTTCTAGCCAAATTTACTAATAGTGAGAAAAGGGCCTCTTTAGGTTCTCCTTCCCCCAATAGGATCTATTTTTGGCAAATCATTTTTTTTTATTTCCTGAGAATTCTTGATTTTTCATTTACGCCTATTTTCAAAAACGTAAAAGCTCTGTAAAATATGTTGCTTCTTTTTCTTTGTTTTGAATGAAAAATCTGCATAAAAAGAAAATAAAGTGACTAGAATTTTTTTGATTCCCTGGGGACTATACTTTAAGCACTTAAACATTTTTACAACTATTATAATAAGATTTGTGCATAACAACAAATTATAAGTTTTTCAAACAACTTCCTATTTCCTCCCACTAAGTTTTTCCAAAAGCAGCAGAACATCTTAAATGACAGTGTTTTGCTGATTTCATTTCATAAGGACAAAATGGAAATTAGTTTCCAATGTGCTTAGACTGTCACAGTGCTTTAAAAAAAAAAAAAGGTGCCAGAACTCACATACGTCATACAACCCGCCTTGCCTACTCTACAAGGTTCTATCCAAAAAAGGTGCCGGAACTCCGTTCTGGGTGTTCTATGAGAAAAAAAAGCCCTGGACTGTCATATAAAACATAGAATCACATATTATGTGATGAATATCCTACTATCCCCATAAGCCTTGGCTGATGACTAATATGGGTATATATTCTGAATTATACACAACTAAGTTTATCAATTATCTGTAATCCTCTGGTTTATTATACCAGTGACAAATTGTACCTCTGTTATTCCAAATATTAAGAGTGGCCAACTGCTGTTTTTGGAGCTTCCCTTATGTATCTTTCACAGCTAGCATGAACATAGGTTCTACTAGAAACTGCAGGAGGAGAAGGCTTGGCTGGTGCAGTTTTCATTCATATGAAATGTTCAACAATGTCACTATATGTGGGGTTTAAAACAGGGGATAGAAGTAGTGAAAAATATGTCATTTCAGTCTGGCACTCATCAGCAAGCAGATTAATTTCAATACAGTAAAGGGTATATTTTACTATGATTCCCAATACTGACACAAAGTTAGGATGTCTGGAATAATTTCAGTATTTACCAAGGATTAGTTAGAAAGTTTTTTAAAAAAATATATGTTTATCCAAATCTTTGTAAACATTTATTACTGTGATTGTGGATAGAGGAGAATTTTCTCTCTAAATAGGACAAAGAGTGAGAAAACCGTATGGTTCCCATCCTATTCTCACCCAAAACTTGCAGAACAGAGAACTTTGTGGGCTGTATCACTATTTTGTCTTTATTTAATGAAAATACATCAGTTGCCTAGGAAAAAAATGTTTTCCAATGTTAAGTATGAAAGTGACCTTATACATGGCAGCACTACCTCATTTTCAATTATTCTTTACTACATTTTCACACTTGAAATTGACTACAAGGATTCTATAATACAGTAACTATTTGCACTAGTAAAAGTACTACATACTAATGAGTTAATGGCCTGCTAGGAGACTGTAATTCATCTGACTCTAGGCCAGTTTTTCTCAACCTTGACAATTTTAAGGCATATGGACTTCAACTCCCAGAATTCCACAGCCAGCAATGCTGGCTGTGGAATTCTGGGAGTTGAAGTCCACATGCCTTAAAATTGTCAAGGTTGAGAAACACTGCTCTAGGTCACTGTGAATCCCTCTTTATTCTGCCCGACAAGAAAAGGGCTGGATCATAGCAAGCCCATGACAATTATTGCAATTAGTTTCAAATTAACTAGTACACAATTCTTCTAAGATAGACATTACTTTTCAAGAGTTTTCTCAAAATGGTGAGCATTGACTATAAAATGGTTTACATGTTGAATGACAGAATGGCTAAATGAATAATCTTTGAACACAGAAAAGCCCAGTAGTAACATGAAAGCTGGCACATGCAATGTGCTTATGTATAATTAATTTGCATTGATTAACCTTTAGTAAGTTCTAACTATTATTCTTTTATTATACAACCTAGATCTGTTAACAAAATCTATTTTTAAGCTCCTCCGTCAAAAAAGCATAGTCTTTCCTTGATCTCAACATTTTAGGAGGGATCTCTTTCAAAACCTGTACTTCTTGACCAGCAACACTTAGTTGTTTATTATATGCTATAGAAAGAACCCAATTTCTGAATTTTCTTGTGTTAAAATATATCACAATGTCTCTGGGCAAATTTCTTTGTGCAGCTATACGTGAATTCATCCTGAATAGCCATTCTATCTGCCAGGCTACGTTCTCAACCGTGTCGTCCAGAAATTTTGCTAAGGCTTCAATAAAAATTTTTCTTAAATTCTCTTGGTTCTCATTTGGTATGTCTCTAAGTCCTCTAATTCTAACAGCAAACTGCATCTGATGGAATTGTGTCAAAATAGCCTGGTCCTGTACATCACTTCTAATTTCTTCTAATTTTTCCTCAAACTGTTGCTCAACATTTTCCAGTTTTTCTTCAATTCCAATAGTATAGTCCCATACCCCTTTGATGGCTTCTACAATATCTTCTCTCATCTCTAAATTAGAAGCTTCTGACATAGCTTTAAAGTCTTTTTTCTGTTCTGCCATTTTTTCCTCTAGTTTGTCCTCCAGTTTATCCAATCTATCATTTACTGAAGATAATGCAGCAGTTAATGCGGTCTGTAAGTTTTCCATTGTAAGCATTTCTGGAGGATGCTGTATAGGCTCTTGAGATTCTAAAGGAGCAGACTGTGATTTTACAAGCTGCCCTGGAGAAGGCATAGCCGCCTTCGCAATTGCTGCCTTTTGTCTCGTAGTCATAGTTAAAAAGAAAAAAAAAGAGGGGAAAAAGAAAAAAGAAAAACTAGAAAAGAGTTTTTAAAAAGTTGCCAATTCCTCCCTTCTCAATTTCTTTTAAAATCCAGTTGCGTTATAGTTTAATAAATAAATCCAGTCTAAATAGTCTCTCAAACATCACTTCAAACAGAGAAGAGAGAATTCAGTTTCACTTTCCAGCACTTTCATCACTTTCATTTTCTTCACTTTCAGTCAGAACAAAGAGCAATCGCCATTTTGAAAGGATTATGTTGATTCAGAAAAGATTGTAAGTACAAAGGCAGAAGCAAAGTAACAGGATACTTGCGATACTCAAAGGACTCCTGTATTCACTCCGTCTGTATAGAATCCTTTGTTATTTTCTCTTGAAAGCAGAGGCGGTCACGACGTCTATTTCTGTCAGCCAACAGAAGCGTCTCTGGGCAGGAGCGCTTCAAGTGCCTAGGGAGCACACCTTCTCTGCCCCTGAAAATTTCTTCCAGGGATCTTAGAAGGGCTCAACCTTGCTCTTGAGGCTCTACACCTCTTCTTAGCCCGAAGAGGGGTTTTTCCACCGCAACAAACAGCTGATGAGCGCTGTTGTTAGCGGCTTTACAAACCCAGAGAATGGAGCCTCCCCATAGAGAGTCCAGCGACGCCGGTGAAGCCACTGGAAGCCGAGAGAGATACAATATAGATGGGAGATACCAACTGGACTTTCTTTGTTTTTTAAAAATAATAGATACCGTTTGACTTCTGTTGCTAAAGCGAAGGATTTTTTTGAGAATATATTGATGGCTGATAGATCTACCTCCCCAAGACCTAAGAGGGCAACGCTGGTTAAAGACATAGAATTATTGCAATCTACGGAACTTCAACTACCTCGACTAATTTCATCGGTAGTTATGGATAAAGCAGTTGAACAACCAGTGCAGTCTATTGATATTTTTCAACCTTTGGTAGTTGACAAGGCTAAAGAACCAAGGCATGTACGTGAACCTACCAAGAATATTGAACAAAGAGGAAAAACACAACCAACTCATACAAAGCAAGCTGATCTGACATCTATGGAAGCCATGGGAGCAAGACCTAAGAGGCAGGAAGTAGTGGAATGGTCTTTGCAGAAGCTTTC
The DNA here is from genome assembly GCA_034064705.1 of Bothrops alternatus. Taxonomy (NCBI): domain Eukaryota; kingdom Metazoa; phylum Chordata; class Lepidosauria; order Squamata; family Viperidae; genus Bothrops; species Bothrops alternatus. The sequence goes on along the minus strand of JARGCV010000081.1, from coordinate 6,072,526 downwards.
GCGTAAAGGTCATGTCAAATAAATATTTGACATGGAATGTTAATGGTTTAAATTCTCCACAGAAAAGGAAGAAGATTTTTCATTATTTGAAGCAATGTAAAAATGATGTAATTTGTCTACAAGAAACTCACATTAGAACTTCGGACCAGAAATATTTGATAAATAATAAGTTGGGTACACATTTTGTGGCAGCATTTTCAGAGAAAAAAAATGGAATTGTTATTTATGTTAAAAATCACATAAAAGCTAAATTAATAGAAGCAGATAATCAAGGAAGATTTTTAGCTATAGAAATTTTATTGGACGGGAAGAAAGTTCTTTTGATGGGTATATATGCCCCAAACCAAAAACAAGGTATATTTTACAAATCATTACATAAAAAAATAATACAATTGGACTATAGATCTTGTATTTTAATGGGAGATTGGAATGGAATCCTTGATGTTGGTTTGGACAAGAAAAAGATTTCATTTGTTCCTCAATCGCGTTCAATTTTGCCTAAATCCTTTTTTGATATTAAAGATGATTTTAATTTGTTAGATATATGGAGAAAAAGACATGGTAGAGATCAAGAGTTTACTTTTTTTTCTGATAGACATCAATCATTCTCTAGAATTGACTTTATTTTAACTACTAGTGACTTTATGTTAAGTTTAAAGAAAGTTAAAATTTTACCTAATGTACTGTCTGATCATAACCCAGTTATGATGGAATTAAGGACTGGTCAAATTCCTAGCAGATCCTGGAGACTTAATGAAAATTTGTTTAAATATGATATGTATGTGGAAGAATGTAAAAAGGCTATCAAAGAATTTTTTATGTTAAATAAGAATAGAGGTACATCAATAGAAACGGTGTGGGACTCTAGTAAAGCCCACATGCGTGGAATATTAATTGAAATGAATGTAAGGCATAGACGTAAACAAGAGGAAAAGAGGAGAGTTTTAGAAGCGGAAATAAGAAAGAAAGAGTTATTATTAATAGATAAGCCAGATGATAGTAATATTAAAGAAGGGATAAAGGTTTTACGGAAACAATTTGACGTGTTGATGACCGACCAGGTTGCCAGAAATATACAATATGCTAAACATAACACTTTTTTTAATGCTAATAAACCTGGTAGATGGTTGGCTTATACATTAAGGAAAAAACAAAAATCCCGATTAATTGAGAAGGTAGAATATAAGGGGCAAGAAGTATTTCATCAAGAAACTATTAAGAAGGCTTTTCTAGAGTTTTACACCAAATTGTATGCTGAAGAAAAAGTTCATGAGAAAGAGATATATGCCTTTTTACAAAATCAAAATGTTATGGAAATTACTTTGGATCAAAGAGATAGATTAAATGCCTTGATTAAATCAGAAGAAATTATTGATGCAATTAAGCAATTGAAATTGGGGAAATCTCCAGGAACTGATGGTTTCACCACGATTTATTATAAGTGTTTGCAGGAGGAAATGGTGGAACCTTTGAGGGAGTTATTTGTAAATATACAAGAGGGTGGTCGGGTTCCACCCTCTTGGAAAACGGCTAATGTTTGCTTGATTCCTAAAGAGGGTAAAGATAATGTTCAAGTAGAAAATTTTAGACCTATTTCTTTGTTAAATACCGACTACAAGATTTTTGCAAAAATTTTGGCTAATAGACTAATGACAGTTTTGACACAAAGGATTCACCCGGATCAAACTGGTTTTTTACAAGGGAGACAGATGAAAACTAATGTTAGACAACTTGTTAATGTATTGGAATATTTGGATAAACATACTCAAGTGCCGGCAGTTTTAATGTTCTTAGATGCAGAAAAAGCCTTTGATAGATTGAATTGGACATTTTTGCAAAGGCTTGTGGTAATGATGGGATGGGGGATCAGTTTATTAATTCTATATCAGCTATATACCAGAAACAAACAGGGCAGATTATAGTGAATGGACAATTAACAGATTCATTTAATATAGAGAAGGGTACCAGGCAGGGTTGTCCCTTATCCCCTTTATTGTTTGTTTTAACATTAGAGGTTTTATTGAATAAGATTAGAGCATCAGAGGAACTAAAGGGAGTACAAATTAGAAAACATGATTATAGATTATGTGCCTTTGCAGATGATCTATTAGTGACATTGACTCAGCCAATACAATCGGCCCAGAGTTTGATGGAGATTATTCGAAATTATGGAAGAGTATCAGGTTTTAAATTAAATTTATTCAAGACAAAGAGGTTGGTTAAAAACTTAGATAATAAATTAAAACAAGATCTGGAAAGAATAACGGGATGTGAGATAGTTAAAAAAGTCAAATACTTAGGAATTTATATAGAAGCTTCAAATGGGAAATTATATAAGAATAACTATGAATTTTTTATGGAATAAGGTACAAAAAGAATTGGAGAATTGGAAAAAATTACAATTATCTATGTTAGGTAGGATAGCCGCAATTAAAATGAATGTATTGCCGAAATTTTTATTTTTGTTTCAAATGTTGCCAATACTTAAAAAGGATGGGAATCTTGAGGAATGGCAGAAAGGTATAAACAAATTTATTTGGGATGGCAAGAAACCAAGGGTTAAATTCAAAATTATTCAAGACACAAGAGAGAGAGGTGGTTTGAAAATGCCTAATTTTAAATTATATTATTATGCTGCAGTTCTAGTGGCAATAAGTGATTGGATCAACTTAACAAATGAAAGAATATTGAATATAGAAGGATATGGGTTAGTGTATGGGTTCCACGTGTATTTAGTTTACGACAAAAAATTGGATAGGAGCTTTAAAGAGCATATATTAAGAAACTCTATGTTGCGTGTCTGGAAAAAGTATTATTATAAATTATGTGGTAAAATCCCTTTATGGACAGTTCCCAGGCATGCAATACAGAGTGTAGGTATACAACAAATTCAGGATGTGGTGCCATATGATAAACTTTTAATTAAAGAAGGGAATAGCCTAGAACTGAAATCATTAGATAGATTAAAGGAGGAAGGTATAGCTCACAATTGGTATCATCATGCACAACTTCAAGCTAGATGGCAAAAAGATGTTAAGATGGGTTTTTCTTTAAAGGATGAAAAATTAATTATACAAGCTAGAGATCAAAGAGCTATGCATATCAAAAGAATATATGACGCTTTAATTGAAATTGATTCTGAAACTGAATTAGTTAAAGATTGTATGATTAAGTGGGAAGGTAATTTTGGACACCCAATTATGATAGAAACTTGGAAAAGAATATGGGTGAAAAATGTTAAATTTACACAAGCTCAGCATTTAAGAGAAAATTTTTATAAAATGTTTTATAGATGGCATTTAGATCCAAAAAAATTATCGCTTATGTACCCAAATATGCAACCCAAATGTTGGAGATGTGATTCTATGGACGCTACTTATTTTCACATTTGGTGGACTTGTAAAAAAATTAAGGCTTTTTGGATAAAAATATGGTGGATTCTTCAAAATATTTTGAAAAAGCGTATTGAGTTTTTACCTCAGTTATTCTTGTTGGGTGTTACAAAGGACTGTACCACCATAGAGACTAAGCTGATCTTGAACTTGATTACGGCCGCAAGATTGTTGGTGGGACAATATTGGAAGACATCTGAAATACCATCTATTGAAGAATGGACACTAAAAGTTACCCATCTTGTGGAGATGGCTAAGATATCAGCATACCTGAAAAACCACTCAAATGAAGCATTTTTGATGGACTGGAAAAAATGGATTGACTATATGCAAAAGAAATATCAATTGAAAGAACTAGATTTGATATACAGATAAATAGTTATAAAATAGTTATAAAATAGTAGTTTAGCGGGGTTTCTTGCGTTCTTACTCTGTATTCACTCTGGGAAGCCTGGGGGGAGGGGGGAGGGAGATAATAAGTAATAGATTATGTTTCTCAACTGTAGTTGGGGGTATAAAGGGAATAGATTTTTTCTTTTTTAGGGCGTTTGGGAAAACTCTAGACACCGCATTGGATGGTGAGGAAGGTGGAGTGAAGGTTAGGTATGTGTAGAGGGTTAGAGGGTGGAGATAGGGAATAGAGGTGAGTGGAGGGAAGATGTACAGAAAGGCGAAAGTATGTAGTTAGAAGGATAGAAGAGGGTAGGTTGTTGGAGGATGTGGTGGGGGGGGTTCCGAGCAGCTATTTGTAGTGATTGTTAAATATGTTATTTGCTTGTTTTCAGTTGAGTTATTATGTTATTATGTTATAATTTTGTTAATAGTTTTTAAAATTTAATAAAAAAATATTTTTTTAAAAAAATCTATTGATTTCATTGTCGTCTCAGTGACATTAGCTGCTATTAAGACTAAAATTAATGTTCAGTTCAATCAGACACCCTCAGATAATACAGTCATGAAAGATATATTACCAGCTTAGAAATATGGCTGCTTAGGAACATACATACATACATACATACATACATACATACATACATACATACATACAGTAATATAATATGTTTTCTTTTCTTTCTTATTTGCACATTTTTTCTTCACATAGCGTTTCAAAAGATTATACTATAAAAGGAAGAACAGAGCAATATTTAATCTTTCCCCAGTTTATTCTTGCCATCTCTCCTGATATAGTCTTGAACCAGAGCCTTGCTCACATACTTGTCCCACGGTGGTAAAGTTTTGTATAGAATAAGATATACAATAAGATGCAATCTACTTAGCCAAGAAAAAGTCTGGAAAACTAAGTAATTTGAAAAAAATCAACCTCTTAAGAAAAAACTTGTCAGTGTTTAGCAGGAATGAGAAATCTGTAGCTCTCCAGAGGTTGTTGAACATCAGAAGTAGCCACGCTGACTGGAAATGAAATCAGCAGCTGGAAGGCCATCGGTTCCATATTCCTAATACATAGAATAATTGTTAAAAATCTCCCTCTTTATTCATATAGATGCCTCAATAACTCTAAAACGTGAAGAGAGAGCAGGGTCACTCTTTGCTGATTTGTATAACTAACGTGTATAAAAGCAGAAATCTGAGCCAGAATCAACCTGTTACAAGGAATATGGTGTGTGTGTGTGTGTGTGTGTGTATACACATATACATATTTCGCTTTCATAATGCTGAAACTTGCATTATTCAAACAGTGCTGAAATTGAACTGGACCATACAATGCAGCATCAGTTCACTGTATTAGGGTGCTCTACTATCTGTCTGAACAATCAGAACAAAATTAACTACCACATTTCCCCCGAGATCAAGGCATATGAAGCAGCATAACTGAGAGGGAAAATGAGTAACTGGCAAAAGATGCAGAGCAAAGGACCCAGATGTTTAAGAGGTACATGCTCAGTGAAGGTGGGGGAAAGCAATAAGATTGAAATAGAGTGTTGGGGAGGAATCATGTTATGAAGCACCTTTTGGAAAACTAAAATAAAATGCTGAAAGTGGTGCAGCATGCATCTAATACACTACACAAAGCACCACTATCCCTAGGAAAGAGCAAGGAACCATGGCTGCTTTTTAAAAATCTTCTAAAAAGTCTGTTTTGTTGGTTAATTGATTCTTTTAAGGCATGGACAAGTAACTTTGGGCTCTCCAGATGTTTCTATTGTCAATGATGAAGGGAATTGTAGTCTAACAGTGTCTAGAAGACCCAAAGTTTCTTAGTCTTATTCAATTTTGTACTTAAATGCCAGCTTTAGAAATAAACTTATATTCTCAACTTTTATAATTCATCCAGATAACATTTTTAATGAGAGTAAGTGTGCTGTTTGCTTCCTGTTTATATACAGTGCCAGTGTTGGCGGGGATGTGGTATTATTCTTGGTAGGTGAGCATATCTAATACTCCTTCCTCCTCCTATTTTCCCCCACAACAACCCTCTAAAGTGGATTGAACTGAGAGACAATAGTTTATTTTTATTTTATTTATTTATTTTGCAATTTCTATACCGCCCCCCTCCCGAAGGACTCAGGGTGGTGTACAGCCCAATTAAAAACATCAACATACAAAAAGTAAAATGATTAAAAATAGATTAAACAATTTGGCCCGGAATCATTAAAAACCCAATACATTATCTTAAAAGCAACAATCCCCTAAAACAATTATGGCCTTGTTGGTACCGGAGCTACTACCCCAGGCCGGTTTGTTGAAAAAGATATGTTTTTAATTCTCCGACGGAAGGAGCGCAATTCCGTCATCGTATGGAGTTCAGGGGGGAGCTCGTTCCAAAGTATTGGAGCTCCCACAGAGAAGGCCTTCCCCCTGGGGGTCGCCGGCTGACATTGTCTGGCCGACGGCACCCTGAGGAGACCCACCCTGTGGGAGCGTACTGGACGGTGGGAGGTATTTGCTGGCAGAAGGCGGTCCTGTAAATATCCGGGTCCGATGCCATGGAGCGCTTTAAAGATGGTCACTAACACCTTGAAACGCACCTGGGAGGCCACCGGCAACCAGTGCAGCTCGCGCAGGAACGGTGTTACATGGGAGCGCCATGATGCTCCGGTCACTACCCGTGTGGCCACATTCTGGGCCAGCTGAAGCCTCCGGGTGCACCACAAGGGGAGCCCCATGTAGAGAGCATTACAGTAGTCCAGCCTGGAAGTGACGAAGGCATGAGTAACTGTGCATAGCGAGTCCCGGTCTAGGAAGGGATGCAACTGGCGCACCAGGCGAACCTGATAGAACATCCTCCCGGCCACGGCCGTCAGATGGTCCTCTAAAGACAGCTGTGAGTCCAGGAGGACTCCCAAATTGCGAACCCTTTCCGCGGGGGCCACTGTTTCGCCCCCAACAGACAAGGAAGGAAGTAGCCACAGCCACTCAGTCTTGGAAGGGTTGAGCTTGAGTCCGTTCTTCCCCATCCAGACCTGCATGGCCTCCAGGCACTGGGTCAGCACGGCAAGAGCATTGTTGGTGTGGTTCGGCGTGGAAATGTACAACTGAGTATCATCAGCATACAGATGGTACTCCACACCAAAACCACGGATGATCTCACCCAGCGGTTTTACATAAATGTTGAACAGTAGGGGCGAGAGGACCGACCCCTGAGGTACCCCACATACGAGGGGTCTCGGGGTCGACTTCTGACCCCCTGTCAGCACAGACTGCATCCAGCCGGAGAGGAAGGAGGAGAACCACCGCAAAACAGTGCCCCCTATACCTAACCCCTCCAACCGTTGCAGCATGATACCATGATCGATGGTATCAAAAGCCGCCGAGAGGTCCAATAGCACCAGAGCAGAGGAACAACCTCTGTCCCGGGCCCGCCAGAGGTCATCCACCAACGGACCGATGCTGTTTCCGTGCTGTAGCCAGGCCTGAAGCCCGACTGGTGTGGATCTAAGTATAACGATTCCTCCAGGTGCCGCGGGAACTGTTGGGCAACCACGCTCTCAACAACCTTCACAAGAAAGCGAAGGTTGGAGACAGGACGATAATTTGATAAAACAGCTGGATCCAGGGTAGGCTTCTTAAGAAGGGGCCTCACTACCGCCTCTTTCAAGGTGGCAGGAAAGACACCCTCACCCTTATCTTCTGATTTATTTAATTTATATATTTATAGATAGTCCTCAACTTACGAGAGTTCATTTAATAAGAATTTGAAGTTATGACAGCTTTGGAAAAAATATTTATGACTTATATAGATGATATAAAGCCAAAGTTATGACTCTTGCACCAGCTTTTAGTCATATGATCACAATTTGGGCACTTGGCAACTGTGTCACATTTACAATGGTTACAGCATCTTGTAATCATGTTAGTGTGGTTTGCAACCTTCCCACCTAGCTTCCAAGAAGGGAAGTAAATTAGGGAAGCCATATTTTCTTAACAATCATGTGATTTGTTTAATAACCATGGTTGTAAAATCCAGTCTGGTTACATGGTGACTCCATATATGACTGCAGTGACCTATGACCATAATTCAGGATTCAATTGTACTTGTAAGTTAAGGACTAGCTGAATAAACAGGGAGCAAATTCCACACTCACTAGCACTAATGATGTTACTTAGTCAGATAATGAAATGTCTGCAAAAAATCAGGCAAGTTCAGAGGGCACCAAGGGCTCCATAATTCAAACCTGAGCTATATAAATTCTCTTCTACTGACATCACTTCAGTCATAACATACTGCAATCCATACATATATAAAAGAATGGGTGGGGAAAGACAATGTGATCCAACAAAACATTGGTTCCTTGCTTTTCAAACCTCTTTCTCTTTTTGAGAAACAGAAGCAGGTTATTAATAAAAGCATTTGTCTTCTTTTTCTAATCTTTAGAGTTTTAAACAGCAGCTGAATAATTTAATTCCATTGGCACTGCTTGGAAATTTTTAAATGGAAGCAAGCATTCAGATAATTATCTCAGATAAAGAACTTACAAGAACTTGAATCTCATTTTTCTACTCACTCCTCCATAACCAAGGTCTTCTAAAAAGATGTCAATGAAGAAAGAACATAGCATCTAGAATAATAGTGGGTGGAAGGGACCTTGGAAGTCTTCTAGTCTAACTCTCTGCCTCTAAAAAGTTCTAGGCAATTGTTATAGCTTAATTATGTACATATTCTCTTAGATATGAATCCAACATTGAATAATGAGTATTCTGAATAATTGAGCATGGGATTGCAGCTTTAATCCTAAACAGTGTTGCTTACTATCTTTGCATGTATAGAAAAAGAAAGATGTTACAATTGCTATCTAGGTTCAAAAATCTGTCCTGTGTTTCTAGAAGATATAATTCCTCAACAATATTATAATAAATGTAGACGATCTAAAGCCAAAAATTTTAGATTGTGTTTTTAGATTGTATAGAAGTGCTATTTAATTGCAATCTGATGTATTTAAATAATATGACCATATATTCTTTTTCATATAATTGTTGTTGCATGCCTATATTTTAAAATCTGAATCATATTTTAAATAAAATTAAGCGTGATCTGGCAATGCTGAAAACTTCTTGCTCCCTACAAGCATACTATAAATGATTTACAGAAAGGTGATGAGGAGACTGTTGTATGTTTAGACTGAATAATGTTAAGTCTTGTTGTGATTGGGTTGGTTTAGGATGTAAAAATCCATTTTCTATAGTTTGTAAAATAGGATTCTTTCTTTCTACATTCAGGTCATGGTGAATACCAACAAGGGAGTCTATGATTTAAAACTGCAAGTGATCAAGCATTAAAGAGATTTAGGAAATAATTTATTATAGCTGTGGTTATCAAACTCCCATCAGCCATACAGTACAAGGATCAGAAGTGTTGGTAGTTTTTTTTTAATTATGAATTACACCCAGGGAAACAATTAGCATTAGTGATTTTATATGCTCAAAAAGCGTTTGATAATGTTTCCTGGCAATTTATGGTTCAACAATTACAAATAATGGGTTTTGGAAAGAACTTTATAAATATGATAAAAACAATATATAGTAACCAAATAGCAAAAGTGATAGTGAATGGAGATTATACTGAGAGCTTTGAGATAAGAAAAGGCACGAGACAAGGGTGTCCATTATCTCCATTATTATTTATCTTTACTTTGGAAGTACTAAATAGAAGGATAAGACAAGATACAGTAATTGAAGGATTGAAAATAAAAAATGAAACATATAAGTTACAAGCATTTGCTGATGATCTAGTGTTTATTCTGGAAGAACCTTTAGAGATGATTCCTAAACTATGGGGAAAGATAAAAGAATATGGAGAAATGGCAGAACTAAAAATAAATAAAGAAAAAACTAAAGTAATAATAAAGAACCTCACAGATAAACAAAAAAGGCAAATACTAGAGAAAACAGTGGTACAAATAGTGAACAAAGTTAAATATTTAGGTATTCATCTCTCAGCTAAGTGTTCATCAATAAAAGAAGACAATTATATAAAATTATTGAAGCAAATAAAGCTAGACTTGGAAAGATGGAAAAATCTCCAGCTGTCAATATTAGGAAGAATTGCTACAGTAAAAATGAATGTGTTGCCGAAGATTTTATTTCTATTTCAAACAATTCCAATAAAACTTGAGAGAAAATTCTTTCAAGATTTAAATTCGTTGGTTATGAACTTTATTTGGCAGGGGGGAAAAGCTAGAATTAAGATGAAAACATTACAAGATGCTAAGGAAAATGGAGGTTTTGGGTTGCCGGAATGGACATTGTATTATCAAGCATCTGTGTTAACATGGGTGAAAGAGTGGATAACACTCAGAAATAAAAGGTTATTGTATTTAGAGGGACATGATTTACAATTGGGGTGGCATGCTTTCTTGTGGTATGGGAAAAACAGAGTCCATAAGTACTTTCAAAATCATTTTATAAGAAATGCTTTGTTAACAGTATGGGAAAAAATAAAGCTAAAATATATTCAAAAATTCCAGGGTGGTTATCAGTGATGGAGGTATTTATACATCCGAACCTGGTAGACTTTGAAAAAATATGGACATATAAAGATATTTTAGATATTGATGGGAAATTAAAATCTAAACAAGAATTGGAAAATCAGGGAATTAACTTGTCCTGGTGGGCACACTTACAGATACAAAGTAGATATGAAAAAGATGTAAAAATGTATGGATTTTACAAGGATCAAACTGTGTTTGCTCAGATTTTGTTAACCTCAGATAAGAAATTAATCAAGAAAATGTATAACTTTTTGTTAATTTTAGATATGGAAAGTGAACAAGTGAAAGAAACAATGACAAGATGGGCAAATTTTTTTGGCTATAATATAGAATTAGAAAAATGGCAAATGTTATGGGAGAGAAACTATAAATTAACAATGTCAACTTCATACAAAGAAAATCTGTATAAAATGTTTTATAGATGGCACCTTCCACCAGCAAGATTAGCAAAAATCTTTAAAAATATGTTAGATAGATGTTGGAAATGTAAACACACCATAGGCACGTACTATCATATTTGGTGGACATGCGGGAAGGTAAAGGCTTATTGGAAAAATATACATATGTGGTTAGAAAAAATATTGGGTGAACAAGTTGATTTTAAACCTGAACTTTTTTTACTAGGCATTATGCCTGAAAAGACTAATAAGCAGAAATTATATTTAATTTTACACATTACTACAGCAGCAAGAACAATTTTTGCACAATACTGGAAGAATGAAGGACTGCCATCAGAGGAAGAAATAATCAGGAAAATATTGGAATGTGCAGAGATGGACAGATTAACTATGAGGCTGAAAGACAAAGAAGATACAGACTACTATCAAATTTGGAATTTATTTTATTCTTGGTTGGAGAAAAGAATGAAGGGTTAGGAATTGAACATGTACTAGCATAGCAAATTCCAGACAACTTGTTGCAGTTCAAACCCCCACTGGCAGTTAAAAGGAAGAAACAGTTACAATCTCACATTGCTCCTAGAAGCAGAAGCCGAAAGCACCAGCCTGAAGATGACGAATGAGACTTCGTCGAAACGTCACCAAGACACTTCAAATTCTACGTGGGAGAAAACCCGAAGAACCAAAGACCTACATACAAACACCCGCGAAAACCTCAGAAAACAAATATATATATGTTTTTATTTAAATTGCTAACAAAGAATAAGGGAGAACTGGGATAGCTATTTCGAGTTTCTTAACTCTCCTCAGCCAGAACTTACCCTTCTGAGATTCGAACCTGGGCTGTCTGCATGTTAGGCAGTTGTATTAACCTCTAGACCACAGGCTCTGTCTCACTTTGTTAGCAGTATCAGGGAGGGAAGCTGTTGAGCTGAAACAGGTAAAAGAAAGAAAGATTTCTTTCTCCCATATTTGGGTTTACATGGTGCAATTTAAAAAGAAACACTCAATATACATATACATACATACATACATACATACATACATACATACATACATACATACATACATACATACATACATACATACATACATACATACATACATACATATATATATATATATATATATATATATATATATATATATATATATATATGTCTTTGGTTCTTTGGGTTTTCTCCCACGTAGAATTTGAAGTGTCTTGGCAACGTTTCGATGAAGTCACATTCGTCATCTTCAGGCTGGTGCTTTCGGCTTCATGCTTCTAGCAGCAATGTGTGATTGCAACTGTTTCTTCCTTTTAACTGCCAGTGGGGGTTTGAACTGATTGGCTGGGAGCTCGGCTGTGTTCTGATTGGGTGGAGGTGTGTTCTGATTGGTTAGGGGGTCGGCTGCACAGCCGAGCTCCCAGCCAATCAGTTCAAACCCCCACTGGCAGTTAAAAGGAAGAAACAGTTGCAATCACACATTGCTGCTAGAAGCACGAAGCCGAAAGCACCAGCCTGAAGATGACGAATGTGACTTCGTCAAAACGTTGCCAAGACACTTCAAATTCTACGTGGGAGAAAACCCGAAGAACCAAAGACCTACATACAAACATATATATATATATATATATATATATATATATATATATATATATATATATATATATATATATATATATATATATATATATATATATATATATATATATATATATATATATATATATATATATATATATATATATATATATATATATATATATATATATATATATATATATATATATATATATATATATATATATATATATATATATATATATATATATATATATGTATACTAATATATATATATATATAAGGAATATTTTAAGATTAAATACATTTTCAGTTATGGTAAAAAAAGAAGTGTTGGTAGTTTTTGATATTATTGTTGTTGTTTTTGTTATCTCAATAGCTTAGTTCTTGAGTCTTGGGACTCTAAGACAAAGTCTCTCTGTCTCTGTCTCTGTCTCTCTGTCTCTGTCTCTGTCTCTCTGTCTCTGTCTCTGTCTCTGTCTCTGTCTCTGTCTCTCTGTCTCTCTGTCTCTCTGTCTCTCTGTCTCTGTCTCTGTTTCTCTCTCTCTCTCTCTCTCTCTCTCTCTCTCTCTCTCTCTCTCTCTCTCTCTCTCTCTCTCTCTCTCTCTCTCTCTGTGTGTGTGTGTGTGTGTGTGTTATGCCTAGTGATTGCCTGGACTAGTATTTCCTGCAGTTTTCTTGGCAAGATTTCAGAAACACTTTCTGCTTCCTAGAGCTGAGGGAAAATGATTGGCTCAAAGTCACCCATCAGGCTTCATGCCTAAAGAAAGACTAGAACTCACACTCTCCTGGTTTCTAATCTGATGCCTTATACCAAATATGTTTTCCTAGACAAGGTCTACCTTATTATTTTTGTTTGCAATCTGGATCTGTTGCAGATTGGTTTCTGAGAGTTGAGTAGCAGCTTTTCTCTATTGTATGCTTCATCTCCAACTTGAATATCTGCCTCAACAGATGACAGCACAAAGTGTTCTTACACCAAAGCAGCAGGTCACATGTTCCATGTTAATCACCATCACATCACTGTTTTTTTAAAAAAAAACAACAGTTGGGCCTTATATATGATATTAGATTAAGTCTGCATATGTAATAATTTCTGAAGTGGTTCAGAATTTAAGTGCATTGACAAAGAGATAAAAAGAAACTTCTAAGGAATGAGGGAAAGGTTTCATCAATAGCATTCAAACAGAATAGCTTAAGACAATTTTCTCATAACTTCATTGATTAATCAGATTTTCAGATCACAATGTGAAACATACCAGGTTGCTCCAAGTGCTTCAAAATCTTCTAAAATACTTGGAAGAATAAGTAGTATTTTTGCTCCTATTGAAATTCTTATAGATAATATACAATAATGCAATTTTAGTACCATAAATGAATAAGGCTGTAAGAGCGTCACTGGTGTCTTGGGCTTTCTAAAACATACAAGACCAATTCCTCCGTGATTTTATAATTACATTAAATTATTATCTCTCAAGGCTGCATTGTTCTGGAATGTATCTGGCCATACAACCCAATTTTTGCTGTCTCTTAGTGCTTAGTGCTTTCGCGTGGGGTTTATAGTTCAACTGGAAGATAATTTTACTTTTATCATTCATATCTGACTTTTTAATTCAGTATGATTATGTCATGTTTAAAGAACTTCCAAATAACAGAATAAATATCTAGCTAACAAATATAAGTGTCGTGGTTCCGACAGATGAATCTCTTCAAAAGAACATCGAGGCATTGTTTCCTTAAAGAATCTTTTATTCAAGAAACAAAGTATCAGCACTACATAGTTGAAGCCAAAAACTGAATTCCCCTCCCCTGGCACAAAGTAGCAAAGTGCAATTCCCTCCTCCAATTAATAGTCATAAATCACATTCCCCAATTAACTTGAAGCGTGGGCTTTCTCCCCATCTCTCCTGCAAGCCAAATTTCTATCATCTCTGAACCTAATAACCTTGGGTTCCTACGGCTGAGTTATTATTATTATGACTAGCTGGACTCTCATCCACATTCCCCCTCCTAGCATCAAGGAACTCTAAAAGCAATAGAGAAAATATGGCTACATTTCCATCTGTTATCAAAGCAAGAACATCCGATGTTAGCAATGTTGACAATAAGCAGTACTCCACATGTAAACTTTATAATACTGGGTTATTGTGGGATAGCTAAAATTTCTCTTTTTCTATATCAGCCTCTTTCACAGTAGATTGTCTAGTTTTCTTGTCTAATATTATATTTTACTGTGCCATGTTGCTAATAATGAAGGACAGAATTTGCCAGCTATCCACAGATCAGCTAAGCCACACCACCCTACACAAACAAGTCAGTTTTAGTTTGAACCCCACCTAGAATAGATAAGCCAGTTTATATGGCACTAAGGCCAGTGATGACAGGGTTCAAAATGGAACTTATTTGAAACAGAAGCCATATTTGCAAGCCATCTGTACTAGTTCTCCTAGCAACCATGAAAACTCATAAATCAGAGGAAACAATGACCACATAAAAGCAAATACAAATGATTATTTTTTTTAAAAAAAGTTTATAATTTTATTTGGAACAAAATCAGACAATTTTAAGACAATTTCTGTATAGTTTATATACTAGAAAATTCAAAATATATTTTCCAGCCCTTTTCTTGTAACTTCTATCTCTGCTTTAAAGAAGAATAGAATATAGAGCAGAGCAGAGCAGAGTGGAATATATTACTTTTTTTGGCCAAGTATGATTAGAAACAAGGAATTTGTCTACGGTGCAGAAGGTCTTGGTGTACATGAAAAGCTACAGAATAGTAATAGTAATAGTAATAATAGAAATAAAAAGGGGTGTTAAAGAAGATAATGATAATAGTAATATTACAGTCATACAATATTGGTAGATATACTTAGACATAAGATAGTATTGTGAGAATGATGGCACTAGAGAAAAAAAACTTTCCTTGTTTCTAGTTATTTGGCATGCAATGCCCTATAAGTGATTTTCCGAGGGCAGCAGTTGAAACATTTTATGTCCAGGATGTGAGAAGTGTGTAGACATTTTCTCATCCCTCCTTATGACTTGCAGAATATACAGGTTTTCTATGGAAGGGAGGCTGATTGTAATTGTTTTTCTGCAGTCCTAACTATCTGTTGGAGTCTGTACCTGTCCTGCTGGGTTGCTGTACCAAATCAGACAGTTATAGAAGTATAAATGACAGACTCAATGATTTCTCTATAAATTTTTATAGCTAGATCAAGAGCTCCTGAGGAGTCTGAAATTCCTGAGTTGATGCAAGAAGAACATTCTTTATTGTGCCTTTTTAGTGATGGTTCTAATGTTAGGTGTCTATTTCAAATCCTGAAAGATTGTAGAACCCAAAAACTTGAAGGACTCTACTGCTGATATTGTGCAATCAAATATAGTAAGAGGTGATAGAATACGAGAGCTCTTCCTAAAATTCACTCTCATCTTTATAGTTTTAAGCATGTTCAGATTCAGCTGCATCACAGGGCCAATTGTTCAATCTCTCATCTATATGAAGATTTATCACTGTCTTGAATGAGTTAGATGACTGCTATATCATCTGCAAGTTTCAGGACTTTAACAGAGGAACCCTGCAGATGCAGTTCTTGGTACATAGAGAGAAGAGGAGCGAAGAGAGCACACAGCCCTGAGGGGCACTTGTGCTAATTGCCCAGGTACTAGATGTGATTTTTTTCCCCTAGCTTCACTTGTTGCTTCCTATCTGTCAAAAAGCTAACAACCCACCTACAAGTATGGAGAGGCACAGTTAGCAAAAAGATATTGTAAAATCTCCGAATCTATCTAGTTAAAGTTTTGCAAAGTTAATGATGTCTAAAAGATCTACCATCCATCTTGTATTTATCCTGTTCTGCCAAAAATTAAACAGCTGTCCAAGGAGTGGAAAGCTTCTCCATGGTTAATGATTGCATTATGACATAACTGTCACAATTGTCCAAGTCTACACACCAATGACTGATGCAATAGAACTTCAAATAGAAGATTTCTACACCAATATATATACATATAAATCCGGTGAAGCAAGCCCAAAAAAGACATTGTTTACATACTGGGTGATTTCAATGCAAAAGTTGGGAGCCAAGCAGAAGCAGGCTTTACTGACAGTTTTGGCTGTGGAAAGAGGAGTGATGTGGGTGATAATGTGGTTCAATTTTGCCATGAAAATTGATTCTAAATCATGATTCAAACAATACAAGTTTACATAGTTGCAGCTCACCAAATAAAATGCACCATAGTTACTGTAGTCCAACTATTCCTATGCAACTATTAATGGTCCAGTTCAGTTCTCACTGTCAAGCCGTATCTGGGTGTTGATTGCAGTTCAAATTATGAATTGTTAGGGGTTAATATCAGAATAAAATTATGCAATACTAAAAAATGAAGAAAGTTGCAATCATCAGAATCCCTTCACATTTGCAATTCAGATGAAAAATAGGTTTGAACTACTGGAGACTACTGAGAAAGAAAACTGTGCCAAGAAATTCAAGTGAACACCATTGTAATGGAACACATATCATACAAAAAAAGCAAGAAAAAATGTAAATGATCTTCAAATGAAATCATCAAAATTGCTGATTGAAGAAAAGCAGCCAAAGCTGAGAGAATGTAAGGAAATTTAATGCAGATTTAGTATTCTTTTTAAAGCACTGACTGCAGTTTGTGAAATACGGTTATTCTCATCTCCCACTAGAGACCACTGTCTTGCAATCTCCTTGCAAGCAGCAACTATCTGGAGCACTGTGGATGATCCCAAGTCCTCTTCTTGTCCAGAGAGGAATTATTGAAGAAGCTGGTCTACATTCCAGCTCGTCAATCTGGTGTGGTTGTCAGCTCCATTTTTCAAGAAGCCATCTTCTATTCACCATTTCTTCCCCAAAAGTCTAATTATTTCAAATAAAGGTAAGATGAGGTTTCCTTTTATTATCCTAAAAAAAGATTTTGTATTATATCTGCCTTATTAGCACCTTAATGTCTTTCTTCGCACCCAAAAAAGACCTTCCAGGCCATTTAATGATGTTAACATGCTAGTGGCATTTTCATGCCTATTCAATGTTAGTAATACTTTAACTTTCTGCTCTAGGAACTTAACACTAGCTAATTCTGGTGTGTTTTTTAATATTGAAGTGTGCACAGTAATATGACCCTTAATAAATACTTTGCCAGCATCTTTCTTACTGAGCATTTTGATGCATTTGAGCTCATAAAAGAATAACATGTTTGCTAAACTTGAGAAAATAAATATAAGAGAACTGTATTTTCTTTATATTAATTATTTGCCCACTGTAATGCTTCGCATCTGAAGGCACAAAAGCGGTTTCAAAGCAATCATGGATATGAATGTAGCATTTATCTGAATGTAGCATTTATCTGCATTTACCTCTTAATCCAAGCAATCTTTTCTCAGATTAGAGTGGCAGAGGTTAAGTATGACATCCAATGGAAAGGTATAAATGCTTTAAAGAGCTGCAAAGGGATGCTATTGCCATACCCACATATGTTCCAAAGAACTTTTACACTTTTCATTTCAAATGACTGTACAGATTTATTGTTATAGCCAAGTTGTCAATAACACTAAAGCTAGATATGAAATAAATTATGGTGATACTTTGGATGATGGTAATGCTCCAGGTTTTTCTTGAACATTTTTGTTTCAGGAGGCAACTAAATATGGTTCATATGAGTAAAAGATAAAGGGGATAATGCTGAAAAGGATATATCCCTAGGTCAGTAATAATATTCAATCAACTGGGCAAATTGATATATTGAAAGCTGAAAGTACAATAAAGTCATCCACATCCTACATCACTATCCTTTATAATAAAGATAAATTGAAGAATATGATAACTACCTATGAGAATTTTACTGAGTCATATTTCTATTTTAAAGAAAACTAGAAAACAATTTTGTTACCACAAAAAGAAAAGGGGAAAAATTGAAACAAAATGCAGAAAACAATTCAGCACAGCACAGCACAGCACTTGTTCCTGGTGTTTATAGAATTTTGCTATGAAGAATAATGAGCTGTTAAGAAAAGTAGTTCAGCTTGTTTATACAGTTTGTTTTTTGCATGTGTCATTTTCATCTTTTTCTTTTTTTTAGTTTTCCAATTACTCCTGTATTGGTGGCTCTTCCGTGCAAATGTAGCAGTGAATTTTGCAGTATGGTTATGTGCTCTGAATTGTATTTTCTAGTAAGCCTCATTTGACAGGCTGAGTGACAGTATGGAGCAGTACTACTCTCTGCTGTTTTTTTTTTTTTGTCTCTTACGATTAAAGCTGACAGATTCAATAGACTGTCAAGTAGCTTTTAGCAATGCCTAAAATTTACAGTGGATCGGTGATAATTTGCACAGATGTCTGGGAGATCTATAGTCAGAGAGGTATCATCAATAAAACACAACATTATTTGGTTAGCTAGGGCAAGTATTCGCTTTTCTCAGACAGTGATGAATAGCAAGGGTTCTACAGAAGATTCAGCATGTGTAATAAGATTTAAGGTTCAGGCATTGATGTGCGCATCATAACCGAAGCTCCTATGTGTACATATATTTGGATCTATAATCATGTATATGGTTTTCTCTGGCTTTCCCATATTTTCTAACCTATTCATGCCAGATTGATGGTTATTTGATATTTTTCTGTTCTGCAGAATTTCCCTTAAATAAATTGAAATATATCAATGTAGAAAGAACAGATAATGGAACTTATATTGAAGATGAAGCGGGAGTAAGACAAATCAATAATAATAATAATTATTATTATTAATTTAATTTCTATGCCGCCCTATTCCGGAGAACTCAGGGCGGCTCACAACATGATAGAAATTATATTATATACATACATATAAAAACCCTTAATTAAAAAAGAAACCAATCATTCCACAAACATACACTGGCTAGGGGCAAGGTGTTAGCTGCCCCAGGCCTGCCGGCAAAAGTGTGTTTTAAGCAATTTACGAAAGGCGGAGAGGGTGGGGGCGACACGGATCTCCAGGGGAAGTTGGTTCCAGAGGGCCGGGGCCGCAACAGAGAAGGCTCTTCCCCTAGGCCCCGCCAGGCGACACTGTCTGGCTGACGGGACCTGGAGAAGGCCCACTCTGTGGGCCCTAACCGGCCGCTGGGATTCATGAGGCAACAGACAGTCCCGTAAATAACCTGGTCCAATGCCATGTAGGGCTTTATAGGTCAAAACCAACACTTTGAATTGGGTTCGGAGACCAATTGGCAGCCAATGCAGCTCGTGGAGTGATGCCGAAATGTGGGCATTTCTAGGCAAGCCCAACACTGCTCGCGCGGCTGCATTCTGCATTACCTGAAGTCTCTGAACATTTTTCAAAGGTAGCCCCATGTAGAGAGCATTGCAGTAGTCGAACCTCGAGGTGATAAGGGCATGAGTGACTGTGAGAAGAGACTCCCAGTCCAAATAGGGCCGCAACTGGTGCACCAGGCGAACCTGGGCAAATGTATCAAAAACTATATGAAGTATTAATTTTGTGATTGAAATTTTGCTTTTCAATTTTTATACATCATCTGTCTTAAAAAGATAAAATATGACATATATATTTCAATTGGAAAATTAAAATTCTGCCTTGCTAGCTGTGTCTGTAATCAAATATAATATAAAATTTTATTCTTACTGGAATTATTTTTTATGGTTTAGATCAATAAATACATTTTAAAAAATACTTTTTGCAAATAGATTTACAACATATTTAGCAAGATTGCCATAACAATGAAAGATAAGAGTATGTGTTTAACATAAGTTTTATTTGCAAACATATTGTAACTTCCCTAATGAAAAGTATGAAAGCAAAAAGGAGACTGTTATTTAAGATAATATGCTCAGGCATACCTGCTAACTTAGTATTTGCATGTATTTCAAATCTTAACTTTAAATTTGGAAAATAAAATAAAAACATCAGGTAAGGTTACTGATTAACATTTCTATACTTCAGAATATTCATACAGATAGCTATGTTATTGAATTTTCCAATATTTCTTGGTATTAATATCAAGATTTAATTATGAGATGTTCTACACATCAGAACAAGAAATATGCAAAATAACCCATTTCATCTTTTTTTCTATTTAATATGTGAAATTCTCAAGTACACTAAGGAATATGTCAATTACAATGTTTTGAAAATATTGACTGAAGTTCATGGAAATGAATGAAAAATTCATACAAGAGTTTAGCAGTCCAGAGGGAAATACAACTTTTTGGAAATATGTTCAGATGAACAAAAAGAAAAAAAATGGCAGTGAACATATATATAGGAACACGAAGCTGAAAGCACCAGCCTGAAGATGACGAATGGGACTTCGTCAAAACGTCACCAAGACACTTCAAATTCTACGTGGGAGAAAACCCGAAGAACCAAAGACCTACATACAAACACCCGCGAAAACCTCAGAAAACATATATATATATATGTAGGTCTTTGGTTCTTCGGGTTTTCTCCCACGTAGAATTTGAAGTGTCTTGGCGACGTTTTGATGAAGTCTCATTCATCATCTTCAGGCTGGTGCTTTCGGCTTCGTGCTTCTAGGAGCAATGTGTGATTGTAGCTGTTTCTTCCTTTTAACTGCCAGTGGGGGTTTGAACTGATTGGCTGGGAGCTCGGCTGTGTTCTGATTGGGTGGAGGTGTGTTCTGATTGGTTGGGGGCTTGGCTGTGCTCTGATTGGCTGGGGGAGTGTTCTGTTTGGGTGGGGGCTTTGTTGTGCTCAGGTTAGTCTGAGTTACAGGGGGATAGAGATGGTGAGCTGCATAGCTGTTTGGCTTCGCGTTCGTGGTCGTGCCTCATCTTCATGGTGGGTGTCAGTTTGTTTCATGTATGGATTGGAGGGGTTTAACGTGGCTAATGATGCAGCTGTGGTCTGGCTTCTGGTTTGTGGTCGTGCCTCATCATCAGTGTGGGTTTTGATTTGCTTTTTGCCTGGATGTGTGGTGGTGACATCCTGTGTGGTTTTTGTGAGTGTAGGTCTGGTGTTATTCTTTATGTTATGGACTCGTTTGTCAATAAGGGCGGGTTTCCAAATGGCTGGTAGGCGGGAGGTATCATCTCATTTGTTCATGCTGTGTGGGCGTTTTTCTATCTCGATGGCTTCTCTGATTATACTGTTATTAAAGTGTTCAGTTTTGGCGATAGTTCTGGTCTTTTTAAAGTCAATTTCATGTCCTGTGGCTTTAAGATGTTGGACCAGGGAAGAAGTTGGTTCCACTTTTTTGACTGAGATTTTGTGTTCTTCAATGCGTGCATAGATATATATTCTCCCTGACCTCTACTGTCAGGAGTAAGGAGGAGCATGTGGCCTAAAGGTTAATATAGCTGCCTAACATGCAAGCTGCTCAGGTTCGAATCCCAGAGAGGTAAGACTAGCTGATGAGACCTACAGAACTTAAAATAGCTATACCAGTCTCCCATTTAACTCTTTGTCAGCCACAAAATTTTTAATATATACAAATCAAAAACATTATGTGTGTGATGCATGAACCTATTTTTATGGTTCAGTGACTTATATAATGAAGGAAGTGATAAGGTTCTGTAGGCATCATTCTATAATAAAGCTCACTCTATAGACCTAACCTAGAAGGACAGAAATACATCCATGAAAAGCAGATAGAACTATAGTTTTGGGTTTTTTAATATAATATGGATAGTCTACAGGGAATTAACTTAAATCACTCCATAATTGTCCTTTGAAATATCTAAAACATCCTAATAGTTTTCCATGAGATATATATTTTGGAGGTACAGTATCTATTTTCAGGCATAAATTATAAAGGGATAGAGAAATTATATGTTAGAGAAATAGTTAGAAAGCACTGTATTTAAATCAACTGCTACATTAGCCTTAAGTTAATAAAATAGATCTGATTACTGGACCATATCTATTGGCTGATATAAAACACAGTGGAGATGGGACTTTGATCTCCTGGTTGTCCTGCCATTTTATTACTGCTGACCTTCTTTTCAGATGTGCTGTTCTTATCCTGAGCATTCTCCAGTATATTATTCAATGTGATACATGAAAAGTGTGTTCAGAAGCTCAGATCACATTATTTTCCACTTTCTTTCTTGTCATCTTCATTCCACTGCTTTTAAAGTACTACAGTTGTATATGAATAAAGCCAAATGTGTCCAGTAGAAAATGAAAGAATCTCTCAGTATGAGATTTTTTAAAAAGATAGGAGTTGAATACAAAATTGAATATATTTCACTCTAAATTCCAATTAATTTCAATGGCTTCTGGAAAATATAGTGAACTTTTCACTTAATTAAAAAGTGCACCAATCCCCATGGGGGAAACCCCTATTGGGGATCTCTAAGATCCAAAAACTTAAATATTTTCTGATTTTATCAATCCCACTTTCTACAATAATAGATTAGGCAAGCCAGGAGTATAAGAGCAAACATCTCTTCTTCAGTATCACAAGATACACAATAGGTTTTGGGAGGTAACATTTTTATATCTTCTTGTTAATGCTATTAAGGGGAAAGCATCTAGATGTGCAAAGTAAATTCCCTTTGATATGTCAGTATAGAAATTTGGAATGAAGATTGCAGTTTCTCATAGCGCAGATTGTGAATAAACACTAATACATTTGTATGAAGGACCTGCTCAACCCATACTTTATTAATTTTCCATGTAAATGAATAATTAGAATGATGCCTTGTGGAATACCATCACCTTGATGTTTGAATATTTAATTTTTAGCATTTCAGTCTGGCAGAATAATGCCAGTGCACATTAGATTTAATTTCAACTCCAATTGTGAAACCGAATGACAGTGTCATCAGTGAATAATAATTTGAAGTTTATAGTTTAGTATGAGAGAAAACTCCTGATAATACTGTGGGAAGCCAAGAAAACAAACTGATGTATCATTGAACAAATCAACTCAGATTTCTTACTTGAGACAGAAATGACTAGGCTTATATTATTCTATTTTGGACAGGAAATGTCCAATGTGAAGATCTAGTCTAATTCTAATGCTTCTAATGCTGCAAAAGATGAAAGTAAAAAGAAGAAAATGATCAGCAACAAAATGGATGGATTCATTTAAAGTGGGATGAGTGCACCATTGGAAGACCTGAAGGACCAGGTTAGGGATAGATCATTAGAAGAAGATCTATCTGGTCACCAGGAATCTAAACCTACTGGACGGCACATAATCAAATAAAAAGAAAACTAAGTAGGTGATATTCAGGTTTAATAATGACCATTACAAGGATCTTTTATACTACATAAAGATTAAATAGGAAAAATGAAAAAAAATGAAGCAGCTTAGTTCCTTTGGTAGTGCTCAATTCTCCATCATTCATATCCCAACCTGCACTGTGATATTTCTCTATAACAAACAGCTTGGAATTTATAATATTCATAGAGGTTCCATGATAACAATTTGGTAGGAAGCCTTGTAACCAAACATCAGACTATGGAAGTAAAAGTGGAGGTCTTTAGGTGAAAGTGCTAAACTATGAGTAAGAACCTTTGAGTTAAATTTCAAAAATTCAGATCATAATCTATAATCTAATCTGTAGATTCTCAATTATCTTCCATGGGAAACTATTTTCCAGCAGCTCTTTAATCTAGTCTTCAAGCTGCTGTATTCTGAAGCAATGATTAAGATCTCCAAACATGTTTTCATTATTTCTATTTTTCTCTTTTTCATAGTGAGTATTTCCCACTTCTTTTGTTTTATTTTCTCCATCTGTTTCTTATTTTCTCATGTCTACTTCCGATCATAAATATTTAGGGGAAGATCATGTTTTATTGAATGTAATTCAGTATTCTTTAGCTGATATGTAACTAAGTAATTATCATTAGCTAAGGTCCAATCAATGGTTGATAAATGTCAAAACTGCAAAAGATATTGGATTTTTTTTATCAAATTACAGACTCTGCTACAAACTACTTGTGTAAAAGCATGCTATTAATTTGAGTTGTCCAATGAATCTGTCACTTGTTTCAGAACAAATGGAAGAAAACATTTCCCAAAAACCCATGGAATAAATAACTGCAAAATATATTTACTGATGTTAGCTTAAATATATCTTTTTTTTACCATTATAGTAAAAATGGATAATGAAATGTATTTTTTCTGATTACAGGACACATGGAATGAACAATGTGGGTACACTGCCAGCATTGTGTTTTTTACTGGTACATTTATAAAAATATTTGATAGTGTTTACATAGAAATACAATACAGATTACTAAGGAAGCATTTTGAGCAGATCTGCCAAATGGAGTCCACCCATTACATGGATAGTGGTAGTGAATATCTCAGTTAGGATTTATCATTCCCTATGCAAAAATTGAAGTTATTTTGAATTGTATAATACTGTTCTCTTCCATGTGGTAGGGTTGGGGGCAGGCTTGCCTAAAAGCCATTGGACTCCTGATTAAGTTTTTCTTCCCTTTCCATTTCTGTCTGCTTAAACAAAGCTGATTATCAAATAGATATCAAGAAGCTTTGTGTGTGATTAAAATTCCTTGATACAAGGACATCTGCCTTATGGAAGGGATTGCTGGAATTGTTTTGGATAGCATAAACTAGGGATACCATGGGACTCAAGGATTAAATAGAGGTGGAATGTGCAATTGAAGGCCCAGCAGGAACAAGGGAAAGATCTCCTGAGGAGACTGACTGGTGGAAATATTCTTGGGAGGATGTTGTCAAAGATGCCCTATCATAAATTTGAGAGTTCAAGAACTCAGAAAATATTTATTTGTATATTCCATCCAGCCTGTGAATGACCTCAAAAGGGAAATTACTAAGAGTACATGAGTCAGGAATGGAAAGAGTGAAATTAATTCTAAAAACCTCTGTTTGAAATTGCCTTGTGGAGTTGAGTATGCTTGGTTTGTTAAGCCAAGACATTTTATCTATGGAAAATTTACTCAAATTATACACCTGAAAGAACTACAATACAAAACACAATAATTTAGAAAAGACAGATATGTGCATGCGTCTAGGAAAATTCTGCCTCTTTTTAAAACTATTCCCCATGTTCCAAATTCTCAGAAAAAATTAAATACTAGAAGATAAATAGTGTGGGTATTTATGGTTTAAACAAGAATAATGCTTAAGCTACATGTATTTTTGAAAGTAGGTATATACCTGGAGAATTGATGTTGAAAATATATTAGGTATCTCTACTTATACACAGGGCTTTTTTTTCCTCATAGAATTCCCAGAACGGAGTTCCGGCACCTTTTTTGGATGGAACCTTATAGGGTAGGCAAGGCGGATTGTATGATGTGTGTGAGTTCCAGCACCTTTTTTTTTTTTTTAGAAAAAAAGCACTGCTTATATGTATATCTGTATCTGTACATATGCATATGCATATGAATACGTTGTGAAGCAATCTTCACATTCTACATAAATGGGTCTTTTAATATTTTATTTAAATTTAGAAAAAACATCCTAACAATGTTGTGAGAAAAAAGGGTTATGTTCTATAGCTCTCATAAACTGGGTGTTATCATAAACAATCGGTCAAACTCAGATAATCTTTAGTGTGAATTAACAATCACAATAGAGTTAAGTAACAAGTAACAAAATGTAAGCCTACAATGAGTACTCACATGTACACTTTAAGTGACATGCCCTGGCTGAATTTTTGACTGCTATAAGATTTCTTCAGTTAAAAATGACTTGCCAGTGCAGGTTATTTATAGGTACAATGTTTATTATTAATTTAATTATTTATTTATTAATTTAATTTCTATGCTGCCCTATTCCGGAGAACTCAGGGTGGCTCACAACATGTTACCATGATTACTGTGCATCTCTGGACCAAAAAAAATATAAGTAAAGATGTTTAACTGGAAAGAGCTTATTTGTGTGACATGGACAGTGTGACAACCAAACATTTTACATGAACTGATTAAGAATAATTAGTGGACCGCTGAAAGGGAAATTGCTGTCAAGCTTAGCATTGTGATTGATTATTGACGTTCTTTCAGATTGAAAATTTGGTTCCAAATAAGATCCAGACATGCTGCTGGAAGAGATAAAGATTTCAAGAAAGCCCCTGAAGGCAGGACAAGAAACAACGGATGGAAACTAACCAAAGTGAGAAGCAACCTAGAACTAAGGAGAAACTTCCTGACAGTTAGAACAATTAACCAGTGGAACAACCTGCCTCCAGAAGCGGTGAATGCTCCAACACTGGATGTCTTTAAGAAGAGACTGGACAGCCATGTGTCTGAAATGGTATAGTTTCCTACCTGAGCAGGGGGCTGGACTAGGTGACCTCCAAGGTCCCTTCCAACTTTATTATTATTATTATTATTATTATTATTATTATTATTATTATTATTATTATTATTATTATTATTATTATTATTATTATTGCCAGTAATTGTCATCACACTAGGAGAATGAAAGTGAGAATTTTTTTAACAGCATTGTGATAGTTACCAAAACATGGACTCATCATTATCACATGTTAGTCCATGAAACGTCATTGCATCTTATGGATAATAGGACCCCAAAACCATGCTTTGACAAAAAACAAAATAAAACAAAACAAAACATGGCTACAGGTTTTTGAGACACAAATTATGTTATTTACATGAATTTCCTGGAACCTGGTGTCATTATTCATTTAGACTGTTACTCTCAAAATAAACCAAATCTTGTTAGTATTTGAAACAATGACACTTCAACGTAATAACATTATGTCTCACACTTCATAAGCCACTGGAGGTAATTGCATAGTTATATATCGTCATCTTAATTTATCTAACATATAGTTGAGAGTTGGCACTACCAACGTCCACCATTTTCCAAAATTAAGCAATATCTTTATAAGAATTATTCAGTTCAATTTAAGAGGTAGAAAGGACTGTCAAGACCTAATTTAAGTGCTAAAGTGGGAAGTTCTTTCATTATGGTTGGAAAAAACTTATCCATCATTTTCAAAAGTGTGAACAAATTGTGGTGAATACAAAGCAAAATAAATAATGTAACATTATTTCTTTATTATTTCAAGCATTATTTTCTTGTTTCATTTATTAAAATATTCCTTTTTAGGTTAGAGCTATAGAGGTGGAGGTATTATTTTTCGTTAAACTTTCATAAGTAGAAATATTCTCCTCCTCCTCCTCCTCCCCTCCTCCTCCTTCTTCTTCTCTCTCCCCTCCCCCTCCTCCTCCTTCTCCTCCTCCTCCTTCTTCCTCCTCTTTCTCTGCTTCAGGTGTCAAGGGAGATGCAAAGTTCTGTCTCTTGCTCTTCTGACACCCTTATAATCACCTCAACTATTGTTAATTGATGTTGTAGCTTGTCTTTGATATTGTCTCTGCATTGATTCCATGTCACTTCTTTTTCTTATAGCTTGCCAGCATTGTTTTCCTAATATAAATATTTTCATTATTTTCCAATTTATTTAAATAACTTAAAATACCTTGGCTACTTTTAACAATTTGCTACATCATATTAATATCTTGAGAAGAAAGAATTATTGAAACTTCACCATTCTACTCTTCATATGAACATTTTTCTTTATGGAACTGTTAAATAATGTAAATATATCAGAGCATTAAATTGGATTTTAAATGTGCTAATTTTCTTTAGGCACATTCAAAACAATGATTATTGCTGCATGCATTTTATATAGCCAGATGCCAAATTCTAAATCAATAATACAAAATGCAAATCTAAAATATTTAAAATACAATGTACTTAATTTCCAAAAGTCTAAATAAGTTTATTCAAGCTGTAAAGGCAGGCTGTTTCTTGGCTTCTCTTTTCTTTTTAATTCTGAGAAATTGGTGTGCTGTGGCTATCTCCATGTGAATTCAGACAAAATGAAATTAAAGTCAGCAATGAAACATTTATGAAGAGAACAAATTAAAAACCCCTTTAGTAATAACTCTGGAGTGATTACTCCTATTTTAGTAATTTTCATTGTCGAAAAGGCATACTTGTTCATCCAAGAAGGCTTTTAAAAATGCAGAACACAACAAACTTTTCTTTATCTTCTGAGATTAAAAGAAAATTAATTTATGCTGACTAGCCAGCTATAATAATAGGTATAGTTTGTGCAGATAAATAATTTAAAGAATACTTAAAATCTATTTATTTTGGGTTTTGCATTTATAGGTAGGAGTAGCTGATTTTATTTTGGCTTGCACATTTACTTCCACACATCTTTTGATGATTTTTACTTAAGGGACTCATATCTTTACTATCTCTGTTTATGATTCTAATTCTCTGAATTGCAGCATAGTACTTTGAAATAGGATTTTCTTCGTCAGATTTTTCTGTATTATTATGATTTTTTCTTATCGAATGCAGTTAAGCTAATTACTTCATTAATTCATATGCCAGGGAGTATAGGCAAAAAGTAACCAACTGACAATAATTTCCACACTTCCACGCTATATAGAATTCATTAGCAGTGACCCTAAATTTGGTTCCTACACTGTTAAATTTCTCAATTTATTGTAATAAAAATATTACATACTGTTCTGACTCAGCCTACCTGAGTACTGCTCAACTGCTTACTTGTGAGGAAAACCCCTTTTCATTGAACAAGGCAGGACTTTATAATTAAAAAAAACCCTTTTATTTTGACACAGCTTTTATGGAACAAACTCCAACCAATCCTTTACCTGATAAAATGGACAAGATCAGTCTCTGAATTCTCAGCGGGAATGCTCAAGGTTCAAGTCACTCAACCACACAGAAATCCAACAAACCTGGTTAAATCTCCAAGAATCCTGAAGCAAGAAATCCAACAACAGAAGCATAAAGCTGTAGCATGAATGGTTGCCTTTGGCAACCAGCACCTCCCACACCTCTCCTTTTTATAGTCCAGCCAGGGTGTGGCTTCTTAGTGTCTTTTACTTTGCCTATGGAGCTGCCCCACCACCCTCCATTGTCTTGCTTGCCTCTCCTCTCTGCACATCCAGGCATCTGGGGCCCCAGCTGTTCCTTTTCATCGCTTAGTTCCAGCCCCCCAAATAGCTCTGTCTCTGCCTGAGCATGAGTAGACGGGCCTGGTTCCACATCTGGTCTGAGTCCTCCTGCTTCTCAGAGCTTTCCACAGACTCCAGTGTGAACCCAGGCACCTCCTCCTCCTCATCTGATTCCTCATATATATAGTGCAATAGCAATAGTGTTTTATAGCCCCCCAAAATCTGAGTCTTCATTTTACTGACCTTGGAAGGATGGAAGGCTGAGCTGGTTAGAATCGAACTGCTGGCAGTCAGCAGAATTAGCCTGCAATACTGCATTCTAACCACTGTGCAACCACAGCTCTGTGCCAACATGTGTGTGTGTGTGTGTGTGTGTGTGTGTATGTATGTATGTATGTATGTATGTATGTATGTATGTATGTTACAAACTACTTAGTTCTATTAATGTCCATTTGGAAGTGGATTTTGTGCCAGTCACTCCCTTTCAGGACAACCTACCTCACAAGATTGATGTAGTAGAGAAAAGCTGGATGAGAGGGTGCTGCAGTACATACACTGCCTTCAGGTCCTGAAAGAAATACAAGGTATAAATTTGACACAGAAGAACATCCTGGCTATCAGTCAAAGAGTAAGTGCAGCCAGCACATGCTCAGCTGCACATTCTAATTTACAGTGGCAGCAACAGTTCATGGATAGGTATGTCAATCATTAACATCCCTGGAGAGTTCTGGAGCTTAACCCTGGGCTATTATGGAAGCAATACCTATATATTATAAGTGTAGCAAACCACTGATCTACAATTTCCCTTTGGATGCTTACATCATAATATCACACAGAAGCTAATTAAATGTTATACAGAAAACCTAAAAAAGCATAATGTAAAAAAATGGAAGAGAGATGCAACTTCATTATAAAAGATGGTTATCTTTATATATAATATGTCATAACCCTAGCCCTTAAAGGTTTTGCTGTTCTTTTTGCAGCTCTGTACTTCATCCAAAATGTATCTTATAAATCACAATATGGATAATGCAGTTGGATATATCTAAATATAAACACAGATTATGGTCAGAAGAAACCAAATGAAGGGAAAACCAGTATCCAAATGCACAGAAGGAAAAGGAGGTTTTGCAAGAAAGAGAAAAGGAATTTTCTCCCTAACAAAGCAAAGTGCAAACTTATTATTCAAATAAGCAAATCATAATAGTTGTGTGATAATGTGTGTGAGAGAGACGAAATGAGATGAGATGAGACGAGACGAGACGAGAAGAGGAAGAGAAGAGAAGAGAAGAGAAGAGAAGAGAAGAGAAGAGAAGAGAAGAGAAGAGAAGAGAAGAGAAGAGAAGAGAAGAGAAGAGAAGAGAAGAGAAGAGAAGAGAAGAGATTTAAGGCTTCTTCACTGAAAGTACTCCAGTACTGAGTAGAAAATAAATGTTTTTCAACTTCCCAGTGGAGAGTTGAGATAAAAGAACTGAGTCAAACTCATTTACCTGAACTCTGCGATTAAAATCTTGGGCCACCCTATTGCTAATCCAGTGTACACAATCTATTTCCTTTTCTCATTTCACTATATCAGTCTATTTGTCTGTTGTTTACCCACCCACCTTCTCCACACATTCACAAACACATTCTGTTTATTTAGGCATTATTTTATAAAGAGGAAGGAAGGAAGGAAGGAAGGAAGGAAGGAAGGAAGGAAGGAAGGAAGGAAGGAAGGAAGGAAGGAAGGAAGGAAGGCAGGCCACTGTAGATTTTAAAGATGAAAAAGTAGAACTATTACAGTGTCTGAGAATACATTTATGATAGAAGAACTTCAAAATGAGTTTTATAGCAAATAGAAGGGCTTTCTTTTTGAAACTGGTTCTGCTTGTCTTTATCCAAGAAAACTTGCACAAATCATAGTTTTTTAAGAAACAATCTTAGGTCTTTTGTCAAAAGTAAAAGCATTAATAATTTCCTTTTAAGGATGACTCAATAGAGAAAAATATTTGCTACCATATTATAGTAACTTCTGAAGAATACATCTGAAGGTCTTAGATAGTTTGAAATCTTTTCTTCTTTTGAATTCTGAAAGCCTTTTTTTATAAATAGTTCCAAAAATTGGCTCAAAATGATATATTATTTTAACAAAGGCGATCCACAACTTCGGAAATGATATGCATTTCATAGTATTGTTGTAGGAAAAGAGTATCTATGGATTGGTCATTTAATAAACTCATATTTATATCTACAGTAAATGCATTGGATCCAGATTGAATCCAACACAGAAGAAATCCATTCATTATATGTCATCATTTATTAGAAATGCCTCACAGCATTCTACATGCAGCCTCTATACAAAGTAAAAAATGAACCCAAATTTTATTATCATTCATTTTCATAACTTTTGGTAAGGAATAGCCTTTCCTATCATCTAGAACTCTGTTTCCTCTCTTAAAATTTGGTGCTGTGGATTTTGACATCTGTTCAAAGAATTATCAGAATATTAATCATAACAAAGAATGACATAAACAAAGCATTAGAAAGAGTGTACACTTCTGTGCCAAAAGTTTGCAATGCGTTTTTAAAATGTTATGTTTTAATTTTCCATTCTACATTGAATGTGCCTTGCTTTATGGAAAAGATATTTATCAAAAGATTCAGTAGATATGAAAATGAAAGGATTCCTATTTTCTTAAGAACTGTTCTCAAAAATAGATAAATCATAAACATTTATTGCAATTTGCAAGATATGATCTTGTTTTTCCCTATATTTTAGTATGTGATTTTGATGTCAAAGAAATATTATTGCACTGTGGTGGCACAGTGGTTAGAATGCAGTATTGCAGGCTAATTCTGTCCATAGCCAGGAGTTCAATCCTGACTGGCTCAAGATAGATCAGCCTTCCATTCTTCTGAGGTCGATAAAATGAGGATACAGATTTTGGGAGGCAATAACCTGACTCTGTAAACTCTGTAAACCACTTAAAGAGTGCTGTAAAGCATTATGAAATTTAATTTAATAATTTAATTTAATTTAATATTCACATTTATATGCCGCCCTTCTCGGAAGACCCAGGGCGGCTCACAACAAGATACAACAACAATTTTAAAATTAACCACACTCATACCACATACAAACACAATCAACACAGCCACAGATGGCGGGACACTCTTAGGGCCGAAGGGCAGAGCACAGCTCATATGCCCCAAGCCTGTCGGCATAGATGTGTCTTCAGTACTTTCCGGAAAGCTAGGAGGGAGGAAGCAGTACAAACCTCTGAGGGAAGCTGGTTCCAGAGGGCTGGGGCAGCAATGGAGAAGGCCCTTGCCCTAGGTCCCACCAGATGGCATTGTTTAACAGACGGGACTCGTAGGAGGCCAACCCTATGCGCCCTGACCAGTCGCTGGGATTCATGAGGCAGAAGACGGTCCCGCAAGTATCCTGGTCCATTGCCATAAAGGGCTTTATAGGTCATAACCAACACTTTGAATTGTGTTCGGAGACCAATTGGTAGCCAGTGCAGCTCACGGAGGGCTGGAGTGATATGAGCATGTCTTGGGAGACCCAAGACAGCTCGTGCAGCCGCATTCTGGACTACCTGCAGTCTCCGGACATTCTTCAAAGGTTGCCCCATGTAGAGAGCATTACAGTAGTCGAATCTCGAGGTGACAAGGGCATGGGTGACTGTGAGAAGTGACTCCCGGTCCAAATAGGGCCACAACTGGCGCACCAGGCGAACCTGGGCGAATGCTCCCCTCGCCACAGCCGAAAAATGATGTTCCAAACTTAGCTGTGGATCGAGGAGAACACCCAAGTTGCGAACCCTCTCCGAGGGGGACAAAACTTCTCCACCAGGGTAATGGACAGACAGTTGGAATTGTCCTTGGGAGGCAGATCCCATAGCCACTCCGTCTTGTCAGGATTGAGTCTGAGCCTGTTGGCACACATCCAGACCCCAACAGCCTCCAGGCACTGGTTCATCACTTCAACTGCTTCACTGTAATGACACGGGGTAGAGATATAAAGCTGAATATCATCAGCATATTGATGATAACTCACCCCGTGTCGACAGATGATCTCACCCAACGGCTTCATGTAGATGTTAAAAAGCAGAGGTGAGAGAACGGACTCCTGAGGAACTCCACATAGAAGAGACCTCGGAGCCGATCTCTGACCTCCTGCAAACACCAACTACGACAGGCCAGAGAGGTAGGAGGTGAACCACCGTAGAACGGTGCCCCGCACTCCAAGCCCCTCCAACCAGTGCAGAAGGATACCATGGTCGATGGTATCAAATGCCGCTGAGAGGTCAAGAAGCACCAGGATAGTGGAATGACCTCTATCCCGGGCCCGCCAGAGATCATCGGTCAGCGTGACCAAAGCAGTTTCCGCGCTGTAACCGGACCTGAACCCAGACTGCTGAGAGCCCATATAATCAGCTTCATTCAAGGACCATTGGAGATGGAGTGCCACCACCTTCTCAACAACCTTCCCCAAAAAGGAAAGGGAAGGTTGGAGACTGGATGATAGTTATTTAGAACTGCCGGGTCCAGGGAAGGCTTCTTGAGGAGGGGGCGCACAAGTGCCTCCTTTAAGGAGCCGGAAAGGACCCCTCCCTCAATGAAGCGATAACAACCGCCTGGACCTAGCTCCGTGTCACCTCCCTGCTAGCCTAAATGGTGTATAAGTCTAAGTGCCATTATTATTGCTATTATAATATAAATGTGCATATACAATCATATAATCATAGGACTGAGAGGGACTATAAAGGTTTTTTTTTTAGTCCAACCTTCTGCACAGGGTTAAAAACCCTCAGATCATCCCAAAGAAATAATTGTCTAAACCAGTGGTGGCGAACGTATGGCATGGATGCCAGAGGTGGCACGCAGAGCCCTCTCTGTGGGCACGCACGCAGTTGCCCCAGTCCTCCACTGCCGTTGCAAAAAAAAAGTTTCAATCAATCAGTCAATTTCAACATCTCGCGGGAAAAAAGATCTTGCAAAGTTGGAATTGATTGATTGAACTTTTTAGTCCCACCCAGTCTGCCATTACCATTGCAGCCACGCCCACCCAGTGGGCCACACCCAGCCAATGGGCCACACCCATCTGGCACTCAACAATGCATAAGTGGGTTTGGGGTTGCAGTTTGGGCACTCGGTCTCTAAAAGGTTCGCCATCACTGGTCTAAACTAAACCACCCTAAAAAGACCTTATTCTGATTGTAAAGCACTATCTTGCTATTATTAGAAACATAAAGCACACTCTGTTCTGTGCAATAGTATAATAATGTAAGGAAATGTCATTATTCACAGTTTCATGTGCAGGGTAGAAAATACATCTTCAGTGTCTCTGCTAGTAAAAATCATACTTTGTTAGAACTACTGGCAAGGATTTCAATTCCTATATTTATTACATCATATAAGAATTATCAAGATTATCTCAGGTTTACAATTCATATTATTGTTGTACAAAATGTAAAAAATAATTTGGAAATATGCTTATATAGTATTAAAACTAAAATTAAAGACTATATAAGCATATTTCCAAATTTTGTACCAGTTTCCATTGGAAAAAAAGTTGCTAATAGGTATTATATCTATTTTTTCACGCTTCTCTCAGAGATGCCATGCATAACCAATGAGATTTATATAGGAGGTCTTAGCCTCTTTATTTGAAGTTTTTCAAATGTACATGTTTAAAAGAAAAAAAAAGTTGTGTACAGGCACAGACAATTCTCCCAGAAAATAACTTCTGTCTCTCAAACTGTGACCAATCATTTGGCTGTTGGAATGAAAGTACCATACAGTTTCAACTCATTCTAAAAATGACAATCTCAGCTCCAGCAGTGTAAATTGTTTATCAGCTATCTTGTTCATATTTGACATACAAGAGGAGGATGAAGATGTGGAAAAAAGTCTTCCCTATTTTTATATTGTTTTATGACCAAAAATTGCCATTCTTTTATAAATATATTGCATTGTATCCTGGGGCTACTTTTATTTATACTATTTACAGGTAGTAGTCATCAGACCACAAATAGAAACTGAACAATTTTATTCTGGATGAACAGTGAATTGATATATTTGTATAATAAAAACAAAGGTCCCTGAGGGCACGAATCAATTGTGTGTGATATAAATAATGAATCGCACATAGAGGTCTTTCACATAGAGCTGAAATGGAGTTTTCCTTAGCTTTCCTTCACCCCAAAACCATTTCTCCTACTTCTGTGTAGTCATATTTGATATTTAAATGAAATTTTTATTTATTTCAGCTAGGGTTGTGAAATGTAAATGGCATTAAAATACAAACAAATCTGGAAATATCTGAAGTGGGATTATTCTGAAGCAGATCATACTGATGCCTTTCCAAATCTTAATTATCTATGCAAACAAATACATGTGCATACACTGTATGTGGAATACTCACAATCACTCATTCTAGGCCTTTAGTAAAACATGACTACCTCAAAATGATTCAGAAAAAAAGAAGAATTTCAGAACAAAGCAGCCTTATGGTTTCCATAAACTAACTGATAGAATTCATGTCAAATCATATTATTTATTTATTTATTTATTTATTTATTTATTTATTTATTTATTTATTTGTTTGTTTGTTTGTTTGACTTCTATGCCGCCCTATTCCGGAGAACTCAGGGCGGCTCACAACATAATAGAAATCAACATTTAAAATTACATGTATATAAAACCCCTTAATTTAAAAAAAAAACAATCATTCAACATACACACAGACATACACTGGCTTGGGGCAAGATGTTAACTGCCCCAGGCCTGCCGGCAGAGGTGTGTTTTAAGTAATTTATGAAAGGTGAAGAGGGTGGGGGCGACACAGATCTCCGGGGAAAATTGGTTCCAGAGGGCCGGGGCCGCAACAGAGAAGGCTCTTCCCCTAGGCCCTGCCAGGCAACACTGTCTGGCTGACGGGACCTGGAGAAGGCCGACTCTGTGGGTCCTAACCGGCTGCTGGGATTCATGGGGCAGCAGACGGTCCCGTAAGTAACCTGGTCCGATGCCATGTAGGGCTTTATAGGTCATAACCAACACTTTGAACTGGGTTCGGATACCAATTGGCAGCCAATGCAGCTCGCGGAGTGATGCCGAAATGTGGGCATTTCTGGGCAAGCCCAACACTGCTCGCACGGCTGCATTCTGCATTACCTGAAGTCTCTGAACGTTTTTCAAAGGTAGCCCCATGTAGTGAGCATTGCAGTAGTCGAGCCTCGAGGTGATAAGGGCATGAGTGACTGTGAGAAGAGACTCCCGGTCCAAATAGGGCCACAACTGGTGCACCAGGTGAACCTGGGCAAATGTCCTCCTCGCCACAGCCGAAAAATGATGTTCCAAATTTAGCTGTGGATCGAGGAGGACGCCCAAGTTGCGGACCTTCTCTGAGGGGGTCAAAAGCTCCCCCCCAGGCTGATGGATGGATAGATTTAATTATCCTTGGGAGGCAAAACCCATAGCCACTCCGTCTTGTCGGGGTTGAGTTTGAGCCTGTTGGCACCCATCCAAACCCTAACAGCCTCCAGACATCGGCACATCACTTCCGCTGCTTCACTGAAATGACACGGGATGGATATTAAAGCTGGGTATCATCAGCATACTGATGATATCTCACCCCGTGTTGTCGGATGATCTCACCCAGTGGTTTCATGTAGATATTAAACAGCAGAGGGGAGAGGACCGATCCCTGAGGGACCCCACAAGGGAGGAAACTAGGGGTCGACCTCTGACCCCCACCAACACCGACTGCGACCGACCAGTGAGATAGGAGGTGAACCACTGCAAAACAATGCCCCCAACCCCCAACCCCTCCAGTCGGTGCAGAAGGATACCATGGTCAATGGTATTGAAAGCCGCTGAGAGGTCAAGTAGCACCAGGATAGTGGAAAATCCCCTATCCCGGGCCCGCCAGAGATCATCCGTCAGCGCGACCAAAGCAGTTTCCGTGGAGTAGCTAAGCCTGAATTCTGACTGTTGAGGGCCCAGATAATCGGCCTCATCCAAGGACCATTGGAGCTGGAGTGACACCACCTTCTCAACAACCTTTCCTATAAAGGGAAGATTGGAGACAGGACGGTAGTTGTTTAATACAGCTGGGTCCAGGGAAGGCTTCTTGAGGAGGGGGCGCACAATTGCCTCCTTGCAGGGAGCCAGAAAGGACCCCTCCCTCAAAGAAGCGTTGACAATCTCCTGAACCCAGCCCCGCGTCACCTCCCTGCTGGCCGAAACCAGCCAGGAGGGGCACGGGTCCAATAAATAGGTGGTGGAACTCACAGCTCCAATGGCCTTGTCCACTTCATCGGGTGCTACCAGGTCAAACTCCTCCCACACAACAGGATCAAGACGAGTCCCTGTCATCTCAACTGACTCATTGTCTGCCGACACTGCATTCCAATTGGAGTCAAGGTCCATCCGAATCTGGGTGCTTTTATCCATGAAAAACTTATTAAAATCCTCAGCACTACCCTGCAAGGGTGCATCAACCCCCCCTTGATTAAGGAGGGAGCGAGTCACCCTAAACAGGGTGGCTGGGCGGGATTCCACAGATGCAATCAAGGCGGAATGATACGCGCATCTTGCCGCCTTGAGCGCCACCTGATAAGTCTTGATATAAGATCTTAATAGTGTTCGGTCAGATTTACTTTTCCTCCATCGCTTCTCTAGGCGTCTCTTTTGGTGCTTCATCCCCCTGAGTTACTCAGTAAACCAAGGAGATCTCCTGGGTCTGCTACCACAGAGAGGTCGCAGCGGCGCAATCCGGTCAAGAGCCCCCTTCGCAGCCATATTCCAGGCCGTAACCAGGGACTCTGACGAACTGTGAATGAGAGAATCTGGTATTTCCCCAAGCGTCCTCTGAAAACTCTCTGGGTCCATCAGACGTCTGGGGCGGAACCACCTAATTGGTTCCGCCTCCCTGCAGAGGAAGATTGGAGCCTTAAAAACAAGCCGTAGCAGAAAATTATCTGACTATGACATAGGCAAGATATCTAAGCCCCTTAAATTCAGATCATTGCTCAACTGTTCTGAGAGGAATACCATGTCGGGAGTATGTCCCCTCTCGTGGGTCGGACCCTGAACTACTTGAGTCAGGTTCATGGTTGCCATGGTGGCCATGAACTCCTGCGCCAACCCAGAGGATTCGCCGAGCGACGGAAGATTCAAGTCCCCCAAGACAACAAGCCTGGGGAACTCAACTGCCAGCCCAGCAACCACCTCAAGTAGCGCAGGCAGGTCTGTTGACACACAGCTGGGAGACAGGTATGCAAGCAACAAGCCCACCTGTACCCCTAGGTCCAACTTCACAAGGAGCGACTCACAACCCGCAATCTCAGAAACAGCGAGTCTGCGTAGGCTAAAGGTCTTCTTGGCTATAATAGCCACTCCCCCCCTCCCTGGGGTCGTGGCTGATGCCATACCTGAAACCCGGCTGGGCACATCTCAGAGAGAGGAACTCCTCCCTCCGGGCCCAGCCAGGTCTCGGTCACACATGCAAGGTCGGCCTCCTCATCCAGGAGAAGATCATGGATGAGGGGAGCTTTATTTACAACCAACCTGGCATTGAGCAGCAACAGCCTGAACCCAGGGTCCGGATTTCACCCATTACCAGTACTTCGGGCTGAACTCACAGGGTCGGAGCAAGGGATCGCTTTTAGACAGCGAGCTCTTGTTCCCTGGGAATGGCCTACCCTGTAGCCCCTGCCATATCTGCCTCTCCCCAGCAAGACCAGTATACTTTGGCCCTCTATCACCCCAGAGCCAGCGTCCCCCTCCCCCTCCGCCTCTGTCGCGCCAGGCAGGCTAGCCAGTCCATCCCATTCATTCCACTCAACCACAGCTCCATCCATATCATTAATTTATCCCACCCACAAAAAAACCGCCCTTTAAACTAGACAAATTAAAACAATAAGCTAACCATCCATTCAACCCGATTCATTCCACAAACATTCAATCCCCCCCACATCATTCAACATCTAACGAATCAATTTAAAATATTTGATAGCATAACTGTATAATTATGATTCCAAGTATTGTCTAATTGCATTTATATTATTTTTAATTCATTTGATAAAATTCTGTGGGTAAATTACAGGTTATGAGAATTGGCACAATAAGTACACTGACAATAACTACAAGGGATTAAAACTCATTAGCCCTTGGATATACACATAGAGACACGTAGACATACACACATAAAGATATTGCCTGGATTAACCAAATGTCCTTGGGAATGGAATTTTTGAGTGACTAAATGCCATCAAGTTGGTGTTAACTTTTGGCAACCACATAGATAGATTCTCTCCAGGAAGCTTTATCATTACCCTAGATGTTTGTTTTTTTTTCTTACATGTCAGCTTAGTAAAGAAATTCAGAAATAAATTTCTGAAGTTTATGTAAGTATCTAGGCTAATAAATGGAGGAATATTTAAATATTTTATTCTAATTTGAAATTTTCTTTCTATGACTCTCTCTACCAAAGGAGTTGTTGCTACATTGATTAAGAAGTTTGATTTCAGTCAAAAAAGCCATACTTAGATTCCTCTCTCAGCCATGAGTAACTTTGTACTAATCACGTGCATCTAGCCCTACCTGCTTCACTGAATTTCTTTCCTAAGGATTCATCCAAAGACAACTTCATATAAACTGATAAAAATGCTATGTATACATATATACTGTTGAATTCCCTAAGATGTTATTTTTAATTCACACTTTATTTGTTTGCCTCAACCTCATTTGCAACTATTTCCAAGAAATATTTCTGGGAGAATGTGTCCTACAGCAACTCAAAATGTTCTAAAAGGATCTTGTTCAAGAGGAACTACAGTTTACAAAACTACATACTTTTATGAAACTCCTATCTTGAACTGTACACTGTCTTAGTAGTATTCCATGAGTTTATCTGCTGAAAAGAATCTTTAAAATACTTGTATTAGAAATAATGCTTTCTATGAAAAGCTTCAGTTTATCTTTAGATGTCACTTAATTGTTAAATATATCATTTCCAGTGTGTTTTCTATTAAGTAACTTTTCTTCCATATGTCATTTTAAAAGATAATTATAATTTATAGTTTCTGACCTTTATGTTATAACTAGAGCTGCCTTATTGGCACTGCAAATCACTGGCTTGAAATATTTCATTTATAGTAATAGTGGATAAGATTTTTTTTTCATATACCATAAGAGCTTTAAATGAATAGACATATTTTATTTGAATGGGCTTGTGACAATTGTGCTTGCAGATTGTTCTCCAACCTTGGCAACATATTTCCTCGTTTTTAGATGTTATAGGTGAACACATCATTTGGTTAGCTCTTTCGCTCATTTCTTTGACAATTATCTTTACACTTTTCTATGAAATAGTAAATAGAATCTATGTAAAGCTATTTTGTTTTATTTCCATCACTTCACTAAGACTTCTGAATGCAAGCCTCTTGCCATATATTTGTTTTTGTATGTAGTATCTTTCCTGCAGTAATGTATGATTTCTGTATCTTAAAAAAGAGAATCCATCCGGTTCCGGTTTGCGGTGGTGCAGTCGAAAGAAGGGAGTCGTCCCTTTACCGATCGAGTTTTGCCCTGTCGGTAGACTCCTTAGAGGGTCGAAAAGATGCTCTGGAGGAGCGTCTTCCATTGAAGAGGCTCTCGGATAGTTGCAGAGGAGTGGCGGCGTCCTCTGTGCACCGAGTATCTCCTTTGAGCCAACAGGGTAAAGATCGGCCAGTAAAATGGCCAATCATTTAGCTGCGCCAACCGCAAGCCACAAGATCAGCTAAGCAAAGGGACCCACATGGAGAACTCGGTGAGACTTTCCTTTTACCTCTATTTTCTTTATGTCTGTGAAAAGTTTTTTTTTCCTTTGGAATTACTCCCTTTTCTGGTGAAGCGGCTTTTTAAATGGGGGAAGAGAAGCACAAAGGATTAAATTTATTTTTGTTTTATTGTTGATTTTATCTTTGGAGATTGGGAGTCTCAAGAAAGTTTTTTTATAATATTTGGAGAATACTGTCTGCTTTTACCTTTATGGTGTCTGGAAGGATTGAACATCTGATTACTTTTTGAGAGACACTCTGACAAATTTATTCATTGAACTTGCTACCTTTTCTTCACTGGAAAAGCTTTTATTTTGTACAAAGGAAAAAGGTGAGGAAACTGGGAGGAGATGGCTGTTGTGATAGTTTTTTACATATAGTCCCCTTTAAAAGGATAAGGATTTGAAAGATAATAAAGATGGAGGAAACCGGTGTAGATATTAGTTATAAATATATTTTGGACAAAATTTTGGAAAATACGGAGAAGATAATTGCCTGTTCAAAGGAGATTTCTTTGTTTCAACAAGGCAAAAGACAAGGATTAAGTGAAACATCAGTTTATACTCAAGAGGTTTGTGCCGTGCTTATCGAGGTGGAAGAAGTAAATCCACAGTTGGACAATCAATTGATTTTGTAAAAAAGATTTGATATCAATGGACAAAGGACTTATGATAAGGAACTGGACGATCTTGTTTCAGAAGGACAAGTTGGTTTGCAGATGCCATTTGAATTTGAGATAGAGAAAAAAACATGGGAAGAAGAGAAACATGTGATTAAAGAGGACAATATAAAAGAAAGGATTTTAAGTGA
Organism: Bothrops alternatus; assembly: GCA_034064705.1. Taxonomy (NCBI): domain Eukaryota; kingdom Metazoa; phylum Chordata; class Lepidosauria; order Squamata; family Viperidae; genus Bothrops; species Bothrops alternatus. Next base: position 6,030,654 of record JARGCV010000081.1, on the reverse strand, counting down.
AATTTACTTAATGTTAAAAGAAAGGGGAAATGATGTTCTGCTACAAATCATTCAGATTAATTGCAACTTTTATACTAATTTAACAAAATGTATAAGGGGAACTTTCTTTTTGGAGGGTATAATGTGGCAGGCGGAGGCCTGATTATGGAAACCTGTTTGGACTAGAAAGAAACCCAGAATAAGATACAAATATTAAATCTGGTTATACTAATGTGGTAAAGGCCTTACAGCAATTTGGATTGAGTTGGACTTGGATTTTGTTAAAAGGGCTTTATATGTTTTTATTATTAGAGATGGTATAATGAGAAAAGAACTGAAATATGGGAAATGATGGAATTAATTATTGGAGATTTGGAGACATAGTGAAAAACAACAGAAGATTGATGAGAAAGAGAAGAATTTATTTTTGGAGTTAATAATGCTTAAATAATAAAAAAAACAATTGGGGCACCTGAATAGTAAATGAATATGTTAGTTTAAGATTAAATATTTGTAAAATTAAGAAAGCATAATACAGGATTTTTGGGATGGATAATGAGTTTGTAAACTGTTATTGATTAATGGAATTCATATAGAGTGACATATTCAATGAAAATTTGTTTTAGAAATGTTTTAATAAGCCTATAATAACATAAATAGACAGAGAATGTTAGTTTATGTTTAATTATATAACTTGGATGAAATGTTATATTAGTGAATGAATTGTTTTAGAAAGATATTGACTTGATTATAATGTTCTTAAGAAATGTAGTTTTATAGATTAAATTTTTTATTAATTAATGTAGTTGATGATTAGATATAGTGATGAATGAATTCATTTGAAAATGTATTAATTTGATTATAATATTCTATATAGATTATTTATTTATTTATTTGTTTAGACTTATATGCCGCCCTTCTCCTCAGACCCAGGGCGGCTCACAACAATAATACAAGTAAAACAAAGCATAAGATCAGTTAAAATTACTACTTAAAATACTATATAAAAACAAGATAATATATAACACTCATACCACACACAATCACAATCAAAGGCCCAGGGGCAGAGTGCAGCTCACACACCCCAAACCTGTCTGCATAGATATGTCTTCAATAGTTTCCGGAAAGCTAGGAGGGAGGAAGCAGTACGAACCTCTGAGGGAAGCTGGTTCCAGAGGGCTGGGGCAGCAACGGAGAAGGCCCTAGCCCTAGGCCCCACCAGATGGCATTGTCTAACAGACGGGACCCGTAGGAGGCCAACCCTATGTGCCCTAACCGGTCGCTGGGATGTTATTGCTTGTTTTTTTTTAAAAAAATAGATCACCATGTTTCCACATGGGTTCTTAAGCTGTGTTGGTGTAAAATGGAAAACTAATAAAAATTGTTTTGAAAAAAAAAAGAGAATCCAACAGAACATTTACAATAGTATGCAGATCACATATGGATTCAGCTAAAAGGATACATGTGCAGGAACCCATGTTTTGTGGGTTTTTCAAGAAGAAACTGTAATATATTTTAATTAAAGAGAAAACTGGAGAAGTAGAGAGTTATCAGCTAAAAGTAGCAGGCACCTTCATCATTAGCAGATAGCACATTTCTTAACAGAAAAGAAATCTTTTTTTTTTCAAAAACGTTAATGAATCCCATTGGAAGAATCAACCAATATGAGAAAAATCAACCAATATTCTTTGTTCCTTAATGTTAGGTACATCCTGACACCAATAAGACCTAATACTGCATCTGCAATGTCCACCTAGAAGCTTATTTTGGACAGCAGACCTCATTACAGAAACAGAAACAAGTCATCCAGATTTTAACTTTCATGATTTTTCTACATTTCTTTATTTTTGTAATATCAAAACATTTATACTGTTTTGTGATATTTTACTGTAGTCCTAATGAAGATATTAACTTTGAGACTTTGTTACAAAGTAGCTGAAAAATGTGTCCAACTATTCAGCCTGTCACTATTCAATTACCTTTCCAATAGATCAGGGGTCCCCAGCCCCTGGTCCGTGGACTGGCATGTTCGCGGCATGCCAGCAAGCAGTCCGTACAAAAAGCAAAGCTCCATCCTCAGGATGCAGGCAGTATTCAAAACCACACCACCTCTGGTCTGCAGAAAACCTTTCTCCATGGCACCGCTCACTAGTGCCCAAAAGGTTGGGAATCTCTGCAATAGACTATATTTCTCTGACTTTTATTTAAGATACAATGAAATATATCTTCATGGAATTTGACAGGACAAATATTTTTAAAATTATGAAGCAAGATCAACCTGTAGTTCTGCAGCATACCTTGTAGAGAATATTGGGGGGGGGGAACCATCCCATTGTTGGTTCACCCCATTTTTCAAGATCAAATATAAATAATTTCTGCCTCATCTAATTTCTGCTCCAAGACAAATAATATGCAAGAACAAAAAAGTTAAAAATAGCTGAGGCATATGCAGAAAATATAATGTGATATTGTACAAAATTCTCTCCTTTTACAGTAAAAAAAGAATAATGCAGTAAATATAATTTTCTGGGTTTTTTAAATGACAGCCAAAGTCTGCAACATAAAAGTAGGTCTGCTGTCTTCTTAATTATAGGACAATATTTACCAAAATAAACTCAAAAGTCAGTTAAAAGATAGCTTTCTGAGAATTATATAAAACAAGAAGCACAAAGGAAATGATAACTTTGGGGAAGTTGGACAAGATTTCAGCAAACTATTATTCACATACGTATACTCACTTTCTGAAAATGCTTATTTTCATGGCAACTTAATGTTACCATGCTCTACTGCACTGGAAATGGAGCATTACAATCCCATAGCAGTATGAAGAATATCTGTATTAGCTAAGCTTTCCAGCCCATGTTCCCGTGTTATGTGCTTCTACTCTGTGGCATTTCACTTCATTACTAAACACATAGAACACCTGTAAATGCAATCACTTTAAACCTTTTTTCTAGTTTAAATTATTTAGCTTTGAAAGGTTATTCATTTATTTATAATCCCTTTGCAGCTATTTTATGCTAAAAAGCATTCTAGATGTTCAAAATAACTAAAATACAATCATTACCAAGATATTTGACTTGAATTGTAATATATTTAAATCATATGACTATTGAGGTTTGTTTAAAAAATAAACAAATTGAGCAAAAGTCATAGAAAAAGCCACATCACTATGTAATGGAAACCTAAAAGAGATGAAACTAGAAAGCCTCAAGCACTAAGGAATTCCTCAATAGGACTGAGTAAACTTCAAAAGGCTCTTTGATGAGTTTCTTATAAAGGGGTCTTTTGAAGTTTCTTCTTAAAGTGAAGTAAAGTGAAGTGAACTGAAGTTGCCAGGCAAGCCATAAGGGTGACACAAAATATACCAACAAAGCAAATAAAGTCAGTTCCGTACCTCAATAAGCAAACTGCATTGCATCCATATAACATTCACATCTCTTCTTTACTTTTGCTTATAACATGGAAATGCCATGAAAAGGTTCACTTTTGTGTGGAGTTCCCCGTCCCCCACAAGTTTCAGAGTGAAACTTCTTTTTCTTTCTAATTTATGCAAATATCTGTAGGAACAGTTGAAGTCTTAATCCCCAAAGATTAGGATGTTCAAGGTTATAACAGCCAAGTTGAATTTACCTAAGAATCAAAGATCATGATATGCCTATTATGAATGGTTTTGAAAACATGTTCTGCTTAACTGAAACTACCAAACTAGATGCCAGTTTGAGTGCTTTCATCTAAAATTTGTTAATCCTAGTTAACCGAGCACTGAATAGTACAGTACTCAGTGGATAAAAATACTTTGGATGCAGTATGGGTATATGCTGGCAGCTCCAGTCACTTCTTTTCTTGGGTTTATACAATAGCTATTGGGTCCCAGGAAAATTAGCCTGAATTCAGGAGGCAGTACAGCTGTGGTAACAATATAAAAGAATATGCATTTAATTAATTTGTATTAATCCCTGAATGCAATGCACATTTTCCTAACATGTGAATCCAGGAAAAGATGTGGCTCCTTGAAAGAGTTGCCAAGTATAACAAAATGCCCATGTATAACTCTATTTTAGCCTTCTAGTTCAAATATTAGATTCATATTAAAATTGCAATTTTATAGGCATTGTTTTTCAAAAATAATTTTAATAGTAATGGAACAACATGAGCATAACCATATTATCTGGGTCAAAAAGTCTCAATTATTATTATTGCATGAAAACTCATCAAATGAAATTATGCTAGCTCAAACTTTCGAATTGCCACAATAAAATGTGTAAAAAAGAATATGACTGTTGAAACTTGACCCTAAACAGGACTGTATTGAATTATAAATAATGATACTATAACCAGCTCAGCAGAGATATAGGACTTTTCTGGACTACTGAGCTGTAGTGCTCTTTATTCCTCTTTAAATAAGTTGAATGTCAGAACCATGACATTTGCTGTCTTTGGTACATATTGATGCCTATTCTGCCATGGTTGCATCTACTTCTAGTTACTACCAGTAACCTGAATAGTCTCCAAGATAATATAGGCCAAAGGTTTTATATACCTATAGAAGCTACAGATGTTAATGGAAGAAAATACTACTGAAAAATGGATAATATTGTATGAAGTGGGATCAAATGAACAGAAAGTCAGGGAGACATGGCAGGAAAAAGCATGTGTTATGTGTTCATGTGAAAGTGGAAATATGCTTAGTTGTATCTCTGTAACATACATATTTTTAGTTACAAAATAGTTACATAATGATAATTATGTTTTAAATTATCTTACTATATACTGTTTTTATGTTTTTATGTTTTATTGTATACTGTACAATTCCCTCTGTGGAGATGGGTAATATTAACATGTGATAAATAAAAATTAATTAATTAATTAATGAGACAGAGAGAGAGAGAGAGAGAGAGAGAGAAGGCAACAGAGAATCATAACTGCCCATTCTTACCTTTTGTTTATCTACCTATGCTTATTTGCCTGTACAGAACTAAAATTATAAAATAAATATCTACCTGGAATAAAAAGAAAGAAATAGAAACACCACATATTTCAAGAAGTTGATAATTGTCAATATTCTAAGAGTATACATAAAGTAAGAATAATTTTACAGGTACAGTTTTATTCTGTGCATAAATATTTTGGATGGTAGTACATTAACAAAGATATTGTGATTAAATAAACCAATCAAATTCTTTCAACAGTCTTTGTGGGGAAAAAATACCAGAATGTTGTAGGGATGGGAAGGAAGATGAAAAAGATGGATACTGCTTTTGACTAATGTTTCTAATTTCTATTTCTGACAAAACTTTTGTCAGTCTATATAAAATAAATTATCAGAGACTTTGTCCTCATTTTCACAATAATTTGAGGTTATAAATCTCTGGCAGTAGCATTCAGGATCATCACTTTTGTACTGAATTCTCAACCACATATGTGCAGATCCAGTGAGTGTTCAGTTTCATGTTTCCAGTAATGTGCTTTCTTTTTATGCTTGAGTCAACAGGATAGTGTGCCTATAAAATTATTTACTTTTACTATGCCTTGGCATTGGATCCAGTGTTTATGCCTTCACACACTATAACCTGGTATACTTTCAGGACACTGAATTCTTGCACTTCCTACTATTTCGTACTTTTCCTAGATTGGAAAATCATCTGCTCTTTTAGCCTCTGTATTTTACTAGATAAACTGATATCTCTCTGGAAGCACTTTGCAGTGCTTTCATATTGTACTAGACATTAGGCATTCTTTATACAGACCAAGGTTCTAAAAATACACAAAGTTCTAGCTGTATGAAAATCAACTTTTCAATATTCTTATTTATAAAATTTTGAAAACACTACCATGATTTCCAGACTCTGGAAAAAGAAAAATATCTCAATGAAAGACAACCCTAACTATAAATTATTCATGCTCAATTTACTTGTTCACTATCTGATTAAATACACTGAAATACAATGTAATATATATAAGATGAACAATGTGTGTGTGCATTTGCCTGTTTCCTGCTAAAATGTGCAAGTAAGCAAATTTGTCCATTTAATTAAACTTTGCTCAATTTTTTTATGATGTGCTGATCAGAATATGCCATTAATATTATGGGGCAAAAAAGTGGTAGTTTTAGAAATAAAACATCATGCTCTTGTCTTTCACTCTATATTTGGGTAATTGAAAGGCAAACTCTTTCTAGAATAAGCTTGACTTCAGGCTTATTGTTCTTGGCAATAACACAAAACTGGCTTGCCATTACCATCTTCCAAAAGCCTCTAGAAAACACTTTTTAAGAGTGCTATTCTATATCTCTGAATATCCTGAAAAATTGCTTGTTCTTAAAAAATAGCTATAACATTTCAAATCATCTCAGTATCAGTAGGGGGAAAAATCAATATGAAATAATTTTTCATGAATATTTCAATCAAGGATTTTGAGTATCTGAGTAATTTACATTCAATTATTATGAAAATTATCTTCGAGAAACTGTAAGATAGAATGTATCTAACTTTCATATATGGTTGCAAATAAAATAAAATCTATAGAACTATAAATTTTGTTAAATATTTACACATTATATAGATATATTAGCATGGAATCACTAGGTGACATCATCTTTTGGCATTGAGTTAGATATCATCAGAATTAGGCTCAAATGTAGCAAGATCAAGAGGCTGTTTAGTCTGATTATTTTCCATCTTTTCTTCTGTATAGCATTGCATACAGGTTTATAATTTTATTTGCCTTCTTGATTCATAGTTCTTGCTCAAAATGCAGGTAGAAACCATGGTTAAGAAGTTATTTTGTACCTATACAAAGATCAAAAGGCCCTATTCATGACTGGTCATGCCCTAGTCACTTCATATTTGGTTATTGCAACATACATGCATATATGTAAGTCTCCAATAAGACTACTTGAAAATGACAGCTGATCTAGAATGCACTGAAAATAATTATAGGCACACTTCATTACACCTGTCAAACACAAGGCCCGGGGGCCAGATGCGGCCTGCGAAGTGATTTCATGTGGCCTGCGAACCCATCCTGAAAACAGTGAGGGAATGGCCCCCTTTGCCTTGGCCCTGGCCCAGGCTGGCTGGGAGCCAATGTACAATTTTGTGGTGGCCATCTATGCTGAAACGCATTCAGTCTTAGCTCCACAAGACCATCTGGAAACAGTGAGGAACCAGCCCCTGCCACTTTGCCCCCCACCCCCTGGGTGCATGCTGGGGAGGTGTTACCCTTTGTGAGGAATGAAGAAATGCACCATCGCCTGGAAGTGGCCAGCAAATGGTCCTCACCTACTTCACATATTTGGCTTGATGGGCTCTGGGGGAGGGGTTTCGGCAGGCAGCGGGGTGCTTTCCTCACAGAGCCGAGAGGCTGAGCCAGGTGGTGTGAAACTGATGAGAAGTGCAATGCTGCCTAGCCCCCAGCCTGCCCAGTTTCGGCAGGCAGCAAGGTGCAAAGCTGGCAAGCTTCACACTGCCTGGCTCAACCTCTTGGCACTGTGAGGAGAGTGCCCCTCTGCCTGCCAAGACCAGGCAGGCTGGGGGCTGGGCAGCATCACACTTATTTTCAGATTCATGCCATTTGGCTCAGCCTCTTGGCGCTGTGAGGAGAGTGCCCTGCTGCTTGCTGAAACCAGGCAGGCTGGGGGCTGGGTGGCCTTGTGCAGGTAACATTGACTCTGACGCTGCTCATGGTATCCGCTCCCCTAGAGCCCACCAAGCCAGATATGTGAAGTAGGTGAGGACCATGTGCTGGCCACTTGCAGGCGATGGTGCATTTCTTCATTCCTCACAAAGGGTGACACCTCCCCAGCTGCGTTTCTTGCCTGTTTTTCTTCCTCCCTCATCTCAAATATTTTTCCACCACTCTGTACTTAGGAAGGAAGAAAGGAAAGAAGGAAAGAAGGAGAGGGAGGGTCTGAGGGAAGTCCTACCTTAGTCCTGCCCTGCTGCCCTTTTACCATCCCTTTGCCCCCTCCTCTTGGCCTATCCTATTGCTAAGGAAGCTTTGGATACAAAGCTGGGTCTCCACCCATGGAGAGGGAATGGGCCTCCCTCTGACTTTGCCCTCATATCCATCATGAGCAACCTGGCTAAGGAGAGCAAGCACAGCAGCAGCAGCCTTCAGGAGGAGGTAAATGCAGCTGGGCACCCCTTGGGGAAGTGGGGCTGGGATTGGTGCCACAGGTGTTTGAGGGCCAGGCTGGGCATTTGACCTCTGCTGCCCAGGGCTCTGGGCAGCCCGCACCACTCTCCAGCTCCCTGCATGGTCTGAGAGGAACAATGAGGTTCCTCCAGTGGACCATGCCTTGCCACTTACCCTGGTCCAACCCCTTCTGCCAGAGACCTCAGATCTGTCCCACTCCTGCCCAGGCCCCCACAGGCACCCTTGACATGAATGATGTAGAACTGGCCATGCCCACCCAATAGGCCACACCATCCACGCCCACCCAGTAGGCTGCACCCACCCTGGCCAGACCCACATGGCCCCCCGAGGACAACTACAATGCTGATGCGGCCCTCAATGAAACTGAGTTTGACACCCCTGCCCTAGGCTGGATTGTTGGAATTCTTCATGGCACAGACTGTACATTTTCAATTACTTCTGTCCATCTAAAAATATCTTGTAAGGCTGGTATGCTCTAGGACCCATCATCCAAGCATTCCCATTCTAAGTTATTATTTTTTATTTTTTATTTTTTATTAGCCATTCTGAATCTCATGTTAAACAGTCAAGCATATAAAATAAATGAATAAATGAATGATCAAGGAAACAAACATTGAATGGGTAAGATGACCCCAAAAGTAGCTGATGGACACAAGACAAACTGTACTGATAAATGTGAATTTCCTGAATAGGACAAATAGGGACAATTTCAGTATTAATAATACACACATCATATAAGATCTATGCTTATTTTCTGTTTTTGTTAATAAGCTTGAAGGAATAGCCAGCAGCCTAATAGTATTTGCATGTCATAGTGATTTATGAAACTAGATAAATCATATGAGAAGATCCACAGAGATTAGAAAGCAAGACACAAAATCAGAGCATGGGGTTATAGCTATAAAACTGCAGATAACATGAGAGCAAATAGTCTTTGTCTTGACCTTCTGCACAGGGATAATTTTGCCTACTGTGCATAGCTTGGTGTCCTGATTTATAGCAGCAAGTGCAGTAATGCAGAAAACTGACTGAAAATGTTTGGAATATAAGGTTAAATAGCCTCTTGCTACTGTATATAACTTATATTGTTTTAACCATTTTACATCTTTTAAAATCGTATTATTAATGTGTTCCCTACTCTTCGGTTTCTTTCTTTCTTTAAAACTTTTTAATGTCTCATTTTCTTAAACCAATATATGGTAACTTTAAAATTTTATTGTTTAAACTCAATAATTATTTTCATTTGGTTCATTTTCTGTTTAATGTAAATGTGTAAAGAAATAAAAATAATAATAATAAAGTCCAAGAAAGAAACCAAAAGACCAGAGCACAACCAGCAGTCAACCCTAGATAAGCACTAGATTAACACTTTAAGCAATAAATCAAGACAAAAATCAATACCCTAATCAAGAAACTATCAAGGACAAAACCAAAGAGCTACTATATGTAAACAGGGATCAAATTCCATACTCACTTGCACTGATGATGTTACTTAGTTGGATAATGAAACATCTGCAAGAGAACAAACAAGCTCAGAGAGCATCAAGGACTCTACAGGCAAACAAGAAATAACTTAGCATGTTGCATAGATTTTTTGTTATATACTGCTTTCAAGATTGTGGCATATTTAAAAACATTAAGGAACTTCATTCTTTGATATAACAGAATTTATAAAGTTGACAATGTCATCCTCACAACTCTACACAGCTAACCATGTATATTAAAATCAACATTTTGATAGGAGATTGCTGAAGAAAACATCTTGGTACCTACTTATACAATAATTATATATTATTATAATGCATTTTAAATAAAACAAAGATTAAAGATATATATGTATGTATGTATGTATGTATGTATGTATGTATGTATGTATGTATGTAGGTCTTTGGTTTTTCGGGTCTTTTCCTGTGTAAGATTGAGAGTATCTTGGCGACGTTTCGATGAGGTCCCACTCATCATCTTCAGGCTGGAGTCTTCGGCTTCATGCTTGTGCGAGCAAAGTGTGATCAGAGCTGCCGTCTCTCTATAAATATTGGTGGGGGTGTGTGGAGTGCTGGCTTAGTTGCTGTAGGTGGGTTGGTTGGTTGTGTTGGAGCCATTATTTGTGGATTGTTCGGCTGTTTTGTAACATCCTGAGTAGCTGAGGTGCTGGCTGTGTGACCATTAGTCTTTTGTGTTGTAACCACCTGGGTAATGGGCTGTATGATAACATCCTGAGATCTAGTGTAGTGATATCCTGAGTTCTGTGTTGCAACATCCTGGGTGGTTGGCTGTGTTCTAACATCCTGAGCTTTAGCATTGTAACCTCCTGAGTTCTGTGATGTGATGTCCGGAGCAGAAGGCTGTGATGTAACATGCCAGGCTTTGGTTTGGCTCTGAGTTTGCAGTCTAGCTCTGTGTTCATGGCGTGTGTCCGTTTGCTTTGTGTTGGGGTAAGAGGGGGGTGCAGCAGCTGGTGATATCGTCATGGTTTGGCTTCTGGATGGTGGTTGTATTTCGTCTGAGGGATGGGTTTGGGCTTGGGTTTGGGTCTGGTGAGGGTGAATGGTGGTGGCATACTGTGTTGTTCTGGGTCTGGGAGTCAGTTTTCGTGGCTAGGACTCATTTGTTGATTAGGGTTAGTTTCCAGATGTCTGGTAGGTGGGAGGTATCATCACATTTATTCATGTTGTGGGGGTGTTTTGATGGCTTCCATAATTATTCTCTTGTTGTAGTGTTCAGTTTTCGAGATTAGTTTGGTTCCTTCAAAATCAATTTCATGTCCTGTAGCTTTAAGGTGCTGGAAGAGGGAGGAAGTTTTTTCTTCTTTTCTGACTGCGTTCTTGTGTTCTGCGATGCGTGCATTTATTCTCCTATTAGTTTGTCCAATGTATGTGGCTGGGCAGATTTTGCATGGTATTTCATAGACTCCTTGGTTTTCTTTCTGGATCATGTCTTTGGGGTTTCTTAAGATGTTGACTATTTTTTGGTTGGTGCCGAAGGCTGTCTTGATATTGTGTTTGTGGAGAATTTTGCTGATTTTATCTGTGGTGCCTTTGATGTAGGGGAGGAGAGCAATGTCATTGTACTGTTATATGTCTCGGTTCTTGGGGGGAGGTGTTTCCCTTTGGATTAGGTTGGTAATTGTATTTCTTGGAATCCATTGGAGATTAATACGTTTGTGAGAGTATATAATTCAGTTTTCAGGTGGTCTTTGTCAGCTAGGTGTTTGGTTCTGGACATGAGGATCTTGGCTACAGAGTTGATCTGTGCAGGGTGGTGGTGGGATTGTGCATTTAAGTAGCGGTTGGTGTTTTTTTTTTCCGGTAGATGGTGTGTCCTAGGGAGCCATTGGTTTTTTTGTAGATTAGGACTTCCAGAAAGGGGAGTTGGTTGTTAGCTTCCATTTCCATCATGAATTGTATTTTGGGGTGTAGGCTGTTGAGATGTGTGAGGAAGTTGTCCAGTTTTTCTTTCCGTGTGGCCAAATTACAAAAGTGTCATCTACATATCTGAGCCAGAGTTTGGGTTTGTGTTCAGATTTATCTAAGGCGTTGGTTTCGAAGTGTTCCGTGTATAGGTTTGCGATGATGGGTGAGAGGGGTGATCCCATAGGTGCTCCTTCTATCTGTTTGTATCTTTGTCCATTGTGGATGAAGTATATGTTGATTAGGCAGTGGTTGGTCAGATCTAGGATGTGCTTAGGGGGGTTGTATTTGTTTTGGATAGCTGTCAAGGCTTCTTTCATAGGCACTTGGGTGAAGAGGGATGTGACATCGAAGCTCACGAGTAGGTTGCTGGGTTGTAGGTTTTATTTCTTTATTGTTTCTATGAAGTGGAGTGAGTTTTGTACGTGTGAGGAGATGGATTCTGTATAGGGATGAAGTTGTTTGGTGAGAAATTTGACAAGATTCTGTAGAGGTGAGCCTATGGAGCTGACTATGGGTCTGAGTGGTGTTCCTTCTTTGTGAATCTTGGGGAGGCTATAGAGCTTGGGGCAATCTGGATGATTTCTCTCTGGGGATGATTCTTTGCTGGATCTCTTCACTGATGGGAGAGGCTTTTATTTTAGATTTGGTGTTTTTTTTCAGGTAGGTGGTGGGGTCTGTGTTTAGAGGTTTGTAAGTAGGGTCTTGGAGTAAGTTGGATAGTTTGGCTTGGTAGTCTGATGTGTTCATCCCTACCATGGCGTTACCTTTGTCTGCTGGGAGAATGATTATGTTGTTGTCTTTCCTCAGGTTGGTGAGTGCTTTTTGTTCTTCTTTATGTAAGTTGCTTCTAGGTGGATTGCTGGAGAGGAGGATGTTGGTGACTTCAAGTCTGATTTTATTGGCTTCATCTGGGTTGATTTTGGTTAGGGTAGCTTCAATTCCACATATGATGTTTTCAGTGGTGATGCGTTTGGGGGTGACTGCAATGTTGAATCCTTTGGAAACATTGGTTTCTGCTGTGATGAGGGTCCTGTCTGATATGTTGTGTACTGTTCATTTCATGAGTTGCTGTGGAGGGGGGTTGGACTTTTGGCGATTTTCTAGTCTGTGGAGTTTGTTGGTGTGTGTGTCTGTCTTGTGGGAGGTTTCTATTTCGGCTCTCCAGAGGGCTAGTTGTTTGGATTTGTCCCAGAGTGCTGGGTGGATTTTGTTGCTGAGTTTGAGGTGAAGAGTGAGTAGGTCCCTATTGGTTTGGTCTAGTAGGAATCTTTTCCTCTGGAGTTCGTTTCTGATTAGGGCTAATTCAGTTCTTTTCAGGATCCTTTCAGTGGCTGAGGTTTTGGAATGGAATTTTAGTTGGAAGCAAGTGGGGATCACGTTTTTGTCTTGGCAGTTGTGTAGGAATGTGAGATCACATAAGATGGTGGCTCTTCAGACTTTGAGTTTTTCATAGGTCCTGGTGAGCAGGAAGGTTTCCTCCCCATAGAGGTAAGATATTTGTTTTCATAGATTTTCACTGGTATGCAGCTCTTGGCATACTCGGGTCTTTTCCCATGTAAGATTGAGAGTATCTTGGTGACTCACCAACCTGAGGAAAGACAACAACATAATCATACTCCCAGCAGACAAAGGTAACGCCACAGTAGTGATGAACACTACCACAAACACAATATCAAGACAGCCTTCAACACCAACCAAAAAATAGCCAACATCTTAAGAAACCCCAAAGACATGATCCAGAAAGAAAACCAAGGAGTCTATGAAATACCATGCAAAATCTGCCCAGCCACATACATTGGACAAACTAATAGGAGAATAAATGCATGCATCGCAGAACACAAGAACGCAGTCAGAAAAGAAGAAAAAACTTCCTCCCTCTTCCAGCACCTTAAAGCTACAGGACATGAAATTGATTTTGAAGGAACCAAACTAATCTCCAAAACTGAACACCACTACAAGAGAATAATTATGGAAACCATCAAAATAGAGAAACACCCCCACAACATGAATAAACGTGATGATACCTCCCACCTACCAGACATCTGGAAACTTCCCCTAATCAACAAATGAGTCCTAGCCACAAAAACTGACTCTGGACCCAGAACAACACAGTACGCCACCACCATTCACCCTCACCAGACCCAAACCCAAGCCCAAACCTATCCCTCAGACGAAATGCAACCACCTTCCAGAAGCCAAACCACGACAACATTACCAGCTGCTGCACCCCCCCCACCCTGACACAAAGCAAACGGACACACGCCATGAACACAGAGCTAGACCACAAACTTGGAGCCAAACCAAAGCCTGGCATGTTACATCACAGCCTTCTGCTCTGGACATCACATCACAGAACTCAGGAAGTTACAATGCTAATGCTCAGGATGTTACAACACAGCCAACCACCCAGGATATTGCAACACAGAACTCAGGATATCACTACACTAGATCTCAGGATGTTACCACACAGTCCATTACACAGGTGGTTACAACACAAAAGACTAATGGTCACACAGCCAGCACCTCAGCTATTTAGGATTTTACAAAACAGCCGAACAATCCACAAACAATGGCTCCAACACAACCAACCAACCCACCTACAGCAACTAAGCCAGCACTCCACACACCCCCATCAATATTTATAGAGAGACTGCAGCTCCGGTCACACTTTGCTCACACAAGCACAAAGCCTGAAGACCCCAGCCTGAGGATGATGAGTGGGACCTCGTCAAAATGTCGCCAAGATACTCTCAATCTTACACAGGAAAAGACCCGAATATGCCAAAACGTGCATATGGTGAAAATCTACAAAAACAAATATATATATTAGTGTGATGCCCAACTTGTCTAGAAATAAAATACTATATATTATTGTCTACCACTATATGATTTCATATTCAGTTTATAAGGATATTTATGTAATACCAATGGAACTGTATATATAGCAATATCAGTAACCTATAAATATTACTTATTATATCATAATCAGTTTTGGTTTTGACTGGTTGAGGTGGCAGTGGGGGATAAATCAGCTGTACTGAATAAAACAGCAGACTAGAAAAATTCCTGAGTCTTGCAGGATTTTAAAGGCTAACCAATTTATTAACATACGATATATAATATCCTGATCCTTTTCACCTGAAGTAGTTGAGATGAGGAAACAAATTTTAGAAATGTGTTTGATAATTAAAATTACTTCATTTATAAGGCCTCAAATCACTTTAAAACCAGAAATGTTTTCAGCACTATCTGTAATAATGTGCTTCCTCATTTTCTACAATTTATGAAAATTCAGCTCTTTAAACTTCAGCCCTTCATAATACAGACACTCAGTTAAATAAGTAAATGGTCATTAAAATAAAACATTTATATCAAGCAATTAGATAAAGTAATATTGCCCTCAGCGAAGACAATATTTACCATTATAGGAAAGAGTTGTCATGTCAGCCAGTATAATTCTAATGGTAATAAAGCATTATTTCTGTATTATTTTTATCTACTAATTATTATTATACAGTTATGCAAATTCTTCTTGACTTACATTTTTTCAGCAATTTTTACACTTCTGGATTAAATGAGATTAGTAGATTATTACACAGTGAAATGTATTCTTAAGAGTGGTGGTAAAAGACCTATGAAATGTAATGAAAAATTATTTGTTACTGTGGACGTTATGCTACAATATCAATTTATACATGTTTAGAAACTACTGGAAAAAGTTTGTGTGCTATGAGATAAAATGGAAGTTATTCAGGAAACATTGACACTTAAAAGAATAGCTGACAATATTTGGCAAGATTCTAGTTCTAGTCTGAATACAGCTGAATCAAAAGTTAAAAATCAGAAAGTGTTGGTACGGTATGTAATCTGAGATCAGTTGATCACAGCTAGATGACTTCTATCTGGCATGTAGATAAAAGAATGAGAAAAAGTCTGTGAAAGTAAATAGTTATACTTGTTGACATCAAAATGAAAACCTAAGGCCTTTTCCCACAGCAACACTAATGTTCTATATTCTCTAGTCACAGCATAAAATGACCTTCCTGTTTTGTTTTGTAAGAAATCAGTATTCCCCCCAGAGAAGGAAATATTTGGGGGGGGATATTAAAAAAAGAAAGAATATTATATTTCCCCAAAAGGAATAATAGAGAAAAAATCTTAAAAGGCTTTTCTGACCAGTCTGCCTCAGACAGAAACTGACCAGGCTAGTTTTTTTATAAATGCAGATTTGATAATCCTATTCAGAAAGACTGGGCCACCTATTCATAAGCAAAATGCCTTCAGCCACAGCCCCAAAGAAGGTTTGAGCAGATGGGATTAGAAAAATAAAGACTCCAAGGACAGGAACATGACCTTTAGAACATAATAGGAATAACCCACCATCATTAGAATACCAAAAGGGCACACTCAAGCGCAGGTCAAAGTACATTGCACAGTGGTCAAGTCCCAGCTGAAAAAGCCCAATCAAGCAAAACAGCAGAATCACTGCTTTCTCAAATGTAAACTTTTATTGGACAACAATCAAACTGGCATAATTTACTCATGGTGGGCTACAAACCAGGCATCACTTTGCAGTTTTGCTTTAGCTGCTGCATAAATGCATCAATGGCAGATGAGCCCCTCTTTTTCTCTTGCCACCTTGTGAGGCTTACAACTTGTGAGGCTCATTGTGTATCAGGGACAACAGAACTCACAACCTCCTGCTGAGTACTACTGTATTGGGGAATGAGGGATAGGGCTCCAGCCATGAAATTCTTCCCCTCCAGGATGCATTTCAGCTCAAAATTGAAACTTTTAAAATACTACATCTACCTGGCTTGCTTAGGAGAAAGCTTACAAGGGGTTTTCAGGGCTTCCAATTTTTTGTGATCAATCCACACTTTGAAAGGGACCTGACTCCCTTCCAGGAACTGCCTCCAAGTTAAAAGCACCGACGCACTGCAAAAGCCTCTTTCTACCACACCACCCATCTCTGCTCCGCTCCATTTGGTTTAGCTTGGGAGATGTGTACACGCAGGGCTGTAAGTTCCCCTCCCCATTGTGCTGGAGAAGGACGGCTCTGACAGACACATCGCTGGCATCTGCCTGGATCATTAATGCTTTAGCACTGGATGCTTTAGCACTGGCTCAGTGGCAAATTAGTCCCTTCAGTTTCTCAAATACTGCTTGACATTCCATCATCCAGTTCAGGGGCTGATTCGGCTGGGGTTTGTCTTCCCCCTTTCCCGTTTTTAAAAGCTCAGTGATTGGCAGGGCAATATTGGCAAAAGAAGTTATGAACTGCCTGTAGAAGTTCGCAAAACCTAGGAAACTTTGCATCTGCTTGAGGGTACGGGGGGCCTGTAATTCTAAAATGGATTTCCCCTTTCCTGGTCGATTTCTATTCCCTCACAAAACACTTGATAGCCCAAGTACTTGAGCTTAGACTTGTGAAACGTGCATTTTGACAGCTTGGCATACAGTTTAGCATACAGCAACTTTTTCAGCATGTGTTGCAGAAGTTTCATATGCTCATCCATGGTCTTGGTGTAGATGAGGATGTCATCAAGATACACTAGAACTCCCTTATAAAGATGTTTATGCAGCACTTCATTTATGAGTTGCATGAACACAGTACCCCCTCCCCCAGTCCAAAAGGCATCACCTTGAACTGGTAGCTACCAAGGGGGCAATTGAACACTGTTTTCCACTCATCACCTTCCTTAATCCTCACCTGGTAATATGTCTCTCACAAGTCCAACTTAGTGAAGATCTTCCCCTTGGCCAAATGCACTAACATGTCCTTTAGAAGGGGAAAGGGGTACATATTTTCCACACACACCCCATTAATCCCACGAAAATCCATGCACAATCTCAGTGACCCATCTTTCTTTTCCTTGAAAGTATGGGGGCTGCAACTCAGGATTTTGCTGCTTGAATGAACCCCCTCACCAAGTTTTTGTCAATATACTCTCTCAGTTCCTTCATAAGATTTCAATATCACAGTTCGTGGGGTAGGACATCACATTCCCTCTTGCTGAACACCTCCATGAGGTCTAACTATTCCCTCAGGATGGATTGCTTCTCCTTCCCTTCCTCTGATGCTCTCTTGCTGCACTCAGTAGGCCTTCCTTCTCCTACTAATCCCCAAGTTGTTCTTCTAACTTGCCTGGGGGGTTCCAGGGCCCCTTCCCTAAAGTCATTCTTCTTGTGGCTCGCTCCCAATAGATTCTGTGATCCCATATTGGCTAGCCAAAATAGGCCAGGATCATGTCCTCTGCCATCCTTAAACCAAATAGTCTCTAGGTGCTTCCCCAGAGTCAGGTAAGACTGACTCTGCCTCCTATCAGCAAGCCATCAACTTGTTCAAACTTCATGGACTTCTTAAGCATCCTCATGTGCAGTCCTAATTTCTGCACCATGGCCTGACTAATTAGGCAATGAGAGCTATCAGAGTCTATGAGGGTTTTTACCATTCCCTTTGACCCTCAGGGGTCACCACCCAAGGGCTTCACACTTCCACCACTCTAGCCCTCAGCCTTCCTCAGGCTGGGGGCAGTACAATCAGAGTTCAGCTTCAATGGCTCTCCATAGCTCCTCTCTCCAGTTCTCCACTTTGGGCCAGTTGAACATTGCTACTCCACCCATCCCCTCTGGAGCTGGCCCCCTCCATTCAACTCACGCTTTGGGTCTTATCAAGGCTAGTGGGGTTACGAAGCCACCCTCAGCCCCAGTTAGAGTCCCACTGATTGATCCCGACCTGGCTCTAGGCAGCTTCTCCATCTTGGCCATCTTCTCCTGAGTCTTCACCCCCTCTGGAGGTTGTCAGAGGGATGTAAGTGCCAAGGACCCCTCAACAGAATTGGATTTGTTTAGAAAGATAGCTTAATGTCATGTCCTGGCTGAAAAAGCCCAGTCAAGCAAAACACCAGAGTCTTCTCTATTGGACAAGAATCAAACTGGCATAATTGAATTAAAGCTAGCTCTGAGGAAATGGAGGGAAGCAGATACTTAAAAGAGTAAAATCCTCCCCCTCCCCTCTCTGACAGTTCAGGCCACATTGTCCAATGCATCTTCTGATAATTATTATGAGAAGAACTTCAGTTCGCCAAAACAACTCAACAGCTCTCAGCTCTCACAGTGATAAGAGACACCCAATCAGAACTTGACTTATCAGCTGTTTGATAGTTTGATAGGCAGTAGGAAAATAGATAAAAATTCTTAAACAAGAAGAGCACAAGAAGGATGTAGGAAAACAAAAATCAGTCCACTGAGAATGTATGATATTACAAGACATGACAAGAATGACAGACACAATACATCAGTATTCTCCTGTTGTATCTGGCCCTTCTCAGCTCAGTAAACTCCACATAAATATTTCTTTAAGAGTTTTATTTAACACATTTCAAGTGATTCACTTCAAAGCAAGCTGCTGGCATTTTGTTGGCCGGAACGGCCAAGTCTGATTTATTTACATTCAGATTAAACATGCTCTTCCCCCTTCCAATTAACTCACTCTTTATCTCTCATGTTGTCCAAGATCTCATTAATCTTCCGTACATTCCAAAAACACCAGAAAACTGAGTTCAAACGAACTGCTCAAGGTATCAGGCTACTCCTTGATTAACGTTGCTCGTGACAAAGAATTAGTCCCTTCTTCACCTTCTAATATAGTTTCCGATACGTCACTTCCCCCATTACTTCCTTTTTCCACGTAACTGACACCTCTGCCTATCAAACCTTCGGAATCTCGGATCAAGCCATATATTGTCCTGTTCCAAATCTGACTCATCACTTTGAGAGTCTGACTCAGACTGCATACAAATCTCCTCACTGTCTGGCTCAGCTGCCGGGAGGGGAAAATACCCAGAGGGGCCTGGTTGTGCTTCGTCATCCTCTGATATGTCCCCAGCCGGTCTAGAGACACCCACAACATCTCCCAGTTTAGGGAAGAAAAAAGCAGTCTAGGCAGGCTTATGCCAAATGCTGACATGAAATAACAATCTTATTTCTTTCACATGATGGAAGTATTGAATATACTAGTAAATACACATAATTCGAACCTGATGGAAATTGTAATTAACGTTTCTTTTAGATTTAGAATTGTAATTATTTAATTTTCATCCAGCCAGACAGAAAAATGTACACATTTTAATCAAACAGAAAACCTAGTCTCTTCTGCAAGTAGAGCCATGCAAAAACTCCTGTTGGCAGAAACAAATAATGTGATCAATGGTGCTGGAACCATCCACACACACGGGACTATCTTTGGTAGTTTAAACTGATCTTATGTGTAGTTTTTTAAATGCAGATCTTGTGGAGTTTTTTTTTTTCAAAAAAAGTCTAAACCAGTGTTTATGAGGAACCCTTGAAAGATTCAATGAGTGTTTCAGGAATTGCCAATCAATTTGTATGCAGGGAACTGCATTTGTGGAAAACAGGTGCCTGATGATTTGGCCCAGGGCAAAATGATTGTGGAAAGCAGAACTCAATCACAAGAAGGAAGATGCTGTACGTGCAGTAACCTAAACTAGACAAAAGGAAATGGGGAAATCCTAGCTCCATAGTAGGTCAACTACATAATCTATAAGAATTCTAGATTAGAACCCCAGAAAAAGTGTTATTAGAACATTTGAAAACACTGTTTTAAGGGCGGGACAACTAAAGATGACTTTAACTGTACAGCAAAAGGCCAGAAATCAAGTAAAAACAACATCATGAGCACATTTCCTTTTTTAAAAAAAATGACACAGAAGAATAAGCCTAAGAATCCAGTTTAAGCGAAAAAAGGAAAGAATCACACCTAAAATAACTCAAAAACAGAATGAAATCAAATGGAAGAGAGATCAAAGGCTTCACTAATTATATCTTCTTGAACCTGATAATCCTGTTATTTTATCATGCAGAGTCTTGATCTTTTTTTAAGATAATTCTGATTTACATTCTATTTTCCCCACCCTCACTCTTTCATGTGATCAGCTTGTTCACTGATTACTATGAGCTCCTTCTGACAGAAAAAAAAAACCCTGTGATGGGAGCAATCAGCATTTCTGTTATGCATCAAAGAACAAAACCATAGTAATTTGAATCTTCTTTTTAAAAGAAAGATTCATGGGCAATTTATATTTACAGAGAAGTAGAGAACCATGGGTCCAAAACTATGGGTTAGCAGACCCTGAGAAAGTAACTGGAATCAGAATTTTGTATTTATCACACCAATATAGAATGTAAAATTGACAGGATTTTTTTTCCCTGAGTGCATGCTTCAATATATCAGATATATATAAAACAGATTCATAGTAATGTATATAGATGTAATCCCATTTTCATATATTAGAAATCATGAAGGAACAAAATTGCACTCACCCACAATTTTAAGGACAATAGTACAGAAGCCCTGTCTATACAATAAAGTAGCCATGGGAAAGAAAAGGAATCCCATGTTGGTTGGCACAAATTGAGGAACCAAAAATTATTAATTGTTCCTTACGTTATTTCTGGGTCCTACTCAGTTTGCTTGAACAAATTAGCCATTACTGTTAAATCTATTATTTTCAAATAGACTAAAGTGTGATTATTTTAATTTAAAAAATAAACTCGAACTTATGTATGCATGCATGTTCCACAAATGAGGACTTGCTTGAGACCAAAATGTGTCCAACTTTTCTGCTTTGATGTAATTCACTGTCTTCTTTGCTTGCTTGCTTGCTTGCTTGCTTGCTTGCTTGCTTGCTTGCTTGCTTGCTTGCTTGAAGTATTTGGGCAATATCAACATCAAATAATGAAACTTTGGATAAGATATGCAAGAAAAAAAATACAGTGGTACCTCGGCACTCTGTGTTAATTTGTTCTGGGAGGTGGAATGGATATTATTGTAATATAAATCTGAAAATTGTAATGTAAATCTGAGAATTTTTTTCTCAGATTAGATTCCAGTTCATCATGAACAAATTCACATGTTCCAGAATCTGAATGTCATCAAAGACAAAAATGCCCCCCCAATCATGATTGATGGCTGTAGTTAAAATTAAAGTATTTCCAAAGTTTCTTCATATTTTGGAGGGAATTATTTATTGACCATGGAAAATTATATTCAAATGCTTTTCTGGAAGAACTAAAAATATTCTAACACTTTTTTTGAAGAGAGTGTTGGGGTTTTGTTGCCATTATGTCAAACAGATGTTGAACATATTTTAAAATTCTATTTATAAAACTTGTCATTGCTTATAGCTGTTACAACTTATGAGATATTTCCTTAATAAAAGAATATTTCCCATAAGTGACATAGCTAAGATTTCAGCTAATAAAGCTTTAGGAGTTATTGACCATATAGAAATTTATTTTAAGTGAAAAGGGCAGGTAGGATCAATATATTTTGCTGCTTATACTTTAAATACAGTTTAATAGCAGCTTTCTAGTTCTTTCATGAATATGAAATAAGGTTTTAAGGTGTATAAATTATTGTTAACAACTGCATGTAATTATATAATATTATACATTATTTTCACTAAAGACATGCACTTAACATGATTTCATCCCACATGGCACACATTGTTCACATTTTATAATTTATAGAATATAACAACAATTTTGTTTTAAAATAAAAATAAAAATACGGTGGTACCGGTACTCGGTGTTAATTTATTATGGGAGGTGGAATGGATATTATTGTGATATAAATCTGAAAACTGTAATATAAATTCATTTTTTTCCAGATCAGATTCCTTTCTTCTTCCCATTGCCTCCCTCCCTCCCCCTCCCTCCTTTCCTTCTTTCCTTCCTTCCTTCCATCATCCATCCATCCAACCATAACAATAAAGATGGATACAAATGTCAAAACAGTCTGAACATCTGGCACAAACCATAATAAGAGTTGAATTATTAAGTTTCCACCAGTCTTAGATTTCCAGATTACCCACACATACTAATAATTATATATTAGCAACATAGTTTGACTTAAGAAATGTACTACAATAGAATAAAATGAGATAAAACCATGAAAAGAAATTGAACTGAAATACTGAATGGCCAAACCATGATGAACTATGAAAATGAAGCCTACAAATGTCTAGGTCACTGAATAACATCAAGCATGGAAAAAAAATAAGCATGTTATTAATCAAGAATAAATCTAAAGAGGAAGAAAATTGCTAAAGCCAAAGTTTAACGCTGAAAGCAACATTAAAGTCATCAATACTTGGCCATACCTATGATATAATATACTGCTGGAATTATTAACTGGACACAAGCTGAACTGGACAGTTTGGAATGAAAAACAAGAAGACTGATGATTATTCACTCTGTGTTATATCCTCATAATGATATTAATAGATTATACCTGCCCAACATGAATGGAGGTAGATGTTTATTTTAGGTCAAACAAACTACTGAAGAAGAAAAGTGTGCATTGGCTGATTATTAAAAGAGAGCCAAGAATAAGCATTTATGCTAGTTAAGCATTGGAACTTATTAAATGTACAAAAAAGAAAAAATGAATATTGAATAATGTAATATAAACACAAACAGAATTTTGGCAAGGAACAGCATTATTAGTCAATAATAGTCAATTTCTATAAAAGACTGAAGAGATAAAGATGAAGCCTGGCAATGGTTTACACCTAGAATATTAGAAAAAGAAACTGAAGGCTTGGTTTTGGCTGCTCAAGAACCAACTATTTGAAGTAATGCAATCAAAGCCAGAATTGAAAAATCCTCAAATGATTCAAAATGCAGATTTTATAAAGAAACAAAAGATCATATACTCCATTTGTGCAAGTAAACTGGTTAAAAAGAACAACATAACACAGTTGCCAAAATGATTCACTGGAGCGTATGTAAAAATTATCATGTATCATGAAAAATTGATGGGAACACAATGTTGAAAAATTGGTTGATAATGAGCAGGTTAAAATAGTATGAAATTTCCAAGTAGAAACTGATAAAATCTTAGCACATTACACACCTGATTAACCAGTGTGTAAGAAATTGTGGGTTGACAATGTCAGGGAGTTGTAGAAGAAAAAGAGTTGGAGAAGATCACAAAGTATCAAGATCTGAAAATGGAAGTTGAAGGATTATGGCATAAACTGGCCATGATGGTCCATTAATTTTTGACACATCATATGTCACATCAAAAATATATTGGATGGCACTTCAAAAACTTGCACATTGAGAAAATTTCTAGCAGTCAATTGCAAAAGGTCACACTGCTTGGATCCACATATATGCTCCACTGATACATTATGACATCCTAAATTCTTGGGATGAACTCAATGCATACGAACGCCAATTCCAGGTAAAGAACTGGTAACTGTGACTTTACATTGTTACAAACAGATAATCATACGGGCCTGTTGAATATTGGAAATATAGAGAGGTATTTCTTTAACTTTCATTTCTTTCTTAAACATTGATCACAGGTTGATTTATCATTCAGCAGGAAAATGAAATGGCAAAAACTATATCACCCACTGCAATACCAGCACTATCTTTTGTATGTATATCATGCCATTTCTTGCACATCTAAAAGTGCAAAGCAAACTACATAAAGAGATAATCCTGATTTAATTATTGTGTGAAAGGGAGATCTAGTAAATGCTCAAGTACAAATTTATTGTAGCCAGATAAATAGTGAATGTCTTCCCTAAGGAATATGAACAAAGTAACTTTTTTTTCTATGTAAGGTTGTGCAAAACACTTTTTAGGAGCAGAGCCTTACATATGGGAGTTTCTAAACCATCTATATTGCGTTCAGGCCCCACTTCCAAAATTTGTTAGAGTATTGTAGTTACTAAAAGTATGTATCATATTGTTTCAAAGTAATAAATAAGGAAGAACTGTACTATAACTCTAAAAATTAGTTCAAGAAATAAAGGAAAACTACAGACATATTGTCTCATAAAAGTAACTTTATCCATATGTTACATGCCTATTTTGTATTATCCCCATGCTCACTTACCCTGCCCGTCTGTACATTTGAGCCTCAACCAGAATGCTATGTACAGCCCTGGAAATTAAGATGTGAACTATTTTGACAAACTTCTTGTATCCAGCTGAATAAAATCTAAGGTTTAGAAAAATGTATAGTTTTCTATACCCACGGTATTATGAAAACATTGACAGATTCCTAATAGAAATACTAAACCACATTTATCCTACTGGTTTGGTACATATTGTATTTTTAAATGATTCAACCTGTCAGAATTTACTATATTTATACCGCCAAATTTTTAAGATTTATTTTGGAGTAAAATAATGATTAATAATGCTAGGTTATATTATTTACATTTGAATCTAATAGATTCAAAACATTATTATCATCAGAAGATAACATCATCAACAACAACAATCTAAACAAATTTGAATTTTTGGAGTGCAATTAATTGCCAGTGGTTCATTTTCTTTGGTTAAAAACTGAAGGACATATCTGTGATAACTGAGATGTCAAATTCAGATTTTTGTGGTAAGAACAATTTATCATGTAAATAGTATCTATTTTGTTTTATGGAAATTTGAAAACAGCTTTCTAAATGATTGAAGTTTTTGTCACTAAGATTCTCTTCAAAATATGAAAAATGTATCTTATCTCTGTAAAAGGCTGAAAGGAAAGAAGTGATAAAAGTGTTCTTTCAGCTTAGAATGCATATAGGTTGAATGAAAAAATATGTACTCTTATCCCATGATTTCAGAATATAGGAAAACATCAATTAATTTGACTATGAAATTTATAAAACATAGTAATAATTGGGTTTATTTTTTGCTAGATTTTTTTTTTACTAAAGGTGGAAAGAAGGGGGCAGAGGGAGCATCAGAAGCAGCAGCCACCTAGTCATGAAGGTTTATATAATCCATTACAGTAATGGGGTGCTACTTTGTCACAGTGGTGTGATTCACATCCCTGTATCTCATGAAAGGGTTACCCATGCAAAGAAGATATCAACTGAAGATCCAAACCAAATCCATCTCAAAAATCTATTTGTAATGGTGAAAGGTAGGCAGCAATTCTCCTTAAAGGAATGGCCATTGTCTGGGGGCAAAAAAATGACCATGTTTGATTTTGCAATTCTTCAACATCTGGGGACAAATGGGCTACAACTTTTGATTCACTGTGCTAAACAACCATGACAAGGAACCAAAAAATTATGGGAATCAAATATGAGTGATTTTAACAAAATTTTAAAAACAAATCAATTATGAAACATTATTTTGAATCTATACCATCAGAAAAAGGATTTCAAAGGTATATTATTGATCTTTGTAAACAGAAATTCCCAGGCACAACAATTACAGATCAGACATTAGTTGGTATCAAAGAGTTTTTAAATTTTAGACAAGTGAAATAAGCAAGTAGCAGTGAATAAAATTTTACAAAACATTAGAAGAATATAATTCTGATTCACAACTATTATGTATAACCCAGAAAATATGAACAGTATAAATATTCACTGCAGTGTTTTCTGGTTATAAGACTGTTAATAACAACAACAACAACAACAACAACAACAATAACAATAACAACAACAACAACAACAATAATAATAATAATAATAATAATAATAATAATAATAATAATAATAATAATAATAATAATAATAATAATAATAATAATGTTGGAAGGGACCTTGAAGGTCATCTAGTCCAACCGCTGCTCAGGCAGGAAACCCTATACCATTTCAGACAAATGGCTGTCTATTCTCTTCTTAAAAACTTCTGGTGTTGGAGCATTCACCACTTCTGGAGGCAGGTTGTTCCATTGGTTAATTGTTCTAACTGTCAGGAAGTTTCTCCTTAGTTGCTTCTCTCCTTGATTAGTTTTCATCCGTTGCTTCTTGTCCTGCCTTCAGGCGCTTTGGAAAATAGCTTGACTCCCTCTTCTTTGTGGCAGCCCCTGAGATATTGGAACACTGCTATCATGTCCCCCCTCATCCTTCTCTTCATTATACTAGACATACCCAATTCCAGCAGACGTTCCTTATATGCTTTAGTCTCCAGTCCCCTAATCATCTTTGTTGCTCTTCTCTGTACTCTTTCTAGAGTCTCAACATCTTTTTTACATCGTGGTGACCAAAACTGGATGCAGTATTCCAAGTGTGGCCTTACCAAGACATTGTAAAGTGGTATTAATACTTCATGTGATCTTGATTCTATCCCTCTGTTAATGCAGCCTAGAACTGTGTTGGCCTTTTTGGCAGCTGCAGCACATTGCTGGCTCATATTTAAGTGATTATCCACTAAGAGTCCGAGGTTCCTCTCACAGTTACTACTATTGAGCAAGGTACCCCCTATACTATACCTGTACATTTGCTTTTTTTTTTTTTTGCCTAAATGTAGAACCTTACTTTTTTCACCATTGAATTTCATTTTGTTACATAGTGCCCAGTGTTCAAGTCTGTCCAGATCCTCCTGTATCCTAAGTCTGTCTTCTGGAGTGTTGGCTATTCCTGCCAGCTTGGTGTCGTCTACAAATTTGATGATTTCCCTATCTATCCCCTCATCCAAATCGTTGATCAAGATGTTGAAGAGCACTGAGCCCATTACACACTTCCCTCCATGTAGATGTGGTTTCATTGAGGACCACACACTGAGTACGGCCAGTCAGCCAGCTATGGATCCATCTGGTGGTGATGCTGTCTAATCCACATTTTTCTATCTTATCAAGTATCAGTTGTTGTCTACTTTATCAAATGCCTTACTGAAGTCCGAGTAA
This sequence comes from Bothrops alternatus, assembly GCA_034064705.1. Lineage (NCBI taxonomy): Eukaryota > Metazoa > Chordata > Lepidosauria > Squamata > Viperidae > Bothrops > Bothrops alternatus. The sequence goes on along the minus strand of JARGCV010000081.1, from coordinate 6,003,417 downwards.
ATTATATCCACAGCATCCCTCTGATTCACTAATTTTGTCACCTGGTCAAAGAATGCAATAAGATTTGTCTGGCATGATCTGTTTTTGACAAAACCATGTTGGCTTTTAGTAATGACTTTGTTTGCCTCTAGGTGTTCACTGATTTGTTGTTTGATTATCTTTTCCAGAATCTTCCCAGGTATTGAGGTCAGGCTGATAGGTCTGTAACTTCCTGGGTCCATTTTTTTTTCCTTTTTTGAAGATGGGAACTACATCAGCTCTTTTCCAGTCCTCTGGTAGTTACCCAGTGCTCCAGGATCTTTGAGAAATATAGTTCAATGGTTCTGAGATCATATCTGCCAGTTCCTTGAGAACCTTGGGGTGTAATCCATCTGGTCCTGGTGATTTGAACTCATCTAGGCTGGACAGGTGCTCACTTGCCATTTTCTTGCCTATCTTAACTTGTGTTTCTATTCTGTTTTTTATGGTAGGTTGGATTGTTTTTTCCCTTTGTGTAAAGACAGATGAAAAACATGAGTTAAATAGTTCTGCTTTCTCTGTGTTACTTGTCACCTTCTTGCTACTTTCACCCACTAATGGACCAATCATTTCCTTCACTTTTTTCTTGTTTTTTACATGTTGAAAGAAGCTTTTTTGTTATTTTTGACTTTGGTCGTAAGCCTTAGTTCATTCTGAGCCTTAGCTTTCCTCACGCCATCTTTGCAGCTCAGGCTATTTGCTGATATTCTGACTTAATTATGTGCACCTCTTTCCACTTTCTATACTTGTCCTTTTTATCTTTCAATTTAACAGAGAGTTCTTTATGCAGCTATATTGGTTTCTTTTGAGAGCTGTTATTTTTCTCTTTGTTGGTATTGTGTTAGACTGGGCTTTTATTATCTCACTTTTCAAAATTTCCCAAGCTTCTTGAGTTGTTTTCCCCTTGAGGATTCTTATCCATGGAATCCTTCTCAAGCCCTCTCTAAGTTTATTGGAATTAGCTCTCTTAAAGTCCAAGACTCTAGTTTGACTGTGTTCTATTGCTTGTGCTTCCATAATGTTGAATTCCAATATTGCATGATCACTTCCTTCTAAGGTTCCTGTGGCTTCAACACCTTCTATCATTTCATCTCTGTTAGTGAGAATTAGATCCAAAGTTCCCTTCTCTGCTTTTTGGGAGACAAAGTTGTCTGCTAGGTTTGCAAGGAATCTGTTTATCTTCCTCTTGGTGCAGAGTTTGTCTCCCAGTTGATGTCAGGGTAGTTAAAGTCCCCCATTACTATCGTGATGTGTGTCCTACATATCTTAGTTAGCTGACTAGCAAAAAGTTCATCTATTTCCTCTGTTTGGTTGGGTGGCCTGTAGTATACACCTATGGCAATGTCATTTCCCCCCCTTTTATATTGACCCAAAATGTATTCAAGACAGTTTTCATTATTGTTGTGCTCTATTTCTGTAGAGATGTAGTTATTTCTTATATAGAGAGCAACTCCGCCTCCTCTTTTATTTGATCTGTTTCTTTTAAATAATTTAAATCCCTCTAGCTGTGTGTTTTTTCATCCCACCATGTTTCCGTAATAGCAACAATATCATATCTTCTCTCATTAACCTGAATTTCTAGTTCACCCTGTGCATTGTTGTATAGACATTTGAGTCCTTTATGACTGACCCTGTGTTTACTTTCTACATAACCTGTGTGGTGCCTGAGTTCCCCTATTGTGTTACTACCTATTTGGTTATTGCACTTTTTGTGACACTTGCTATTAGAAGCTTGATTTTGCTTGACAGCAAGGTTGATATTCTTGTACACACACACACATCTATGTTACATGCACTGATAGCTCTATAATTTTTAGATTGTCAGGGACAGGGATGTTCTGTATCAATTAACTCACTGTCCCTGCTCTTTAGTTTAAATATTCCTCCAGAAAATCTGTGAATTTATAGCTGAGTAACTCAGTCTCTTTCTTTTATGGATGTAAACCATCTCTTTTGTACATTTTTTCATTGGACCAGCTACAGACATCATGACTAATATATCCAAAGCTTTCCCCTTTACACCACTCCTTTAGCCACATATTGAATTGTGCTATATGCTGACCTTTTCCATTTTGCTCCTTATATACTGGTAAAACTTCTGAAAAGGGGCATTGTCTTACCTGAATGCCTTTTCTCAGCATGATGATGGATAATCCACGGATTGGGTTTCCTGAAGTCCCTTCTACCCAATTAGACTAAGTCTGAGAGATAGCCACACCTCTTGCTGGGTCACGTTTACCCAGTTCCGACGAGGGTGAAGCAACAGACAAAGTCAGACGTGTTGGTTCCCAGACTCCTGCCACAGTGTCCATCAATCATTAAAGGGTGGGAGTGGATTATCCATCATCATGTTGAGAAAAGGCATTCAGGTAAGACAACACCCCTTCTCCAGTATGAGGATTGATAATCCATGGATTGGGACATATCAAAGCCTGCCTGTCCCTAGGGGGGGGGCGTAACAGACAGGGCATGTGATGCAGGAGATGACACAACCCTCTGTAATACTCTACAGCCAAAGTTAGTGTCAGCAGAAGCAAACCTATCAATTTTATAGTGACGGATAAATGGGGAAGGCGATGACCAGGTCGCCGCTCTACAGATGTCACCAATGGGCGCTTGAGTGGCCCACGGTGCAGAGGTGGCCGCACTATGGGTAGAGTGGGCCGTGATACGTGAGGGAACGGTTAAGGACTGTGATTGGTATGCCCTGGCAATACAAGCCTTAATCCACCTGGCAACAGTGGAAGATGAGACCTTGAGTCCCATAAAGGAAGGTTTGAAGGAAAGGAAAAGTGCCTCAGACCTATGGAAAGCAGCAGTCCTTTTAAGATAAATGTGTAGCACCCTGCGGACATCCAAAGTGTGCCATCTGCATTCCGAGTCATGAGATGGTCTAGGGCAGAAACTAGGCAACACCACCTCCTGGGACTGGTGAAACAAGGAGTTCACCTTAGGAATGAAAGTGGGATCTAATCGCAGGATTACGCAATCAGGTTAAAACAGGCAGAGATCCTCCCTGACCAAGAGGGCTGCCAGTTCAGATATGCGTCTGGCTGAAGTCACTGCCACCAGAAGGGCTACCTTCATGGATAAGAGATTGAGATCACAGGATTGAAGTGGTTCAAAAGGCAGCCCGGTAAGGGCCTGTAAAATCTTCGAAAGATCCCAAGAGGGGTACTGATGAACAGTTGGAGGTCTAGTATTAACTGCTCCTTTGATGAATGAATGGATCATCGGATGATGGGCTAGTGAGGAAGAGTCGTCACAAAAAAGTACCGTTGCCAAGGCCGCAACCTGCCTCTTGATAGTACTTGGAGACAGACCCTTATCTATCCCGTCCAGTAGAAACTGTAGAACTTGAGGCACAGTGAGAGATGACAACTGGACATGATGCTTGGGCATCCAAGATAGAAAACTCTTCCAAATGGAATCATAAATTCTATTAGTTGACAGGTATCTAGACGCTTGGATCATATCAATGACCCTTGGAGGATATGTTTCCTCAGTCAGACATCTCCACTCAAGCACCATACGGTTAACTGTAGCCATTGAGCACTATTCAGCCCGGGGATATCTTCCACAGAACCGATACTGACAAGCTTATGAGATCGGCGAACCATGGGCGCCTCGGCCAATGAGGGACTATGAGGACAATCTCCACCTTCTCTCGCAGAATCTTGCAGATGACAGCCGGAAGGAGAGGGAGTGGAGGAAAGGTGTAGAGAAGGCCCCAGGGCCATAGTATGCACAGAGCATCTACCCCGGTGATGGAAAATGGAAGAAAAACCTTGGAAATTGGGAGTTCGCTGCTGAGGCAAAGAAATCCAGAACTGGATGGCCCACTCTGTGAGATATTTCCAGGAATAGCATTGGATCCAGGTGCCACTCTGAATGATCCACCGTCACCCTGCTGACAGTGTCCGCCTGCTGGTTGATTGCCCCCAAGATGTGATCTGCCTTGATTGAGGACAGATTGGCCTCTATCCAGGAGCAGAGCAGTCTGGCTTCCGTCATCAGAGAACTTGAACTGGTGCCCCCTTGACGGTTCACATGGGCTTTGGCTGCTATGTTGTCCGTGAGGACGAAAATGTGCTGGCCTCTTACCTTGTGACCAAAATGATACAATGCCAGGTGAATTGCCCTGAGTTCTAGCCAATTTATATTGTGCTTCAAGTCCTCCTTGGACCATCTACCCTGGGCTATCTGAAACTGGAGGTGAGTGCCCCAACCTAAGAGACTGGTGTCTGTGGTGAGAACGGTCCGTGATGGCTCTCTGAACTCCGAGCCCCTGATGATGGCCCGAGAACTCCACCATTGGAGTGACCTTGATACCAGAGAAGTCAACCTCACCTGTTTTCACCTCTGAAAGGGGAGGAGAAGCCACTGAAGGGCTCTGGAATGTAGTCTGGTCCAGGATATGATGGCAATGCAAAAGATCATCTTGCCTAAGAGTTGGGAGAGAGTGACGAGCGGAACCGCTCTGGCGTGTCGTACCTGGTGAACAAGGGCCCTGAGACTGGCTATGCGATCTGGCGATAGATAGACCATGCAGTGTGTTGTATCTATCATTGCTCCCAGATGAAGGAGCCGCGTGGATGGGATCAGCTGGCTTTTGAGGAAATTCACCGAAAACCCATGGTTCTGGAGCACCTCTATGGTACGGGCCACCTCCGACTGTGCAGCCCGGACAGACACCAATTGAATGAGGATGTCATCCAGGTAACACTGGATCCAAATGGAATCCAGTCTCAGATGAGCTGCCAGGACCGACAAGATCTTTGTGAATACCCTTGGGGCGGATGAAAGGCCAAACAGAAGCGCTCTGTATTGATAGTGATAAGATCTGTAGCAGAATCTGAGAAAGCTGCGATGTGGTGGAAATATTGGGATATGTAGGTACGCCTCCTGAGGTCGATGGACATCAGGAGGTCGTTCCTTCGTATGCTGGCCAAAATGGATTGCAGGGTTTGCATTTTGAATTTTTTGTATATCAGGTAAGAATTTAATCTTTTTAAATCCAGAATGGCCCTCCATCCTCTGGAGGTTTTTGGAACTATGAAGAGGATTGAGTAAAATGCTTGCCCCCTCTGATCGGGAGGGACTGGTTCTGCCGCTTTTATTTCAATGAGATGGGAAATGGCTTCCTTCATGAGAACCCGTTTTGATGGGTTTGAGGGTATCGGACACGAAATGAATCGGTTCACAGTTTTGAAAGGAACTCTAAGGTCAGGCCATTGATGATGGTGGACAAAACCCAGGCATCGGTGGTAATGTACCCCCAGTTCTGAGACAACAGGGAGAGCCAGCCGCCTATGGGGGGTCCCTCCCTGGAGTCACTTATCCTCTGATAGGGACAGCCCCCCACATCCTGAAAGGGCTGCTTAGACTGCAGTTGTTGCCTGGGCTTGGGCCCAAAGCAGTTCATTTGATGGTCCGATCTGGGAGGAAAGGAACGTGTGGGTTGTGACCAGTCAGAACCCTGGGTGTTGCCTCGGAAACTCTGTCTGCAATAGAAGGGAGCAGACTTTCTGTCCGATCGTCTGACCTGGTGAGCAAGTACTTTTTCTTGTTCTTGTTCTCTATCAAGTAGGGCTCCAGGGCTTCCCCAAACAATTTTCTGCCAGAATAAGGAGCGGTGGCCAAGCACCCTTTGGATTTTAAATCCACCCACCATTGCTTCAGCCAAAGCAGCCGCCTGGTAGAAACGTTGGCTGCAATCGCCCTGGCTGAAAATCTGGTGGCGTGCAATGTGGCATCAGTTGTGTATTCAACCGCTGCTAATAACTTACCCAACATTTGATGGGCGCATACCTGATCCTGTGGGATCATGTCCTGAAGCTCCCGGAGCCAAGTGATAGAAGACCGTGAGAAGAAAGAGGCTGATGTGGAAGCCTTTACTGCCCACCCTGATGCTTGATGTGCCCTTCGTAGAGAATGCTCAGATTTTCTTTCCTCCAGTCTTAATACCTCTGCCATATCTGCAGCAATGGTGGAATTTGAAAAAATGGGAGTGAGGGATGTGTCCACAGTCGGAACCTCCAGGAGATTGGTTAAGGATGGTGCCATGCTGAACAGTTTTTTGTCAGAGGACCCTGGGACAGGAGAGGCCCCAAGATTGGTCCATTGTTTTCTTACCATATTGACAAAGATTGAAGGGCAAGGTATATGTCTTTGAGTCACCATGGGCTCATCAAACAGAGGATTTGATGACTGACTGGTGGAAGGGATGGGTTGTGGATCTGATTCTGGGGTGATCTGGGACGTAGCCATGGCTTTGGCTAGAATGGTCTTGAATAAAGTAGGATCAAAAAACCCTACAAAGGGAGAGGGCTCCTGAGGAGCATCCTCATCGTCTGATAAGGCTGTCCCCTGTGACTTGTCAACTTCCGAATAAGAGTCCCCACCCTGTGAGGATTGATTGGAAGCAATGGAATAGGCGTAATCAGGGGTCTCAGACCTGCGTTGGGAAGATGCCGGAGGTTGGGACCTCTGTAGAGAGGAGAGACTCTCTAATACCTGTGTGAGCATGGTTTGTAGTTGTTCTGGCCCAAGCACCTGTGAAGACTCAGGGCGGAGACCAGAGGCCGTGGGAGTGAACGTGGCTGATGGAATTGATCGAGAGGCCAGTGGGGGGGCAGCTTGGACTTGGTTTAGATGTCACAGGGCTGTTAGGTCTAGGTTGAGATCCAATCTCTGGAGACAAGGGCCTGTGAACCTGTACAATTGTGGTTACCTGAGGACTGAAAGGAGAGGCCTCAGACGTCCCAGATGTAGCTGGTACATATTCTGATGGAGCTGCCTTTTGAGCCTTGGAAATCTGCCTCTCTAGGGCCTGATGCCTCCTTGCAGCTTCCTTCTCCACCACCTTGGATGGCGCTTTGGTAGATAAGGCCTTTGCTTTTGCCTTCAATTTTCCGGCTGCCTCCAATTTTGAAGATTTACATCTCCTTTTACTTGGAGAACTGGTGGGTGCCAGAACCAGCTGAGGCTGTTTTCTTCGACCATCTCGTTGAGGACCCTTCAGTGCAAGTCTGAGAATGAGTCGCAAGAAAGGTAGGATGTCCCTAAAGTGAAAAAACTGTAAAAACTGGGAAGAAAAGTATGGGCCCTTGGCACGGTAGTTAGGACCTGAGACCCTTCAGCACATGTCTGAGAATGGCTGGGAAAGGAGGTCCAATGGCTGGGAAAGGAGGTCCAATGTGAAAAACTGAAAAGACCAGTATAAGCTCCTTGCAAGGGAGCTAGGCCTGAGACCCTTCAGCACAAGTCTGAAAATGGGTCTAGAACAGGCTAGGAGCTGAGACCAAGTGTGAGACTATAGAGACTGGTAAGACCAGTATGTGAGCTCCTTGTAAAGACTGTGAAGAGCAGTATACTGGTAGATAGGCAAGGAGTAGGCAGCAGAAATGAAAGGAGTAAACTCCCAATGAAAACACAATCCAATTTTTACTGTCACAATATATTGCCAGAGGCAATGTCATTGGATGTGGCTGAGGTGGAATCTGATGTGTTTGTGACAATTTCCACAAACTCAGCCCTGCTGAACATTGGTGGCCTCAGCTGCGTGAAGGCCAAAAGTAAACAGAATCTTCAGGTCAAACCAAAGTGATTAACCCTAAACTGTGAAGCTCCCTTCACTTGATCACTAATTTAAAGTAGAGAAATTCGCGGAAACAGGGAAAATGCACCCAAGCAGGTGATTGCCAGCCATGTATAGCCTAAATGCAGGCCTACAAAAATGGTGGCCATCCACCACATGCAGGCTCCCAATTGTCTGAAAAACACAGGCCTCAACAAAAATGGCAGACGCCAGCCACGTGACGCTCCACCGCTAGCCTAGAGGAGGACTGGACCTAACCAAAATGGCCGCTGCCAGCCATGTGGTGATCTGCCAGTATCTGCGATCATCCAGTGAAAACCCTGGACGATCAGCTGTCGTTTGGGCTTTCCGCAGAGGCCTGCCGACCAGCTGAGGTGAATGAAAAGCTCTGCGGCTCCTGCAAGCTCCTAAAAGAAACACAAGCCTCGTGCTGAGGCTTCAGCAGCCTGGGAAATAATCAATAAGGAGAGGGGGTGGAGTGTAGAACAACAGCAAGAAGGCACAGGAGGATTCAGTAATTTAAAGGCAAACTAAAGGGGGAAGAGAACAATAATCCATGGATAGGGAAAAGGAAAAATTTACAACCTGAGTCTGGAGATATGAACCAATGTGTCTTGTCTGGGTAAAGACTAAGTTGAAACTGGGTAAACGTGACCCAGCAAGAGGTGTAGCTATCTCTCAGACTTAGTCTAATTGGGTAGAAGGGACTTCAGGAAACCCAATCCGTGGATTATCCATCCTCATGCTGGAGAAAGTAAGCCTACAGCCTATTCTGCAAAGTTCCTGCCCCAAGCTCTGGAAATCGTTCTGCACAGAGAATACATCTTTTTGGGATAGATAGTTAGTGCCGAGATGTAAAATAGCCTCTACATCACAGTCCTTGCTGGCATTCTTGATTATTTTAGAAATACGCTTCTTGTCCCTACTGGCAGTAGCACCTAGAAGATACCTGACCTCTTTCAAAATCTCTGTGTCCTTTCCTAAATTTACATCCTTTATAATTGAATCACCTACCAGAAGGCGGCTTCTTTTTTTGGATGCCTTTCTGTTCTTGCATGAGTGATGTGTAGTACCTGATTCACACTTCTACCTGTTGAAAACAAGTTCTTCGGACCACAATCCCCTGTTTATTTGAGTTATCATCACAAATACCTTTACCTGTCTCATTAATGTCCCTATTAAGGTCAGCAAGGGCACTGTATCTGTTGTGCAGGGACATAGCGAAAGCTTTACATTTATGGTTCACAGCTCTCCCCCTGCCAGATCCCATGGTTGTCTACACTGCCCTTCTCCTGCAGGATCTTTGCAGTAGAGGGGGCTGATAGAACGGAGGATGAATAGAGTAAAGGGGCTGAACTGGACACCTAATTTCTGCCTGAAGAGCAAAGATTACAGACCCTAGATAAATAATCTGTCCTTGTAGACTAGTGATTTGTTTAAAGATAGGACAGTTTCCAAGTTTGAAAAGGATACTGCAAAAGATACCTGCAAAAAAAGTGTTACACTGAACTAAGCCAGACATTCTTAGATACAGGGAATCTCAGACACATTTGCCCTGAATGTACCGCTGCTATTTTTGATTTTTAGTTATATAATGGAGATCCAATCAGGGCCTCAGCTACTTTTCTGGTGCAGCCTCCCAAAACTTACAGTTTGTAGCACTTCCCAGCAGCTCTGGGCAGTTTAAACACAATGGAGATCCAATCAGAGCCTCAGCTACTTTTCTGGTGCAGCCTCCCAAAACTTATAGTTTGGTCTGTCAGGACAACCTGTTCTACCCCAAATATGGGATGGAGCATACTGCTTCCTCTTTCGCCTTTTAGCCCCAAATCTAGGAGCCTTTACAGGCAGTCACTTCTGCGACAGACTATTTGTGTGTTAAATTTAAATTTACTGACAAAGAATTAAAGGGAAAGTAGTATAGCTATTCACTGCAGTTACCATATGTAAAACCAATTATACAATATTTTTTAAACTTAACTATGGATAAGTCTGAACAATAAAAGTTGTGGTTTCATCTGAATATTATTTATAAAAACTTTCTGCATCAAAATTTGTATCCAATAACTTTTTGCTTTTTCATTAAAAATGTTTCTTCATGTTTTCATTTTCCCAACAGTGATTTGAAGTACATTTAAACATCTTAGACAAATTATTTGGTGTCATATATAAAATGTATGTCATTTTAAAAAGTTTTATTTTAAATTATAGTGTGAATAACAATGTGAATTTTAGATCTTTTAACCATATTCATTCCCCTCAATCCTTTGAATATTATAAGCAAAATTCTTGGCCATTTTACCATATTTTCTTTAAGTAGCTCTTCTTCTATTTCAAATCTAAACAAAAGTTGATACATTTTAGAAATCATATATTTATCTTTGTATATATTTGTTTTCAAATTCTACTTTATCACATTTATTTCTGTATTTTTAATATATATGTTATTTTTTTAAATAAGAAATTCTGTTATCACTCTAGACAAACTAGATTGCACATCAAGTCTACTCTCCTGTTTGGGCCAATAATGCCTTCATCTTGTCTTGATCTGATATCAGCATATTCTTCTCCACCCAACCCATTATAAAATTTAGACAAATTATGATTTTATATAGAGCTGAAAGTGTTGTAAAACACTTGTTGATTTCTATCAAATCATTTCCATAGTTTTATACATATCGCTGTATGGTGTTAGGAATTATTTTGTCAAACAGATATTTCATCCATGGACTTATTTCCCATTCATATACTAAAAGTATCACATATTACAGATAAATTTATCTTTATTTCTATATAGCTCACCCAACCAATATATTTAGGAAATTATTTTATTCTTATCAGAATCAGTGGTGGATAAAATGCTAATGTTGCAGGATCCAATCTGGGTTGGTCACTGGGACCAGGGATTTTATCTTCCAAGCTTTTGAACTTGCGCTGGAACCCATCTTCTGTTCCCTGAAGATGGGTTTCAGCACAAGTCTGAAAGCCCGAAAGACTAAAACTCTGGTCCCAATGACCAACTCAGGCTTGATCCTGCAACATGATTCTGGAACACAAATATTTGCCTTCATTCACGAGAATGTTAATAATTGCTGAAGAGCAGTTATTTCCTCTAAAACTATGTTGATATGATAACTTTGTATTTAACATAGAAAATGTTATGGGGTTGGGAGTTTTTTTCAAATTAATTGACTTTTAAAATCCTTCCTCCTGCTCCTTGTTTGTATATTGTGAAACATCTTAAAATATTTCTCCTATGATATTTCTTAAAATTGTAGTGCAGTAGAATTATTAGATGCATAATTGCAACATATATGATCATTCATAAGTTACTTTTTTTTTAAAAAATGTTATCCTCCCTACTGACAGGATGGTTTAGGAAAAGACTGTAGTTTATGGTGATGAAAGTTTAAAATGTTATAAATTGGCAGAGATTAAGCTTAACTAAATTAAACTGATACAAGTAATGATATCTGATAGCATTATTTCCAGGAATATTGCAAAAATGAATCTGCAAAATGTTCAGACAGACCTAACTTCAGATTGACTTAATTATAAAAAATAAATTAAAAGTCAGTTTTCTCTATGAAAACTTTTTATGGAGCTTTGAAACATTTTTATTCATATTTCTATCAGCACATACATTTGATTAAGTTTGACTAAAGAAAATTTAAGAATCTTACAGGAAATATCCTTTATTATGTTGAAATTGGCCAATAAAAAGGATCGTTCATCATTTAACTGAGATGTTCATGGTAATATTAAACTGAAATCAGACAATACAGTTTTGTTCTAAAGTAATTGAAATTCAAACATTTATCTTGCCATTCCAGTCCATGAACTGTAGGGCTAAATACTACTTGATTATTGGTAATACTTGGTTTTTCATATCTGCTCATGCACCAGGACATCTATCTAGATTCATTATATTTTTATCCCTCTAAAACCATACATAAATATATTCCCTGACATGTATTTGAAATGAACTTTAACATCACATGCTGAAAGCTTTGCAAAAAAAAATAATGTGATTGCAGTGTGCAGGAAGAGAGGTCTCAATATATGAAAATATGTCTATGGTTTCGAGAATAGGAGCCAGAATAAATTTGATTCTTCCCTTGAGGTTACCATAAAGTGGAGGATCAGTGATAGAGTTATGAGTTATTGTTGGATGAGCTAGCACTGACAGTACTTCTGGCTTGAATTGAAAATAATGTCAAACAAACTCAGCTCAGGTAATTTAATGTTGGTGCCTCCAGCTTTATTGAGAGCATCCTTCATCAATATGATAGCATTTCCAGATAAAAGTGTCTTAGTGTAAACCATTATAATAATTTTTGAACCTGTCTATATTGTGAATGGACTTTAGTAAAGTGAAATATTTGCCATTAACTAAATATAAAAAAACTGAAAAAAGTCAACCAGTTACATACTTTTTAAAATTTAAGAATAAAATATGCTTTCTACAAAACCAGCTATCCATATTACAGAATTTTATATTAAAATGTCCAGTAGTTCATTTTGAAACAAAACCATAGTTAATTAAGCCTGAAATAACAAAAAGGAGCAATGGAGTTCTTATGGATTGCTGTAAGGAGCAATGGAGTTTTATGATTGCTGTAACTTATCTTTATTTCAGACATTTCTTATCTGATGTCAGATCTGATGTGTATGTATGCACCTTTCTGAATCAACATGAAACAATATGATGATATTTTTAACATTTAGCCATTAAAACAAAAACTTACATAACACACACACGCTAGCAAAAAAATTGCTTAGGATCATCTAATACAGTTGAGAGACCTTTGTGGAAAGGGCAATGCAGATGTTCAAGCCACAAATTTTCTTTAGAAAAGAACAAGGAACACAGCACATTATTGTTCGTGAATGCTGCATAATCAAGAATGCCAAAAAGAAGTCAATTTGTGCTTCATTGATTATAGAAAAATCTTTGGTTGTGTTGAGAATGTGCTTATAAAAAAATCTCAGAACATCTCATTGTCCTCATGAAAAACTCTATACACAGGTCAAGAAGCCACCGCATGGAAAGAATATTGTGAAACAGACTAGTTCCAGGTTTACAAATAAACGAGAGAAGACTGTGCACTCTCCCTGCATTTATTCAATCTTTATCTGGTACATACTGTATATTGAAAGAAGTTGGATAATGAAAAGGAGTACATGGAACTAAAATTTAATACAAAAAAGACCAAACAAATGTTAGCAATATGGTAGCAAACTTTAAAACTAACAGTGAAGATAGTGAAGTAAAGGATACTTTCTGTCTGTCAGCTACCAACAAGAAAGGAAGTAGTAGGCAAGAAATTCACCACAGACTAACACTTAATGAAGCAGCAATGAAGTCCTTGAAAAATATATTCAATGCTAGAATGTGTCTATATCTATTAAGGTTGGAATCATGCAGGTTGGACAGAAAGATCAAGATCATTAATACTTTTGAACTTTGGTGTTGAAAAGATCACATACTCAAGGAATGAATCAACCCAAAGTTCTCACATGACGCACAAATCACCAGGGTCAAATTATCACAATAATTCAGATACATTATGAGAAGAAAGAAAGAAAGAAAGAAAGAAAGAAAGAAAGAAAGAAAGAAAGAAAGAAAGAAAGAAAGCAAGCAAGCAAGAAAGAAAGAAAGAAAGAAAGAAAGAAAGAAAGAAAGAAAGAAAGAAAGAAAGAAAGAAAGAAAGAAAGAAAGAAAGAAAGCTGACCAGAAACAAGGTGGTTGGATTCAAGTACAGCAGTCTTTAGAAAGACTTGTAAAACTAAATTAGGGGCACTGCTCTCTCTCTCTCTCTCTCTCTCTCTCTCTCTCTCTCTCTCTCTCTCTCTCTCTCTCTCTCTCTCTCTCTCTCTCTCTCTCTCTCTCTCTCTCTCTCTCTCTCTCTCTGTCTCTCTCTCTCTCTCTCTCTCTCTCTCTGTCTCTCTCTCTCTCTCTCTCTCTCTCTCTCTCTCTCTCTCTCTCATCTATCTATCATGATATGGTTGTAAGATTGACTGATATTGAAATACTATGAAAAAGATGAAAGTCTTGGAGAAAACTAGCAACAGGCAATTATTTGTCCTTTTTTCTGATTTCATTTAAAAAAAATCATTGAGCATAAATGGAGAAGATTTGGTGCCTTTAACTTTCACAGCATTAATCATTTATTGGTAGGAATGACAGCTTTATCCAAACAACTTGTCCACCCCTACAACTGAGTGACACTTTCACAAATGGCTGTCCTTGTGCAAATATGCTAAAGTTTTGATAATAGTTCTCTCAAATATCTTATTTTCTATACTAAATAAAAAGCCTAGTTAAAAAGAAAATTAGCTTCCTCTATCATGCCCCCCTCTCTTCAGCATATTGCTGTATACATTTAAAATTTTACTGCAATTTAATTCTTATAAGAATGAATGAATGAATTTGTTTGTGCTTATATAATATGCCTTTTCAATCATGTATGACTCTGAGTATCTTGTAAACTTAATTAAACAAAGAAGGACACTACCTAGAAGTGTATTTCAATATGTAGAACATATATCTATAGGGATGGATTTATTTACCTATTTTTTATTTAATTCAGTTTAAATCCTTAGATTACACACACACACACGCAGAGAGAGAGAGAGAGAGAGAGAGAGAGAGAGAGAGAGAGAGAGAGAGAGAGAGAGAGAGAGAGAGAGACTGCAATAATCTAACATTAAAGACACGGAGTTGGAATATGCCTTGAAAACAATTTGAAGTGGGAAGACAAATCCAAAGCATATGCTCAGGTTCTTGACCTGTCTTGACTGACGCAGCTATGCATGAGCAACCCAGTGACAGGCTCAGCAAAGCAGGCAGCACAAGGGAATTGCTATTGTCTGAGACTGAAACTTCCAGGACTAGTCTGAAGCAAATATAAACATAAATGTGAGTTATTTGCAGATGAACTGAATTAGGATCACAAAAGGTGGTCATATTTATAAAATGGTTTCAGACAATATACAGGATTGACCTAATATCAATGTATGTGTTCTTCCTAACTAGAGATGTGTAGCATCTTCATAGATATACTCATAGTTTCACATTCTTAATGTGACATAAAGGGCATCCTTACTGCTGTTTAGTAGATGGTTAGATGATGCTCAAAGGTATTGTAAAATACAAAGAGATATTCCCTTATAGCATAAAATGTAAGAAAGAACAGTGTACTTTCACTTATTTAAGATCCCATCTAAATATCATCCCCCAAGTTACAATTAATAAATATTAAGATTATGTATTGCATCTGTCCACTGAACAGAATGCCTAGGTCAAACTAAAATGAATCAAAATATATGTTAATCAATGTTCCCACATATTTAAAAGAAATGTAAATTTCAGTACTACCAGACTGATATCTTTTTTTCTTCTTCAAGCAAAGCTCATTTATGGCAAAACATGCTGTTTAAAAAACTTAAAAACAAAACCCTTCCCAGAAAATTTTCCCCAAATTAAGTGACAATTATCCACTTGTAACTGGCTCCCTAGATATTGACTACCCATCTTAGTATTTATGAAACAATATTATTAACCCCCATTTAAAAATATAATGTGACTGAATATCCAATAAAATCTCATAATGTCTTCTTGGCTAGAGTGTAATATAGATTCTATGTTCTAGTTTTGTTATCTTGACCTTTTCTACATATTCTTCATGTTCCTTCATGTTATAAGGCATGAGCAGCTGTTCAAGATAGAATAGAAACAAAAAAAAAATATTCTTTTTTTATTTATTTACTTTCAGGCTTAAGCCAACAAAACACAAATATAGATTTTAAAATATAGAAACACCAATAAAATATAAATATAACATTTAAATTATAAGATTAAAACAAAACAAAATCCTGAAACAATTAATATCAAGAAGAGCATATTACTTTAACATTTTGAAATCTGGTGCTAAAGAAAATGTTTCTTTCCAAATATTTAACATAGAAAGTAAGGCCTATGATAAAATATTTTAGCCATGGCTAAATTAACAGAGAAATATGAATATATTAGTAAAGGCCAATTTATTTATTTATTTAATTAGATTTCTATGCCGCCCTATTCCAAGAACTCAGGGCGGCTCACAACATGGATACTAACATGAAGAAATCTGGTATTAAAATACATTGTAAAACCCATTAATTAAAAACCAATCATCCAAAGACAGACATACAAACATACATACACTGGCTGGGGCAAGGTGTTAACTGCCCCAGGCCTGTCGGCAAAGATGGGTCTTCAATAATTTGCGAAAGGCGGAGAGGGTGGGGACAATAGTTTTCCAAATAGTTTTGGAAAAATGTAAAAGTCTGAAGATTTCTAAATAAGCTATCATACTATGACAATGCCTTTGCCACTGGTCCCAATTAGGGTTGTAGTTCTTATTTGTTTACTTATTGCCATCAGTAGTCCTTACCAATCACCTCTTTTCAAACAAAGAACTTTTAAAAAGGTCAAGTATAAAAAGTGGAAAGAGGGGCACATAACTAAGATAGAATATCAGCAAATAGGCCAACCCTGCAAAGATGAAGTGAGGAAAGCTAAGGCTCAAAATGAACTAAGGCTTGTGACAAAAGTAAAAAATAACAAAAAAAGCTTCTTTCAACATGTAAAAAACAAGAAAAAGATTAAGGAAATGATTGGTTCGTTATTGGAAGAAAGTGTCAAGAAGGTGACAAGCAACAGGGAGAAAGCAGAACTATTTAACTTGGATTTTGCATTCGTCTTTACACAAAAAGAATAAAACAGTCCAACCTATCAAAAACAGTACTATAAAAAACAGATTAGAAACACAAGTTAAAATAGGCAAGAAAATGGTAAGAGAGCATCTGTCCACCCTAGATAAGTTCAAATCATCAGGACTAGATGGATTACACCCCAAGGTTCTGAAGGAACTGGCAGATGTTATCTCAGAATCACTGAACTATATCTTTCAAAGATCCTGGAACACTGGGGAACTACCAGAAGACTGGAAAAGAGCTGATGTAGTTCCCATCTTCAAAAAAGAAAAACAATGTGCCCAGGAAATTACAGACCTATCAGCCTGACCTCAATACCTGGGAAGATTCTGGGAAAGATAATTAAACAACAAATCAGCAAACATCTAGAGCAGTGGTTCTCAACCTTCCTAATGCCGCGACCCTTTAATACAGTTCCTCATGTTGTGGTGACCCCAACCATAAAATTATTTTCGTTGCTACTTCATAACTGTAATTTTACTACTGTTATGAATATTAATGTAAATATCTGATATGCAGGGTGTATTTTCATTGTTACGAATTGAACATAATTAAAGCATAGTGATAAATCACAAAAACAATATAGCAATGCTTGCTGGAAAAGCTTACTCTTCCTTGCTCAAAAATGTTGGGAGGGAGGGAAGGGGAAGGAAGGAAGGAAGATAGAAGGGGAAAGGAAGGAGATGGAGAAGGAAGGAGATTGAAGGGGAAAGGAAGGAAGGAAGGAGAAAGAGATTGAAGTGGAAGGGATGGAGATGGAAGGAAGGAGATTGAAGGGAAAGGAAGGAGAGAGATTAAAGGGGAAGGGATGGAGATGGAGATGGAGATGGAAGGAAGGAAGGAAGGAAGGAAGGAAGGAAGGAAGGAAGGAAGGAAGGAAGGAAGGAAGGATCGATCTTTGGAGAGTCATGTTTTTCCAGATGGTGATGAACTGCAACTCCCAGAATTCCCCACTCTTACACAATGTTTTTAGGGCTGCTGGGGATCGTAGTCCAGTAAGGTCTGGAGACACAGATGCCCTCCGACGGCGAGGGAGGCAGGCTGGGCGGCGCGGGGGAGGCTCCAGTGCGGTGCAGAGGGCAGCCGGGGGCAGAGCACGGCCGGGCAACCAGGAGGTGTGGGGATCGGCTCGGGGCCGCAGTTCAGCTCAGCTCAGCCAGCAGCAGAAGCAGCGTGTTGCCCAAGCAGGACGGGGATGGGTGGTAGTGGTGGTAAGTCATGAAAGCAGCGTCCACACGTTCAGGGTGCAAATGCCTTGGACCGTTTGGCTCCCCCACCCCTTTATTTACTGATCTGCCACAAGCTCATGTAAATAAGCCCCAAGGAGTTCTGAATGAGCAGTCTTTTTTTAAAAAAAGCTTTCAGCAACAAGGCAGAAAGGGGAATTCGCTCACGGCTCTTTTTTTTTTCCCTTTCTCGGCGACTGGGAAGGCAGTCTCTTTCCTATCTTTCTCTCTTTCCTCTTTCTCTTTCTCTGTTTCCTCCCTCTTTCTTTCTCTATTTCCTCTTTCTCTTTCTCTGTTTCCTCCCTCCCTCTTTCTTTCTTTCTTTCTTTCTTTCTTTCTTTCTTTCTTTCTTTCTTTCTTTCTTTCTTTCTTTCTTTCTTTCTCTCTTTCCTCTTTATCTTTCTGTTTCCTCCTTTCTTTTTCTCTCTCTCTTTCCTCTTTCTTTTCCTGTTTCTCTCTCTTTCCTCTCTCTCTCTCTTACGGCAGTATCATCGGGGGTCCCCACTGCCCCTGGCCTCTGAGCATCCTCAGCCGAACGGGTGGGGTGGGAGAGCAGGATGGGAGGCAGTGGTTCTGGTGGCAGCGGCAGCAGCCCAGAAGCATCATCGGGGTTCCTCACTGCCACCCCACCGCATCCTCAGCCGAATGGGCGGGGAGGAGGAGCAGGACGGGAGGCAGCGGCGGTGGCGGTAGCATGGCAGCATCGTCAGGGTTCCTCACCGCCATCCTTGGCCCAGCCACTGCATCCTCAGCCGAACGGGCGGGGAGGGGGAGCAGGACGGGAGGCAGCAGCTCCATCAGCGGCAGCAGCGACAGGGCAGCATCGTCGGGGTCCCTGCTGCCCCCACCCCAGCCCTGCCCCTGCTGGGTCTCCATTGATGGAGCCGCGGTGGAGGCAGTGCCCGCCCAAGCTGCCTGGGGGGGCAGCAGGAGGAAGGAGAGGAGGAGGGCGAGGAAGCAGTCACCCTAGCCGGGACTCCGCACTGCCGGGCCTCGCCCTTCACCCATCCAATGGAGCCGCGGTGGGGGCTGGTACCACACAGCCCCTACCAGCCCCTCTGCCAGCCTGGCTGCTCCTCCCAGGCACCCCTCTTGCCCTGGTACCCGCCCGAGCCACTTTGGGAGCAGCAAGAGGAAGAAGAGGAGGAGAAAGGGGAGGGCAAGGAAGCCGCCGCCAGCACCAGCCTCAGGAGGCGGCTCTCCTCTCCTACCTTTGCTGAATCTCCTTTTTCCTTCCCAGCAGCCTGGATTCTGGCACGCCTTCCCAGCCAGCAGGTCCAATGGTCGGGCTGGCTGGGGATCACAGGGGCTGGTCTCCCTTGGGCTGTGGCTTTCGGGAGGGCTGGCCTGTTCAGCGAAGCCTCCAGCGGGCCACTCCCAGCAGGGATCCCGGGGCCTTCCCAGGCGGCTCCAAGGCCTGAGGTCCTGGCTGCGCTTCTCCCAGGGGGTGGAGCACCCAGGAGCAGGGCCAATCAGGAGATCTGCAAGACGAAGGTCTGCCTGAGAGAGAGAGAGAGAGAGAGAGAGAGAGAAGGGAAGCGAATGTGCCTCTCTGTCTATCTGCAAATGGCGGAGGAGGCCATGAGGAGACAGATGCGGAGTGGAGTCTTGGTTCCTAAGACCATTGGAAATATGTGTTTTCCGATGGTCTTGGGCAACCCCTGTGAAAGGGTCATTTGACCCCCAAAGGGGTTGCGACCCACAGGTTGAGAACCGCTGATCTAGAGGCAAACCATGTCATAACCAAAACCCAACATGGGTTTGTCAAAAACAGATCATGCCAGACAAATCTTATTGCATTCTTTGACCAGGTGACAAAATTAGTGAATCAGAGGAATGCTGTGGATATAATTTACTTGGACTTCAGTAAGGCATTTAATAAAGTAGACCACAACCAATACTTGATAAGATAGAAAAATGTGGATTAGACAGCATCACCACCAGATGGATTCGTAGCTGGCTGACCAGCCACACTCAGCATGTGGTCCTCAATGAAACTTCATCTACTTAAGGACATGTGTAGCAGGGTGCCCCAGGGCTCTGTTATGGGTCCAGTGCTCTTCAACATTCTCATCAATGATTTGGATGAGAGGATAGATGGGGAACTCATCAAATTTGCAGATGACACCAAGCTGGCAGGAATAGACAACACTCCAGAAGATAGGCTTAAAATACAAAAGGATCTTGACAGACTTGAACATTGGGCACTATCTAAGAAAATGAAATTCAACAGTGAAAAAGTGAGGTTCTACATTTAAGTAAGAAAAACCAAATGCACAGGTACAGTATACGTGGTACCTTGCTCAATAATAATAAGAGAGAAATCTCGGAGTCCTAGTGGACAATCACTTAAATATGAACTAGCAGTGTGCTGTTGTTGCCAAAAAAAAGTCAATACAGTGCTAGGCTCCACTAACAGAGGGATAGAATCAAGATCACATGAAGTTAATATCACTTTATAATACCTTGGTAAGACCACACTTGGAATACTGCGTTTTGATCACTATGATGTAAAAAAGATGTTGAGAATCTAGAAAGAGTACAGAGAAGAGCAACAAAGATGAATTAGATGGAATTAAGTATGTCTAGTTTAATGAAGAGAAGGACTAGGATTGATATGATAGCAGTATTCCAATATCTCAGGGGCTGCCACAAAGAAGAGGGAGACAAGCTATTTTCCAAGGTGCCTGAAAGCAGGACAAGAAGCAATGGATGGAAACTAATCAAGGAGAGAAGCAACCTAGGGCTAAGGAGAAACTTCCTGACAGTTATAACAATTAATCAGTGGAACAACCTGCCTCCAGAAGTGGTGAATGCACCAACACTGAAAGTTTTTAAGAAGAGACTGGACAACCATTTCTCTGAAATAGTATAGGGTTTCCTGCCTGAGCAGGGGGTTGGACTAGAAGACCTCAAAGGTCTCTTTCATCTCTATTATTATTGTTATTGTTAAGAAGACCATGGGAATAACTGGAAAGCTAAGAATGAGGTTATTCTTCAGGATAAACCAGAATATGTAACTATTTCAAGTCCTACAAAAACATAGACCATAAAACATGTGATAATAGAGTTGGAAGGAACTTTGGAGGTCTTCTAGTTCAACCCCCTGCAGGAGACCCTATACCATTTCCGACAAATGGTTGTCTAGTTTCTTTTTGAAAGCCTCCAGTGATAGACATCCACAACTTCTCAAGGCAATCTATTCGATTGATTGATTGCTCTTACCATTAAGAAATTTCTCTTTAGTTCTAGGTTACTTCTTTCCTTGATTAGTTTCAACCATTATTTTTGTCTTGCCTTTTCGTGCTTTGAAAAATAGTTTGACCCCCTCCTCCCTTTGTAGGAGCCCTTAAATACTGGAATAGTGCTATCATATCACCCCTAGTCCTTCTTTTCATTAAACTAGACATATCCAATTCTTGTAACCATTTTTCGTTTATTACTCAGAATTTCCTTTTTTGGGGGCATTTTGTTTTTAGGAATGGGAATAAGAAAGAGCAAATTGATCTCAGCAAGTTTATTTTTTGTCTATGATTATGTTTTCTTGTTTGCTTTTTTAAAAAGTTGCAGTTTACATTTTATCTTAAAGTCATATCACTAAATTCCTCCTCTGAGATTAGCTAAGAACTTTAGGCCTGACAGCAAGATCTCGTAGCATAAAGCTGGATGTTTTTGAGAGTTTTTATTATTCACTTGGTAGATCACACTGACAAATATGATTGAAAATAAATGAAAATATACAGAAAAATAAGGCAAACTTTAATTAGAAATGAAACAAATCATTCTATGGTATAAATTCAGTCTTGCTCAATAATGTTTTTATAAACCCAGATGTTTCAGATTATTACAAGTGAGAAAAGGAATCTTTGTATATAAAGCTAGTTTATATTTTAAAACTCTCAGTTATTTTTAAAATATATGTATGCTTAAGGAAACTCTATTGTTGATAAATTTGTGCTGGTGGGAACAGAGAAGAATAAATGATTTTGGTAAATTGATATTTGGGAATATTTCTGTCTTATTCTTTTAAAATACTTTATTCTTCCTGATGGCATTTTTTATAGTTTTCATCAAATTGTTATTTCCCCACAATCAGTTAAAGCAAGCAGTGCATTATTAAACTCTTCTAATGTGCCTTGGGTGGAATTTAAGGTGTGAATTTTATGATAATATTCATTTTGAAATGCCATTGCTTAGGAGGTATAACTTATTATTTTAATACCCTGTATTACTCTTTTTTCTTAAAAATAAGAGAAGTTTTAGAAAAAGTGCTTCTATATGACTTAACCACTGGAAGTGGGACATGCTACATAAAATTCCACTTAAGCAATTATTTTATATAAAATATTATGCAATATTCCTTTCCTCCCCTCCTCTTCCCTCCCCCCCTTGGAATTTTCTGTTCCATATTCTGTGGGAAAAAGGACAAGTCACAGCAGTCTTTTCCCATTTCTCAATAGCTATAAATTAGCAATTTAAGTGACTGATAAAATCATTTACCCCACTCGTGTTTCAGCAGTATACAGGTATGGGCATCTTAATACATGGTATTGTTGGAGGCAAAACACAAAAACAAAAAACCAAGAACCACAGAAAGTGTGTTGACTATGGAATAATTTGCAGTTGAGGCTGCTCCTCTCTTATTACTATTTAGGAAGTGCACATCTTGCTTAACAAACTATTCAGGTTGCCATATACAAACTTAAAAGTTTTTATATTTAATAATGGTAATTACATTAATAGTGGCCTATATTTTTAAGAATATATGTTTATGTTTAAAAACAAAAATAAAAGAGGAAAATTCCACACAATAATCTCATAGTCAAGCATTTACAGATTAAGTAATGCAGGTGGTTTGACAATTGTACAAACAGCCGTTTGACATGTGCATCATAAATCCGGAGCTCAGCAAATAGAACAACTTCAATATCTATGTGCTTCTTGGCTCAGTTCCAAGGATAACACAATATGACAAGGTTATTAACACTGTTGACACATTCTGAACAATAATAATTTTCATATGGATACCACCATAAAATTTTCCAGAACAGCTATGATGATAATATTTATTAATTGCTCATTCTTGCCTGACCTGAATAAATAATTTGTTGCTGACAGGAATGAATGGAAAACTTGACAAAATATCTTATTAACTAACTACCGAAAGTAAGATTTCTTCTGCTCCTTAACATACTTGAGAAGCCCTTGTCAACCTTTGGTCATTATTTTTATTCATACTTTTGTGAGCAAGACATTGATTTACAATATAAAATGCCCAATAATGTTTTGACAGCATCTTTATAACATTTTCTAGAGAATTGGAAGGAATCCAGCAGTTCTTGTTGCTTTATCATTGGCAAACAACACCAGATGTTGAATTCATTTGGGAATTGGTAAATTAATAGATTTTGAGACTAGTTTCTATAAAGTATGCCCTGACCTATGTTGTTCTTGAATCTTGATTATTTTGACATTATCTCTAGGGGGAAAAAAACATTGTCAGCAATCTGAGAACAGACTTACAGGTTACTTGATTGTATTAAAAGGTTGAGCCATCCTATAAATCTGAAAAGAAACTTACTGAAGAAATTTTAGACCATAATAAAAAGTCACTGAATCAGCTTAAAAAATCATATATTTTATATTGTGTAAACTCAAAAAGTGTTCAATCTGTCTATTCCATAAGAGTTCAGATATATGGAAAATAATAATATCAAATCCTTTCCAGTAATAAAGCTTCACTTGTGGGTCTATATCTATCTATCTATCTATCTATCTATCTATCTATCTATCTATCTGTCTGTCTGTCTGTCTGTCTGTCTGTCTGTCTGTCTGTCTGTCTGTCTGTCTGTCTGTCTGTCTGTCTATCTATCTATCTATCTATCTATCTATCTATCGATCCTCTCCTTTCAAGTTGCTTAATGTATGATTTATTTATTTATTTTAATACTATATTTGATCTCAATAGGAAAAATACATATAATCTTACAGATGCTAAATTGCTGAAGGTTCCTTATGCAATTTCATTTATTGTTGTTAATTTTGTTGTACTCAGAAAACAAAAAAAATTAAAAAATATTTTTAAATTTACGTATTAATTTTTCCAGCAGGACACAGGGTCATAAATAAATAAAGTGAAAAGTGATGGCCAAGCTATAGACCAGTGGTGGCGAATCTATGGCACGTGTGCCAGAGGTGGCACTTGGAGCCCTCTCCGTGGGCACATATGCCATTGCCCCAGCCTTGCCTCCCCCCATGAGCCCCTCTTCACCAGCAGCCCCCTTGGAGAGTCACCCCTGAGCATGGCCCACCGGAGCAGTGCAGCCAAGGACATGGCAGCCAGGTAGCGTAGACGAGACTCTGCCCTAATGCCCCATCGCACACAATTGATGCTGCGGGGTACGGGCAAAGGGTGTGACTGCCATGGCGCTGCTGGGCTGCCTGGGCAGACACTGGAGGTGGTGAGGGCCCCTGCGGGCAGGCAGGGCAGGGTACAGGAAAGGGGAAGAATGGGGGTGGGTCCAATTTTTGGGTACTCGGTCTCTAAAAGGTTCGCCATCACTGCTATAGACAGTAAGATCTTATCAACATAACCTAGTGTTCTAACACAAAAATAGTCCATAACCACATCTTGAGAATATGAATACATAACATAATCCTCAGCCTGCCCCCAGCCTATTACAAAGGCAATATCTACCCACTGTTCATTGCTTTAGGTCAAAAGTAATATTTTGACACTTTTGTGAGTGCAGTAAGTCGCCTGTTCTTCATTTCCTTGTATGCAAATGCCTGTGTTTCAATTAGCTACTGTTTATTGTAGCAAGAATGATCTCTTCTTTCTGGTCACTACTGCCTTATCATTTCATTTTCAACTGTTGGATCAGTAAAACAGTGATATGTATTTTTTTTACTTCTGACACATTCATTTTTAGAATGGTAACAGACAAGACATTTAGTTTATGTTACAAATTCACTAATAAAAAAAGCAGAAGATTGACCTTCCTTCCTTCCTTCCTTCCTTCCTTCCTTCCTTCCTTCCTTCCTTCCTTCCTTCCTTCCTTCCTTCCTTCCTTCTTATCTTCAGGGATTAACACAAAGTTACCATTTCTGCTCAAAGACTTGCCATTGGAATGGAAACTGTTTGGCGCTTCCTCCCTTCAATGAACTGAGAGATAAAGGGGAAGTCAACAATTGGAAATATTGGTAACAATTGTCTGAGTAGAACACCTGGCCAACATTGTTTCTCAAAGATTAAATTGATTCTATCCCAGACAACAATGTCATAAACTTTCTTTATTTTAGCTTATCTCAGAATAGAAGACAAGTACAGATAGTCCTTGCTTACCAACTACTCATTCAGTGACTGTTTTAAGCCCCAATGTCACTGAACAAGCAGTACTTATGACCAGATCTCAAAGTTATGGCCATCATAGTGCCCACACAATCATGTTATAACAATTTGATCACTTGGCAAGTAGCTAGTACTTATGACAGTTTGCACATATAACTGGTCACATGATTCCCTATTTCTGACCTTTCCTACCAATTTTTCATAAGCAAAGTCAATGGACAAGTCATCCAGAAAGCTTATTTGGTAAGTCCTTCTTGCCTTCCTGCACTCTGCTGTACCACCTACCTTTCCCAGCCTTTGACACCATGCCAGGTCTTCCAAATTCTTCCCTGCCTTCTTCAAACTCATGAGCACCCTGTGCTGGCTCTCTCAAGGCCACCTGGGTTTCCCACCTCCTTGACACAACCCACCCCCTGTGGTGAAACACTTAGAAATTGCAATTTTGTAATTGAAGCTTGGAGGATTGAATTCTAGAAAAATAATTATAATGAATTAAAGATTATCACAGTACAGCCACTTATAATAAATTCAAGAATCTCACATCTTATGCACAAACATTTATCTGAAATTTTCTTCCCTTTTGGAGGAAAAAAAACACAATTACAATAATAGAAAAATGTTGAAATATATTTACACAAGTCCATCTCCAGAGCTTTGGGTTGTTTTAAAAAAGAGAGAGCCATATTGTATGAATGTGTGTGTGTGTAGCATATTTTATTTTAACATTTACATCTGCATTTATAACAGCTATACTTTAAAAAAAATTATATGTCATACACACAAACATTAAAAGTTTTATATGTGTGTATACATATATATAAAACCTCTAAAGTATAGTTTGCTATTATAAATGTAGATGTAAATGTCAAGTTAACATATGACATGTAATGCAGTATTATACTCCTTTCATGATAGGACTCTTAACATTTATTTTTCATAATTCTATTTTTCTGAAGAATTTTGTTCTCTATGTGAAACATCTCAGTTCTCAACCATCATTTTCTTATAACAAAACTTTAAAAAATATTTATGTAATTACTAAATCTTTTAATAAGTCTTAAAAGAGTGACAATGGGGTGACATGATAGCAGTTTCCAGCTTTTGAGGGGCTGCCACAAGAAAGATGAGAGTTGATATATTCTCCAAAACACCTGTGGGCAGGACAACTAGAAACAGGTGGAAGATTATCAAAGAGAGATCCAATCTAGAATTAAGAAGAAATTTTCTGACAGTTAGAACAATTTATCAATGGAACAGCTTTCCTCCAGCAGTTGTGGATATTCCATCATTGGAAGTTTTTAAAAAGGGATTGGACAACCATTTGTCCAGAATGTATAGGCCTCCTGCTTGATCAGGGGGTTGGTCTAGAACAGGGCTTTTCAACCAGTGGTATGTGTACCACCGGTGGTACTTTGACACCTGGCAAGTGCTACGCAACTGACCTAGAGAAGTGGTAGCGGGGAGGAGAGGAATGAGCTGAAGCAGTGGCAGTGCTGCAGAAGCCTTGAGGGAGAGACAGCTGGAGTTGCAGGGCTGTCAGGACTCGGCAGAAGCCCCAGGATCACTGCTGGGCTCCAGCTGATTGTCATTTCTGAAAGCAGTGTATAGCTGGAGGTGCACGGAAAAGGAGGGGAGAGAGAAGAGAGGATATAAAAAGAGGAGATTTTGGCAGGAAAGGGCCAGAGAGGGGCTGCCTCCACCATGCCTCCTGGGCATGTGCACAGAAGGCACAGAGTGCCCGCCATCCCTGCTGACTGTCCCTGCTGTCCACTCAGAAAGAAAAGAGGCAACCCCAGGCCGACCAGGTGCTGATTTACAACCTTGTAGCTACCATCAAAGCCAGGACACGCTCAACCTTAGATCCACGGAGCAGCCCTGAAACCAGCAATGGGCCGCCTTGCCACCTGAGCCCTGCCCCCATCCTGACTCCTGGGTGTACGCACAGGAGGTGGCGAGTGAGCACGCAGGGCCTGGCGTCCCTGGGGGCCATGTTCTGAGCACTTTGCAGGTTTATTTTTTAAGCTGCGAGCAGGAGGCTTCCCATTTTTCTCCTCCCCCATCATTGCCTCTGTGCCTGAAGGGGCCTCTGAATGGCTCTCAGCTCACCTCTCCCAGACCCCTGCATATGTTTATTTGTGTGTGTGTGTGTGTGTGTGTGTGTGTGTGTGTGTGTGTGTGTGTGCATGCGTGCACATGTATACATGGAGGAATCTCACCTCTTGCAGCCCCACACTGTGACATTCGGGAGGAAAAGAATGGGAGAGATAAGAGAAACTGTAGCCTTCCACAGGGCTGGAGGTGGGAGCTAAGGGGGGCAGGGCACGATGCAATTAGTGGCACATTGAGAAAAAGAAGTACTCAAAAAACCAGCTTTCATTTGTTTGCAGCCTGTCATCACAGACGGTCTCTGTTTAGGGTGCACACACACACACACACACACACACACACACACAAACATATGCGCGGGTCTGGGAGCTGAGAGCCATTCAGAGGCTCTACCTACCACTGCCTGCCTGTTGCCACCTCTGCCTGGAGCCTCTGGCAGCTTAAAAAAAAAGCAGGGAAGGAAGGAAGGAAGGAAGGAAGGAAGGAAGGAAGGAAGGAAGGAAGGAAGGAAGGAAGGAAGGAAGGAAGGAAGGAAGGAAGGAAGGAGTCAGGGAAGGAGGGAGGGAGGAAAAAAGGAAGGAAGGAAGGAAAGAAGGAAGGAAGGAAGGAAGGAGTCAGGGAAGGAGGGAGGGAGGAAAAAAGGAAGGAAGGAAGGAAGGAAGGAGTCAGGAAAGGAGGGAGGGAGGAAAAAAGGAAGGAAGGAAGGAAGGAAGGAGTCAGGGAAGGAGGGAGGGAGGAAAAAAGGAAGGAAGGAAGGAAGGAGTCAGGAAAGGAGGGAGGGAGGAAAAAAGGAAGGAAGGAAGAAAGGAAGGAAGGAAGGAAGGAAGGAAGGAAGGAAGGAAGGAAGGAAGGAAGGAAGGAAGGAAGGAAGGAGAGGCAAATTGATTGGAAATGCCCCAGTTCAAAGAAGAAAGCAATTCTGTGTTCTGTTTTGTCACAGATAGAACTTTGTTGGCAATCCAAGTTAACGTTGGTATTTTTGAATTGTGAGCTCTTAGGAAAATATCCACTTCTTGTGTGTTGCTAACAGCCATTTCTAGAGGGGAAAACAGGACAAAGCAGAGTTTGGGGGAAATTTTTCCTTTGCTATATTTCCAGTCTGAATTAGACCAAGGCAGGGTCCTTACAGGAAAGCTCTTTTAAGGATTATTTATTATTAGAAAAGCAACTAAGCTACCTCTGTTCTTAAATGCTAAAGCTGTTGCACATAAAAAATGGAGGAGCTCTGATCAACTATCACAGCCATAATTTTGACAGTTTTGCTGTACTGTTGTCTGTGGTTGCCCCCACTAAATGAAAGCATGAGATAAACTGAGCCTGATTTTTTTCAATCTTTTAAGTGGCCATAAACTACTAGCAAAAGTGGCATTTGATCACAAGGCAAGGAACCATTGAGAAATGTTTCCCTTTTTGCATTTGAGCATCCAAGAAGGGACAGGAAAGGAGAAAGGGAAAGAGGAAAGACAAAGAAAAACATGGGAAGTGGGAAAAGAGCAAGGAAGGAAAAAGAAAGAAAGGAGAAGGAAGAGGAAAGGAAAAAAGAAAAGGGAAAAAGGAAGAAAGGAAGGAAAGACAGAAGAAAGGAAGGAAAGAAAGAAGGAAGGAAGGTAGGTAGGTAGGAAGGATGGAAGGAAGGAAGGAAGGAAGGAAGGAAGGAAGGAAGGAAGGAAGGGGATTATAATGACAAAAAGGGAGGGTCTGAGGGAAGTCCTGCCTTAGCCCTGCTGCCCTTTTGCTATCCCCTTGCCCCCACCTCATGGCATATCCTGGTGGTCTCCCATCCTATCGTGAAGAATACTTTGGTTACAAAGCTAGATTCCTCACATGGAGAGGGAGTTGGCCTCATGACCCATGCACTTTGTCTTTCTGCACCCACCATGAGCAACCTGGCCAAGGAGGATGAGCACAGTAGCAGCAACAGCTTTGAGGAGGAGATGAGCACAGCCAAGCACCCCCTCAGGGAAATGGGGCTGGACTGGGTTGAACTATAGGGTCCTGGTGCTCCAGGAGCTCGAGGTCCAGGCTGGGTGCTTGCCATCTGCTGCCCAGGGCTCCAGGGAGCCCGCGCACCATCTGAGAGTCCTCCATTACTGGATCCAGGGGTCTCCTGTGGAGGGGGTGGGACTGGGGTGGGCACCAGGGCTTACTTCTCCATGTAGCCCATTCTGCATGCCCACTCCAGTCCCATTGGAGACCCTGGATCTCCCCCACAGCCCTGCCCATCTCCCCACAGCACCCCCTGACCTAAGTGATGTTGAGCTGGCCATGCCCCCCAGCCATTGACTTTGCTTGTCAGAAGTTTGCAAAAGGGAATCACATGACCCTGGGACACTGTGACCATCAGAAATATGAATCAGTTGCCAAGCAACTGCAACGGTCATAAGTGTGAAAAATGGTCATAAGTCACTTTTTCAGTGCCGTTGTAACAGTCACTAAGCAAACTGTTGTAAATCGAGGACTACCTGTACTTTATTACTTTTTTTTCCTTTTTGGGGGGAGGTCATCAAGTTTTTGATACCTTGCTAGATGACTGGTGGTACTTGAATATTACCATATCCTAAAAGTGGTACAATCGGTGAAAAGGGTGAAAAGCCCTGGTGTAGAAGTCCTCCCAGGTCCCTTCCAACCTATGTTCTATTGTCCATGAATTGCTTTACTATTTACATTAAGGTAAATTACAGGAAATTGGATAAAAATATCCATAGATTCCTTAACCACAATAAAATTTAGGAAATCAAAAAGTTATTTGTATTCATCTAGAATAGCCAGGACTATTCCTTCTAACTTCAGTTATACAAGAGGTCATACAGACTTTTGTAACAATAAACTACAGAAACTGTAATGAAGTCCCTTTCAGATTTTGGCAGATATTAAAGGAGACATGAAATTACTAAAAATGCAATGCTTGTAAGGAATTATCCTTCCCACTCTTTCTCTTTACAAATGTAAATTTTGCTAAGAGTTAATAGCAATGCTGGCTATAGCGATACAATTCCCATTGTGAAGAGATGGAGCAAGCATATAGAAAATATCAAAATATAAATCTCATCAATACTAATTACATTAATGCAATCAGAACTGAAAAGCCTTTGTGAACTTGGCTAGACAATGACTCTGCAGACCTTTGTATCCATATTGGGCAGATATATTGTAAAAATCCTCATTCTGGTGTTTTATTTCTATTTCTAGCTGATATAACTCAATGAGAAACTGAGCTGGATGACCAATTTTTAACCCAGTCTCCTTACAAGCCTTTACTGTTTCTTCTTTGAATCTATTACGGTCTTCTTATCAGCCTGGACTTGAGCCCAGCCAATTTGATTACAAAACAGTCAGAGGCCTATTAAGATCCTCCACTGAACTGCAGTTACTAAGGATGATGTTGTGCCTCCCATAAACTGAATCTAGGCTTCCAGCATAGTGTTTCCTTAGACCTATCAGAAGCAGGAGGAAATTTTGGTGAGTCGGGTTTCATAGTTGACTGATCACTAGTCGCCTGAACAGACAAATGAGTAAAGGATCACGCATGGACAAATGACCAAGGAACACACACTGAACTCTTTGAAACAATTATTGACAGGGACAAAATATATTCTTTTCATTACCCCTTAAAGATTTGGAACTCCATTTTTCATGCTTTCAATTTTACTTCTCCAACAGATCACATCAATTCTTGGTCCAGATAAAAACTGTCACCATGTGGAATATCTAAAGCATGAGAAAGTTAAAATTAAGATAATTCATCTCAGATTCTTCACAGTTTCAGAGAGAGCTTGGGGATTTATGTAGCAATTTGACAGGAAGTTCTGTCAAGTGCCTAGCTGGTCTCTGGAATCATGAAACAAAAGAACACTTGACTCTGATGGGATTTCAGCATTCTCCCAAAGAAGCAAATTCCCATCTGGAAGTTTTGGTGCACAGTTACTCCTGGATGTGCATGGACAAAGATGTTTTCATCCAGATTCAACATTTCCAGCCCTATTTAGTTCTTGTAACAATGATTTATCACCACCACAGTGAACTACTGCAATGCACTTTATACACTGGACTGTCTGGAGACCACCTGTAAGCTACAATTTGTGTAGAACATAGCAGCAACAATATGAGCAGAATAATATTTTGTACTGAAGCTAGCTTACAATATCACTGCTTTTTCTTAGACTTATCTTATTTTCTACAACTTTCAGGATTTTTTTGTTTTGTTTTCAATGTTTTCTTTGGATGGTTTCCAAACATGCAGATATCAGATTCATAACCAGTTAATTAGAGAAGAAAACATAACCATGTTTTCAGTAACTCAGACATATGGAATACAATATTTACAAATCACTTTCCTACCCTTGCTTTTATTTATGTCTCATCTATTTATAACTATATTGGTACTTTTTGCTGAAATACATCTGAATAAAATCAAATAAATATGATTTATTCTATATGTTGTACTTGTGCTAAGAATATGATTCAATAGAAAGTAAACCATTAGCAAAATAAAACCTGTATGTCAGGTTTTGGCCACTATTTGGCAGATATCATTTCATAGTTCCTTGAGACATATAAGGACGGGTAGATAAATAACAAGTAATCCTGCTATTTTATGTACAATTTAGTGAAGAATCAACCATTCTTCAAATGAAAAGGAAAGCCAAGCAGTTTGTATAAATTATGATTTTTTTACTGCCCTTGAAACCATGTTGATTCCCTCAAACTATTTACAGGATGTTTTTTTAAAAAATGTTAAGGATTGTAACATATGAAATAATAATGTTTTAGAAATATTAAATCAGGAATGAAGAGGGTAATAGAAATTGTGAGGTAAGCTATATTTTGCAGATTGGTTTAACATTTCAATGACAAGGATAAGGGTAAATAAATGTAATATGATAGGACAAAGATGAAGGAATACCATCTAAAGGATATCTTTATATTTTCAGTTATAAAAATGTTTTGGGGTGTAATTGGGATGTAATTCTAAATAAAAGAATTAAAACCAGTCTTAATCAACCATAATATAAAAATATTTATTTGTTAAGAGATTTTCTGTGGATTTTTTTAAATGGAAAAATGAGGAGAAAATGATAGAGTTACAACCATATTGATTCCAAGTACAATTCATAAGCAACCCCTGAAAATTTACTCCTAGTAGATACTAGCCTGCTGTTGATAATCCCTTTGGCTTCTTAATAGGTTAGTGGTTTCCAGACTCTTTCAAACTCATGGAATTAATAATAATAGGATATTATTAGGACCTACTGTAGCATCATAAGAAGGTTCAAAACAGAACCCAGTACCTTACTGTATCCTAACCCCAAAGAGATAAAACGCACATGGAAAAAAAGTAAGAAGGCTTTGGGAACAGAGGAAAAAGAAAGGTAATTAATATCAATATTGGAATATCAATAATGTCAGCTCCTGAAAATAAACCTGATCAAGAAACAGAGCTAACACAAATGCCAAAAATGCTCTTTATTATTATAAGATAGAAGAACAGGATTTTGAAAGCTTATTAGAATTTCTTCGCTCCCCATCATAACAAACAAAATCAAAGCTACAGAAGTGTAAAAACCACTAGGGCCAAACTTTTTGGATTCATATAATCTGGTTCTAAGAATATTAAAATCACAGAGATGGAAGAGACTGAGGCTTTAAAGTCAATACAAAAACAGCTAGATGTCGAGCCTCTGCATGAATGCGACCAGTGAAAACAAGCACACTATATTTCTGTAAAATTGATGCACTCTGGCAAAACTCTTATTGATGGGATTTCTCCCCTCAAAATTTGACCAGATTCTTCTTCTTCTTCTTCTTCTTCTTCTTCTTCTTCTTCTTCTTCTTCTTCTTCTTCTTCTTCTTCTTCTTCTTCTTCTTCTTCTTCTTCTTCTTCTTCTTCTTCTTCTTCTTCTTCTTCTTCTTCTTCTTCTTCTTCTTCTTCTTCTTCTTCTTCTTCTTCTTCTTCTTCTTCTTCTTCTTCTTCTTCTTCTTCTTCTTCTTCTTCTTCTTCTTCTTCTCCTTCTCCTTCTCCTTCTCCTTCTCCTTCTCCTTCTCCTTCTCCTTCTCCTTCTCCTTCTCCTTCTCCTTCTCCTTCTCCTTCTCCTTCTCCTTCTCCTTCTCCTTCTCCTTCTCCTTTTCCTCCTCCTCCTCCTCCTCCTCCTCTTCCTCCTCCTCCTCCTCTTCCTCTTCCTCTTCCTCTTCCTCTTCCCTTCTTTATAATGGCCTCATCAAAATACCAGGTCAGATAAAGATGACAAGAAATAAAAATGAAGAAATTAATGTATACATTTTAAAAATACACATATGCTGTGATGCTGAGCACAAGTCTTAGTTTTATTTGAAAATCAGTGTCTGAACTACGTTCCTTAGGAACAGTTTTGACATTAGTTAAATTGAATAAGCCCAGTGTCTCCAACAGGAGTCCCAGGGAATGAAACTTGCCAATAACATTAAAAAACAACAAAACCCTGGGCTGTCTTAAAATAGCCTTGGTGGATTTCCAGATCAACTGGGAGGAATGTTAATGTCAGTTAAAGGTTTAAAAGATAGTATCAAGCTCTAGCTTCCACAGAAACCAAGTCAATTTCCAAACATAAGGCAACAATCTTCATGCCTCTCAGAACTGCAAGAAGCTCTAATAATTTAGATTGTTTGACTTCAAGGATGACAAACTCTCTAAAGTACAGATCTGAATATTGTAGAGTAACTAAGACATTACTTTGACTACAAAGACCTTGCAAGCTGCAGGATTGAAGTAAGCTTCCTTTGAATGGAAACATCTCAGGATAGATAGTTGAATTCAGAGGAACACTTTCCAAATATACCAATATTGTTGCTAGGAACACTGGTGTTTGTAACAAGCAATCCAGCATTTTTTTAACTGAACACCTACTTGATATTATTAATAATAATTTATCAGTTATAAATTTTATGTTAGTTTTATGCAAATACAACATCCTTAGTTTACTGATAGTTTATTATTAGTTTTTTTTTTCCTCTGAGCAGAAACAGGCACAATTTTTGAGAACCTTTCTCATTTATCCTGAGAATAGACATGATTACATTCAGTTTAACATTCTGGTGCTTATTCATGCTTATGAGGCATCAAGAATATGTGCCTTGTTTTTCATTCTATAATTACTCCTCTATCGATATGCTGCTTTCTTGTTTCTTATGCTTCATTAAAAGTCCAAGTAAAATAGACAGAAGTAATTACTCTCCTTTCTCCAGAGGTCCCACCTTCCGAAAAAATATCAGGATGCATGGAAAGCCAAAGATATTGCTCTGTGATAGTAATGTAATATAAATAACAATGCTACCATCTGTCACATCTCAGCAAGAAAGACCCAAAACAGAATTTAAAAATTAAAAGTTTCCTTTTCTATTCTGGAGAAGAAAAACACTTTTGGCACTATATTAATTACTCAGTTACTAGGTGTTAGCATTTCAGAAAATAAATCTGGAGTCACAAACTACAACCCAAAGGTCCATAAGTACTCTATTCATGTGAATTAGACTTTTAGACCTCTTTTTACAAGCCCTCTGTATCTATTAATACAAATAAAATAGCTTGTAGAGTAAATATATTGCTTAAGTAAGTACACTGCTTCTTTCATTAAGTAATAAAAGGTTAAGTCTGGGCATTGTTTTTCTGTGAGCTAATCAGCAATGGTTTTTTCTCCCAAATTTAGGCAAAATATTAAATTCAGTCTAAAGATCTCCTAATTAATTAAACTGCATAAGATTTTATCTTTTCCCAGATGAAACCATGTATCCATATGGTGAATATATACTGTACATATCTGTCTATCTGTTTTGGAGAATTTCAACTTATATAATGATTGCTCCTAAATATTAAAAATGTCTTGGGGTATTGAAATTTTTTTTTTAAAAAAAATATGCAAATGCCTCATAGCTAAGATAATCTGGTGGTACAGAATGATTAAGATAATGTGATTTGAAGAAAAGATGTGGAGAACACCCACAATTTTTTTAAAAAAGTAAAATATAAAGTAGCTGATGCTTCTGTCATTAAATATTCCTTCTTATTGGCTATTTCAATAATGAACTGTAAGAAAACAAATTTAAGGCATAGTTTAAACCCTCCATGGCATTACCAAACTATTTTGTCTGACTTGTATTCCAATCTGTCTGCGTCCACAGTTGAACTGCTTTGGCTTATCAAAATTACTGTCTTCTCCGGATGGTTCTCTCATATGCTGTAACAGCTAGAAGGTGAAACATAGCAGTGACCACTGTCAAGCTTAGCAATTTTCTGTGTTATAGAAATGTCTATCACGGGAATTTTTTCCCCTTCTATCTTCTCCCCTGCTCCCTCAGTGCTGTCCTGCCTCCTCTCTGACAGTTCCGTTGTCATGTATGCTGGGTGAATATTACCATTTTCTGCTTCTTCTTTTTTTATCACTGCCAGTGTTGTCATATTTGAAGATCAAGAAGCTTCATACCCATATTTTCTATGATGGTTTTACTTAGGTGAGCTTTCTTTTTGGCAGATGTGGGAAAAATTATTTCAAGTATTCCATTTTATGATGTTTCTAAGAATGGGAACCTATATATTTGTTTCCTCAAATTTGGATACATGTTATATACTGCAGTTGTTGATAAGGTTTATGTGACTTTTTGGTAGTTCTGATTTTTTAATTTGATATTTTGGATTCCACATAATATAATAATTCCCATTTGTATTCTTATTCCACTCATTTCAAATATGTAGTGAGGAAAATACTGAAATAGTTAAAAATGTAATTCAGCTTGGTTTCTATTATAAAAATTAAACGGTTTATTTACCTTACATTTTCAAAGCAGACCAGCAGTATTCTTGTTTTACTTATATGCTTTGCCCTATACATCTGATATAACCTGTAGAATTGATATATGCAGGAGGAATACAGGTTTATATACTAAGGCCCCACCCCAATTAAACTTTTGAATTTAAATGCATTTTTGTATCAACTCTTCAGATTATGAATCCAGTTTTTAGACCTGAAAATCTAGATATGCTTATATAACTATTTAAATAAATAGTTGTAATGAGTATGCTGTCAACGCTGCAAATATTGTATATTCTGTCTGCAGAACTGTCTGGTATTTTTGGGGTTAATACAGAGCAGATGGGAGTGGGAGCAAAGCAAGGGGAAAGAAAGAGGAAGGAAACCTTTGACCTTCACACTAATTGGATAACGTGAGATATGACAGCTAATTTAGAGAGGGAACAAGCTGATAATTAAACTATTCAGTAGAAGAGAATTTAGATCTTAGCATAAGCCTCTGTTATGCCTGTGCCAACATTTTGTAACATTAAAAGACTTTTAAGAAAATAAAGGCCTGGAAGTTCTTTGAAGTGTTTCATTAGCCGGAACCATAACAACATGGTAAGATCTAAATCAACAAAACAAGTGATATTTCTTCTTCTCTATTTTGTATTCATATCTGTAAAATGATCCATATTAAGCATTATATTGTCATTTATTTTTAGAAACATATGAGATCCACAGATCAATCTTCTATTAAGGCACTGTATAGTCTGTTCAGATCCTAATAAGGTTCAATTAATAAGTTGGAAAATTAGCATTTGCATGTTTCTTAGTTATTTCAGAAAAGAGCTGCCTGCTCTTCAGTTCATAGAAGATTATTAGGAAAATACTGAAGAAATCTCCACCCTAACGAACTAAAAGTAAATTGGCTTCTAAAGTAAAAGTAATGCAGTGGCTGAGATTTCTGTAGACTTAATCCTTACCATTTCAATAAATCTTGTTAATTAAGTCTCTGTGGATTTTTTAAAATTATTTTTCAGATAAGTTTTCAAGATCCTGAGAGGCATAAAGAACCAGACAGCTCTTTTGTTTTGGAAATCAGAAGCACAGGCATGATTTTTCAACTCCTGTAGACCTTGCAATAATCTAACTTTCTCCATGACCACTTCCATGATCATAAGAATCTTATATGACAATGGAATATCAAATTATTTAATGCAAGATTACTGAAAAATAAGCAAGATTTTTTAAGATGCATCTCTGGAGAGCTCTGTAATTGGGTATCCACAGAATTTGCATTTCAACCCTTAGTATGACTTTATTTGTATTTTATTATGTTGAAATCCATTGTATACTATTTATGAAACTCCCTTAAAATGCAGTTGCAAGCATGTGGACTAAAAATAACAAAAATGCATAGTACCTTGTTGCCTCTGCTGTGTAAAATTATCTTTATAAAAACAAAATGACAAGTACAAATAGGAATGAATTTGCAGCGAATTTTGAAGGGAGTATTACTTAGCAGAAAGTTCTAAGTATTTAACCTGATTTTGGAAATATGATATAGAAAAACAAGGATACATATTAAATCATTCTATTAAAAAAATGAAAAAAATACGAAAAATGTTTAGACAATATTCATCAATGGCTTTCAGATTCTAAATGAAATTGCATGAACCATAGAACTACCTGATCTGGATTGTAAATATCCAAATTAGTAATTCTCTTGTTAGTTAGCAATAACAATAACAACAAATGAGGGAAAAATATGTCATGGGGCATAGACTTACTATGATCCTCATTCTGTGGCCTCTTGGCAGCAAGCAAACAACCAAGCTCAGAGAGCATCAAAAACTCCACAGTTATTAGGTGTCCCATTGTTTAATGCAGTTGGTCAATAAAGCAAGCTCAGTAATTTTGTGCTATTCAAATTGGTTGAGTGCAGATTAAAGCCTGGGGACTTTTTTTTTTTACTTTGAATGTTGGAACATTTTATTTGCTGATTTTATGATTTATGATTTCTATAAGCCTTTGAAACAGAATATATTTGATAAGAATATAATTCACTCTGAGATGGTATATGAGCATGAAATATTTGATGGTGTTTGTGGGAAGTATTTTAAACTGGTTTCTATCTATTGTACTGTTTTTATATAATTTTAAGTTGACATTCTCAGTATTAAACAGAATCAATGAAGTCGAAAAGTAGCAGGGTCTTTAGCCAACATGTTTCGGTTCAAACATTTGTCCTCAAAAATATCATAGAAGAGCTAATGAGAAAATGCTTAAGCTTCACTGCTTTTGAAGGGCTTGAGATAAATTACCTGATGTATACTTCTAAACATGAGTTATATAAATACAGCCTTTATTTTTCTTTGAAGATTGTATGTCGATCTATATTGCTGATTGTTTGTTTTAAAATGTTTTAATTAAAACATTTTTTTAAAAAAATATTTTCTTTCATAGAATCATAGAATCGTAGAGTTGGAGGGGACCTCCCGGGTCATCGAGTCCAACCCCCTGCTCGAGGCAGGATTCCTTAAACCATCCCAGATAGATGGCCATCCAGTCTCTGCTTGAAGACCTCCATCAAAGGGGAGCTCACCACCTCCTGTGGCAACCTGTTCCACTGGTTGATCACCCTTACTGTTAGAAATTTTTTTCTAACATCTAATCTGAATCTTTTCCCCTGCAGTTTCATCCCATTGTTTCTAGTCCTTCCTTGGGCAAGTGAGAACAGGGCTGATCCCTCTGCACTGTGACAGCCCTTCAGGTATTTGTAGACAGCTAT
This sequence comes from Bothrops alternatus, assembly GCA_034064705.1. Taxonomy (NCBI): domain Eukaryota; kingdom Metazoa; phylum Chordata; class Lepidosauria; order Squamata; family Viperidae; genus Bothrops; species Bothrops alternatus. Next base: position 5,964,803 of record JARGCV010000081.1, on the reverse strand, counting down.
CATGTCTCCTCTCAGTCTTCTTTTCTGTAGACTAAACATTCCTAATTCCTTTAACCATTCCTCATAGGACATGGTTTGTAGACCGTTCACCATCTTGGTAGCTCTCCTTTGAACCTGCTCCAGTTTGTCAGTGTCTTCCTTGAACTGGGGTGACCAGAACTGGACACAGTACTCCAGGTGAGGTTGGACCAAGGCAGAGTAGAGGGAAATAATAACTTCACGTGATCTGGACTCTATGCTTCTCTTGATACACCCCAGGATCGTGTTTGCCTTTTTTGCAGCTGCTTCACACTGTTGCCTCATGTTCAATCGATGATCCACTAGGACACCGAGGTCCTTTTCACATGTACTGCTGTTCAGCTGGATTCCTCCCATACTATATGTGCTTTTTTCATTTTTCTTACCCAGATGTAGTACCTTGCATTTTTCCTTGTTAAATACCATTTTATTAGTTGCAGCCCATTGTTCGAGTTTCTCTAAATCTTTTTGAATCCTTTCTCTCTTTGCTCTGGTGTTTGCAATCCCTCCTAGCTTTGTGTCATCTGCAAATTTGATCAGTTTCCCCTCAATTCCCTTATCCAAATCATTTATAAAAAATATTAAACATAACTGGGCCCAGAACAGAGCCTTGTGGCACTCCGCTTGAGACTTTCTTCCAGTTGGATGTGCAGCCATTTATAGCCACTCTTTGAGTACGATTACTAAGCCAGTTATGAACCCACCTAACAGTCACCCTGTCAATCCCATATTTGATCATTTTTTCAATGAGGATGGTGTGAGATACTTTGTTGAAAGCTTTGCTGAAATCCAGAAATACTATGTCTACTGTATTTCCCTGATCAACCCATTCTGTGATTTTGTCATAGAATGAAATTAGATTAGTTTGACACGACTTGTTTGTTACAAACCCATGTTGACTGCTGTTAATTATTGAATTCCCATCCAAATGCTGACATATATGTTGCTTAATAATTTGTTCAAGAATCTTTCCTGGTATTGAAGTCAGGCTAACAGGCCTGTAGTTCCCTGGGTCTGCCTTCTTCCCTTTTTTGAAGATAGGGACAACATTTGCCCTTCTCCAATCATCTGGGACTTCTCCTGTTCTCCATGACTTTTCAAAGATTACAGCAAGTGGTTCAGCAATTACTTCTGCTAATTCCTTCAGTACCCGAGGATGTAATCCATCTGGACCTGGAGACTTAAACTCATTTAAGTTAGCTAAGTGTTCCCTTACCTTCTCTGTGTCGATTACATGCCTTAATTCTCTTAGTCCTTCACTAGCACAGTGAAGGTCAGTTGCAATTACATTATCTTTCTTAGAAAAAACAGATACAAAATAGGAGTTTAGAATCTCTGCCTTCTCAAGATCACTTTTTTATTAATTATTTTTATTAAATTTTATAAAGTTTTAACAAATTTTGACACAAAAATATAATAACTCAACTGATAACAGAGAAATAACAAATTTAACAAGCAATACAAATAGCTGCTCGGAACCCCCCCCCCACCACATCCTCCCACATCCTAACCCCTAACCTCCAAACCACCTTCCTCGCCATCCAATGCGGTGTAAAGTTTTCCCGAGCACCCTAAGAAAAAAAAGAAAAAATCTATTCCCTTAATATCCCCAACTACAGTTGAGAAACATAATCTATTACTTATTATCTCCCTCCCCCTCCCCCCCAGGCTTCCCGGAGTGAATACAGAGTAAAAAATGCAAGAAACCCCGCTAATCTACTATTTAGTAACTATTTATCTATATATCATATCTAATTCTTTCAATTGATATTTCTTTTGCATATAATCAATCCATTTTTTCCAATCCATCAAAAATGTTTCATTTGAGTGGTTCTTCAGGTACGCTGATATCTTAGCCATCTCCACCAGATGGGTAACTTTTAATGTCCATTCTTCAATAGATGGTATTTCAGATGACTTCCAATATTGACCCACCAACAGTCTTGCAGCCGTAGTCAAGTTCAAGATCAACTTAGTCTCTGTGGTGGAACAGTCCTTTGTTATACCCAACAAAAATAACTGTGGTACAAACTCAATACGCTTTTTCAAAATATTTTGAAGAATCCACCATATTTTTATCCAAAAAGCCTTAATTTTTTTACATGTCCACCAAATGTGAAAATAAGTTGCATCCAAAGATTCGCATCTCCAACATTTGGGTTTCAGATTTGGATACATAAGCGACAATTTTTTTGGGTCTAAATGCCATCTATAAAACATTTTATAAAAATTCTCTCTTAAATGCTGAGCTTGTGTAAACTTAACATTTTTCACCCATATTCTTTTCCAAGTTTCCATCCTGATTGAATATCCAAAATTCCCTTCCCACTTAATCATACAGTCTTTAACTAGTTCCTTTCCAGAATCAATTTCAATTAAAGCGTCATATATTCTTTTAATATGCATCGCTCTTTGGTCTCTAATTTGTGTAATCAGTTTTTCATCCTTTAGAGAAAAACCCATCTTAACATCTTTTTGCCATCTGGCTTGAAGTTGTGCATGATGATACCAATTATGAGCTATACCTTCCTCCCTTAATCTGTCTAGTGATTTCAGTTCTAAGCTATTCCCATAGCTAATTCAAACCAAGCAAGCTGATCTGACATCTTTGGAAGCCATGGGAGCAAGGCCTAAGAGGAAGGAAGAGGTAATTTCGGCCCTGCAGAAGCTTTCACGAAAAGATCATGTCAAATAAGTATTTGACATGGAATGTCAACGGTTTAAATTCTCCACAAAAAAGGAAGAAGATATTTCATTATTTGAAGCAATGTAAAAATGACGTAATTTGTTTACAAGAAACTCATATTAGAACTTTGGACCAGAAATATTTGATTAATAACAAATTGGGTACACACTTTGTGGCATCATCTTTAGACAAAAAAAATGGAATTGTTATTTATGTTAAAAATCATATAAAAGCTAAATTAATAGAAGCAGATATACATGGAAGATTTTTAGCTATAGAAATTTTATTGGATGGGAAGAAAGTTTTGTTGGTGGGTATATATGCTCCAAACCAAAAACAAGGTATATTTTATAAATCATTGCATAGAAAGCTAATACAGTTGGATTATAGATCTTGTATTTTAATGGGAGACTGGAATGGAGTTCTTGATGCTAGTTTGGATAAGAAAAAGATCTTATCTGTTCCTCAAACGCGTTCAATATTGCCTAAATCTTTTTTTGATATTAAAGATGATTTTAATTTGTTAGATATATGGAGAGAAAGACATGGGAGGGACCAAGAATTTACTTTTTTCTCTGATAGACATCAATCATTTTCTAGAATTGATTTTATTTTAACTACGAGTGATTTTATGTTAAGTTTAAAGAAAGCTAAAATTTTACCTAATGTATTGTCTGATCATAACCCAGTTATGATGGAACTAAGGACTGGTCAATATATATGCAGATCCTGGAGACTTAATGAAAATTTGTTTAATTATGAAATGTATGTGGAAGAATGTAAAAAGGCTATCAAGGAATTTTTCAGGTTAAATCTGAATATAGGCTTACCAATAGAAACGGTGTGGGACTCTAGCAAGGCCCATATGCGTGGTATTTTAATTGAATTGAATGCAAGACATAGACGTAAACAAGAGGAAAAGAGAAGAGTTTTAGAAGCGGAGATAAAAAAGAAAGAGTTATTATTAATAGATAAACCGGATGATAGTAATATTAAAGAAGGGATAAAGGTTTTACGGAAACAATTTGATATTTTGATGACCGATCAGGTTGCCAGGAACATACAATATGCTAAACATAACACTTTTTTTAATGCTAATAAACCTGGCAGATGGTTGGCTTATACATTAAGGAAGAAACAAAAATCCCGTTTAATTGAGAAGGTAGAATATAAGGGGCAAGAAGTATTTCACCAGGATGCTATTAAGAAGGCTTTTCTAGAGTTCTATACCAAATTGTATGCTGAAGAAAAAGTTCAAGAGCAAGAGGTAGATGCCTTTTTACAAAATCAAAATGTTATGGAAATTACTTTGGAACAAAGAGATAGATTAAATGCTGTGATTAGATCAGAAGAAATTATTGACGCAATTAAGCAATTGAAATTGGGAAAATCTCCAGGAACTGATGGTTTTACTACGATTTATTATAAGTGTTTACAGGAGAAAGTGGTCGAACATTTGAGGGAGTTATTTGTCAACATACAAGAAGGTGGTCCGGTTCCACCCTCCTGGAAAACGGCTAATGTTTGTTTGATTCCTAAAGAGGGCAAAGATAATGTACAAGTAGAAAATTTTAGACCTATCTCATTGTTAAATACGGATTACAAGATTTTTGCAAAAATTTTGGCTAATAGATTAATGACAGTTTTGACACAGAGGATACATCCGGATCAGACTGGTTTTTTACAAGGGAGACAGATGAAAACCAATGTTAGACAACTTGTTAACATACTGGAATACTTGGATAAACATATTCAAGTGCCGGCTGTTTTAATGTTTTTAGATGCAGAAAAAGCTTTTGATAGATTGAATTGGACATTTCTGCAAAGGCTTGTGGTAAGGATGGGAATGGGGGACCAGTTTATTAATTCCATAACAGCTATATATCAGAAACAAACAGGACAGATTATAGTAAATGGTCAATTAACAGACTTGTTTAACATTGAAAAGGGTACTAGACAGGGTTGTCCCTTATCCCCTTTATTGTTTGTCTTAACTTTAGAGGTTTTATTGAATAGGATTAGAGCATCAGAGGAATTAAAGGGGGTACAAATTAGAAAACATGATTATAGATTATGTGCTTTTGCAGATGATTTACTTGTGACATTGACTCAGCCAATGCAATCGGTTCAGAGTTTGATGGAAATTATTCGAAATTATGGAAAAGTATCTGGTTTTAAATTAAATTTATCCAAGACAAAGATGTTGGTCAAAAATTTTGATAATAAATTAAAACAAGATTTGGAAAGAATATCGGGATGTGAGATAGTTAAAAAAGTTAAATATTTAGGAATTTATATAGAAGCCTCAAATGGTAAATTATATAAGAATAATTATGAGTTCTTATGGAGTAAAGTTCAAAAAGAAATGGAGAATTGGAAAAAATTACAATTATCTATCCTGGGTAGGATAGCCGCTATTAAAATGAATGTATTACCGAAATTTCTATTTTTATTTCAAATGTTGCCAATACTTAAAAAGGATGGGAATCTTGATGAATGGCAGAAAGGTATAAACAATTTTATTTGGGATGGCAAGAAACCAAGGGTTAAACTTAAAATTATTCAAGATACAAGAGAGAGAGGTGGAATGAAAGTGCCTAATTTTAAATTATATTATTATGCAGCAGTTCTAGTGGCAATAAGTGATTGGATTAATTTAACAAATGAAAGAATACTGAATATAGAAGGATATGGGTTAGTGTATGGGTTCCACGCCTATTTAGTTTATGATAAAAAATTGGACAGGGGTTTTAAAGAGCATATATTAAGAAACTCTGTGATGCGTGTCTGGAAAAAGTATTATTATAAGTTAAATGGTAAAATTCCTTTATGGACTGTTCCCAGACATGCAATACAGAGTGTGGGTATACAACAAATTCAAGACGTGGAGCCCTATGATAAACTTTTGAATAAAGATGGGAATAGCTTCTCAAGATCACTTTTGACGACTTCCCCATTCTCGTTCTCTAAACTTCCTATAGCCTCTTTAACTTTTCTTTTACTTTTGACATATCCCCAAAACCCTTTTTTATTGTTTTTAGTCTCTCTTGCAAGCCTCAATTCATTATTAACCTTAGCTTTTCTGATACTTGCCCTGCAGTTTGTACAGATTGCTTTATAATCTTCCTTAGATATGTATCCCTCCGTCCAATTCTTAAACATTTCTTTTTTCCTTTTTAGCAAGTTTTTAAGTTCTAGGTTTATCTACCCTGGTCTCTTTAGATGTTTCCCATTCTTCCTTCTTTGAGGAATTGTTAAAGATTGCGATTCTAGTATTGCATTTCTCAAAATATCCCATCCTTCTTGGACATTTCTATCCCTTAGTACATTCAGCCATTTGATCCCCCCTACCCTCTTCTTGAGTCCATCAAAATCTGCCCGTCTGAAGTCCAACTTTGAAGTCTGAGTCCTCTCAGGAGTTCCTTCCCTTATTATGCAGAATTCAAGGATAACATGATCACTACCTCCTAAGGTCCCAGAATCTCTGATTTCCTCGACCATTTCCTCCCTGTTTGTAAGGATTAGATCGAGGGTAGCCAATCCTCTTGTTTTCTCCTCCACTTTTTGGTGGATGAAATTGTCAGCAAGAGAGAATAAGAACTTATTAGACTTCTGGCTTTCGCCTGAGAGAGATTCCCAACAAATGTCTGGATAGTTAAAATCTCCCATAATCACTATATCATGCTTTCTTGATAGTTTAGCCATTTGATCTAGAAAGAGGTCATCCATATCTTCTGTTTGTCCAGGGGGCCTATAATAGACTCCTACAATAGTATCCTTTCTGTTGTTCTCCCCATGAATTCTTACCCATACAGTTTCTACTGAGTTTCCACTCTCTGAAACCTGGATCTCTGAGGAGACAAATGCTTTTTTAACATAAAGTGCAACACCCCCTCCTCTTTTGTTAAGCCTGTTCCGCAAAAATAAGTTGTAGCCTTCGATGTCAGTGTTCCATCCATGTGTGTTATCCCACCAGGTTTCAGTAATACCTATGACATCATATTTATCTTCCTGAATTAAGATCTCCAGCTCTCCTTTTTTATTTCTCATGCTTCGTGCATTGGTGTAGAAGCATTTTAGTTTGTGACTGGTACCTATTGCAGACTTGCCTCCTCCACTTTTCTTACAATCTTTTTGCATTTGTTCTTTTGTTCTATTTCTGAGAGGAAGAATATCACCTGGTTTGATTGGCTGAGTATTTTTGTTTAACTTTTTACTTCCCTTCCCCTTTTGTTTTAGTTTAAAGCTCTCCTGATGAGTGAAGCAAGGCACTTGCCAAATACATTCTTTTCTGTCTTTGTAAGGTGCAACCCATCCCTTGCAAGGAGCCCATCATATAGGTAGTTTTCTCCATGGTTCAAAAATCCAAATCCTTGCTTCTTGCACCACTGACGTAGTCAGTTGTTCACCTCAAGAATCCTGTCCCATCTTCTTTCTCCATGACCATCCACTGGAAGGATAGATAAAAAAACTACTTGTGCTCCGAATTCCTTCACTTTCCGTCCAAGGTCTTCAAAGTCATGGCAGATGGTTTCGAAGTTGTTTCTTGTAGTGTCATTTGTGCCTACATGTATTAGTAGGAATGGGTTGTAGTCTGTAGGACTGAAGAGCCTCGTTATGGAATCATTCACATCTTTGATTCATGCCCCTGGGAGACAGCACACCTCTCGTGAGTTTCTTTCGGGTCTGCAGATAGCTGTCTCTGTTCCTCTCAACAGGGAATCTCCCACAATCACCACTCTCCTGTTCTTCTTTTCAGTACCATTTCTTTCTCTCCGTTCAAGAGGTTTCTGGGGGCATAGTGGAGCATTATTTGTGGATTGTGTCATCATTTTTTGAGATACATCTGTATTGTTCTCCTGACTAAGTGGTTGGAATCGGTTCTTAAGTTGTAAGTTGTTAAGTTGTAAGGGTGTAGAATGTCGCCCAATTTTCCTGTTCCTATGTGTCACATGTCTCCATCCCTCAGCTTCCACAGGTACAGTAAGATTTTCTTCTATTCCGTCTTTTTGAAAAGTTTCTTCAGTTCTGTCAAGGAAGTTCTCGTGTTCCCTAATCTGTTGCAGTGTGACCACTCTCTCTTCAAGACTTTTCACCTTTTCTTCTAGGACAGCCACAAGCTTGCATTTGTGGCAGGTGAAGTTTAGTTTCTGTTCCGGAAGGCTCATGAACATACAGCATACACTGCAGCAAACCATAGATCTCTTCCCCTCTTCCATATTGTGTGGAGCTGCTTGATGTTATTCTTTGTGATTCCTTTGATTGTTGATCAGTTGATCAGCCAGTCTCCAGCACTCTTTCAAATTGCAGTAACTTTTAACTTCTTTACAGTATAAACTATGAATACCTAAGGTATAATTCTTTCTTTTACTACTGTGTAGGAAGAGGAGGAGGAGAATAAGTGGTTAAGGGGAGAGGGAGCTTTCCTGCAGTTCTTCCCTGCTAGTGGGGGGAAGGACAAAGGCTTAATCAATTAATTAATCAATCAATCAATTTGATCAATTACTGCAAAGGAATGGATTGAATCAATCCTGTGAGCAACTGTGGTGACTTGATTTTAAAAGAAAAATAATAATAATAATTAAAAATAAATAAAATAAATAAATAAATAAATAAATGGCAAAAGTAGCAGTCTCTGGGGACAGGAAGAGTGGGCGGTGCTTGCTCGGCTGCAGCTCCAGTGGTGGGAAATTTAAATTTAAATCGGAGGAGGAAGCAGGCGGCTTCCGGTCGCCACGAGCGCGGGCTCCGCTTTCCAAAATGGCGGCCGGAGCCAGCAGGGAAGCGCAGGGGAAAAGGATTGCTCCGTTTAATCCAGCGATCTCACAGGGGAAAAAATCCTCCCAATCCGAAGGTTCTGCTGCTAGATCACTCCCCCCCTTTCAGATCACTAGGCACCGCAAAGGGTAGCCGGCAGGGCTCCTAAACAGTTAAAACAAATGGGGGGAAAGCCCCGGGAAAGAGCCGATTCGCTGCTAAGCGTTGCAGCGGGCAGTTTGTTTTCCTGGCTTTACCTCGAAGCCACGAAGGAGCCTCAGATCTGCACACGAGTGAGGAAAGCTTGCAGCTTTAAATTCTCCACCAGAATCAGGTTGCTTCTCTCCTTGATGAGTTTCCACCCATTGCTTAGAGGAAACAGACCAAACAGGAATCCGAACAAAGCCGAGGGCTATGCTTCCAACATCGCCAAGCTGTCGGTTAGCTTTTTTCTGCTGTTATTTTTCTGCTGTTCTGCTTATCTATCTATATCCTTTCCTTATTATTTTTAAAAATAACTCAAGGCAGCAAACGTCTCCAATACACCCCACTCTTCCGTGACTGGAACCGGAATTTTAATAACGTTCATTAATAGCGTCTAGAACAGTGGTTCTCAACCTTTTTCAGGCCGCGACCCTGACCTCCGCCGCTCATGCGCGGCACGACTCTGACCTGCACCGCACATGCACGGCGCGACGATCTGTACCACGCATGTGTGGCGCGACGACCTGCATCATGCATGCGCGGCGCGACAACCTGCATCGTGCATGTGCGGTGCTGCGGCACGCATGCGCAGTGCTATGGCACACATGCGTGGTGCTGCCCCCTGTGCTGGCTGAGGCATAGGCCGCCGCTCGTTTGGGGTGGCGTCAGGCAGGCCCAGGTGCTCAGGTAATCCTGGTCGGCTGCGGTGGCGACGGTGCAGGGCGACCATGCGCTGGGCCACTAGCTGGCCCATCCCAAGGGAGGTAAGCCACCCGCTGGGCCCCACACATGCCAAAAACCCTCCCTGCACCCGCCGCTGCCCCGCTAGCCTTGCCTTCACTGCCGCCCATTTGGGGTGGTGGCAGGCAGGCCCAGGTGCTTCTGGACGGCCGCGGCAGCGACGGCGCAGGGAGACCACGGGCTGGGCCACCAGCTGCCCCGCCCAAGGGAGGTAAGCCACCCACCAGGCCCCACGCGCGCCAAAAACTTCCCTGCGCCCGCCGCTGCCCCGCTAGCCTTGCCTTCGCTGCCGCCCATTTGGGGCAGTGGCAGGCAGGCCCAGGTGCTCCTGGGCGGCCGCAGCAGCAACGGCGCAGGGCGACCATGGGCTGGGCCACCAGCTGGCCCAGCCCAAGGGAGGTAAGCCACCCGCCGGGCCCCACGTGCATCAAAAACCCTCCCTGCACCCACCAGCCTCCCACCTTCCACCCCTGGCCCTCTTTTACTTACAGTTTTAGTAGTTCTCAGCAGGGAGGGGTGGAAACGTCTGGATAGCTCACCTTCGCTGCAGACAACTTGCAGCACCGTTTGCGGACTGGGACTTTTGGCGGGCTCAGCAGGGCGGAGACAGCCTGAACAATTCCTATTGGCTTTTGAAAGCCAATAGAATTACACTCTATTCAAGAGAGTCTATTCTATTGGCTTTCAAAAGCCAATAGAATAAGAGGGAGTAGCACAGCTAAGGAAAAGGGGAAAAAATGGCGTAGCACAGCTACGGAAAAGGGGAAAAAATGGCGGACTGTGTTGTTTGGCGACCTCCATGAAATGGTTGTTCGACCCCAAATGGGGTCGTGACCCACAGGCTGAGAACCGCTGGTCTAGAATCTTAGAAATGATCCTTTTTTTCCCCAAAAGCCTCTCCTGGATCTGATATACCAGTTGAAACTAAACTAAAAAATAAAATATGTCACTAGAAGTCACCATGATGAAGTGAAAGCCACTTCACACATCTAAAATGTCTTTCTCCTTGACAATTCCCCCCTCCCCCCAAAAAAGTAAAGATTTCTCCTTCCCAGTCATGTCCAAGTATAGGGGGTGGTTGTTCATCTCCATTTCTTATCCGGGGAACCAGCATTCTCTGAGGACACATCCATGGTCATAACTACACCGAGGCACATGGAAGGCTATTACCTGCCCACTGAAGTGATACTTATGTATCAACTTGCATTTGCATGGTTTTAAACTGCTAGGTTTGCAGGAGCTGTGGCGAGAAATGGATCTTATCCTGTCATCTGGTGCTTCGATGTTCAATTGCCAAACTTTCTGTCAACAAACTCCCATAATCACGAGGCCTCTGCTCCTCTCCTTGTTACTTCCTAAGGTATGCCAAAACAGATATTTCTCAAGGAAAGATGAGGGACGATGAGCAAGAAAAGAGTCCTCTCTTTGCTATCTATGAAACCATGAGTTTCAGTCCCACATTGAGCACAAAGCCAGGTGGGTGACCTTGCCCAGTCACTTTCTCTTATCCTTAGGAAGAAAGCAGTAGCAATCCATTTCTGAAAATCTTGCCAAGAAAGCTTCCGAAACTTGTCCAGACAGTCACAAGGGATCAATACTGACTCAAAGGCATGAGAGAGAAAAAATGTGTTATACAGAACAAATAAAGGAATGGTATTTTTTTTAAAAAAAAAATAGTGCAGTAAAAAAAATAAAGTAGTCAGGAGTGGATTAAGTGCATCAAATTTTGAATATCTCATTGCTAGAAAATTGGTTCTAAGTACATTTAAATTTTGCCACAGGTTAAAAGTGGGCATAAAATTGATTGTATGGAGTTAAAACTCTTTGCTTGTGGAGGGAGGGTTGTTTGTTTTCATTTGGGATGATGATGATTTTGAATTATGAAAATGCTGCACTGTTAAGGTACTGAATTAGGACTAGAGAGATTCAATTCAAATCCAGTCTAGCTTTTTTTATGGAAGTTCACTGACCGATTCGAGCAAATATAATCTTTCAGCCCATTTATGTATTAGGGTTGTTCTGAGGAAAAAAAATGGAAAATGTACTGTTATGCGTGCTCCTGAAATAAAAGTGAATGTAAATTAAATATGTGAATATAAAACAATAATAAATAATTTAGCCATGCATGATAATGATATAGACCTTTAAAATCAACAATGGGTTTTTATTTCTCATTTTAGAAGCATAAAGCATTCATTTTGCTCCTCAGTGACCTATCAAAATTGTCAAAAGGGCTAAAATTATTGCCTTGCCCTTATAGTGACATAATGATTTACTATCGGTATTTGTATTTCTATTCACTGTGATATTTGTAAACTGATGGGTTAGGGTAAAGGTTTGTTCTCCGAGCTTATGGGTTGGTTTCCAAACATTTCATTACCAGGCTAGGTAACATTTTCAGAGGAATTTAGGAGATGTCAGTGTTCTTCTGTTTATAAGGGTTTTGGTGGTCAGTCCAATTCTATATGGGACAACTATCACATCAATTAAAAACCAGGATCCATGAGTACCAGCTGGCAGTGAAATGCCACGATCCAAAATCCTTAATCTCTACCAAACAGCATCAGTCTGATTTGAGTAACACTAAAATCATCGGCCATGCTACCTCCTGCCATGCTCATGACTTCATCAAAGCCATAAGCAATTCCACCAATAGACACATTGACTACAACCAGCCTAGAAACCCCTAAGAATCCAAATCAACCACACAGTTAACCAGAGACAGCATTGACTCCTAACTAACCAAAGCAAGTACCCCTCAACCAGCACCTCACCTCCCAATGACCCTCACCCGATGTAACATCCCTATCACATGCTATCACAAGTCTCCCACTGATGCCTCATACCAGACCCATCACAAGACCCATTACAAGACTTTTACTTGTTACACCTACACCTGACCCATCACAAGACCTACTGACCACATAACCTTATAAACAGAATAACACTGACACTAACATCCCCTAAACTGCACTGAAGATGTTACCTAGCCTGGTAACAAAATGTTCAGAAACCAACCCACAAGAAAAGAAATGTTCACCCTCATCCTACATTTGAGCTACAGATATTTGCCACTATTGCAAATATGATGGGTTAGTTTAGAAAGCTGCCAATAGGACTTCTGGTTCTACCTCATAGTGATGCGGCCGAGGGATTGTGGCGCTCCGCACCTCATGGCTGGTTTTGCCCTGCCAGGGAACCCTAAATGGATCAAAAGTCACCCCAGAGAGGCAACGAAGAAGAAGGGGCACCCCAATGATCACAGAACAACAGTGGTCAACCTGATTGATCTGAGGGAAGCTTTCCAACATGACAGGATAAAGGCTAGCTGCTCATCAGTGTCTAGCCCAAGCTATCAGGAGCTGAAGTCCAAAAGCATGAACCAGAAAAATGGTGAACAGCATGCTTGGAACTGGGGGAGAATATGATCTTCTCTCTTCTATTTTGTAATTGATTCCCTGGAAAAGATCTCCAAAGCAAGAAATTCTCCAAAAGTGAGAAGGGAGGGGACTATACCCCCACCCTTCCATAGACAGAAGCGGCGATTTGATTTTTATTGGGAAAAGAAATATACTGAAATGAAATTAACAATATTACAGTCTGGATAAATCTGAAAATTAAGAAAACTGTTAAGATTTTACATCTGAAAGAGTCTTGATGAAATTATATAAAAATAATTATTTGTTTGAAAAGTTGGAAAATGAACTACTGACATCTAGTGGAGAATTAGACTATAGAACAACAGCAACAGTGACTCAGAAATTGGCAAGATGCCTAGAAACAAAGAATAATCAGTTCCCTTGAACCTTAGTGACCTTCAGCCAAATAGAAAAGAGTTGGGAACAAGGAAAAAAAACATACTGGGCCATCTACTACAAACTGAGAACTATATTTGTTTTAAAAACTGCTGACTTTCTGGGATTATAAATACCTATTGAGCTGTGATCTTTAAGATCAAGAATTGTCTGTAGAAAAAGGAAAACTTTGACTGTTGGCTAATCTTCTAGGGGGAAATTTTACTGGATAGTCAAACATTTTGGACTGCAACTTTGCCTGGTAGATAAATTGTAAGACCCCTGAACAGAAGAACTATTATAAAATACTGCCTTCAATGCTGCTTTGATAATTGGAAATGCATTGGATTATAAAAAACCATATATAAAGATAAAGATATAGTTCTTATATCAGATCTGAGAGATTTGATGTGACTTACCAGATTGAGTACTATATGATCAAACATCTGTTTGAATATGGTTAAAAGAATAGATAAATTATGGATATAAAAGGGTCTCACAGTAAGAGAGATAAGATATATAAGTAGTATAGTAATTTCTATAATATATGAAATGTAAAAATATTGCGATAGTGCACATGAATGAAAAGGTTGGATACTTAAAGGTTATTAACTTTGAGAAAATTATGACTGATAAGAATGGTTTGAATAACAGAGGGGAAATTAAGCTTAAATAAAAAATCTTGAAAATAGAACATATAGTGACCTAACAAGATAACTTTTATAAATACAACTGAAATATAAACTGATAGGAAAAAATGCTATATGCTGATGTTACTGTTATTTGTATAAACACAAGAAAAAGGTTTATATTTAACTTTATATATATTGAATTATAAGAATAATATTTGCTTAATGTTGACAAAAGAAGAATACTATTGGATGAAGAGAAGATCAAAGAAATATGTTATTAATTAATATATTGCTTATAGAACTATATAAATTAATTATTATTGATTGTTTTTTAAATATATGAACCCAGACAACACGCTGTTTATTAAGCACTAAAGAATGTTATTGTAAAAAATTAATAAAATATATTAAAAAAAATACAAAGCTGCCAATAACAAAAAATGTAAAATCAATGGAGAAGACAATTAAAAATTCTCTCTCATTTTTGTACTTTGGCATTGGATCTTTGGCCAACTCTAACTTCAGCCAAGCAGCATCATTGTTGGCATCTGAAAGGTGCTGGCTGGAAGTATTGAACTGGGAAAGTGGCCAGAGTGCTCGTTCAGCCATAACTATTTTCGCAAGTAGGGGATTTGGAAGAATTCAAGGTATTCATAATGGTATTTATGCCTTAAGAGGCTCAGCCCACAATATCTGGACTGCAAATATATGAAAGCTATATTTATTTGTTTTTTATTTGTTGTTTATATTTCTATGCCACCTCTCTCCCCTACAAGGTGACTCTGTATGGCTTACAAATTATAAAAACAAGTAAAAATAGATATATAAATAAAACATATGCTATGATTTATGCAAAGATAATTTAAATTAATATAATTTAATATATAATATATTAATATAATAACCCCTGTTAAACTGATGATGATGATGATGATGATGATATTCTTAATGTATTATAAAATCTGTTTTTACATTCAGAACAAAATGGAATGTAAATAAAATCAGCTTGTACCATATTTTCAGGTGAATTCCAGGATGAGTCTTAACTTTGAAGTCAGGCCCTGCGCAGGCCACTTCAATTCTGATTTGAGGCACCTCATTGCGCCCCAATCAATGGAGGGTCCTTCACGATAGCCGGATTAAGGAGAGACATGCTACCAGGCACATTTTCTCTGGGTGAAGCAACAACAGACAACAGGCTGCCTCCCCTTTTATTACCTGTTACAGTGGGCGGTTACACAATGCATCACATGGTTACAAACAGCCAATGACAATGTTATTTCAGCAGCCAATGACAAGGCTACACTGGCAAAGCCACCCCTGTGGCCAATGGATTCAAATCTTGGTACAACGTCCATCCAGCTCCTCCTCCATTTCCTGTTCCAAGGCCATATGGTCAAGCCACATGGTCAAGCCTTCTTTGTTCCTTTGTTACAAGCCTAATGGCTAGAGTGCATTACAACATATCCACTGTTTTTATTTTTTTAGAAACTGTCCTTTGTTCCACCTACGCACCGTCCAGCTCTGTACACGATCCTAGGGCATAGGCCATCATCTCTGTCCAGTCATCAGAGGCTGCAGTTGGTTCTTGGCTCTTATCCAGGAGATTGTTAGAAGAGGGAGGCTTACACAGGTTCAGCAGGGGGGGATACATTGCACACAGCAACAGATTGTTACACAGAATACTGGAAACATTATAATACTAAAAACCAATTTTTTGAGCCACCCAGCATTAGGTAGCTAGGAAAATAAACTGTCAATCAAACAGGGCACCAGTTTCTTGTGATAAGGGATTGTTTTGTACCATACTTTCCATGTGAGCGACTGTGGCAGAAATGTTGTGTGTGTTGTCAGAAATGTATATGTACCAGACCAATTCTGGGGTATTGACCAATGTGCATTTTTTCCACATAAGATCCAATCTTTGTCAGATGTGAGAGCATTGTCTTTTGAGGCATTGTACAGAGTTTCAAAAATTTCACCAAAATCAAACAAGGGAACACAATCAGCACATGCTTTCTTGTTGTCATTGTCTCATTATCTAGCTTTATAATCTAGCTGCAAGGGATAGTTGTTTTATTACAAGATTGCCAAATACCTAGAAAGGTCTTGTTACTAACTGATGAAGCTGTGTGATTAATACATACTTGAGCAGGGTAACACAAGAGAGAACTGTAAGGAAGGATTCAAGGTTAAAGAGAGAGATTTTTCATTCATCCATGTGAACATCAAGGGTGAAAGCATGTTTGTTCTGTGCTGGCATGTATCATTAACAATTGAAATACAGTAGCATGGTGAGAAACAAAAAATGCAAAACAGCAAAGATTGTCACAAAAATTAAATCATTAAAGAGAAATAAGAAAGGGACAAAAATAAAAATCATTAACAAGACTAGAAGACATAAATTCAAAATAGGCAAAGAGAAGTAAGAAAGGCAAAATTGGCAGAGAAATAAGAAAGGAAAGGGCCATGGTTTATTAAACAAAACAAGGGGGTGTGAGAGAGAAGAGGGAACACAGATTCAAAGATGAGGTAACACAGATTCAAATGTAAATTGAGTCTCCGTTTACAGCCATCCGTTTCCTTGGAAACCGGGAAAGAAATAGTAGCTGGTTTTTCTGGTTTTAAACCGGCCTAGTTATGGTCTTCATTGCAACAAACAAAGTCTTCAGATAAACCTGCAAAAGGACAAAAGAAGAGGGGGGGAGAAAATGGCCCTGCGGGGGAGGAAATGGCTGCAGGCTCTCAGGGGAGTCTGTCACAAGTTAAGAAGAGTTAACAAGCGAACAAGGCATTTTTGAATCAATGGATTACCAGGAAATATTTTCTCATTTTCCAATTATTAGGAATAGAATCAACAGACTTAAGATTTTTTAGCGAGTTAAAAGGTAAGAGAGAAAAGACTGAATTAGCATAGTAAGATCAACCGGATAAGCAGAGGCAGTTAAGTCTTCAGTAGAAATGAGAGCTCCCTGATTAACAGGACACAGGGCAGAAGAAACAGAAACATCAGGAGAAGAACTGGGAAGAAATGATGCCATGAAAAGCATGCTCTGAGTCAGAGGGAGAAACAGACTTAAGATTTTTTAGCAAGTTAAAAGGAGACAGGGGGAAAGGAAGACAGATTTTTAAAATAGACATGCAAAACAATTCTTCCACGTAAAGAGAATTTGGGAAGGATCAGAGAGCTAGCTCCTCACATAAGCCAATTTTAATCCAATCAGCAATTTTTAATGGTCCCTTTAAGTTGTATGAGGGACTATTCCAAACAAACATTAACAATACTTTTAACTCCTTACGTGTGAACTTTGTTAGTTGCATAATTAAGGTCCTGACAATTACACCAAGCCCTCCCCTTTGATCCTTGGAGAATTCCACCCACATACTCACGGGGGGGGTAGATCTTTGCTGAGGAAGACACCACGAGGGTTGTTCCTCCAGTTGGACAAATTTAGAGTCAGATTGTTACATTTTTTGTCTCAGGGCTTGTTTTTAAAGCCTGAGGATTAGCCAATTTAGCTTGCTCTGTTTTGCCAGCATGGACATTACAGCCTCCCATGGGGCTAGGACAACTGGCGAAGCTCTAGGCAATGTTTGGAGCCAGGGACCTATGCGTCTCCATGTGGCGAGGTCTGATTGCCCCTCTTCCAGATAGGAAGGGTAATTTTTTTTCAAAAAAGCCAATAAAAGATATAAATCTTTCTGAGTGACAGGGAAAACAGCCTGATTATTAAGTTTCTGAATATAATTTGCTCTCCTGACTAAGCTAAGCATTTTTTTCAGGTACTCAGCCCAATATTTGCATAGCTCCTGTCCCACACTTACCAAAAGTGTGCACATGGTCTATTCCAGACGTAGTAAGTGGTGGGGTGTCAGAAGGACGTGACTTGGCATTGAATCACGTCAGGGATCACCACTTGAAGTCAGGCCCTGTGCAGGCCACTTCAATTCTGATTTGAGGCACCTCATTGCGCCCCAATCAATGGCGGGTCCTTCACGATAGCCGGATTAAGGAGAGACATGCTACCAGGCACATTTTCTCTGGGTGAAGCAACAACAGACAACCGGCTGCCTCCCCTTTTATTACCTGTTACAGTGGGCGGTTACACAATGCATCACATGGTTACAAACAGCCAATGACAATGTTATTTCAGCAGCCAATGACAAGGCTACACTGGCAAAGCCACCCCTGTGGCCAATGGATTCAAATCTTGGTACAACGTCCATCCAGCTCCTCCTCCATTTCCTGTTCCAAGGCCATATGGTCAAGCCACATGGTCAAGCCTTCT
Source organism: Bothrops alternatus (assembly GCA_034064705.1). NCBI lineage: Eukaryota > Metazoa > Chordata > Lepidosauria > Squamata > Viperidae > Bothrops > Bothrops alternatus. The sequence continues at coordinate 5,946,682 of JARGCV010000081.1, read as the reverse complement.
TTGTTCCTTTGTTACAAGCCTAATGGCTAGAGTGCATTACAACAAACTTTCTGATAAAATTTTCAAGTGATTGCTTCAAATTTCAAATATGAATGCCATGATCACTTTTTAAGATATACCTTCAATTTTCAGTGGTTACTTGTTCATTATAAGCTTGGTTCTTCTTCTTATTTGAAAGGAATGCCTTCCAATCACTAAAGAGATATGACTAAATTACAAATAGCAAGATTGCACCAGAAACTGAAAAAAAATACTCTTTGACTCTTTGGGTTTCTATGTCTATTGTGCTAAATGGAGCAGAAACATTGTACTGCAGAGACACAACATTAATGATGCACTCCTTTTTAAAATTCTTTTGCCTAATTTATACAGCATTTCATTCCTTTTAAATTCTTTTTATCAGCAGATGTTTTTACAGTTTTATGAGCCTTGACTTCAATGAGACAACACAAATTTACACTAGGCCTATTTCATTTGATATGGCATTTATTTATCTGTCTTAATGAGGGATGAATTTACTTGATAATAATCAAGAAATAGTTTAATAATTGTAGAAGCCAGTGCAATTGCAATTTTTAATTGCTACATCTATGGGTTTAAGCCATGTTAGAATTTTAAGTTAATGCTATGGGACTGGATCTGGGAAAATTTGTTCATTCATTCATTCATTTGTTCGTTTGTTCATTCATTTTAATACCACATTTTGAACCAAAATTGGGAAAATGTAATCAATCAATGGATAAGGTAGGGCATGGGAAATATTCCCATCACCCCTACTAGAAATTAATTTAAAGGCACCAGAGTGAAATTTTCAATATTTGACCCTATTTTTTATTCTTTAGATCTGAAATAACCTTATTTCAGTCATGCTCATATTTGTTAAATCTCAGTCATGCTCATATTTGTTAAAATTTTTAAATGTAGCATGATGATTAGCAAATACTTATTGATTGTTTATTTCTAGTTAAGTGTTGTTTGTTATAGAACGTTAATGACTTGGCCACTGTAGCATTAGCTACAGTTCACAGAAATACTAGTTCACACAGTCTTCGATTTCATTTGGCAAAAAGATTCTGCCTATTCTTCATGATAGAGTTGTGTCTGCAGAACATAATGCTGCAGAAAATAAGACAAAATTGTAATTTATCAGATAACACGGAGATTTAGTTGAAAGCAATATACTTCCATTAGGCTAGCTCTTGGTACATTATCCCAAGATGCTTTAACCGGCATCATTTTCTAAGCCTCTATAGTGTTGTTAGGAAATTTATTCTTGACAGATTCCTTTGATTTGTGAACACACTTTATATTTGTAATGCTCAGATTATTGGAGAAGCAAAGCAGTAAGGAGACAAATCCACATAGGTAGCATTCATAACACCTAACAAGTTAAGTGCCCATATGGATGAATAATTCAGTCAGATTCCAATGTTTCCATGGGTTTACTCAAAACTATGTGCTATCTTTTATATATTTATTTAGAAATTCCCACAAAAATCTCCAGTTTAGACATTTTTAAAATATGTGTAATAAAATCCTTCTAAAATTCTGATCTTTAAGTATAGATGTATTATCAATGAAATGTATACTTATTTTATTGTTTTAAATATTTTTTGTTTTAAAAGCTGGATCTTTAAAGTGTGAAAGAATGCCAGAATTCCAATGGGTTGTGAACTGTTTTCCTACAATGGCATTGGAATTGGACAGTATATAAATTTAATAAATAACAAAAACAATATAGTTTAATAATGAAATTGTTTCAATAATTTTTCTAAAAAATTTTAAAGGAATCTTTTTTTCTAAAGTCCTAAAAGCCAGATTATTCAAAACAGAATAATTTATTATCAATAAGAACACTTTTTACTATAACACAGTGCATTAATTAATTTACAATATTCTATAATACAGCTTGCATATTTAAAAGCAAACCAATTCTCTAGAGAGGCAATACCTAAAATGGCTAAAGATAGCAAAAAAATCAAGCAAAAGAGATATTGAAACAAAAGATATTTGACATAAGATGTTATAAGATATTGGTGTTGTACCAAGCCAGTATAAACCATGGAGAGTGACTATTACTACTGAGTAAGCTTATTATTGCCAATCCTTACAATAATAAGTGCTACAGAGTATTATTTTTAGTTGATTCTAACCACATTTGTGAAACAAAAAAAATAAGATTTGTTTTTATCTGAATTGAGTAAATATGGACTTAGTTTTTAGTTTTCATGCCAACACTTTTTCTCTTTCCTTCCAGTATAAGTGTGAATAATTTTATGTAAAAATGAGATTATTTGAACAAATTCTTAATATAATAGCATTCCAAAAAGCACAAAAAGAACTAAATATGTATTATGTATTCCTCATTCTTCACTCTTTTTAAAAACATAAACATTTATTTTTATGTGCATATTTTTCTTATCTTATGAAAAAAAGGTGCCAGTATGCTTCTGTTAGCTCCATGGCTATGTCCAATGGTGTTTTACAAAATTCTGTTGTAGGTCATATTTTATATAATAGAAACTGATAGACATATTCCTGGACATATTCTTTGACCTTACTTGATCTTGATAATTATAAAGAATGTGTTTACAGATTAATATTTAGGATGATCTTTTCTGACCTGACAATAGCTGTATATTTCTTGATTATTTGAAAACCAGACGCTTGCAAGACACCTACATAAAATGATTCTATAATCAACCAGAATTTTTTAATTGATATAGATTATGGAGCTATGCTGCCATTCAAAAAACATGGCACAAGTGTAACATGTTGAGGCTGAAGCCTTGCTTATAGTGCTTTCTTGGAAAACAAGATACAAAAGAACATGAAAAGTACCTATGAATTCTCCATTCCATTTCAGCGGTAACGAAGCATCCTGCAACATTTTCTGGGGTACAGATAACCATTAGAATTGAGTGTACCAAAACCTTTTCTCATGCACCTTCTCTGCTGCTTCAACTGAAAACAGGATCTGCTATATTACCAGTTGGACACCATTTTGCATTTACCACAAGTCTCAGAACTAATATCATTCTATGGTATTGAGTTTGTATGTATGTGTGATACTAATAATAAAAACAATAATAGAACGGTAACAATAAAATATTTTCAGAAACTATATGAGTAATCTTCCTTCCTTAATGCATGACAAATAAATTAAGATGTAAAATGTATCGGTACTTTCTCAGAAAAATAGTCTGCTATATAAATTTTAATGTTTTTCAAGAAACAAGTAGCATAAATTAAGAAATGGGCATTAATATTAATCTTTTTGCATTTATCTTCTTGAGTTCATGGGAAATAAGAATGAGGATGGTTTATGAAATTGAATTTAGTTCATTTCCATGGTATACTTATTGCAAATAATCTATTTTTTATGACAAAACTCAAGAGGTTTCTTAACAAGATCCCAAACTGATAAGATAAGGAGCCTGGCTAAACAGCAGTAATAAAAACAAATAATTTGCACTATGATAGCAATTATAAAGCATTTAAAAATTGCATTAACACAATATTAACTTTTTATCACTTGGAAAATTTTGAATTTGGTGTCAGCATGATACGGGAGAGGGGGCAGAGGGGTGTTTATTGTTTGTTTTCTTTTTTTCTTTCCTTTCTTTAATTTTGTTCAGGGAATTCTTTTTTTCTAAATTGGGCAGCCTACATTAACAAAGTAATATCTTCTCAGCATGGTGGAAATTGAGTGAAAATTAATGAAGATAGTAAGCTTTGCTCATATTGTTTCCTTACTGATATAATAGCTATATCAATTAATTATATCTGGACAACCCATGCTAGGACACTGGATTACTATTCTTGAATCCCTTGAATCTTGAATTGTCCCTGAGAAGAACATCTAAAGCTGATAAAGGTTGTAGAACTGAAAGTTCAGAAGCAAAAAGCCAGTCTTATAAAATGTTTGCCAATTGTTTGTCAGTTTATAGGTATCATAACACCTAATCCAATTGGTTTACCTTGTTCAGCATTATTTAATGTGACTAACAATTAATCTATAGAATATTTCCAGATTTTTTTCATACCATTGTGTCAAGTAGTCTGAAACTTTATCTTCATAGCAGATAACAATTATGAGCAATGCAGTCATAGCAATAGGGTTGCTGCAAGGTTAATCTAATGGACAATATAATAAAGCACCTAATTCTGCTTGAGAAATCACTGGAAAACTCTCAAACTCAGTACTAGCATTTGGGTTAGAGCAGGAGCTACACATATTTTCTGCCATACCTTAACTCCTTCAATGGAATATTATTCATTTTCTTTGTTCCAGGTTCTGGTATTGGAATCCCTAATCCATACATTTGATTGAACTAATTTCTTCTATTTCATTTCTTTTAGAATTTTTATGTACAGATTTCTAAAAATCTCTCTGTGTCTCCATCCCACCCCACCCCAAAAAAGATGCACATATTATGCCTTAAGTAGAACCCAATTTCACTATATACATGTTATACTTTGATAATAAAGGGTTTATTTATTTATTTATTCATCTGGATAAATCTTTAAAAATAAGTCCGGAGGGGAGGCACGATGTTCCACAATGGGGGCACCATGGTAGAATAGGCTTTCTTCCCTGGTCCTGCCATATGACATTCTTTTGTACATGCAATTGATAACTTTTCTGTTTTGCTGGACCTGATGGATTGGGTTAATGTTACTAGGGAAAGCATAAATAATCCAGTTCTATGTACATTTATAAATGTGAATTTCATTTGTTTCCAAAATAGCTTTAAAAACATAATATGTAGAGAATAAAGACTTCAATCTCAGTTTTACTACCTTTGTACCAATCATCCCATAATAAGGGGAACCAACAACCTAAATTCACTTTTTTTTATTTAGTTAAACACAGGTACCATATTCTCCAAAAAATAAGAAGTGTGATTGTGCATTGCTGATTCATGCATTGCTTCATGTGGTTATAAAAGTCCTAGCTTTTGCTATCAACAAAGGGAAGTAATGACCATGAGATCAAGGCCAAAAAGTATGTGTACATCCTTATATATATATATATATATATATATATATATATATATATATATATATATATATATATATATATATATATATATATATATATATATATATATATATAGACAAGTGATATAGTCTATTGCTAAACTAGCAATATATATGGTATCATTCAACCAGGCCCAATTTTAGATTAGGGATTATGTTTGAACCTTAATGTCATTTTATAATCTTGCTTTTCTAGCCACATAATCATAATATTATGGTTTGTATTTTTGTACAATAATAGTTGGAATGCTGGAATTGCATGGTAAAGTGGAATTTGAAGATTTAGTATTCTTATCTGAAATGTTAATCAAGGATGCTAAAATCTTATGAGAACTATAAAATCTTGTGAATATGTGATATATGAAATAATACATACATTTTTTTTCCTCCACAGGAATTTATTGAACAACTGGTGTGTATCTCAGTACCATGGGCATTGTGTTTCTCATTCATTCAAGATTCCATTGTAGCTTCATTTATCTAAACCTGTTAGCATATTTTATAGAAGATAATATACATGGCCTTAAATTATTTTATTCAGTCAGCCAGTCATTACAGGATTTCTATACTGCTGACCACTGGCAATTTACAAGTAGCTTATAAACAAGATTATATTAAGAGTAGAAAATAAATATACAACTAAATATTTATCAGTTAAAACCATTGCAATTATTCTTAATGACATCACACAAATTATTATTTGGTGAGCCAGTCATGTATAATATCTACCTTTGTTATGAATGTACACTACCAAACGAAGCTATCAAATCAAGAAAAGTGCAAAGCACTACAAATATGAAAGTTTGTTGAAATTTTGATTAGTTTTTAAAGTTTTTTTTTCAATCTTACCTTTATTATTTTTAAAAAATAATTCAAAGCAGTGAACATTATCTTATTTTCTTTTCTGTTCCTATTTTCCCCCAACAAAAACTCCCCACAAAAACAAGGTAGTTTTTGGCTACCTTGTAACTAAATAAAGATCCTATATCCATATCCTAGCCATAGAATCTTTCATAACCAATCTTTTCTCTTAGGTAAAATTATTGGAGAAATTTTCTATTCCTTCCTTTCTTAAAGTGGCTAATAGTTATAAATAATGCAGAAGAAATGTTTGGAATATTATTATTAATAATGATTGTTATTATTATTAAGAATTATTGTCTTATCAAATAAGATATTTCAATTCTTTTTTTAAGTTAAATAACTTATATTCATTATTGTGTTTCCTATAAAATGTTTATTTCCATTTTTTTGTTGTCCTAGGCAAAACAAAGAAACTTAGTCTTAGTACAGCATAACAGTGCTTCAGTATCAGAAGCACTTCTCTAAATAACTTCCTATCATCTTGCTTTAGAAATATTATTAATTTACAATAGACTAGTCCTTTAGACTAAAATCAATTAATAGGTCCATAATGGATCTTCAGTTGGGAGATATTTTAACTTGTAGAGAAGAATTTGACATAACCTGTTTGAATTCTCCAGTTCTTCCATTTGGATTCAGATTTAGCAGAGAATATGTGTATCAGTTGCCAAATGCATTGGGGAATTAGGAACTAGTTACTTAAGAGGCAAAGAATAGATAAGGATTATTGAAGAAGTTCCCTGTCCAAGCATAGAAAAGATGAGCAATAGTCTATTTTTCCTAGGGAAGAGAGAAGCTTAAGAATCTTTTCACCAGGAAATAGTAGATACAGGGATTTCCTTGCTTATTATCTCTAAGGACCCTAGTGGACAATGAGATAAATTGTTGGGCAGGCAGGTTCAGTCTGCATATAATTATCTATTATTGTTTTATTATTATTATTTTTAAGAAAGAAGGAACTTCAGTGAGACAAATCACAAATATTTCTTATAGTTGTTACAATGAGCAGCATTAGGAAAGTTTTAGAACCAGAGAATAAGTTCTTCTGTTGTTTTCTATGGTTCTTTGCCAATGCTGATTCTGAAATACATAAGCTAGTTATATATGTATAGACTGACATATACACATAGGCACACATAGAAACAGTGCTTGTAGAGTTCCATTACATAAATGTATTTTGTGATACCTGTACTTTTATACTACATAAGTAGCCTAAAATAAACTTCCATGCATTTTATTGAACTCTGCTTTTTATAATGTCCAAAATCAACAAGATTTTAAAGAAACCAATACATCAGTGGTGTACATCAGTGGTGGTGAACCTATGGCATGCGTGGCAGAGGCGGCACTCAGAGCTCTCTCTGTGGGCACACACACCATGCCCTGGAGATGGCAACCATCCCTCTTCAACCAGCCGCCCGCTAACTCACCGAGGTCCTAGGTGGCTGGTTGCATCCCAGCACCCATGTGCTCGCTGGCCTCTGTGTGCAGGGGCCGATGGTGTCAGGAAGCAGCCACCCCTGGCCCTGCCTCACCTTGCCCTGTGACAATGGCACCCCTGCCCTGCCTCGCCTTGCCTCGCCTCTCCCCACAGGATGAGCCTCCTGCCCACCACCCCAACTGCCAGAGACCCCCTGGATCTCCCCCAACCCTCCCTGGCCCCCACAGGCATCCCTCCCCATGAGCAACATTGAGGTGATCATGCCCACCTTGGCCACACCCATCCAATCTGCCATGACCACCACAACCATGCCCATCCAATGGGCCACGCCCACCTGGCACCCGGCGATAAATAAGTGGGTTTTGGGTTGTAGTTTGGGCACTCAGTCTCCAAAAGGTTCACCATCACTGCAATACATAATTTAGATCTTGCTTGTATGTGTATTTTTATAATGGGGAGGATTTATATGAAACAATGCTGTGTTGTTCTGTTCAAAAAACTCTCAGACAAGAATATTTAAAACCTTTATCTTACTCTGCAAATTAAATTTGTAACTCTGGATAATTCTAATACCACTAAAAACTAAACTCAAAGGCTTCAAAAGTACACAGCTACACTATTACAATCTAACATATGTTATAAAAATACGTGGAAACCTTTTCAAAGCATGACATTAGAATATTATTTCATAATTAGAATAAGTATAAGGTTGTTGTGAACAATACTTTGTCTTTGTGGTGAGTTCAGTAGGTTTTTGCATACTACATATAGTTTTGGTTTGATTCAGTTTTGGCTGTTTAGACCACATTGTTGCTGAATTTATTTCCATGACCATCAATTCCTTGGATAGAGAAGATATGCTATTATCCATAACTTGACTAGACCATTAGGCAAAATCAAATAACATGCATTTGGACTTAATCAGAAACTAAGCAAGCACAACACTGTTTTATTTGAACAGCATGTCCTATAGCCAGAAATGTATATTAAAGCACATAATTTTTACATGTTTTCTCTTTGATGGAACTTGGACTTTGTATAAACAGTATATCATTTTTATGAATAGTTATTAAACTAATGTTCCAATTCATCTGTAAGCAGGGAATAAAGAACAAATGCCATTCTCCATACTATAAACCAAGCAACAGTTATATATAATGCATATGGTTTACTTCTTTTCTAGAAAAAAAATCAGAATTGACAGTTTAGCTACCTTGTTATGTTACTGAAATTGAAAGCATCATTAATGGTGTCATGAAGTTCAGTATAAAAGGCTGCAAAAGTTGTATTATGAAATAAATAGTTTCAGAACAAAATTAAATTTAACGTAGGAAAATTATTTTAACTTTGCATGCAATTCTGTTAAATGGTCAGTCAGGGATTAAGGTAAATTTATTTCTGAGTTTTTCTAGAAACAGTAATCATAATTAGAAGCTAGGGATATTTCTTTGTATCCAAAATCTAGATGAATATGGATATCATTTTCCTATATTTTTATGTGCAGATATGTACCACTAGAGGCCATCCTACTCCTCTTTAAATTGGTAAATATGCTAATAGCAAGTGTTATAGTTGATGTGATTATCATATAAATGTGAAACATAAAAATGCTGCCTAGACTTACTGCCAAAGTGCATAATCTGTGTCTTTTATCAAAATCTGTTTCAGGAAAATAATAATACATCAGCTGCATACTCTATACCCTGCTTTAAGGATTATTGTTTTTAGAAATTTCTTTCTCAGGAGGCATTTGTGTGCATTCCAACTATTGTTGGAGATGAAGACTGATTGTTGAGGATGCATTGCATCTATCCTTCTAATCATCCAAAACATAAATATCCAATTTTATACTCTACAAATAAAATCAAGAAAACAAAAGTGAATGTTATGTTATTAAAGAATTTGCCATAAAGCTGAGACTTTCAGATCAAAGCTTTCTGCTGTTTGTTTTCAATTTATTTTGCTAACTTTGTTCATCCAAAATGATTCATTATATTTCTGTTTGTCAAGATTTTTTCCTAAAACTGCATTATTCATTGCTAATAATGATAAACTCAAAGGAAGATTTCAAGTAAACATATATGTGGCTGAACAAATGTTTTCTACAGCCTCTTCTTCTTGAGAGCACAAATCAAAATCAAGATAATTTAATAACTATGCACCAAATCAGCCATTGTAATTCCAAAACTTTGTGCCAGATGTATCACCTAATTGCTTCTTCTTGTATTTCTTCTTGTACTCTGACATGTTGAGAAAGCTGTAATCTGGAAGCCATTACTTGGACTGCAGTTTCAATACTAATGTATCTTTTCATTCATCATCATGGATGAAACATATCATTCTATTATTATACATTAATCAGGAAGAAGGAGAAGGGGAAGGGGAAGGGGAAGGGGTTGGTTGTTAACTTGGGTAAGAAATTGTAGAAGAAGAAAATGTCTATGAATTCTCCGCAATTTGTTTTGCAAAATAGAACCGGCCATTGGTTTGATGCTGTTTAAATTCTGAGCAGTTAGTTGGTTGGTTCTATTGTTGATTGGTTGTTTGAATGGTCCAGTTTCTTATGTATTTGTATACTGGATCTGTAACATATGCAATATTATTATTATTATTATTATTATTACTACTACTACTACTACTACTATTATTATTATTATTATTGATCATCGCACAGTCAGCGAGATGTTCAGACTGGATTTCTCATTTTTGTCTACCTATCGAGTACTTTCCAAGGACCTGGGATAGGCAGATGTGGATGTTTGATGGTATTACAGATATCGTCACAGGATGAAAGCAGTTCCTAGTAAGGCTGCGTTTTGCAGTTGAGTAATGGCGAATTTGTCAATGCCAATGGTGTTCAAGTGATGCTCCAGTTGCTTTGGGATTGCACTCAAGGCGCCTATTAATATTGGTACTACCCTTGCTTGTTTTGCCACAGTCTTTCTATTTCTATTTGTAGGTCTTTGTATTTTGTTGTTATTATTATTATTATTAGTAGTAGTAGTAGTAGTAGTAGTAGTAGTAGTAGTAGTAGTAGTAGTAGTAGTAGTAGTAGTAGTGTGCATCTGTGGGTGTCACTGAGAGATACAGGGGAAATGATTTTCTATTTATATTTTTTCCTGAAAGATCCTTTTACTTTTCCTTATGGCTTGGTAACATGTAAGCCACTCTCATTCCTGGAAAACATCACTGAAAATGTTCTTCCATATATTATCACAGTAATATCACAAATTTTGTTATGGTTTTGTTTTGTAGAAGAGAGTTTAAGCAGAAAAATGGGATGGAATTTGAACCAGCAAAATGCTTTATGTGCTTCACTCTTGCAAGAAAAGATTTGGGTTTTTTACAGCTCTTTGCTTTTAGTTGATTGTGGGGTCTACAAAAATATCATAAAAATTGTAGAAGAATCAATAGGGACTCTCCATAAGCATGCAATAGATAATTTACTAAGATTTTGTTGGAATACATTTTGAAATATAGATCGTTTTATCCTTACTATGAGGAGTATGCTTACATATTTCTTTAGATGAACGTTTCATTCCAGTAATGTTTATTGAAGGTAATTCATATTATTTATATTGTTCAAATCATATGCATACAGATTCAGTGGTATCATATTACAAAGCACATCAACACAAAAAGAAAAACTCTAGAAAGTGTAAGGTAAAACCAGGGCTGATTCTAAGCTTATGCAGTTCAGACAGTCATGTAGGGCACCACATTTTATGGGTTGCCAATATTGAAAAAAAAAATCAAAATACACAAACACAAAAAGTGAAAATCAGAAACAGCATAATCTACAGGTCATCACACTTTCTACAGGGTAAAATATAATTTCATAGAATTGTGAAAGGTAAAAATGTCTGAGGAAAAAGTATAGGCTGAAAATCGCAAGCATAAAGCTCAAAAACTCAAAGAAAAAAGAGAAAGGAATGAGGGTTCCTTTCTGAAATTCCTTACAAGATCAGAAGATGAGCCAAACCATCAGAGGCTACCAGAATATGACTGTGCCTAGGACATCAAAATGCTTAGAACTGGCCCTGATAGAATACCATTCAGCAATCTTGAACTGGATTCTTTATTCTAATCTTGGAGATTTTGACAGAGAGAATATCACTTATACCATGTGATTTAATTTTAGAAATAAGAAAGTTATTTAATATTAAGTTTTGTTAAAAATGAGATTTTTAAATGAATGTATAACAATTTTCCATTCTCTTAAATACTCTTACAAAGCATCTGTCTAGTTGATTAGATAATTCCATGAAAAATAAGGACATCAAGATTAGACTGTCTTGCAATCTACAAAGGAATTAATCTGTATAGAACAAAATGTAAATGCTTCTTAGGAACTAAAGTAGCAGATTCTATTTAAGTTAATGGGAAGAGGCAATTGATAGATTACAACAGTGGTTCTTAACCTGGGCGATATTGCCCCCCAGGGGACGATTTCATTTTTCAGGGGGGCGATGGAATAAAAAGGGGCGACGCGGGGCGAAGGAACGAAAAGGGGGCGATATGGGGGCAATGGAGCGAGAAGTTTTGGGGACACTTTTGAGACTTTTTCATACAGTGAATCGCTGTATATCTGTCGTACAAAACCATCAGATTGCTTGCTCTGAGTGGATTGAATTGTATTTTCAAATGTTCCTCCAACTAGCTTCAGTACAGAACACTGTACATATGTGAATACGCATCGCTTATCTTCATGTGCGTTGTGCAGCAGCCTCTCCCCATATAGTGGCAAGCCATTGGCCAGAATGGGCAGTGATGGAGGGGGGAGCGCTTCTTTCGAAACATCGCATGCTAAGTGGCTGTCCCCTGTGACGTCAGCTATAATGTTGGCATCACAGTTTGAGTTTTCAGCTTTGTTTTCAAATTTTTGTTGTGCTCTGTAAAACATTTTGTGTGTCTCTTTGTATTGTACTTTTTTAGCGTGCACTCCAGTTTGATATTATATTTTCTTTGTGTCTTTTTAATCCTTTTTACAGTGTGCGTGACTATATATACTTTCCTCAAATCTTAATTCAGTTTCAGAGTTTTCGTCTTGAAATTCTTAGTTCCTGCATTGCGGTTTGTTCTTATGTCCTTTTTATATTTCTTTTTGCGTCTTAAATTTCACTTGTAATTCAATCATTAAATGTTACTGTTTTTCTTTTTGGGCATTTCACTTTCTTGCAATTGAATTTTGTTTTCAGTGGTCATTACATTTAAGTGTCTTGAATAAATAAGATAATAATGAAATACATGTATCACGAAGTTTGGGAATAAAGTGCCAGGTGGCACCAAACTTTTTCACACAGTTGAGATATGGAAAAAAGACTGGAAATAAACTATTTGCATCTATATGTCGTGATGACAATTTTAAAGAAAACAAAAAAAAGTGTTTGCATAAATTAAAGAATTATTTCCTACGTTGTGATTGAGAGGTTATGTTGGGGGACGGGGGCGATGACAACTTCCTCATTGGCTCAAGGGGGCGATTTGTTCAAAAAGGTTAAGAACCACTGGATTACAATATCTAAAGAACCAGTTTAATGCATGTTATTTCTTTGGCATATACTTGAAATAGAATATAATATGTTAATAATATTATACTTTTTTTTAGATGCCAGGTCAGTAAATCTATATTTAGTAACAGGAATCTTTACTGATGTCAAAAACCATATGTAATTAGATTCAACACAATAAATCAGGTTACATATACATGGAAAGATACAAATCGTAAAATTAACTAATATACATTTTATACATGACATAACAGAAATTGATTATTCTTAGAATGAGAGGGTACTGTATATATGAGAGTAAACAAAGTAAATACTACTAATCACAATGATTAAGATACTTTAAATGTGGAATTGAACAATGAACCTGTACCAGCATTAAAATGGCAATATAATAAAATGTGTTATATAGTTTCAGTTGCCCCTTCACTGCATGTGCAGAATCTTATTCCAAATGGGACATGAATATGCCTTCTAGCCAGACAGAAAGTCTTCCTATATTGATATCTGGCAGGTTTAATTGGGTAAAAGAATTGGTCAGGATTTTTTCCAGTTCCAGATTGGTGTCTTTAATCCACTGCCTCAAAACTGCTCAGTGTCAGAGTTGGGATAATGAAAATCCTAAGTGTTGTTTTTTTTTTTTTTTGTCTATTGCCCTGGGCCAGAAGAAAATTGTCAATAAAATCCTAGGTTTAAGTCTTTTTGTACAATATTTTGGCCCAGTATATAAAACTTATAAACAAGATTGGTCACAATCCTATTGGTGCTGCCCCCCCAACCAAGAATTGCATTTCAGTCATAGCAGGGACCTTGTAGCAGGTTCCTGAGGAAATTTGCTTTAAACCCTTGGCCAAAGGGTCTTTTATAATGTTTTGCAAGGGACTGCTACTTTGGTCTTTTTGTTGTTAGAAGAATGCAAGATCCAGTTCCAAAGTAGGAGTTTGCAAGAAAACACTCTGCTTGAAAAGGAGATAGTTTTATTAAAGAGCATGAAAGACAGCACTCCAAAAATAGGCTTCAATTTGGAATACAGAAGCTAGTAGTATTTACAGGAAAGGTGGTTCTTTGTGTGGTGTGTGTGAATGTGTTCTTTGAAATGTTTGTTCTGGTGAATATGCAGCTTCAGTGGGAAGATGCTTTATTTGACTTTTATTAAAGTTTCATAATTTCTTCTTCTTCTGTGCCTACATGCTGACTTTGAGTGCTGTATCTATGTATTCAGGGAACCTATATTGTGAAATGATTTCCCTATCTGCTATTATTTGCACAGTTTAATTAGTTTATCTTGGTTGCCAATTATTGGTGGAAAAAATGCTTTAACAATCTTTGCAACATTGTATTGATTCTGTTTACAACACAATTTTCTAGTTTTGGTTACTTGCAGGTCATTTTAATGATTAAAAGGTGCATCAGAGACAATGCAGGAATAAATTTCATTTTGAATTAAATTTCTTCCAACATTGTATTTGACTTCCAGAGCTTTGGAATAATCAGACCGTGCTATTGCTGCCCTTCTTAGGCCAATTGGAGTTTGGGAAAGTAAAATTACAAACTATTGGGTTGAAATATGTTTCTTTTCTCAAATATGTTGAAATGTTACATTTGTACAAGTGTCTGTGGAAGCAAGTAATCAACTCTCTTCTGACATTCTGGTATTCTTGATACTTTTCTGTATTATTTTGATAGCTGATTGCAAAAGGAATAGCCAACATCCCAGAAGATAGGCTCAAGATCCAGATGGATCTCAGCAGACTTGAACACTGGGTCCTATTTAGCAAAATGATATTCAGTGTAGAGAAAAGAAAGGTTTTACATTTAAGCAAGAAAAAACAAATGTATAGGTACAGATTAGGTAGAACCTGGCTCAATAGCAATAACTGTGGGAGGGATCTCGGAGTTCTAGTAGGCAATCACTTAAATATGAGCCAGCAGTGTGTGACAGCAGCACAAAAGCCAATGCAATCTTAGGTTGCATTAACAGAGGGATAGAATCAACACTACATGAAGTATTAGTACTGCTTTATAAAGGCTTAGGCTTAGAAAGACCACACCTAGAATACTGTATCCAGTTTTGACCATATTATAAGAAAGATGTTAAATTAAAAATCATCCAGGATACAAGGGAAAGAGGTGGTTTAAAAATGCCCAATTTGAAGTTATATTATTATGCTGCGGCTCTAGTGGCGTTGAGTGACTGGGTTAATCTATCGAATGACAGAATACTGAATATTGAAGAGCATGATTTACTATATGGTTGGCACGCATATTTAGTGTATGACAAGAAGGTGGATAAGAGCTTCAAGGAGCACACACTGAGAAACCCGCTGTTGCGTGTCTGGAAGAAGTATCAGTACTTACTACACGAAAAGATTCCCATTTGGATGATCCCCAGACATGCAATAGGGAACATAAACATAGTACAAGCTCAAGATGTGGTGCCCTATAGTAAACTCGTAATGAAAGAAGGAAATGTGTTATCATTAAAGCCATCGAATATGCTAGCGGATGAAGGAATAGTTTGTACCTGGTTTTCATATTTACAATTGCAGTCCAGATGGCAAAAAGACCTGAAGAAGGCTTTATCCCTAACAGATGAGAATTTAATTAAACAAGTTAGAGAACAAAAGCCCATGCATATCAAAAGATTGTACAATGTATTGATAGAAATTGACTCCGAAACTGAACTAGTCAAGGATTGTATGATAAAGTGGGGACAAAATTTTGGGCAACCTATCATGATGGAAACGTGGGAGAGAATTTGGGTAAAAAATGTAAAATTTACGCAAGCGCAACATTTAAGAGAGAACTTTTACAAAATGTTTTATAGATGGCACCTAGATCCGAAAAAACTATCATATATCTATCCTGACCTCCAACCTAAATGTTGGAGATGTGAAAGTATGGATGCTACGTATTTTCATGTATGGTGGACCTGTACAAAAATTAAAGCTTTCTGGAGAAAAATATGGTGGACACTTCAAACCATTTTGAAAAAGCGTATTGAATTTCTACCTCAGTTGTTTTTGTTAGGGATCATAAAAGACTGTACCACTATAGAGACAAACTTAATTTTGAACTTGATCACAACAGCGAGACTGTTGGTGGGACAATACAGGAAGAAACCAGAATTACCATCTATTGAAGAATGGACTTTGAAAGTCATAAATATGGCAGAAATGGCTAAAATATCTGCATATTTGAAGGATCATTCAAATGAAAAATATATGTTGGACTGGAAACAATGGATAGACTACATACAAGAGAAACATCAATCAAAGAAAATGTATCTTGCTTATAGTTAAATCTTGATATACCGAGTGAAGAATGTTTACAAGTTTAAAATGATTGTATTAAGTTGAATAGCATTCAACTTGAATTTTTTTCTTTGTTTACATTTACAAATATATACTTAATAAAAAATTTTTAAAAAAAGATGTTGGGACTCTGGAAAGAGTGCAAAAAAGAGTAACAAAGATGATTAGGGGGCTGGAAACTAAAACATATGAAGAATAGTTGTAGGAATTGAGTATATCTAGTTAGTGAAAAGAAAGACTCGGGTGACATGAAGGTAGTGTTCCAATATTTGAGGGACTGCCATAAAGAAGAGGCAGTCAACCTATTTTCCAAAGCACCAGAAGGCAAGATAAGAAACAATGGATGGAAACTAATCAAGAAGAGAAGCAACCTATAACTAAGAAAAATGAGAACAATTAACCATGGAACAGCTTTCCTTCAGAAGTTGTGGATGTTCCATCACTGGAGGCTTTTAAGAAAAGACTGGACAACCATTTGTCTGGAATGGAATAGGGTCTCCTGTTTGAAGAAGGGGTTAAACTAGCAGGCCTCCAAGGTGCCTTACAACTCTGTTATTCTATTATTCTGTTCTATTAAACCAAATATTTGTAAGCAAATGAATACTCAATTCATTTCAGATTCTAAAATAGTTTCTAAACTGTAATGCTTATTCTGCAGCTAGTATATAGGATATTTATAATTTTGTTGTGAAGACCTTATGGCACAATTTGGCCTAACTCTGGTTCATACTTAGAAATTGTACCAGATTCCAATTTTAAGAAAATACTTGCTTACCCAGCGATTATGATTATGGAAGTTAAATATAAAGGAACAGAGGCACTAGAAACATGGTTTAATCTAGAAGAGAAAATCTAGCTTCTGCTTAATGGGAATATCCATCAAACAAAAATGAGAATGAGTAATAGATTTTATTCACTGGGACAGCCTCTCTAACATGTATTGAACCTTCACAACTGAAAGGCAACACATTTCTCTTGATATCATGTTTGGACTCCAGGTCAGCAGAGTCACCCATTATCCTTTTCTGTTTTGGGTGGACATTGAATTTTTTGCCTACATGGCAGTCTCACTTTCTTTATTTTCTGTTCTTGGAATGATGAAATGAAATCCCTTCTTTAGAAGTATGTAAGTCTTCTATGTAGAGTGCATCAAATTGCACAGCTCCACTAATTGAAACTGTGTCCTAGTTGTCTTAGTCCTCCAAGTCATATGCTGTCAGCCTTCCTTCTTCAAGACTGCCAGTTTCAATGTAGTCTTTTGTCCAGGTTCAGCTATTCTTAATTTAATCTTGATCAATAGAGAACAAGTAAAGAAACTGGAAGTAGAAATGCTGCACAGTCTTGAGATTGGTAAGATGCAATATTGGAACTGAAAGCAGTTTGATGTGGTGGTTAAGGTATCAGATTAGCCATCCAGAAACCATGAATCTTAGTCCCACTTTAGGCATTAATCAAATTGTGTGGTTTTAGACAATCACTATCCTTCCAGGTATACCAGACAGGAAACAGAATAAGCTATTTCTATTTAGTGTAAGACTTCATTAACAGAATCTTGTAAGATTGAAAGTACAAGTCTTCTTCCATTTCCTTTACAGCTGAGAAGTTAGGGAGAGTTCCTTCTTAGCCCCTTTTTCCACCCATGTGGGCTTTTCCCTTTTTTATCTAATTGTTTCCTAGGCATCTTTTTGCTCCATTTCTTTCTTATGTAGTATTATACAGCCCTAGAAAGCAGATAACGCCAAACCACTTCCAAAATCTTATCAAGAAAACTGCAGAGACTTGCACAGATAGCAGTAAGGAGTCAATGCTAATTCAAAGGCATAAACAAACAAACAAGCAAGGAAACAATATTGTTGAGGGAAACTAAAGTTGAGCAGAATCAAAGATGTATCTTAGACTTAAGGAAAATATATTTTAATAAACTAAAAGCAATCATGACTAGGAGTTAATGACAAGGAAAGCTAATGGTAGAAAAAAACCTAAGATGATTTGTTGTTGTTGTTAGTTGCAAAGTCGTGTCCGACCCATCACGACCCCATGGACAACGTTCCGCCAGGCCTTCCTGTCCTCTGCCATCTTCTGGAGTCCATTTGAGCTCACACCTACTGCTTCAGTGACTCCATCCAGCCACCTCATTCTCTGTTGTCCCCTTCTTCTATTGCCCTCAATCTTTCCCAGCATTAGGCTCTTCTCCAGTGAGTCCTTCCTCCTCATTAGGTGGCCAAAGTATTTGAGTTTCAACTTATGAATTCTTAAAACTGGGTAGCAAAATTGCAAAACGTTCCAAAGAGAAGAAAATTTGAAAAAAGAAAAAATAATGCTCCAAAACCTCAGAGAATATAAAAAGGGATGCTAGCAGGGGTAGAAAGTGAAAAAGTTTATCAAAAAGTAGCAATACTGGGTCTGCAGTAATAATTTTAAGAAAGTGAAAGCCAAGAATAAGTGATTAGTGATGAATGTTAAGAACAATATAGAGCGCTTGTTAAACTATGTTAAAAATAAAAGTGCAACAAAAGAAATTAGACACCAGATGCTCACAAAAGATGGTAAATAGCAATAGGTACTAAAAAAGACACAAATAACTGTAGACCTATTTTATTTTATTCTTTTTTGACAACTGTAAGACATGTTTAAAGGTACAGAATTCCAACCAGAGATGAATAGTAAGAAAGTTTGGAATAATTATTGGGCTTGGATGAATTCATAATTGCAAGTGTATCTGGAAAGGCCAGGAAAGGCAAGGCAAGGAAAAGAAAGGAAAGGAAAGGAAAAAAGGAGTAAGGAAAATGGAGAACAGAGAATGGAGAACAGAGAAAGGAGAAAGGAGAAAAGAAAAATAAAATGGGTAAAGTACTAGATTGTGAGAGGAAGACAAATGACTGTATGATCAAAATAAACAAAAAAGGAGGATATAGGAAAATACAGAACAATTAATCTGGGAAGATTCTATAGAAGATCATAAAATGATTGATATATAACTACCATGAAAACAATACAGTAATTACTGTTAGTCACGATGGATTTGTCCAAAACAAGTTTTGACAGAATAATCTTTTTTTCTTGTGGAAAAGCTGTGGGCATAATATATTTTGACTTCAGCAAAACATTTGATAAAGTACTCCATCATATGCTGGTTAACAAACTTGTGATGCATGGACTGCATGGCATGTCTATTAGTTGAATTCATAACTAACTTGAAAACCATATTGAATGAGTTTTCAGGGTAATATGTTTTTTTTTAAAAAAAAAGAGTTGAAACCTTTAAAATTATCTAGCTGAAACTTATTAATTTAATTTCTCCTAAAAGATCTATCATTTCTGCTTTTTTCATCATATTCTGTAAAATAAAACAATGATAGTATTTTGAATCATTACTAGTAGTAACCCATGTACAAATATACTGTTTCATTTCTCAGATCTTGAAAAAGCTCAGATTAAATTCTTTAGCAGATATAAAGTCACACTGTATTTTTAATGTGAAATTTTAATTCAAATTGAACCAGACCTGATTTAGATTGATCTGTTAGCTATTTTCCAAAATGCACATGTATAGGATGCTAGATTCCTGGGTAGGGAATTGAAAATGTGAGGAGCATCTTGGAATTATAGTTAGCAACAAATTGGAGCATGAATTAAAAGTAGCTAGGAATGTTACAGCTTTAGGTTGCATAAATAGAATAATAGTTTCCAAATCACAAGAAATAATATTTTCATGTTATCATGTCCTGGTCAGGCCCACCCAAATGCTATATCCAATTCTAAGCACTATACTTCAAGAACAAAATATTTAAGTATTAAATGTGAATGGCTAAACCAACTAAACTTTTTTGATTATTGCTATTATTCTTTAGGGTTTTTTAAAAATATTTTTGAATGTCCATGCTTTTTTATTAATACAGGAGTTATTAAACCTCATACTATGTCATAGTGAAAGAAAAACAAAGAAAGTTATAATCATATTTTGACTTTCCAAGAGATGAGTAAAGAAGCATTCTGTAGAGGAATTATTATTAGGGAACTGGAGATTTACAATGAGAGACTGAATGAGCTGGGTATATTTAGCAATGAGAAATACCTGAAGGTCTTTTATCTGTCACCTCAAGGTCAGAATACAGAATAATGTGCTATTTTTGTTAAATGTTGGGGGAAGGATACTAAAGCAGTTTGAGTCTGGAACCAGTTAACTAAATATATTTCATTTTAGAGACTACACAGCTGCTATAGCAAAGAAACATCAATTAGAATTGCTGCACCAAAATCACCATGGAGATTGCCAGGCATCTCCTGTCCAATCCTAAACCTCAAAGTCTCACAGGCAGTTAGTTATTCAACAACATAAATATTTTAAAAACTATGTTTTTTCAAGAACTATAAAAAAACATTAAAGCACAAATATTGCAACTACCAAGGGTAAAATGCAACCCAAATAACGTTTAATATTTGTACTCTTTTTCCTACCTGTGTATTTTAATAGTCTGAAAGCCTCTCACTTTGGAAAAGAGAGTAGATAACATCTCTCTATTGTTTTTATAATGGAGCTGTCTTTTTTCAGGCCACTTGCTTCTGACATAGTTTCAAATAGCTGCTTCTAATATCTCCAAAAATGTACATAGTTAACACAATAACCTTAGGTGTTTAAATAGGCCTTTGACCCATAGTGATATATTATTACCAAGATCAAAGAGTACATAATAACACTGTTTGAGCATCCTGACTTGGCATTAACTATATGTTGTAAGATCCTCCAAAAATAAACTAAAAGGCGGAGTGGCCCCAGACAGAAAAACAGGAATTGTCTACAATGTACAGTGTAAGCAGTGTAACAGCCAGAATGTAGTACAAACAGGCAGAAGACTAGCAGAGCCTATCCATGAACATCAACTAGCAGTCAGAAGATATGATAAAAATGCCTTAATTGCACAACAAATTGATAGACTCAATCATAGGTTAAATTTCATCTGGGCAACTGTGAGCATCCTGGACCAAATCCAATCCAAAAATGTTAGAGAATTTCTGGAAGACCAATACTCAGACAAATTGCTTATCAACATGCACACAGAGATAAACAACATCTATATACTATTCAAACAAGACAATCAAAAAGCTAAAAAAATCTTCTCACCAACAAACAACAACCAGATAAGCAGAAATTAACACCAAGATTAATACTACTAAATAATATTAATGAACAGTAAACAATAGTCTTATCAAGGAATCACTAAAAACACTCCCACCAACACTGATAGGAAAATGCACTTGTGTATAAATAGAGACCAACCCCCCCTACGTTTTAGTACTTGTTATGTTAATTGGGTAATGAAACATCTGCAAGTAAACAACCAAGGTCAGACAGCACAAGGACTCCATAGTTTAACTTGGAGTACAAATATTTTCTTCCATTGGTACTTCAAAGTGTTGACTACCATCTGTAAAAAATTTTCTAGCATGGACACAAGTTATTTACAGAACTGCTTCTCTCCAATGTTTGCTAATCAGCTCAACATCATTGAGCAGGAGTTGGATTAGAAGACTCCAAGGTCCCCTCCAAGTCTATTATTCTGTGAAGGTGAAGGTTTGTTCTCCGAGCTTGTGGGTTGGTTTCTGAACATTTTTTGTTACCAGGCTAGGTAACATCTTCAGCAACTCTGCTGAAGATGTTACCTAGCCTGGTAATGAAATGTTCATAAACCAACCCACAAGCTCGGAGAATAAACCTTCAACTTCATTCTACACCTGAGCTACAAATATTCACCACTATTGCAAACCTATTATTCTGTATTCATCAGTTCCATTGGAAGAGTCATGTCCTGAATCCCATCTATTAGGGAATGTTACATGAGAGAACTTAGGAAGTAAGCAACTGCCCTCTAGAACACCATACCCATGAAACTGAGCTGGCTACATCTCTGGCTGTTTCCAGGCGTGGGAATTGGGAGATGAATGGATCCCATTATATGGTTGCTATGTACTGATTATTGTTGCCTTCAGCTGCTACCATATGAATATTTAATTATTTAGATCAATAAAACACTTTTTATTGTGTTATAATTTAATGTTAACCACCCAAAGTCACTGTTGCAAGCTGGGAATCTATACAAATTGATTGAAATAAACAAATAAACATAGAATGCATACATACCACACATTACATCATAAGTAAAAAAGCAAGTCATATAGTCACCAGAGTTACATGGAAAAATGTTAATTTGAAAATCATAAATATTTTATAGGCATCATAATTTATTACTTCTCCAGGAACCTTGATTATAGTTGGGACTTTATGTTTCATATTTCTGGCATGGATTTTTATATATTGCAAATTTGAATGCAAAATGCAGTACATAGTGTAGTTATTTTTAACTGCTGGTTTGAAAATCTTACAGAAATATGGCATATTGCTACTGGAACTCTGGCAAGTACATTATTTTATAAACACACCCTTTATTGTCCTGCAATTACATATTTACTCTACACAAATATTTAATTTATTAACACATATTAGGTAGCATTTTATCTTTTTATCAATGGCTTTTTAGAGGGTTCAGCTTTTATTATTATTTACACATTGTAACAACAGCCAAAAGACTCCCATTGCACAACTTTCCAAAGTTCCACATGTACACAAACATTTAATGGTTTAATGGATACTTTAAAACCTTCTGTAAGATATTGTTTTTGTCCTTGATTTTAACCAGCCCCTCAAAATAGATATATAGATTCCAGTTGTAGGCCTTTCCCATTATGATCTATGTTTCATGTGGCCCTTAAGCAACTTAGAAAACTGTATTTTGTGTCATAAATTAAAAAGTGTTGTCTTTTTTAAAGCCCTGAAAAAGTGATGATTATACCAGTCCTTGGAGTACTGGCTATCCCAATATCCCCATAATCATATGATTTTGATTTGGGCACTTGGCAATTGGTTCATACTTATGACCTTTTGCAGTGTCCAAAAATCATATAATCACTATTTGCAAACTTTCCTCTTAGCTTCCCCAGAAAGGCAAGTCTCTGGAGTAAGTATTCCTCATCTGGACACCCTCTTCCAACCTCTCTGTACTCGCACTGCCTGACCACTCTCATACTATCTGCCCACTTCCCTGACCCATGCCACATGTCCCTCACAGCACTGTAAACCCTCGTGCACTCTCCCTGACCTGTGCCATGTGTCATGCCCACCCTCTCATACACTTATATAGCCTCCCTGACCCACACCATGCCACTAGCATGATCCTTTGCATCCATGTGCCGATCCCCAACACATTCACACATCCTTGCTTATTGTCTCTGATCTTCCCCCACAGTCCCCTAGACCAGTGGTTCTCAACCTTCCTAATGCCGCGACCCTTTAATACAGTTCCTCATGTTGTGGTGACCCCCAACCATAAAATTATTTTTGTTGCTACTTCATAACTGTGATTTTGCTACTGTTATGAATCGTAATGTAAATATCTGATATGCAGGATGTATTTTCATTGTTACAAATTGAACATAATTAAAGCATAGTGATTAATCACAAAAACAAACTGGGTTTGAAGATAAGCAGTAAGATGGAAAGAAAATTAAGCAATGAAACTGAGAGTTCCTGGATTAGAATGTATTACACCATCACATTAAAAATAAAAGTATTTCCAATCTTGCTGGAAAAACAGTGGATTCACTCCTACTGATAATATTATTTAGATCAGGGCTTTTCCACCTTTTCACCGATTGTACCACTTTTAGAATATGGCAACATTCGAGTACCACCAGTCACTTAGCGAGGTGTCAAAAACTTGACCAAAATTTTTTTTTGAAAAAAGTGATAAAGTACAGGTAGTCCTGGACTTACAACAGTTTGCTTAGTGACTGTTCAAAGTTACAACGGCACTGAAAAAAGTGACTTATGACCATTTTTCACACTTATGACCGTTGCAACATGCCCAGGGTCATGTGATTTACATTTCAATGCTTGAATACTGATTCATATTTATTATGGTCACATTGTTCCAGGATCATGTGATCATCTTTTGCAACCTTCTGACAAGCAAAGTTAGTTGGGAAACCAGATTCACTTAACAACCATGTTACTAATTTAATCTCTCTCTTCCTCTTTCTCTCTCCCTCTCTTACTTTCTCTTTCTTTCTCTCTCTCTCTCTCTTTCTCTCTCCCTTTCTCTCCCCTTCTATTTCTCTCTCTCTCTTTCTCTCTCTTCCTCTCTCCCTTTCTTTCTCTCTCTCCCCTTCTCTCTCCCTCTCTCCCTTTCTTTCTCTCTCCCTATTTCCCTCCCTCCCTCTTTCTTTCTCCCTTTCTTTCTCTCTCCCACTTTCTTTCTCTATCTCCCTTTCTTTTTCTCTCCCACTCTCCCTTTCTCTCTCCCTCTTTCTCTCTCTCCCTCTCTCTGTTTCTCTCTCCTTCTCTTTCTCTCTCCCTCTCTGTATTTCTCTCTCCCTCTCTCTTGCTATCTTTCATTCTCCCTTTGTCTTTCTCTCCCTCCCTCTCTCCCTTTTTCTCTTCCCCTCTCTCTTTCTCCCTCCCTCTCTTCCTCCTTCCTTTCCTCCCTCCCTCCCTCTCTCTCTGATTGGGGATTGATTTGGAAGTGCGGAGGGGAGGGGAGCGGGCTGCCCGTGAGACTTTGAAGTGGCCACCTTTGGAAGCACCAAGGCTACTCCAGCCAGGCTCGAGCCGGGCAGAGTGGGCAATGGGAGAAGAGTGGATCGATCACCTTACTGGCAGCCGAGACTCCGGTGCGCCTTCCCGGCTAGCGGGGCCTACAGTATCAGGAGCCCTGCGAAGAGGCAAGCCGGCATGAAGAGCCAAACCCTTTCTGCAAGGGAGGGATGCGTTGAGGGAGCCAGCCAATTACGGGACGTAGATTCTGACAGATGGCTGGCCTGAGCCAATGAGGCGCCAGAGGACTGGGAGCCATAGTTGAAGGCTGAAACGCCTTCAGCTGTAACTGCTCGCACGTATTTGTGTGTGAGAGAGTGTGCTGGCCTGGATCAATGTTGCTTTCCAGGTGATAGGCACTTCTTCAGGGATCAGCAGATGCACCATGATCAATGCCGCTTTCCAGGAGATTGGTGCTTCTTCGGGGTTCAGAAGAAGCCCCAGGATCAGCTCCAGAAGACGCAACAATCAGGCAGAAAGGGAAGCTGATCCTGGTGCTTCCCCTGAGCTCTCCCAGCCTTTGAGGAGCACCAATAAGGCGAAAAGGGATCGAGCTCTCCTGGCCTCAGAGAAGCACTGATCAGGCAGAAAGGGGCACTGATCCTAGCGCTTCCCCTGAGCTCTCCTGGCCTCGGAGAAGTGCCGATCAGGCAGAAAGGGGCACTGATCCTGGCGCTTCCCCTGAGCTCTCCCTGCCTCGGAGAAGCACTGATCAGGCAGAAAGGGGTGCTGATCCTGGTGCTTCCCCTGAGCTCTCCCTGCCTCAGAGAAGTGCCGATCAGGCAGAAAGGGGTGCTGATCCTGGTGCTTCCCCTGAGCTCTCCCTGCCTCAGAGAAGTGCCAATCAGGTGGAAAGTGGTGCTGATCCTGGCGCTTCCCCTGAGCTCTCCCTGCCTCAGAGAAGTGCCAATCAGGTGGAAAGGAGTGCTGATCCTGGCGCTTCCCCTGAGCTCTCCCAGTCTAGGAGAAGTGCCAATCAGGCAGAAAGGGGGGCTGATCCTGATGCTTCCCCTGAGCTCTCCTGGTCTAGGAGAAACACCGATCAGGCAGAAAGGGGCGCTGATCCTGACGCTTCCCCTGAGCCTTGCCAGTGGGACACATGCCTCTCGGTGTCGTACGGTTTTCAACATTTCGCTCGAAGCAGGGATGGAAAAAGAGAGAAGAGCTCTGCTCATCACAAACTGAGAGCAGACGGTTATTGGCATTGCAGCTCAAGGTGCATGATGAGGGAAAGAATATGATTAATACCATGCGTGTGTGCATGCACACACATACACACACACAGCGCTTGTCTTCCACATTTTATTCACGTCAATCTTTTTTTTCCTTTGTAATATTGGGAGTTAAAAATAGCGACTCTACACAAACGCACAACAAACATGCAGTGACTTGACTGCTTGAAAACTGATCTCCTGGACACTGGTTCACTGCCACTGAGCTTGTATATCCAAGAACCAGTGTAACGGCTCTGTCACTGCAGCCTTGTTTGGGAGGAGGGCATGGTAAAAATTCAAAAGGCCTAGGAAAGCCTGAAGCTCTCCCTTTGACTTCGGCCTTGGGGCCTGCTGGATTGCTTTTAATTTGGATTCTGCTGGATGAATGCCTTCGGTATCAATGTGGAAATCAAGGAACTCAGTTGACTCTATCCCAATCTTGCACTTTTATTTTTTTAGTTTAACTCCTGCGTCGCGGAACCGCTGAAGGACAGCCTTAGGCCGTTCAGACAGAATCTCAACCGATTCCCCAGCAATGAGGACATCATTGAAGTAGGTGCAAACCCCTGGAATTCCCTTGAGCATGTGCTCCATTACTCCCTGGAACAGCCCTGGGGCTACACTCACCCTGAACTGTAGGCGCTTAACCTTAAAAGCCCCCCTATGGGTGACAATGGTCTGGGCTACCACCATGGCCACATCCACGGGCAGTTGTTGATAGGCCTGTGCCAAATCTAATTTGGCGAACATGCGGCTTCAATGCAATGATGCCAAAATATGTCTGACAACTGGCACAGGGTACGCATGCTGTTGAAGTGCCCTGTTGAGGGTGCACTTATAGTCAGCACATATTTGCACTTCTCCGTTGGCCTTTAATGGCATTACTATGGGGTTCTCCCACACTCCACTGTCTATGGGCTGCAATACCTCTTGTTCTACTAGCTTATCCAGTTCTGTATCAATTTTGAGTTTTAACATGAAAGGCACTCTACGAGGCTTGATCCGTATTGAAGTTAGCATAGGATCAAGCTTTAGGGTGATCGGAGTACCCTTGTAATCCCCTAAACTAGAACTGAAAACATCTGTGAATTCTTGGCAGATTGCAGACAGATGTTGGTTACCTGAATGCCCAATGCATCAAACCAATTGAGCCCTTTGAGGCTCATGCAGTGGCCTTCTACCACTATGACATCTAGTGGCCCCTTGAACCCCTTGAATTCCACCAGAAGTGTAGCTCTGCCTTTGACCACCACTCGGGAGTACTGGAAGTCTTTGAGTAGTAAATTAGACAGCTGGAGTTTGGCCCATCTGTTACTACAATGGCATAGGTGCCTGAATGTTCCTTGTGAAATGATGGACATGGCTGAGCCCGTGTACAGTTGCATCTTGCATGGAACTCCATGAAGCTTGACCTGTAGTCTAAGCTTCTGCTTTAGGGGGCGATAGGCACCAGTGCGGAATATGCTCCTTCAGCTGGAGAAGAACCGTACTCGGTGTTGACCTGGGGCCCTGGTATCTCTCCTGAATGCGTCTTCTTTCAGGCGGTCCCTCTGATGACTTCAGCAGATGGCGGCAATGTGGCCTGGTTTACCACAGGCCTGGTACGTTGCAGTCCAGAATCAGCAATCCCTGCATTGATGGCGGCCTCTGCAGCTCATGCAACTAAGGAATGGAACTGCCTTCTCAGCTGGCTGCAGTCCCTTCTCTGGGTGCTTTTGTAGCTGGTCGACTTTGTATTCTGAGTCGGTGTCTTCCATCCGCTTGGTGTCCTTGTGGTGGGCGGCTTCGGTGCTTGGTGCACTTTTGGAGGGCCGCAGCGCTTTAACAGCCCGTCCAGCAGCTTCATCCACCATGACCTCCTTTAAGGCCTCCTGTAGTGAGAGAGTCTCCTTAGCGAACAGTTTTTGTTGGAGCTCTCAATTCTGGAGTCTGCGGACTAAGCGGTCTCGTAGTCTCTCCTCCAAATCCACAAAATTGTTTGACGAAGAGCGACAATGAATTCTGTTGCAGACTTGCTGGGTTGTTGCTCCTGCTGCTCAAAAGCATGCCTCCATGCTATAATGGATAACTTGGGCTTGAAGTGGTCTCGGAGCTTTTTTTTCAAGTCCGCGTAGGTGACCAACTCAAGCAGCACCAGGGCAACCAGGTTCTCTGCAATGTCAAAGGTGGTGGGGCCGCACACACAGAGGAGTGTCATGGCCTTCAATCCATCTTTGGCAATCTGGTTGGTACGGAGGTAATTTTCGATGCGGGAGATGTAGGACACCCATCTCTCTGGGTGAGTTATGTCAAATTCTTCAAACTTCCCGACCTTCGCCATAGTGATTTGTTTCTTTATTCAATGCCTTGCACTGCTGGCTTCTGTGTAGGCCCTAGGACGGATCCTTAGGGCATGGTGGTCTCCAACGTGGCTTGCTGGTAGACCGAGGGGGGGGGAACATAGTTGCTGTCAGGCTCTGTGCTGACCTCACCCCCTAGTGACTTCAAGCTCTCTCAATGAAGCAGCACATCCCACCTTCATCGCCACTGTTATATCTTCGGTTCTTTAGGCATTGAACGAGGCAGAGTGTTGAAACAGCAAACAAGTTTATTGACTCAGAACAGAAGCAGCCCTAAAGGCTGCTGCATAGCTATTTATACAGTTAGCCTCTAAGTGGCAACCAATAGGTTTAAAGTAACAGTTTCCCACCCCAAATCTCATTATCAGCTTGGAGACAGCCAGTCTGGCTTTCAGTAACAGCAACTGTTAAACAATATAGCAATGTAGGTCAGACATTAAGCAAGTGATTTAAAACAGTTGTGGCCAATACATTACATTCCTCACTGACTTTGGTTGTGGGAAGCTGGCAGAAAGTTGACTTGTTTGACAAATGTGGAATTCGGTTAACAATGACAAATGTAATTACAGAGATTGTCATTATTAAGCAATTCAGTTGCATTTTGACCACAT
Organism: Bothrops alternatus; assembly: GCA_034064705.1. NCBI lineage: Eukaryota > Metazoa > Chordata > Lepidosauria > Squamata > Viperidae > Bothrops > Bothrops alternatus. The sequence goes on along the minus strand of JARGCV010000081.1, from coordinate 5,917,702 downwards.
AGTTTAACAATGGAATTTCTAATCTCAGTTGCTGTCATAATTTGATTATCTTTAATTTAGTGTAATATAGTATATAGTACAGAAATGTTGTAGAACACTATCATTATTTTTCTTTTTATCTTAAAAGCAGTGTCACTGAAGATTAGAATCTAAGAACTTTAAAATCTGTAAGGACTTGCTTCAAAACCTCATCACAAGAAAGCAAGACTCTTGGAATGATTCCATTCCAAAAGGAACTTTTATTAGGAAAAGTTGACAGCAGGTAAAGAAGTCAGGATCTGAGGGTTTTCTGCTCAGATGTATAGGTTAAAAGAGCATCATGCAATCCATACCCCACAGGTCGGTAACACGTGGCTCTGGAGCCGCATGTGGCTCTTTGAGACTTCTCCTGTGGCTCCCAGTCTCCTCTGCCATTTGGAGAGAGAGAGAGAGAGAGAGAGAGAGAGAGAGAGAGAGAGAGAGAGAGAGAGAGAGAGAGAGAGAGAGAGAACTCATGCACAGCAGCCTCTATTTCTTTTTAATTAAACTCTTCAATCAAGCTCCCCCCCACGCACACAGGTTTTGCAGCTCCCAGTGTTTTCTTTTTTCTGGGAAACGGGTCCACGTGGCTCTTTGATTGTTTAAGGTTGCAGCCTCCTGCCCTATCCCAATAATTCATCCGGTCAGTTCAAATGAGCCAATCCCTAGGTGTTAGGTCTGCTATGGGAATGGAGCTGATAATGGAGTCCATTCCCATGCCTGTGAAGATGTTGTTGGGTCTTCAACCTTTCTCTTCCATAGCAAGAGATAAGCCAGATGGCCAGAGGCACATTCCTTTCTCACCTCAGGTTGACATCAAGGGGAAACAGTTCAAAGAGCAAGCAGATAGGAAAGGCAGAGAGGATACATTGTAGCTAAGCAAAAGAGAAATTATGCATTCCCTGAAGCCTCCCCCCCCCAGAATGACAGTACCCACAGAAAGAACCTGAAAGGAACAGGGCCAATCCCCCAATAAAGAAATGGGTTCTAACATGCCATCCCTGTTGAAAAAAAGAGAGATCTACTTGTAGCAAAACAAAACAAAAAGAGATAGAATAAAGGATTATTCTGGTTTATCTGGATATGTAGCATGGAACTCACTAAGTAATCTAGGGGCTCTAGTGTGACATTTCTGAACCCATTTGTTCTGGGAGGGAGGCAGGTGTTTCCATGCTACCAGGTATTGGGTGAAACCATGATGTTTCCTAGAATCTAAAATCTCTTTGATTTCAAAATGCTGTTCACCTTCTACCATGATTGAAGAAGGGGGAGGAGCTGCAGCCAGCCTTAAGGATGATAGCAACTTGTGTTTTAAAAGACTACAGTGAAAAATTGAGTGGACTTGTCTGCGCATCTTGGGGAGCTACAACTCAACAGTAACTGGATTGATTATTCTTTTAATGGGAAAAGGTCCCACAAACTTTGGCCCTAGCTCCTTTGGTTGCAGGGATTTTAGGTATTTTGTTGACAGATATACTTTCTCCCCTACTTGGAACTTTTTGGGTTCAATTTTTTTTTGTCTGTCTGCCTGGAATTTATAAGCTTCCCTAACTTCATCTAAAGTCTTTCTCACAATCTGCCAGATGTTTTGGATTTGTGTAATCCATTCCTTCAGGGAGGGGATGGTTGGCCAATCCCTAGGTGTTAGATCCGCTGTGGGAATGAAACTGATAATGGAATCTGTTCCCATGCCTATGAAGATGTTGTTGGGTCTTTGCACCTTTCTCTTCCATAGTGAGAGACAAGCCAGATGGGAAGGGGCACATTCCTTTCTCACCCTAGGTTGACATGAAGAGGAAACAGTTCATAGAGCAAGCAGGTAGGGAAGGCAGAGAGGATACATTGTAGCTAAGCAAAAGGAGAAATGATGTATTCCCCGGAGCCTCCCCCTCCCCCCAGGAGAATGACAGAACTCATAGAAAGAACCTGAAAGTATCAGGACCAACCCCTCCAATAAAGAAATGGGTTCTGACAAAATTTCAGCCTACAGAGCTCTTTCGGACTGTAACAAAGAAAAGAAGGGAAAAAAATAATCATATTAATTGTTTTTAATAAATATAAATTAAACAGTTTTTGCTTTTATCCTGAACCTGCTCAATGTTTTCCTAGTTGTGTTTACCTTTTGATGTCTGTTGCTTGATGGATCTCCAAATGCCAAATGCTGCCCTTAAGGTAAAGATATAGTGTTACCCTTAATGTCCTTTTCATACCAGTTTTTTAAATGAAGCTAAGAGATATCAAGAATTGAAGAAACATTCTACCAATGAATTTCAGTCCTGCATTCCAACAGCATTTTTAAAATCTTAACTATAATGATATAAATATACTTAGCAGCTCATTATAATTAATTAGCACGAGTATTTTATCAACTAAGAAAATTCTTTGCCAAGTTTTATTTTATTGTTTTTTTTAATATGGTCCTTAAAAAAAAGAATTCAAGCAAGTTCAAAGCACTTGCAACAAGCAAACAAATCACCCATAGTTTGATAGCTAGACATACTTCTAAGGCAGTCCAAGAAGCAGGAATGACATGTTGATTTTCTCTGCTCACAAAGTACTTGTCACTGACAAACCTGACACAGAACAGAGAAGGCTATTACAGTGACGTGCAACCTCATGCTCCTTGGGGGCATTATTTGAAACTCAAATGCATTGCCTAAAAGATAGTCTGCTGAGCCAATTCACTGACATGGTATCTGCATTTAGCTTTTACAGTCAGTAATTGTTCTTTTAAAACAGATGTTCCTATTTTATAGTATATTTTATTCAATTTTATTCCATTCTCTATTTCAGGCAGGCAGGCAGGTGGGAAGGGAGAAAGAGATGAATGGATGAGGAAATTTCTTTGTTCTTTTTACATAGTCTTTTTGACCAAAAGAATTCAGGGAGTAACTGATGTTATTAAACCATTGCCAGAAGCCTAATAAGTCATGAACCAGAAGGCTTATCTTTCTCCCTTTTAAGTAAATGCCAACATTTATTGCCATGTATGAAAACAGGAGTGCAAGTAAGAGGCAATTTTTAATATTCTTTGTACACTTTTTTCTTTCCAGTCTGTAATCAGATTGACAGAATATTTGATTTTGTTCCCTGCATACACTATGAATAGAATCATGCATCCAGCAGTATATTTTCAGAGGATTCATTTTATTCGGTTTTCAAAGTCTGGGTCAAACAAACTGACAGAAAAAAATGAAATGAATGAATGAATGAATGATATTTGCATTTCAGAAATCTTGTGATTAAACATCAGGTCCTTTCTCCACTCCTGCTACAAAATACTTGTGCCTTTAAAGCTTTCTTAAGTCTAATGTATAATGGTGTGGGGGGGGGAGGCAAGAGAAGTCTGTTTTCTTCCTTAGAAAGGTGCCTGCTAAATTTCTAGCTTGATTTTAAGAGATGTCACTTTGAGAATTAAGCATGGATTTAGCCAAGTCTTTTTGAAATCAGCAAAATTTCAGTATTTAATTCTGGTGGGAATAGATACCAACTGGTAATGGTGCAATAGTTTTTCATGTTTATAAATAAATCCCACTGAACACAAAAGGAGTTGCTCTCAATTTGTTTTAGATTATAGTAATCAAATAAAATTAACTATGAAACAAGATTTTTGAAAGAAGGAATAAAATGCTTTTTAAAATGTAAATAAAATATTAAAAGTGTCATCTTGATTTTGAATTAAAAATGAAAGAGTGGATAAAGTTTTAGTATTTATTGGTTAATGCAACAACTATTACTGTCCACAATGAGACAATCAGCCTACATGGTTTTTTTTTCCAGTTAGTAAATATAAGTGTCTCAGCAATAATCTGAGCTAGCCATTGGCTAACATCCCACATTTTAAGTTTCATTTTTTTAAAATAAATCCCTTAATGATTCTCTCTCTGACCGAACCCAGCCCTAATAAAAGCAACCTGCCAGACTCGCCTTGGCTATTGCTATTTGGTGCTCTCTTTTTTTCCAAAATATTTTATTGGTTTTTTAATTTTAACAAAAAGTACTTGAGACACACCGTGGTGGTTGGGTGAACAAAGATTCCAAAATACAAACACACATGAACAACTCAAACTTAATACATACACTGTCACCTCTCTATTTCCCTCAAACAACATAATAAATTTAATATATTCCATTTCTATCCTAAATTTCTTTTCTCTTTTTTTCCCAATAATATACCATGATATTTATGAGATGTTACCATACATTCTTTTCACATTCATATATGAAATACTTTTAGTAAAATGGAATAAGTACATACACATGACTTTTGGTGTTGCTCGCCCATTTCCCCTTTCACCGTATCCACACTCCTTCTTCTCTACCTTCTTTCTCCCTTTCTTCTTTTCCCTACTTCCCTCTTCCCCTCTACACCACTCTCCTTTCTCCCCACTTCTCCTCTTCTCCTCCAACCTTTCTACTTCCTTCTCCCCTCCTTTACTCTTTTCTCTCTCCTCTCCTTTCTTCCCTCTCATCCCTCTTCAGATACAGTTCAGGGGTAATGTCCGAGCAACTCCTCTCTCCAAATTTCCCTATCTGTATTGTATACAATAAGATTAATTTTCTCTTACATTAATACTTCTATTTTATCTATCTTCTCGGTATATACTTCTTAAAAAAAAGAAAAAAAAGTTTTTATATTGGTTTTTCCCACTTTTTCCAAAGAGCTTAGGACACAACATGGTGATCAGAATGTCCAATCATTCAAAGACAAAATCATATAAATATAGCTCAAATTAATTATCAAAATTTTCCTCTCTATTTCTTGAATATAGTATTGCTTATTAAAATTTATAGTTTTAAGTAAAGTTTAATCAAACAAAAATCATCAATCACATGCAATTAAAATCTATATCCTGTTTTTAAGCTTTGCTAATTACAGTTGTCATACTCCAATTACACTTTAGTAAGTATATAATTGTGATTTCAGGTATCCTTAATACAAGATGATTCACTGAGACAGATTTTTTTCCCTTTCCCTATCACAAATAGCTCTTTCTCTCTCTCTATTACAACATAATTATACACACACACACACACACACGCACACACACACATACCACGAACGCGAAGCCAGGCAGCTATACAGTTCACCATCTCTAATCCCCTTGTGGCACTTACTAACCTGAGCACAACAAAGCCCCCACCAAAACAGAACACTCCCCCAGCCAATCAGAGCACAGCCAACCCCCCATCCAATCAGAGCACAGCCAAGCCCCTAACCAATCAGAACACACTTCTACCCAATCAGAACACAGCCGAGCTCCCAGCCAATCAGTTCAAACCCCCACTGGCAGTTAAAAGGAAGAAACAGATCATTCGTCATTAAATCAGACAGCATTTCTAAGGCCTTTTTAACCCGTCAAATAACATTTTATGTCACATTTAAACCTGACTCTAGCTTTCTTTCTATGCCAATTTGGTTCCCATAATAAGGCTTTTCGGTTATCAAATCTCAAGATTTGATTATGAGGATTCCTAACCAGTTCAAACTGAACAAATTTTCTTTCCCTTTCCTCTTTATTGTAATTTCCGAAAAATTGTGTCTGGATATCAATCTTTGTTACTTTTGATAGTTGAACTGAGTCAACTATAGTTATTTCTTGGTCATCAAAATTATCCATCAATTGTAGGTGACGTTGTATAGCATTAGTTGATTCAGTAGTTTCCACATTTTCTCTCAATGCAGATTCACAATTAGATTGTAAGAATAGTGTCTCTGTCTCTTTAAGTTGTATGTAGTTCTGTTCAGGATTACTCTGTTCATCTTCTATTGTTCCTTGTTCCATAACTTGGTTCCTTATTAGAGAGTCAATGTGAAGTTCCAAGGTGGCATCTTTGGATTTTCTCCAAGATTTCCAATAAGTTTTAAAATCTTCTGAGAATTCTAATATTTTTTCCAGTATTAAGTCATAGTCAAGATGTGAATAACTTTCAGCCATTTTGGTGGTAGCTTTGCCTATTCCTTTATTAGAGACTACTTTAAAAAGATCCACAAATGTCCGCCTCCGAAGGTCTAATAGCCAGCTTTGCCACCATCTGTCAAGTTATCTTTTCTCTTTTATTATCACATAAAATCCAATCCCTCTTCAAACAACAGGGAGAAATACAGTTAAAATTTCACTTTTCGCCACCAGATGTCCTCAGTGGACTATAAAGTCTTTTTGTTTCTTTTTTTTTCAAGTTAATCAAGTTAAAAAGAAAAGGAAAGTTTTCTCTTTTTCTTTTTTAAAAAATCAACAAAAAATATCTCCTACATTATCAGATTAAAAAAGGAAAGTAACAATGTCCCTTTTTTTCTTCTTTTCCCCTGAAATTCACCCAGCAGAAGTCAAATAGTAAAAAAAAAAAACAATCACACCCACAAAAATTAATCTTTTTCTTTTTAGCTCTTCTTTCCACATATAGACAGCCGCCACTTTCTTAATAAAGGAAAATAAAAACTCTTTACAGGAAAAGTCAGAATAACGAGAGAAGGAAAGGTCTCACCCGGATTCACCACTGTGGTTCTTCATGCTTAGATGTTCTTTTGACTTGCGGTTGGTGCGGCTAGGTGATCGGCCATTTTACAGCCGATCTTCTTCTCCGTAGGCCCTCAGAGTCAGCTTGGACAGCTGGAGGAGCTGGAGGACAGCTTGGACAGCTGGAGGAGCTCCGCAGCCGAGCACAGCCTCCTCGACGGTAGTCGCGCCCTCCAGGGGGACTTTCAACCCCCGCAGGGTCTACCGGCAGAGGGAAGCTAGCTAAATGAGGAGTCAATTCTCCCCGTGCGGCTAGAGGTGCCTTGATCCGGAAACGGAAGTGCTATTTGGTGCTCTTGTTCATGTTTGTCCAGGTTACAACTTTGCTAGGAGTGTAGATGCTGGAAGGCAGGACATGTCAAATATTCCTTCTAATGATCACATAAGTCACCAGTAAAATATAATATTTCTGCTGCTGCTGCTGCTGTTACAGTGACACTTCCTGTTTGCACACACATTTGCACTTCAATAAGAAGGAACCAGATCCAAGTGCAATGGTGAATAGTTAACAATAATATTGACTACTTGATTCCCTTTGCTATACATGTGGATAAGTACAAAAATTTCAGAGTAAAACAATGATGTGGTCTTGAAGTTCCTAATTTACTTCTTGTGAACTGGTTTTAAAAATCCACACACCCACACAGTCTTATCTATATAGGTTCCTACTTGTAGTAGTAGACTATGTTTTTAAAATATCTTGTCTATGTTAACACCACTCAGCACAAAATCCATATTTTTATACCACAATGGCTAGATGCACACAGCATATAAAAATCCACACTGTGGCTTAGTAGAATGCATGAACTAAACCTATATCTATATATGTGCCTGAATATTGCATCAGGACCAAATGCTGCCTAAACTAACTTGAGAATTTTTATTAATGGGCTGGCTAAAGGATGAAATTGTCAGCACTCTGCACAATATTCTAAAATGTTTCAAATAGGCTATGAGATGGGATCAAAATGAGCAGAGGAAAAAAAAACAGGCAAAGGGGGTTATTAGAAAGGAGCTTGTTCCTGTATATGATGTGTCTTCTCTCCAACCTCAAGGTTTTGATATTAATAACTTAACTTAGTAGAATTCTTCAGCTCTCATAAAAGTATGGATAGATGCCAAAAAAGAAGAATGTAACCATCAAACATATAATTCATTGTGTCTAATAGCCCATATTTCAATAGTTTTCACCTCAAATGTGGGTTTTACTAAAACAAAATACTATATTAGGATATGTTTATAAGGAAAATGTGATGAATAATAGTTATGGGTTGTGTTTATGCATTTGTAATATTTAGCACAACTCTAAAGGAGTGCCATATTGATACTGGTTGTATTTAGAAGTATGTGCACAACCTCATTAGCAAAAATGAAAACAGAAATCCATGTTCCTTTCCATCAAATAGAAAATGCCTCTAGAAGAATATAAATATTTGCGGTCATGATTATATTATTATTTTATTTAATGCGAGTTCTCATAAAATGGTAGTGATTGTCTGCTCCAAATAAAAAAATATGTATTCCCACTTTATTGGACAAATGGACAACGTTGTATGGCAGCTACTAACATTAAGCAGTAGGCAGTTTTTTCAGGCTTTAAAAATGTAGGTCAATCTCTTTTATGTCCTGCATTATATGCCCTATTTTTTTATTCATATATTCAGTGACCAAAGGGAAGATGAGACATTCTGAAGGTGAAGGAAATAGGTCTCAGAGCATCAGCTGATTGCATTATGCATCATGTACTTCTCTAAAAACAATGTTGATGCTTCATGAACATTAAACAAGATTTTTTTTAGTTCATTTCCCCTAGGACTCTGAATGGTCATATCTATATCATGTCTCAATATGCATACACTGGATTTAATACTCTTTCTGGAGATGCTGATAATCTGAAAGGAGCAAGGGTTATGCAGCTGTGTAATCATAGGAAGATAATTCAATCTTCAGTTTTAAGATTATTATCTCCATTCTTCAAGGATAGAAGACATATTAAAACAGGGGTCTCCAACCTTTCTGGCTTTGTGGGTTGGTGGGGGAGAGAGGGATTGGTTCTGTGCAAGCAGAGTGTGTACATGCGCTCAATGCTCCATTTACACAAGTGGTGGGTGCCACCTGCTGCTTCTGCAAATGGAGCTGTTCACACTTGCACACTTGTCCACAGTTTATGCAGCCCGGTCCCAAACATTGGGGACCCCTGTATAAAGGACTTCTTTTAAAGTTAAAAATCACATTAATAGAAGTGTGGGATATAAAATAAATATAAACAAACCTAATCATATAAAACTTTCAGGCACCTTCTCAGAGGCCTAGAAGTTTCATTCAATCTATAAGGATTTAAATGTATTTTTGTATTTAAAAAATCTTGTCCTCTCTTCATCCAATTCAAACAGAAGACAGGAAAAAAATAGCCACCTGTTACTTTGCATAGCTCTATAAAGATTTAGATTTATGAACAGAGATTTGAATTGTGGCCCCAGACTAAACTAGGAACTCTGAATTGGCTTATATGAATTGGATTACAACTCAAAAAATAATATTGTAGGATTATAAAATTTACAGGAAAAGCAATTAAAAATCAGAAGGTTAAAGCAGTGTCTTATAAAAATATCTGCATAGCTTTTGTTTGTTTTTTTAGCTTATAGAAAAGGCAGATATGATGTGATACAGGCATTGAAAATTTTGCAAGACAGATATTGGATTATGCACTGAAACAGAATGTAAGGAAATTGTAATTAACTAAGTCAATTATTAAATTATAAAACTTGTGTCTATCAGGAAATATTTTTAAAGAATAATAAAGAAACTGAGTAGTTAGTCTCTGTATCCTGTCTTCTGACTTACAAGCAACATTCTTTAAATAACAGCTGCTGAAAAGCAACTGTGGAAGAGAGCTATGTACTTATGAGCTTCTTAAATATCTCTAGTTATTAGCTGTGTGACATAGAATGCTAGACCTGATGAGTCCTTGGCCTAAATTAATAGGGATTTTCTAATATAAAATGGGTTGTTCAATCAATCACTAAATCAAGATTTGAAGCATGCCTTTGCACACATCTAATAAATAAATAGCATTTAAGAAACCACTGAATACTCAGTTCAACAATTTATATAACCTTAATTCCTCAGAAATTTTAGATATGCCTTAGGAGACCTTTTGCAACTGTTATCCAGAACAAATCCTGTGTGTGTTTCTAGTTAGCATACAGACTACAATATCTATTGCAGTTTTTCTCTCTGGCTGGCCATGTAATTACAAGAACTTCCAGTTCAGTAATACAACTGAGTCTTGTGTTATGCTGCTGACATAATCTCCTGTGACAGAAGTGTAGTCCTGACAGATATTGGATGTGGAAGTTGTGTATATTCTGATGCCATGAAGGGGGGGAATGTTATTTTCTGGTTATATAGAATACACAAAACTAGCTCACTTGACTATGATTTCCAATGGAATTAAAGAGAAATGAAACAGGACTGAAAATCATGCTATTTCAGAGACTTAAGCACATAATCACATTGATTCAGAGTGTAATGTATTGAGTTAAACTTATGAAGCAGGTGGCTGGAATTTGTGCAGGAATGGTTAGCAGACCACGTGGCCTACTAGCCAGACTTGCTGTCTACAAGACTGATTTGTATGCATTTGAGCGGGAGAATATGGTGCTCTCATTGGCTGATGCCACCCAGAGCTGAATGTATAAATAGGGGCTGAGTAATGCTTGTTAGTTTCTGTTTTGTCTTCAATAAAGAAGTACTTGTTTCTATTGCTGCCTCTCTAATGCTAAACCAAGCAGAAAACAGAACACAGAGGACACCAGAAGAAAAGACTGGTTTAATTTATTAAAGGCTACAGGGATGATCAGATAAGAGACAGTGTAGCTCAGGTGGATAGTGGGTGGAGCAAGATGCTTAAAAAACACCCTTCCTAGTTCCCCAGGCTGTAAAGGAAAAGGAGGCAGAATTGTACTTACAGACTTACAAAAATGATGTCAACTTTACAAGATAGACCAGACAGGAAACACCAGGTAGACCAGATGGGCTAATTCTACTGCAGTGTAAAGCTACATTGACAAAATCTTGGAAGTTTTCCCCCATTTCCTTTACAGCCCATAAAAGTCTTTTCTGAACCTCTTGCACCACTCCTTATTCAGTTGTGAGCTATATCTCTTACCTGACTATTTCTTTGGCAGTGTCTCTTTGCCTAGTCTTCCAAAGTCTTTTCCACATATTGTTACACATTGTGATTTCCATGCATGATTAACAGTCATTCTTTTGTTTTGGTAGATAACATCCTAATTGTGGTTACACAGCTGTGAATAATAACTATTTTTAACAGCTAATATAACTCTAAAGTGCAATTGCCTTCTTTGATTTCTTATGCCCTATTTAATTCTGTACAGGTTTCAGCCCTGGATCAGAAAAATTTCACTTGACATGAAATCTTCAGAGAATGACAGAAATTTTCCAACTGACTGGTAGTTTTCCTGGTCACAAAGAGCAAGATAGAAGTATAGGAGAGGTAGAAATTTTTTTTTTTCAGGTTTTCAAAATGTTCTCTAAAAACAAACAAAACTAAACTAAATCAAACAAAAACTACTTTAAAATACTTTAAATTATGTTCTATATCATCTACAGGTTCAAAACAAATAGCAATATACAGGTAATCCTTGATTTACAACCACAATTGTACCCCAAATTTATATTGTTAAGTGAGACATTTTGTGATGAGCCAAGGCCCCGAACAGAGGCAAAGCAATTAGCTGGTCAGAACAATTGTCTTTTTAACTACTGCCAACGTTCACCCAACAGCCCAACATATGCTGGCACAAGTTCAATAAAATAGTCAGGGAAGTTTACACGGTTCTTTAAAGTAAAACAGATAACAAGCAAACATATAATCCTTTCAACTCCCAGCTTGCCTGTGAACTGCAAACTGCAAAACTGCAGACAGCAAGGAGAAATCAGCAGGAAGCAAACTTTGTCCAAAATACAAAGTGGCCAGGTACAAGAGCATACTATCACAAGAGTTCATGTTTGTTCCTGGCAAATGCCCCACCCCACAGCGTCTCCTTAAATCTTACTCCCCAGGTGTGCCTTGTGGAATGGGGCGTGATGCTCTCCTCCTGAGCAAGTGAGCCTGCCTCCGTTGTTCCCTCCTTGTTGGAATATTCATGAGCAGGAAGAGTCATGTGATAACTCAGTCAGCCAATGTGAAGAAAGTGCTACTGAGTCTGTGCAAAAGGTATTGAGTTGAATTTTCAGTCTCAGGTTTGTCTCGGTATCTCTCTGTAAGAAGTCTTCATTAAGCTATGTTGCTGTAAAGAAGAACGTATGGTATTGTAAATATTTTGATATAAATATAAAGAAGTTATTTTGAATCAGCTAAATGCAGTCAACTGTGAGAGCTTCTGATTTATTTTTTCACCAACAGAGAAATTAAATTTCTCTAACAGGTTATGGGCCCAGAGCTTACTAAAGACTGCATTGTAATTTAAAGCTGGAAGAAATTGCCTGTGTTTAGAAAGTATAAGAACAAGGCAGAATTAGCAGAATGGCTGCAATGGAATTTAAGGAAAGCTCTGTGCCTCGTTTGGGCCAGAAGAATTACATTGTGTGGGCTGCTAAAATGGAATGTTTGCTGAAAGCAAAAGAGCTGTGGTATATCGTAGAAAATCCACCACAAGTGTTTGCAGCTGCTGATCAGAAAAGTCATGATCGAGCAATGGCTTATCTCATCTTGAATTTAGATGATGAACAATTTTTAAATGTTGCAAATTTAAAGATTGCAAAGGAGATTTGGTTGAAGTTGAGAGCTGTGCACGTGAATGTTTCTGCATGCAATATAGTGCAATTGTCAAGAAAACTTTACAGGGCCTGTTTGCAACCAGGTGAATCTGTAGAACAACATTTAAATAAAATGCAAAGTTTATTTTTGGATTTAGAACAACGCAGGATTAAATTCCCCGAGTCCCAGAAGGTTTTATTGGTGTTGAACAGTTTAGATAAAAACTGGCACACAGTTTCTGCAATATTTGAGTGTAAAAAGAGCAAGACTTAAATTTTGAGGCTTAAAAGGCATGTTTGCTTAATGAAGAAGAAAAGCAACATTTTAGGAACAGCCATGAGGAGGTGAAATTCCTGAGGAGGGGGTCCAGAATGCAAGTCTCTGGAGAAGAAACAAGCAGATGGGACCAAGTTGCATCAAAAGAGAGATTTTGCAAGCAGAGAGCTCAGCAAGAAAAGAATTGCTACATTTGTGGAGCAAACACACATCTGAAAAGGAACTGTTTGCAGAGGAACAATTTGCAGCGAAGGACATTTGTGCAAGCAAAAAAGACTGATTTGCAAAAGGAACATTTTGGTGTTGCAAAAGTTGCTATAGCAACAACAGAGACAAGTGGCTAATAGATAGTGGGGCAAGTCAAACAATTGTTAATGACTTTGAATTATTTTGCAGGTTTGTTCCAGCAGCACAAGAAGCTGTGGCTTTGGCAAATAGCCAGAAAGCAAGTCATCGGAAGAGGTTATGTAAAAATTCCATATTTGGAATTAAAGTTTATCAAAATGTGGTTTGTGTACCTGAGATGGAACATAATTTGTTAAGTGTGTCTAATTTAGACAAATAAGATTTTGAGACCATTTTTGTAAATGGGAAGTGTCTCATCAAAAGGAATGGGAATATTTGTGCAGAAGGCATAAAAAAAGATAACCTATATGTATTGCAGGGACAAAAGGTTCAATGTTCCAATATATTTAAGAATGTTGCAGAGCATGATCCGTGTGTTCATCTTCTACATAGAAGACTTGGCCATGCAAGCTTTAAAGTTTTGCAGCAAATGCAAGAGTTTGCAGAAAGGCTAAATTTGAAGAGATGCAAAACATATTTGGACTGTGCAGTATGCAAAGCATCGAAGTCAAAGACATTCCTGGGGTAGTTAACATCTTGCCCCAAGCCAGTGTATGTCTGTGTGTATGCTGAATGATTGGGTTTTTTTAAAAAAAAAAATTAAGAGGTTTTATATTTATATGTATTTTTATGTTGATTTCTACTGTGTTGTGAGCCGCCCTGAGTTCTCCGGAATAGGGCGGCATAGAAATCGAATAAATAAATAAATAAATAAATAAATTCCCAATTAGTAAATATATCACAAGACAAACAAAAAGAGCTCTAGAGCTGGTCCATGCAAGGGACCTATGCAAGCCAGTTTGAGAGGAGAAAATATGCACTGGTAATTGATGATTATAGCAGGTATTCGTTTTGCTACTTGCTTAGAGGAAAGACAGAGGTGCTACAACAATTCAAACAGTGGGTACGTTTTGTAGAGAGAAGGTACAGACAACAAGTGTGTCAGTTGCAAACTGACAGAGGTACTGAATTTATGTCAACTAAATTCCAACAATGGTTGGGGCAGTTGGGGATAAGACACAGACATACAAATCCTTACCCAGCAGCAGAGAACAGTCTAGCTGAAAGAAGGAATGGTGTTTTGCAAACAATGAAAGATTCATTATTAGAGGATTCTGGTATGAGCAGGTCATATTGGGGAGAAGCCATATTGACTGCCAATTATATAGTTAACAGGCTGTGGAGTTTCTCCATTAATAATACTCCATATGCCATTCTATATGGGAGAAAGACATCACTGGCACATTTGAGAATTTTTGGAAGTACTGCATGGGTACATATTCCGAAGACAATCAGAAGAAAGGGACAGCAAAAGGCAAGAAAGCTCAGGTTTGTGGGCTATGAGCCAGGGTTAAAAGGATATCGCTTTAGTGATGGAAGTAAAAGAATTGTAATTTTAAGGCCTGCTAATTTTGCAGAACAAAATTGGGACAGAATTAATGCAAATTCTGGGTATGTCTCACTTAATGACAGTGATCTATTTAATGACAATAACTCATCTAATGATGGAAAAATGATTATTGAAGATGTCAATGTTCAGGGAGGAGAGACTGAACAAGACATGAAACCAGAAAGACTTGAACACAGGAGCAGTTAATACCACGTAGGTCAGAGCAATGTAACAAAGGAATTCCACCTGACAGGTATTCTGCCAGCAAGGTAAAGGTTTGCAATGTGTGGTATGAGCCAAGAAGTTATAAAGAAGTGTTGGCATTACCAAAAGCTGAACAAGAAAGATGGAAGGAGGCCATGGACAAAGAGATGAAATTCATGGGAGACCATGAAGTATTTAAATCAGTGACTTTGCCACAGGGAACCAAAGTTTTGGGTTGTAAGTGGGTATATAAGAAAAAGGTATTGCAAAATAATGATGTACAGTATTAGGCCAGGTTAGTGGCACAAGGTTTTTCACAATTAAAGAATTTGGGAGAAATAAAAAATTATCTCAGTGTAGAGATACAGAAAAATGAAAAAAAAGTGGTTATATTCTCAGTCAAAAGAGAAAAATTGAGCAGTTATTGGAAAAATATAATATGAAAGATTGCAATACTGCTCCCACACCCATGAGTACGGATTTTTATAATAGTTTAAGTGCAGACAAAGGTGAAACCTGTGATCAAGAGATATATCACTCAGCAATAGGGAGTTTGTCATATCTATCCAGACCAGACATAGCTTGCGCAGTAAGCATTTTGAGTCGTTTTACTGCTGCATCTACAAATTTACATTGGATGGGTGTAAAAAGGGTTTTCAGATATTTAAAGGGAACTATAAATTTGGATCTTCAAATACAGATTACTGAGGAATTGAAATTAAAGTGTTATGTCGATAGTGACTATGCAAATGACATAAACACAAGGAAATCAAATTCTGGGATTATAATATTGTTTGGAGGGACTCTGATTGGATGGAAGTCCAGAAAACAAATAACTGTTGCTATTTCAACAGCAGAAGCAGAGTTTATTGCTTTATCTGAATTGTGTTCTGAAGTAACATGGTATGTAGAGTTGTTGCAAGATTTAAATATTAATGTAAAAAAATCTGTAAAGGTATTTGAAGACAATGCTGCCTGTATAAAAATGGCAACTGGTGACAAGGTGAAGAACAGAAGTAAACATGTAGACATTAAGTATTGTAATATCAGGGAAGCTGTAAAAGGAAAATTGATTAGTTTACACCATTGTTCTTCTGAGGATAATTTGGCAGACATGATGACTAAACCATTGAGTAGTGTTCACTATGGAGAATGTATTAAGTCAATAGGTCTGATGTCTCTTCCTGTCATAAAGGGAGGAGTGTTGGAATATTCATAAGCAGGAAGAGTCATGTGGTAACTCAGTCAGCCAATGTGAAGAAAGTGCTACTGAGTCTGTGCAAAAGGGTATTGAGTTGAATTTTTAGTCTCAAGTTTGTCTCTGTATCTTTCTGTAAGAAGTCTTCATTGTGCTATGTTGCTGTAAAGAAGAATGTATGGTATTGTAAATATTTTGATATGGATATAAAGAAGTTATTTTGAATCAGCTAAATGCAGTCAACTGTGAGGCTTCTGATTTATTTTCTCATCAACAGAGAAATTAAAATTCTCTAACACTCCTCCTCTCTGCTCTCCTTGCTCTGGTATCTGGTGGGGAGGGGCCTTGCTCCTCACCTGAACTCTGCCTTCCCTGTTCCAAACTTGAAGGGCCCTGGCCTGCTTCAGCCTGCTCCTCCCCACAGTCCTCTGAAGCCACAGACACCCCCTCAACAGGGAACTCCATGTCGTCCTCAGAGTCAGGCTCAGACGGAGGCATGACACATTTGTTAAGTGAGTTTTGTCCCATTTTATAACCTTTCTTGTCACAGTTGTTAAGTGAATCGCTGCAGTAGATAGATAGAAAAACCTCCAAGGGACTACCATGTTATTCATATTATAGTTGAAAATAACAGCTATGTAAAACATGTATATTTATATTAAATATAAAGAATCAATATATTAATTATTAATATATTAATATATTAATTATTAAACTAATGATGACAACAGATATACTGTAGTAGCAAGCCTTAGATTTGACAATGAAGTTATTGAACTGGTTGATAGCTTTTGATTCAACTTTAAAGGAATCATTCTTTAAATAAGATCATATATCTCTTTTCAGATGACTTTTCAAAACTCTCAGAAATATCTAAAACTTCAAAGAATTATTCACATTTCAGGTGAATGTAGACTTCCTTTTTTCTATATGAAAAGACAAACTTCCTTACATATATGTGTTAAGAATATATAGAGCCTTATTTGAACAACAGCCTACCCCTTGTACAGTTTACTCTTAGGAATATATGGTTATGTTGGTTGCTGGTGTAGAGTTTCTTTATTTTCCTTTGTCCCAATGTGCTCTATAAACACAAGCAAAAAATTCTGTCAGTAATACCCGCAATTATCATCTCAAGTGGCTGTAATTTTCTGAATGAAAATATTTGTATCTAAAATATCTTTTAGTGATAGTCAACCGCTCTTCAGGTTGAAATAGAACATGAATTATGAGCATTTTGGAGAATACTAACTAGACAAACTAGTGAACACTTTTTTTTTCAGCAGTTGCAGAGATTCCTGAGTTTTGTTATGTAAATTTAAGAAATGAAATAAAATTTGTTATAACAATTACTAAAAATCAGCCAGCATTTGGTTTCAAAGATTATAGATGCAAATTTTAAAAAACTTTTCAGACATAACCATCTTCATATATTTAAACTATTTAAAGTGAAAAACAAATATTATATGAAGTTACAAGTTTTTTTCCCTCTCCATGAGCATTATTTCCTCATTCTAATCTCAGAATATGTTCTGAACATGTCCATGTATGCAGTTATGAGCCATGGTGGCACAGTGCAATATTGCAGGCTAATTCTCTAAACTGCCAGCGGTTCAATCCTCACCGGCTGAAGATTGACTCAGCCTTCCATCTTTCCGAGGTCAGTAAAATGAGGACTCAGATTGTTGGGGAAAATATGCTGACTCTGCAAACCACTTAGAGAGGATTGTAAAGCACCGTGAAGTGGTATATAAGTGTAAGTGCTATTGCTATTGCTTTTGGGAAACTGCCAGAGGACCAGTTGCCAAGCACAAAAAATGCACTCACAAAACTGCAGGGGGATGGTGAAACATTTTAAAGCCCCCTTTCTGAGGCCACTGTAATTTTGAACAGGTATTAAGCAGCCAGTTGTCAGTCAAGGATTTTATTAAGGATTTTGAAAGAGAGAGAGAGAGAGAGAGAGAGAGAGAGAGAGAGAGAGAGAGAGAGAGAGAGAGAGAGAGAGAGAGAGAGAGAGAGAGAGAGAGAGAGAGAGAGAGAGAGAGAGAGAGAGAGGGAGGGAGGAAGGAAGGAAGGAAGAAAGAAAGAAAGAAAGAAAGAAAGAAAGAAAGAAGAAAGAAAGAAAGAAAGAAAGAAAGAGAAGGAAAAAAGGAAAATGGAAAAAAGAATATAGTAAAGAGAGAGAAAAGAAACATTTAAAGAGTGACTTTCAACCTTCATCACAAATATAAACATTTTTATAACACTTCATCCGCTCTTCACAACCAAGTAATTCCTTGTCCCATATTCCATCTTTTTTCTACTGTATAGACAAATCCATAAAGCATTATCTTTTCAATTCTATTGTATAACTATCAACTACAGTGACAACTATCTCAAAATCAAAGGCAAACCAATTATTTCAAGTCAAAATTATTAATGTATCCAATAAAGACAAAACAAGAACCACACATGACACCTTAATATATATAATGAATAAAGAATTTATAAAATCAAGTTCTAAATAAATATGTATAAGTTGTTCTCTGTTGAAAAGATAAACATTTAAATATTTCCTATTCTCCTTTTTTTTTTTTTTGGCAAACTTTTCAGACTTGCAGCTGGTCTCATATATAATAGATCCTAAGGCTCTGTAAAATGAATGGTTCACTTTAATCAAGGATCAAATAAAGCATCTCCTTGAAGCTGTTTTGCAAAGCCACATGGCTTCCTCATTTCTAAGAGTAGGTGAAGCTGCTGCTTTAAATATTCAGCATATTAAAAGGATATATTTGCCACATATTCAGCTTATGTGCAGAAGTATTTTCCAGATATAAGTGCACCTCACTGAGGAAAATGCTGCTGCTTTATTGCTCAGAGAAGAAGTATATTGCTCCCAATGAAAGTATTTCCTAAGAAATGAAAGAAGAAATTGAAAACAATGGAGCTGTTTCACAATCATGATAATTACATGTCATGAAGTTGTTGACACATAATGTAACATAGATACAATTTCTAGATATATCCCTACCCTGGTCTTTCTGCTCTTCCTACAGTGCACACATGACCAAAACTGATTATATCCACCCTGCTACTGATCCTCTTCTGTTTCCTTCCACTTTGCCTAGCATTAGAAACTTTTCCAGACAGAAGTTACCTTTGCACAATGTTTCCAAAGTAGAATAATTTAAGTTTGGACATAGCTTTCTAAGAGCAAAGGTTTCAAATAGGATAAAAGTTTTGATAAGTGCTTTCTGAATGTGATTAGAAATGAAATATGGAAACTTTGTGTACTTTTGTTGATCAGTTGTTGATCACAGTAAGTCATTGGCTCATCATTCTTCTATGTGGTTGTTACTTCTAATTTTCACAGAGCCACTTTTAGTCCACCATTTATTCTTCTAGAAGTCTAGCATTAAATATTTTTTTCCAAGGTCTTCATAGCTGCTCTACCAAAATGCAAATCTGCAGCATATTTCTTGACTGCTCATTGTTTTACTATTAATGGTTAATCCTAACAATTAGAGACTACCCATTACCCTGGTAATTTTATTGCCAATTCTAAGGAAGGTTGTTTTACCTGTAGTCATTAGTTTGGTCTTTATATTTAATTTCAGTCCCATTTTTTCATGAGCTCCTTAACTTTTACTATTAGAGCTTGCAGATCCATTGAATTTTTAATTATTAGAATAGTATCATCAGTGTAGTACAGGCTATGTATGTTTGTTCTTCCAGTTTTAAAACCATGTTCTTCTTCTTCTTCCAACTCAGCTTACCTTAATATATATTTATAATATTGTACAATATCCTTCACATATATGTTGAATATATAAGACGAATATACAGCCCACTATTTTGTCAACTTGGAGTCAGTGTGTTTCGCCATTTTCTGTTCATTCTAAGGCTTCATGAGCTGTATATAAGTTCCTCAGGAGAACAATAAGATATTCTGGGATTCTATTTTTGAACATATTTCACAACTTGTCATAACACAATCAAAAGTCTTTCTATAATTGATGAAGCACATATGATTTCTCTTTGGTATTTGACACTTTTTTATCCAGTATGCATCAGCAATAATGTCTCCTGATCCTTGCCCTTTTCTAGAGCCAGGTTGAACATCTGGCACATCTTTTTCCATGAAGTGCTCTAATATGGATGATCTTAAGTTTTACTGTCGTAGAGGTAAAAATGTAATGGAGTATGTGGATGACTTGGGGGATAAGGGGAAGAGATGCTGCCCTGGAAATAATCAGACAAGGGAAGCAGAGGGTTAATGGTCAGGGAAAGAAATTTAGGAAGGACCTGCTCTTAATTGTTCAGGCAGTTAAAAATAGCAGCAGGAAGTTTCTAACTTCAGACTTGCAAGATTCCGTTAATTTAATGTTAAAATAAATTACATTTAGCTCAACTAATAATAATTTCCTGTCTGGTTTATCCTGGTTTATCCAGGAGGACATACCAAAATTAAGGATATTGTATCATACAGATATCATACACATCATCAGTCAAAACTCCCTTTGTTGGTATTGAAGTGTAGATTGATTTCCTTTGATCTATTGGCCACCATGTCATTCTCCAGATGTGTTGGCATTGCTTGGTTAGAACCTTTGCTGATTGTTCATCTGTTGCTTTCCATATTTTAGTGGATATTCCATCCATTTCTGCAGCTTCTGACCAAAAGACCAAAACTAACTTTGTCTTCTAGTACTAGATATTCCGGCAAGTAGGGAATATGTTGGACGGCAGCAATTCTATTTTAAAATACTGCAGTATATGGCCTCATTCCAAATTTGATCTTCTTTGATTCTGTTACTTTTTGGTCCACTGACATTCTTTAGTATACCCATTTGATATTGGAACCATCTGGTTCTTTAAAAAAGCTTTCCTTATTTCATGTTTGTTCCTATCCTCAGTGTCTTTTGAGATATTGTTGTATTCCTTCTTTGTGTCTCTTCTAACAACTCTCTTAAATAAGCATCAGAAAGATTAAGTTCCTTTCCAACATTTTTATCTTTCATGGCTTTAACTTCTCCTTTCTTTCATGGTTTGTTCTAGCATCTAATTTTGCTTTCTTTTCTTACTTGATTTTTGGCATTTTCTTTTTCCATTCATCCTTAATAAATTATTTAAGTTCATTCCATAATTCCTTTAATTCTCTATCATTGTGGTTTAGGACTTGATTCCAATATTCTTCTTGAAAAGGTGGTTATATATTTAAGATCACATCATGGAACTGACTCCTCTTTTTCCTCCTCCTCTTCCTTCCGCATGAACAATTGTGATCTGTTCCACAGCAACTGACTGTGTCTTTGATGCTATAATTGATCTCCATAATTTTTAGCAATAATATATATATGCCTTAAATGTATATACTTAGGGCACTATTTCATATTTAAATTATTTATCTTAAATGGTGTAATGTGAACATTATGGAGCTTTTTGTTACTATTATTACTCGGTAATTTTTTTCAGAAACAATGCAATTATTTTTTAAGAGACTGATCTCTAAATATGAAAAGTGCTGCTGCTTTATTGTAATGATGAGCTTTTATTAAGTTTATTCTTCAAATAATTATAATTTAGGTCATCTTGCCTGTAAATTTTGCTTTGTCTCCAAACCATAAGTATCTACATGAATATATGTACAATGAAACATCAGCACTATTTATGTATTATCTTGTTATTTCTGTTTAAGCTGTGCCACTTGAATATGATATGGGTTATTGTTAATTCACTGTTTTGTTCTGTATGCAGAACAATGCATTGATACAATATTTATGTGCCCCAGACTTTTCTATGGTAAATTACAGAAACACCTAATTGTAAACCATGATGACAATGGGGGAAAATATTTGTGTAAAATATTGGGCTAGAGCAATGGTTCTCAACCTTCCTAATGCCGTGACCCTTTAATACAGTTCCTCATGTTGTGGTGACCCCCAACCATAAAAATATTTTAGTTGCTACTTCATAACTGTAATTTTGCTACTGTTATGAATCGTAATGTAAATATCTGATATGCAGGGTGTATTTTCATTGTTACGAACTGAACATAATTAAAGCATAGTGATTAATCACAAAACAATATAGCAATGCTCGATGGAGAAGCTTACTCTTCCTTGGTCAAAATTGTTGTGAGGGAGGGAAGGGGAAGGAAGGAAGGAAGATTGAAGGGGAAAGGAAGGAGATGGAGAAGGAAGGAGATTGAAGGGGGAAGGAAGGAAGGAGAGAGAGATTGAAGGGGAAGGGATGGAGATGGAAGAAAGGAAGATTGAAGGGGAAAGGAAGGAAATGGAGAAGGAAGGAGATTGAAGGGGGGAAGCACTGCCAAGGACGCACAAGCAGCTCCGCACAATTGCCCAGGGAGGGAGGAGAGGCTCTGGTGGAGAGCCTGGTGGAGAGCCAAGCGGTGGCACCTCCAGGGCCTCGGAAGTCGCACGGAGGATCCGCGCGCCTCGGAGCCGCCGGCCACCCTCTCACACCCACCAACCTGGAGCCCCCCATCCTCATCCTGGCACCTCTTGCCCTCTCACAGCCACCCCCGGGACCTACTCACTCCTCCAGCCATCGCAGCGATGGGGTCGTGGGAGCTCCTTTCCATGCTGTGCAGCCCATCGCACGCGAGAGGGGTGCGGACAGAGTGCCAGCTCCCACTCGGAAGGCACCACTTCTCCCCTCCTGGCCTGGTCGGCTGGCCTTCAATGCACATGCGGGCATCACCGCTACCTCGCCCTCTTCCCCGCCCCTGGCTGCTTCCAAGGCCCAGAGCCCGGCAAGCCGGGAAGGAGCCACTCCTGCCCGGCAGCCCCATGGCCGTGCCAGGCGCCAGAGGGCCGAGGCGGTCTTTGACAGTGAGGGAAGTGGGCTGGGTGACGCGGGGGAGACTCTTGTGCAGTGCGGAGGGTGGCCGGGGGCGGAGCGCAGCCTGGCAACTAGGAGGCATGGAGACTGGCTCGGCGCTGCAGCTCACCTGAACTAGCAGTGGTGGCAGCGGTTTTCTCGCCCTTCTCCTCTCCTTCCTCCTGCTGCCCCCAAAGCAGCTTGGGTGGGAGCCAGGAGGAAGAGGGGTGCCTGGGGAGGAGCAGCCGGGCTGGTGGAGGGGCTGGCGGGCTGCATGGCACCCCCCTACCACAACTCCATTGATGGATGGAGGACCAGGCTGGGCAGCAGGAGGAAGAAGGAGAGGAGAAGGGCGAGAAAACTGCTACCGCCACCCCGCCGCCTCCTCACTGCCCGGCCTCACCCTCCCCCATCTGATAGAGCCACTGTAGGGGCTAGTGCAGTGCGGCCCACCAGCCCTTCGTCCAGCCTGGCTGCTCCCCCCCAGGCACCCCTCTTGCTCCAGCACCCGCCCAAGCTGCCATGGGGACAGCAAGACAAAGAAGGGGAGGAGGAAGAGGATGGCAAGGAAGCCACCGCCAGTGCTGGGCCCCAGGAGGCGGCTCTCCTCTCCTACCTTTGCTGAATCTCTTTCTTCCTTCCCAGCAGCCTGGACTCCAGCACACCTTCCTGGCCAGTGGGTCCAATGGTCAGGCTGGCTGGGGATTGCAGGGGCTGGTCTCCCTTGGGCTGCGGCTTGCAGGAGGGCTGGCCCACTCAGCGGAACCTCCAGCGGGCCACTCCCAAGAGAGATCCCAGGGCTTCCCTGGGTGGCTCTAAGGCCACGAGGCTCTAGCCATGCTTCTCCCAGGGGGTGGGGCACCCAGGCACAGGACCAATCAGGAGCCCTGCAGGAGGTAAGTCTGCCTGAGAGAGAGAGAAGGGAAGCAAAAGTGCCTCACTCTCTCTCTCCCTCTCTCTGCAAATGGTGGAGGAGGCCATGCAGAGATGGATGCAGAGTGGTGTCTCGGTTCCTAAGACCATCAGAAATGTGTGTTTTCCGATGGTCTTAGGCGACCCCTGTGAAACAGTCATTCGACCCCCAAAAGTGTCACGACCCACAGGTTGAGAACCGCTGAGCTAAAGTATATAGATCATGGGCTTAAATCTTGATATAATAGTATACTTTTTGTCATTTGCCTTTCTGAGCTCCAATCCTACAGATGCTTTTGAAGAAATAAATGGAATACTGTCTTGCATTTTGTCACTAGATTGAAACAATAAGACAAACAATAGTTTGTCTGATTTGGCAGCTGCTATTGGTTAAGGCTTAGTGGTGTGATCTGTGGTTGGAATGCTGGGAACAGAAGGTATAGCAAAGCACATGGGTCTCCAAGGAGCCATTTTAGATTTGACCCTGCTTTTGGTGAGTGATTGAGAGAGTACCAAGAGCATCATAAAGAACCTGCTGCTGGAGCTGGTGAGAATATATACAGCTATCTGCCTTTGAGGCTTACAACTCCATTCTAGATTATTTTCAATTTGATGCTTTTGTTTTTTAACTTTGTGTTTTAATGTTGTGCTTTTAGTGGTGAGCTACAGGGAGAGAAAAAAACCACCATGAAACAGAGAGAAAACTTCAATTTGGCTGATTTAGATCATCGGTGTCAAACTCACCATGTCATGTGTTGCAATGTATCGCAACTCTTTTTGCATTGCTGGCAATGGGGTGGGTGCGGCTTCGGTATGATGAAACCGGCCTGTGGGCCGGCAGTTTAATACCCCTGATTAGATTAGATTAGGAAAAAAATCCTGTTCTCATTATATGCAAGAAAAAGAATGTAGATATGTAATTTCTAAATTTTGCTTTCTGAAATAATTCTTACAAACTGATATTTGGCAGTATAATATGAATTGTTTATATGCTTTTTTGATAATAGCTCACCAAGGGATGGGAAGAGGGACCAACTACGCCTTGTTAAATCATTATTTTAGGTCCTCATTAATACTTGTCTTGACTTTCCAAATATGTTTTATTTCTAAAGCTTGCTAACACTGAAGATCTTAATCTCAAAAGACAAAAGATATCCGTGTGGAAGATTGGGAGAGTGGTAATGATTTGATCCTGCAATGTGTTCTGATAAATATCTGAGGTCTTGCCATACTAAGTTCACAATCACCTCTATAAAGCTAGTAGTTAATTCTAAATTGCCTGTTCTGGCTGATGCATCTAAAGGCAGGGATGAAAAATGTGTTGTCTTCTGCATTTTTCAGTTCCTATTCAATAGCAGTTGGATTTGCTGGCACTGTACTCCAGCACTTCTAAGGCCATTTTCCAGACTTGTTTTACAACATCACACTATCTACCAGATGAAAAATAATGTTTTATTATTATTATGGTTGGTTATGTAGTGAGTCAGATGTCTAGATTGGAGTCTAAATTGTGAATCCATTTATTTAGATTAAAATAAAACCAATATAGTTAAAGTGGGAAACATCCACAGTATGAAGATATTGAATCAGATGAGTTGCCTTCAAATCACTTTAGAAAGATTCAGTGACAAGATTCAGAGATTAAATAAGCTTTCTGTTGCTTTCTGGATTTGCACACTGGTATCAAATACTGTTGCAGCTTTCCTTTCATATAATGAAGATGGAAGGTGGTTGAATTGTGCATTGCTCTCTGTTTTTAAGTAGTCATCCAGTGTTTTCTGGCACATCTGCAACTGTCCTTTTTCTTGCATGCTAAATAAGATTTTGATCTAAGAAAGTTATAAATGTAGATCAAGTTAAGTTTTGAATATTAACTTTTGCTGTAAGATTTTGGAATTAACTATAAAAAAAATAAGTAGCTTGTCATGTGAACCAGATTTATTTTGGCTATCTTAGCTTATACTAGTCATAGTAAACATAATAATAATAATAATAATAATAATAATAATAATAATAATAATAATAATAATAATAATAATAATAATAATAATAATAATAATAATAATAATAATAATAATAATAATAATAATAATAATAGTAATAATAATAATAAAGTTGGAAGGGACCTTAGAGGTCATCTAGTCTAACCCCCTGCTCAGGCAGGAAACCCTATACCATTTCGGACAAATGGCTGTCCAGTTTCTTCTTAAAAACTTCCAGTGTTGGCTTCCGGTGGCTCCGCCGGCGTCGCTGGAGTCTCTAACGTGAGGCTCCGTTCTCTGAGTTAGTAAAGCCGCCAACAACAGCGCTCACCAGCTGTTTGTTGCGGCGAAAAAACTCCCCTTCGGGCAAAGAAGGGGAGTAGAGCATCAAGAGCCGGGTTGAGCCCTTCTAAGACCCCTGGAAAAAATTTTCAGGGGCAGAGAAGGTGTGCTCCCCAGGCACTTGAAACGCTCCTGCTCAGAGACGCTTCTGTCGGCTGACAGAATTAGACGTCGCGACCGCCTCTGCTTTTAAAGGAGATTAATAAGGACTTTATACAGACGGAATGGATACAGGAGTCTTTTGAATATCGCAAGTATTTTCTTACTTTGTTTCTGCCTTTGTATCTACAAATTTTTCTGAATCAACATAATCCTTTTAAGATGGCGTTTGCTCTTTCTACTGAGTGAAAGTGAAAAACGAAAGTGTTTACTCCGCTGAGAAAATGAAACTGAATTTTTTCTTTTTCCTTTGAAGAGATGTTTGAGAAACTATTTGGACTTGATTCATTTATTGATTTATTTAATCAACTATAATTTAATTGGATTTTAAAAGAAATTGAGAAGGGCGGAAGTGGAAAAATTTTTCCTTTTTTTTTAGTTTTCCTTTCTCTTCCTCAATTATGACTACAAGACAAAAGGCAGCTGCTAAGGCGGCTATGCCCTCTCCAGGACAGCTTGTTAAATCACAGTCTGCTCCTTTAGAATCTCAAGAGCCTGCACAGTCTGTCTCACAAATGCTTACAGTGAAAGATTTACAGTCTGCTTTAACAGATGTAATATCCTTATTTAATGATAGGTTTGACAAACTGGAAGATAAATTTGATGTGAAAATAGAGGAAAAGATGGCAGAGCAGAAAAAAGACTTTAAAGCTATGATAGAAGCCTCTAATCAGGAGATGAGAGAAGATATTGTAGACGCTATTAAAGGTGTCTGGGACTATACTATTGCTGTTGAAGAGAAATTAGAAAATGCTGAGCAACATTTTGAAGAAAAATTAGAAGAAATTAGAAGTGATGTACAAGATCAAGCTACTTTGACACAATATCATCAGATGCAGTTTGCGGTTAGAATTAGGGGATTTAGAGATGTATTAAATGAAAACCAAGAGGACTTAAGAAAAAATTTTTCTGAAGCTTTAGCAAAATTTTTGGATGACTCAGTTGAGAATGTGGCCTGGCAGATTGAACGATTGTTTAGAATGAACTCACGTATTGCTGTACAAAGGAATTTGCCTAGAGACATTGTGATATACTTTAATACAAGAAAATATAGAAATTGGGTTCTTTCTATAGCTTATAATAAACAATTGAGTGTTGCTGGTCAGGAAGTACAGGTTTTGAAAGAGATACCTCCTAAGATGTTGAGATCAAGGAAAGATTATGCCTTTTTGACGGAGGAGCTTAAAAGAAGAGAAATACAATATAGATGGGAGGTACCAACTGGACTTTCTTTACTTTTTAAAAATAAAAGATACCGTTTGTTTACTGTAGCTAAAGCGAAGGATTTTTTTGAGAATATATTGATGGTTGATAGATCTACTTCCCCAAAACCTAAGGGGGCAACTTTGGTTAAAGATTTAGAATTATTGCAATCTGCGGAACTTCAACAACCTCGACTAATTTCATCGGTTCTTTTGGATAAAGCAGTTGAACAACCAGTGCAGTCAATTGATATTTTTCAACCTTTGGCAGTAGACAAGCCTAAAGATCCAAGGCGTGTACGTGAATCTACTAAGGCTATTGAACAAAGAGAAAAAATACAACCAACTCAAACCAAGCAAACTGATCTGACATCTATGGAAGCCATGGGAGCAAGACCCAAGAGGCAGGAAGAAGTGGAATGGTCTTTGCAGAAGCTTTCACGTAAAGGCCATGTCAAATAAATATTTGACGTGGAATGTTAACGGTTTAAATTCTCCACAAAAAAGGAAGAAGATATTTCATTATTTGAAGCAATGTAAAAATGATGTAATCTGTCTACAAGAAACTCATATTAGATCTTCGGACCAGAAATATTTGATTAATAATAAGCTGGGTACACATTTCGTGGCATCATCTTTAGTTAAAAAAAATGGAATTGTTATTTATGTTAAAAATAATATAAAAGCTAAATTAATAGAAGCAGATAATCAAGGTAGATTTTTAGCTATAGAAATTTTACTGGATGGGAAGAAAGTTCTCTTGATGGGTATATATGCTCCAAACCAAAAACAAGGTATGTTTTATAAATCATTACACAAAAAGTTATTAGAGTTGGATTATAGATCTTGTATTTTAATGGGAGATTGGAATGGAATCCTTGATGCTGGTTTGGACAAGAAAAAGACTTCACTAGTTTCTCAATCGCGTTCAATTTTACCTAAATCTTTTTTTGATATTAAAGATGATTTTAATTTGTTAGATATTTGGAGAGAAAGACATGGTAGGGATCAAGAGTTTACTTTTTTCTCTGACAGACATCAATCATTTTCTAGAATTGATTTTATTTTAACTACTAGTGATTTTATGTTAAATTTAAAGAAAGTTAAAATCTTACCTAATGTATTGTCTGATCACAATCCAGTTATGATGGAATTAAGGACTGGCCAATTTTTAAGCAGATCCTGGAGACTTAATGAAAACTTGTTTAAATATGAAATGTATGTGCAAGAATGTAAAAAGGCTATCAAGGAATTTTTTAGGTTAAATAAGAATGTAGGCTTACCAATAGAAACGGTGTGGGACTCTAGTAAGGCCCACATGCGTGGAATATTAATTGAACTGAATGTTAGGCATAGACGTAAACAAGAGGAAAAGAGGCGAGTTTTAGAAGCGGAAATAAGAAAGAAAGAGTTATTATTAATAGATAAGCCAGATGATAGTAATATTAAAGAAGGGATAAAGGTTTTACGGAAACAATTTGATATTTTGATGACCGACCAGGTTGCCAGGAATATACAATATGCTAAACATAATACTTTTTTAACGCTAATAAACCTGGCAGATGGCTGGCTTATACATTAAGGAAAAAACAAAAATCCCGTTTAATTGAGAAAGTAGAATATAAGGGGCAAGAAATATTTCATCAAGAAACTATTAAGAAGGCTTTTCTAGAGTTCTACACCAAATTGTATGCTGAAGAAAAAGTTCAAGAGAAAGAGATAGATGCCTTTTTACAAAATCAAAATGTTTCGGAAATTACTTTGGAACAAAGAGATAGATTAAATGCTTTGATTAAGTCAGAAGAAATTATTGATGCAATCAAACAATTGAAATTGGGAAAATCTCCAGGAACTGATGGTTTTACCACGATTTATTATAAGTGTTTACAGGAGGAAATGGTGGAACATTTGAGGGAGTTATTTGTGAATATACAAGAGGGTGGTCGGGTTCCACCCTCCTGGAAAACGGCTAATGTATGCTTGATTCCTAAAGAGGGCAAAGATAATGTTCAAGTAGAAAATTTTAGACCTATCTCCTTGTTAAATACGGATTACAAGATTTTTGCAAAAATCTTGGCTAATAGATTAATGACAGTTTTGACACAGAAGATTCACCCGGATCAAACTGGCTTTTTACAAGGGAGACAGATGAAAACCAATGTTAGACAACTTGTTAACATATTGGAATATTTGGATAAACATATTCAAGTACCGGCTGTCTTAATGTTTTTAGATGCAGAAAAAGCTTTTGATAGATTGAATTGGACATTTCTGCAAAGGCTTGTGGTAAGGATGGGAATGGGGGACCAGTTTATTAATTCTATATCAGCTATATATCAGAAACAAACAGGACAGATCATAGTGAATGGACAATTAACAGATTCATTTAATATAGAAAAGGGTACTAGGCAGGGTTGTCCCTTATCCCCATTATTGTTTGTTTTAACTTTAGAGGTACTATTGAATAGGATTAGAGCATCAGAGGAATTAAGGGGGGTACAAATTAGACAACATGATTATAGATTATGTGCCTTTGCAGACGATTTACTTGTGACACTAACTCAGCCAATACAATCGGCTCAGAGTTTGATGGAAATTATTCGAAATTATGGAAAAGTTTCAGGTTTCAAATTAAATTTATCCAAGACAAAGATGTTGGTTAAAAATTTTGATAATAAATTAAAACAAGATTTGGAAAGAATAACGGGATGCGAGATAGTTAAAAAAATTAAATATTTAGGAATTTATATAGAAGCTTCAAATGGTAAATTATATAAGAATAATTATGAACTCTTATGGTGTAAAGTACAAAAAGAATTGGAGAATTGGAAAAAATTACAATTATCTATGTTGGGCAGAATAGCCGCTATTAAAATGAATGTATTGCCGAAATTCTTATTTTTATTTCAAATGTTACCAATACTTAAAAAGGATGGAAATCTTGATGAATGGCAGAAAGGTATAAACAAATTTATCTGGGATGGCAAGAAACCAAGGGTCAAATTTAAAATTATTCAAGACACAAGAGAGAGAGGTGGTTTGAAAGTGCCTAATTTTAAATTATATTATGATGCAGCAGTTCTAGTGGCAATAAGTGATTGGATTAACTTAACAAATGAAAGAATATTAAATATAGAAGGATATGGGTTAGTATACGGGTTCCACGCGTACTTAGTTTATGATAAAAACTGGATAGGGGTTTTAAAGAGCATATAATAAGAAACTCTGTGTTGCGTGTCTGGAAAAAGTATTATTATAAATTAAATAGTAAAATTCCTTTATGGACAGTTCCCAGGCACGCAGTACAGAGTGTAGGTATACAACAAACTCAAGACGTGGTGCCCTATGATAAACTTTTAAATAAAGAAAGGAATAGCCTAGAACTGAAATCATTAGACAGATTAAGGGAGGAAGGTATAGCTCATAATTGGTATTATCATGCACAACTTCAAGCCAGATGGCAAAAAGATGTCAAGATGGGTTTTTCCTTAAAGGATGATGAAAAATTAATTATACAAATTAGAGATCAAAGAATGATGCATATTAGAAGAATATATGATGCTTTAATTGAAATTGATTCTGGAACTGAATTAATTAAAGATTGTATGATT
The DNA here is from genome assembly GCA_034064705.1 of Bothrops alternatus. Lineage (NCBI taxonomy): Eukaryota > Metazoa > Chordata > Lepidosauria > Squamata > Viperidae > Bothrops > Bothrops alternatus. Next base: position 5,886,938 of record JARGCV010000081.1, on the reverse strand, counting down.
AAGTGGGAAGGTAATTTCGGACACCCAATTATGATGGAAACTTGGAAAAGAATATGGGTGAAAAATGTCAAATTTACACAAGCTCAGCACTTAAGAGAAAATTTTTACAAAATGTTTTACAGATGGCACTTAGATCCAAAAAAATTATCGTTTATGTATCCAAATTTGCAACCCAAATGTTGGAGATGTGATTCTATGGACGCTACTTATTTTCACATTTGGTGGTCTTGTAAAAAAATCAAGGCTTTTTGGATAAAAATATGGTGGATTCTTCAAAATATCTTGAAAAAGCGTATTGAGTTTGTACCACAGCTGTTTTTGTTGGGTATTACAAAGGACTGTTCCACCATAGAGACTAAGTTGATTTTGAACTTGACTACAGCTGCAAGACTGTTGGTGGGACAATATTGGAAGTCATCTGAAATACCATCTATTGAAGAATGGACGTTAAAAGTTACCCATCTTGTTGAGATGGCCAAGATTTCGGCATACCTGAAGAACCACTCAAATGAAACGTTTTTGATGGACTGGAAGAAATGGATTGATTATATGCAAAAGAAATATCAGTTGAAAGAATTAGATTTGATATATGGATAAATAGTTTAACATAGTAGTTTAGTGGGGTTTCTTGCGTTTTTACCCTGTATTCATTCTGGGAAGCCTGGGGGGGAGGGGGGAGGGAGATAATATATATTAGTTTATTTTTCTCAACTGTAGTTGGGGGTTTAAGGGATTAGATAATTTATGTAGGATGCTCGGGAGAATTTTAGTTAGCGCTTCGGATGGTGAGGAGGAGGAGCGAAAGTTTAAGAGGAGTGGGTTGTTGGAGGGTCTTGTGGAGGGGGGTTCCGAGCAGCTATTTGTATTGTTTTTTTTTAATATGTAATTTGTTTGTTCTCAGTTGAATCAATATGTTATTACGTTATAATTGTTAAAAGTGTCTAAAAAATTTAATAAAAAAAATTATAAAAAAAAAAAAACTTCCAGTGTTGCAGCATTCACCGCTTTTGGAGGCAGGTTGTTCCACTGGTTAATTGGTCTAACTGTCAGGAAGTTTCTCCTTAGTTCTACGTTGCTTTTCTCTTTGATTAGTTTTCATCTGTTGCTTCTTGCCCTGCCTTCAGGATAATAGCTTGACTCCCTCTTCTTTGTGGCAGCCCCTGAGATATTGGAACACTGCTATCATGTCCCCCCTCGTCCTTCTCTTCGTTAAACTAGACATACCCAATTCCAGCAACCGTTCCTTATATGTTTTAGCCTCCAGTCCTCTAATCATCTTTGTTGCTCTTCTCTGTACTCTTTCTAAAGTCTCAACATCTTTTTTATGTCGTGGTGACCAAAACTGGATGCAGTATTCCAAGTGTGGCCTTACGAAGGCATTGTAAAGTGGTATTGATACTTCATGTGATCTTGATTCTATCCCTCTGTTAATGCAGCATGGCACTGTGTTGGCTTTTTTGGAAGCTGCAGCACACTGCTGGCTCATATTTAAATGATTGTCCACTAGGACTCTGAGATCCCTCTCCCTCTCACAGTTACTACTATTGAGCAAGGTACCCCCTATACTATACCTGTACTATACCTATACCTGTACCTATGTGACTTAATCTTATTAATCCTTTTGCTGTTTATTTCTATTGGACTCAAGACCAGAAAATGAGAGCCAACAGAGAATGAAATGATCAAGACAAATTATGGTAACTTTGAGCTAATGTCTGTTGCAGACATTTTAAGCTCTCATTGATTTGGGATAGGTATATGGTGAGCTTTGTGACTAAGAACTCCTGTTACAAAATTGATGCCACACAAAGGAAAATTCTGCAAGGATCATTATTCAACATATTGCTATAATTCCAGTATAGACCTCTTTCTTTCAATTCAGTTTTATCTCTAATTCTTTATAACTTTGACTTTTATTTCCATTCATGCTTTGTTTGCCGCAATCAGTTTTGAAAGCAATGTCTTATTACAATCACATTCTCTCAGCTCAACTTTCCTCACAATGCTGCTGTTGTGACCAAAAACAACAACAACAACAAAAAGGGGGAATGGGTCCTATGTTTCTGTTTATTCCTGAACAAAAGGCAGGATATACAGTAAGTCCGACTATCAATACGCATTTTCTCATATGATTTTTCTGAATTACTTTCAGAAAAGAAGAAAATTACAGTGAAATTATCCAGAATTGAATTTGATATGTTAATTGTTTCTTGATAGGTCAGTCAAGGAATCCATTTGAATAGATTGTTTCATGGCTCAGCTTCTCTGGCTTTCAGCTCTTAATTAAATCCTAGAAGACATCTCCTTCCCCTCTCTAACCTGCAAAGATTGAGAAATAATGGCAGAGAGAGAGAGAGAGAGAGAGAGAGAGAGAGAGAGAGAGAGAGAGAGAGAGAGAGAGAGAGAGAGAGAGAGAGAGAGAGAGAGAGAGAGAGAGAGAGAGAGAGAGAGAGAGAGAGAGAGAGAGAGAGAGAGAGAGAGAGATTGGAATACTGGAAAGAAACAAGAATAGTTGCTAGTCTTTCTTAGGAGACTCCTTTACTTTTAGTATAGATGTCCTAAAATGATTGTACGAAAAAATAAAATTTAGTAAAGAAATAAAAAAAAGAAAGGAAATCCCTTCTCAACTTCAAAGTGCTTCTTCTGACAAAGTTTTAAGACTTCATCAGTGAGATGAAGATTACTTGAGTCAGTTACCGCTGATAGCATGCAGAGAATTTTCTTTGAAAAATTCTCTTTTGCTATTTTCCTTGATTTCCTCTTTTCTTTTTTTAAGCAAACAGATTTGAATGACAAGAATACCAACTAACTCAGCCTTTATCTGTGTCAATCCAGTTTTAGATGACTGCCTTGAATAAGATAGAAGCTTGCCTTTATAAGTGTCTTGCTGCCTTTGTAGTCTGCTCTGCTGAAAATGGCGTGATGCTGTTAAGAACACTTCCAAAAAGTGTTCCAAGGCAATGTTTGCCTTGTATTATAGTTGAATGTCATTTTTTCCCTTTAAACTCAGAGGTAGAAAAAAGAAAATGTGATACTTTCTTGAATGTGCTGATGGACACAACATGACATCAAAATCTAGGTATCTGTGGGAATATAGATAAGCATTTGGACAGGTGTGGTGTGGAAATTTTGAAATAGATCCCATATATGGATTCTACAGTGTTTAAAAGAGAGAGAAATGAAGTCAAAACAGCTGTTTGAAAGAATAGAGAGCATGCAATACAAATTGATTTATATTATTTATGCCTTCTACAATTTGGGAAAATACATGTTTGATTTTCATAACAATTGATTGAAAGTTTTGATTCTGCCACTGATCCTGATCACATTTTAATTTCTTCCTCTCTCAGGCCCCTTCTGGTAAATCTCACCATTAAATATGAATGATCCTGATTAATTACTGAAAGTGTATTTTTTATTCTGTGTGGTTTTTTTGAAAAAAAATCTGCTTTTAACCTTTTAGCTCAAAATTAAAACTTTTTTTTCTTTTATAGTATGTATTAAGAGAAAAACTGATAGAGCCAAGGGCAGAGATGAAATGAGAGATCAACCTAGAATCATACATAGTTACAAATGTATTAAGTCCAAGCCTCCTTGACTGCTGTTGACCTTTCTCTAACCCTAACCAAGTGTTGATTGTTTGTTGAGAAGATTCCTCTGCATAGGGTTTTAACAACAAATCAGTTAAATTAAACCTTTGTGTGTGGACCTAGTCTTTCATGCCTGACACATGTGAAATATTTGGTGGAAATTGTTTCAATAGATCATAGGTTTCAGGTTATAGATAAGAATATATAACATATTTTAATAGATAAACTTGAATCTGGACAGTACATTAATTTGATATTAATATCTTGATATTATTTTAGTTTATGTTACATTTTCATGCTGTATGACAAGGTTGCCCTTTGTGCTTAAACCTAAAACATCAGACAGATTTAAATACAGATTGTTTCCCCTCTTTTAATGAACCATACAGCACCTTTTTACAGGATTACAACATACTGTATTTTACAATTATTTTGATTAGTACTTATTAAAATAATATACCCTGGGTTCTTTAATTTATGAAGTCACTTTACAGATTTTTCATGCACCTTTCATGAAAAGGTGTTTCAAAACAATACCCCATAAGCCATAAGAAGACAGTGGCAAACTCCTACTGAAAAATCTTGCCAAGAAAACTTCAGAGCCTTGTCCAGGCTTAAAGTTATACATCTGATACTGATATTCAAATAATTTGAAATATTATTTCAATTAATATTTCAAACAAACTTGATTTTGTGGTATTAATACAGTCCAGGGCACTTTAAAATAGGCCTAAACAATGAAGTCAATAATTAGTAAATGCTGAACAGTTTACCTAATTCCTGAAAGATACTGGTCAGTTTAATCAGTAAATACTTCTAAACCATTTTACTGGGTAGTCAATATATTTGCTGCATATATCTGAATGTGGAAAAAGGAACAACATAGATGCCTTCAACAGGTGCTATTTTCTCCATCTAGCATATCAGATGAACCTAATAAAAGGTTCTCTGGTAAACTTTTTTTGCCTGCACTTCCAAAGATAACAATGACATCAGGAGGTCCTCTGCAATTATACAGGGAAGTGCAGCCTATCCAATACCAGGCTCATATCTTCAACATGATTAGTTCATTTGCTGATATCCATTTTAAAACTGCTTCCAGACAAATATTCAAAATTACCTTAATCTTCTCGAGAAAGGGATAGAAAAAGATTGTGTATAATCTGCAAATCCAAATTGTTGATGTCATCTAAATCACCTTCCATGTCTTCATGTAGATCAGGTTTGGAAATTCAGGCTACTAGGACAAATTTATGTCAGACTTTCATATTTGATCATATTCTTGGAGGAAAATGTAATCTTCCTGAAATATCTCTCTCAGGATTCTTTCAATTTTTTTTCATGAAAAAAGGCATATTTTCCTACAATACTAGCTTCGAATATACAGTCCTGGTAGTATAATGGTTTGGGTATTGGACCAGGATTGCTGTAACCGAGGTCCAGCTTCTATTAGGCTCATTGGATGACTTTGGGGCAATTTCTGATTCAGACCAATCTAGTCCAGAAGGTTATGAATACAAGGAAAATATATTGGTAATGCCATGTACTTTTGCCAGCCTACTTAAACCAAAAGTGGAATATAAATAGATTATATACATACTTGAAATCAAAGCTTAATGCTAAAAATATCAATGTTAGGAGAATACACTTTCAAAATTTTAAGAAAACTAGAAATGCAGACAACCCTACTATTTCAAAATAATGGTGTACCAAATTTGATGATGTGATTTGAATAAAGTCATTAAGACTTCATTATTTTAATAATATTTTAACTATATAGCTTTCTAAATACAAAAAAGCAATTATCTATGTTTTAATATTTCAAAAAAGCAATGCTGAAATAAAATACAATATTATATTTATAGTTGTAAGTACACTGCCTTCTTTCTATTGAAATTTAGAATATAAAAGATAATTCTTCATTTATAACACTGATCAGTAAAAATAATGTATTAGATTTTTGTTTGTTTGTTTGTTTGTTTGTTTGTTTGTTTATACAATAAAGCAATTCTTCCTTGGGCTGCATCTGGTATAACTTATTATGAGGGAAAAAATGAAGGGAGAGGTAGGAAATAATATCTACCATTCTGACAAAGTTTTAGATGCTACTGTGTTCACTTTGACTTTATGTCAGCTTTATACTTCATATAATCTCCTGACAATGTTTGTTTTCCACCACAGTCTTTGTGCCTCTATTCTTTTTATCAGAAACATTCCTTGTCTCAATTTAACTTTTGAGTAAGGTTGGTCTGACAAAGAGGTAGAAGTTGCTTTCATAAGTTTGCTTTCTGTATTGATTTCTGGGCTGTAAATTATGGCTTAGCTTAGAAAGGCTGGTGATAGTCCTGATTCTGATGTTTAAACTCTAGGAAAAACATCTTTGAATTAAAATTGCTTGCCTCTGAAAACATTTTCTTGCATCAGTGAACAAGATACCATTGTGCCTACTACTAGTAAAGATGCACCAGCTTGCCATGAAACATCTTTCCTGTACTTGTGTTAACTCTATGATTGGTTGACTCAAATCTCTTACTGCTGAGGACTTGGAGATTTTACCTATACAATTTCTTACCTAAGAACCTCCTCCTCCTCCTCCTTCTTCTCCTTCTTCTTCTTCTTCTTCTTCTTCTTCTTCTTCTTCTTCTTCTTCTTCTTCTTCTTCTTCTTCTTCTTCTTCTTCTTCTTCTTCTTCTTCTTCTTCTTCTTCTTCTTCTTCTTCTTCTTCTTCTCCTTCTCCTTCTCCTTCTCCTTCTCCTTCTCCTTCTCCTTCTCCTTCTCCTTCTCCTTCTCCTTCTCCTTCTCCTTCTCCTTCTCCTTCTCCTTCTCCTTCTCCTTCTCCTTCTCCTCCCGCTCCTCCTGCTCCTGCTCCTGCTCCTCCTTCTCTCCTGCTTCTGCTTCTCCTCCTCCTTCTTCTTCCACCTCCTTTTCAACCTCCTCTTCCTCTTCTTCTCCCTTCTCCATACTTCCCTACATTTATATTAATCCCTACATTTACTTTGGGACCTCTAGTAGATTTTAAGTTCATCTTACTTGCATATTGTTTATGCTATAATTAAATAGGAATTCCACCCTTTTACCTTTTTAACCTATACTTAATTGTTTTGTCTAAAAATATTTTATATATAGCTCCATCTATTTTTTCCCCCTGTATCATATTTATAACTGCTTTTCCAGTTTTTTCTGTGTTACCTTGTATAAGTGTAAGCTGTGTAAGCTTGTATATGTAAAGGGAGAATTTAACTCACTGATTCACAATTTTGAGTGTTATACAGGTGAAATGACTTCTAGGTATAAGAATCAATATTGTACTACCACTGTACAAGTTCATATATAAAACTTAAGGACAATAAAGAAGTGCTAAAATTCTCTCCTGGTCATGCAGAAAAGGTCTCAGTAAAAAATGATTTAATTCAAATGGAGTCACATATGTGATTGGTCAGACCCTGCATAGTCTTCTCTATAGAAGAAAAAAAAATATTGGAACGGGATTTTTTAAAAATAATTTGCCATATTTATATCTTCAAGAATAACAGTGGGGTAGTCTTAGAAATCTTTATTAATTATGTGAAGAGCAGGTAAAACTCATTTCCTTCTATGCTCGATAACTTAATGAAAAGATGTGTTTTCTGGGATATTAAATGAAAAACAACAGAAAATCAATCCTGAATGTTCATTACTTTGATACGTGCTGTAATTTGCTGTTTTATTATTACAAGCTCCATCTACTATCATATCTTTTATTTTTCTTTTCCCAATAAGGAAAATAAAAATTCTCAAATAGCTGCAAACAGAATTAGAAGTGAGGAATATTTAAGGTAATTATAATGGAATATTTTTTATTGTTAAGTTTAATCTACAAATCTTGAGGTATGTAAGATTCAAGTACACATTTTTTTCTTTGAACAATTTTAGTAGAAATGTTATGCCTCAAAACAGTTTATTGTCTTAATAAACAATATTATTGTTGCTGCTGTCTTTTCCCTGGTACAACCTATCTGAGCCTATCTGGTCAAAAAGATCTGAGGCAATGAACATCCTATTTATTACACCACTGTTGTAATTATCATCATCATCATCATTCAGTGCAGTAATTATTTTCATCACAGCAAGGCAGTGTCATCATACTTCAGTGAAAATATATTCAGTTGGACTAATCTACATGGTGAAATCAAGGTAACAGCAATAAACAGCATTTGAGATTTGAAACCATTCCACAAATTTCTTTTAAGGCTTTGTAGTCTTCTGGTTTCTTTTATTTAACATGATAAGAGACAAGTAAAAGATGATGCCCATGGGAATGCTGAGGATAAGGATAAAGGATTTGTTATTTAAGCGATTTATCCTTTTGCAAAGAGTGAACTTCCAAGAATTTAAATAGTTAAGGCTATTTAAATCTGGCACTGCGATACACACAGTCAAGTAGTAAAATTAAGAGTTTTCTTCCTCTTTGTAATAAATATTTTTTTATTTTTTTAAGCAGTTGATAAAGAACAGTTTGAACTGTGAAACATAAATTGTTCATTTTTCAGGTTACCTTTATAAATTTGACATGGCTATGACACACCCTGATCTTAAGATCACAGGTATTTCATTTAATTGTTTTGTCTTCAAAATTTCATGATGCAGCTTACACTAAAAACATCTCCTCTATCTCTGATTCTACACAACACCATACTATAGACTGCTAGAGAAAAATTGCTTACTGCTCATTTAAACAGTATGTTAATCACTTTTAGATTTGGGACATGCATAAAATCACAAAACTGTTTGTTTGAGGCTTGATTTGTTCTTAAAAATAATGTGAAATGACCATTTAATCATCTGCAATTTTGTCAAATATTTAATTGAAACATTAAGTCATAAATTATTAAATATTGAATCCTGCATATTTCCATTAGGTATTACATCTTTTATCTTGTTTTTTCCCCTATGTCCAGATTTTTAAGCTCTCCTTAGAACTGAGCAGTGAGCCATGGCAGAATTTAATTTGAAGATGCATCCTTTTAGCTAACTAGTAGTTAAAAGGCAAGGTATCCATGGTAATATGTTGTGGATTGCTAATAACAGGAAAGAATTTGAACAGCATGTCTTTTGACTCCTTCACTGAAACCCACTGTGAAAAGGACTAAGAACTCCTGGAGAGACTGTGATAACAAGATAGAGTAGAAATGTTGATAAATGGGACAAAACTGTAGTCTTCTAATTACAATAAACCCGACTTAGAAACAAGGGGTGATCTTTTGAATAAGAGGTAAAAGAAAGCTGGTTTGGGTGTGTATGAATGAATTTAGATTTTCTTTAATTCAGACAACTTCAAATCATAGCCTTCTCCAACTCAAAATATTGTGTACAATTATTTTTGAAGCCTAATCCATTTATATAATGCTTCCATAAAAATGAATTGTTACAAAAAATTGGCACAATTAGGCAAATTGGTTTGTAAAATCTCATTGTTATTAACCATTGACACTCTGCTCTTTATTTCAAACACAAAATAAACATACGTTTCTTGCTTATTTCATATATAGAGACACAAACACAGACAGAGGGAGTGATTGAAGGAGGGAGAGAGATTTTGGACAGATCAGATAACTTTCCAGAGAATTTAAATCTTACTCTAGTTCTTTCACCACATACATTTAAATAGATATATCTCTTTTTATAGGCAAAATCAATGCAACTTTCTCTGCAGTTATCCTATAATTGGAAACAAATATTTTTTATTATTTTAATTTTATTGAAAGAGGAAAATGTTGATAGCATTTTCATGAATAAGGGGTGAGCTCTTAGTTACAGGAGAGGCCTGTATATGTAAATAAGGAGACAGAAAGGAGAGGAAATTTCATATCTTTAAACAGTTTATTATAATACTACTTTGCTCACACTACAATAAAATCCTCTCATGTCCCAAACCAAGACTAATGTTGTAATATGTTGTGATGCATGAGGCTTGGATGGGCTTGCAACAAAGAGACTGTACCATGTGACTTTACCATGCTGTTTGGAAGCAACAGGAAATGGAGGAGGAGCCAAGAGGTGGAGTCCATTGGCCATATCAGAGGGGCAAGCCATGTGCTTTGGAACAAAGGACTTGCCATATGGCCTGGGACAGGAAATAAGGGGGGCTAATAGGTGGATGGACAGTTGTACCAAGATTTGAATCCATTGGCCACAGGGTGGCCTTGCAGTGTAGCCTTGTCATTGGCTACAGAGTATAACATTGTCATTGGCTGTTTGTAACCATGTGATGCATTGTGTAACCGCCCACTGTAACATTCAATAAAAGGGGAAGGCGCCTTTGTCTGTTGCCCTCACACCCCAGAGAGAAAGCTGACTGGAGTCATGTGTTCATCTCTAATATTTGGCCCACGTGTGAGGACCCATCATGGGAATTGAGGCTTGCCTACGCAGGGCCAAGCTTTAAATGGTGACCACCGATGTGATGCGGAGTCACATCCTTCTGACATCTCACTACCTACTTCGCCTGGGACAGGCCCCTTTGTGCGCACGTCATTAAGTGAGTATGAGAAAGAAGCTTTGCAAAACTTGGGCTGGGTACCTGAAACAATTGCTTAGCTTAGTCAGGAGAGCAAATTATGTTCAGAAACTTAGTTAGACTGTTTTCCCTGTCACTCAAAAAGATCTATGTCTTTTATTGGCTTTTTTGAAAAAAATCTTAGCAATTAGACCTCGCCACATGGCAATAGGTATCTGGCTCAATTGCGGAGAGCCTCGCCAGATGTCCTAGCCCATGACAGGCCGTATTGTCACATGTTGACTTTACACTATGCAAAAACAGAGCAAGCTAAATTGGCTAATTCTCAGGCTTTCAAAGCAAGCCCTGAGAGACAAAAAATCTTACGATCTGACTCTAAATTTGCCCCACTGGAGGAACAAACGTGGCGTTTCTTCAGCAAAGATCACCCCCCCCTGTGAGTATGTGGGTGGAATGGTTTAATTTTTGTGACAAATCATTGCTGCTTTGCATTTTGTTTCTCACCATGCTAAAATATATCCAATTGTTGGACCTGATAACATTCCAGTACAGAACAAACACAGAAGCAAACGTGTATGCCTTCATAGCGTGCCTATGAATGAAATCTCTCAATCTCTCTCTTTAACTTTGAATCCTTCCTTACTTTGTGTTAACAACACCTTTCTAGGTATTTGGCAATCTTGTAACAACTATCCCTTGCAGCTAGATTATAAAGCTAGATAATGAGACAAAGAATGACAACAACATGTGCTGATTCTGTTCCCTTGTTTGATTTTGGTGAAAACTTTGAAACTTTGTACAACTTCTCAGAATACAATGCTCTCACATCTGATAAAGATTAGATCTTATGTGGAAGGAAAAAATGCACATTGGTGAACACCCCAGAATTGGTCTGGTAAATTTCCATTTCTACAACACACACACATTTCTGCCACAATCCCTTATCACAAGAAACTGTATGCCTTGTTTTGTTGATTTTCCTGACTACCTAATGCTGGGTGGCTCAAGGAATTGGGTTTTCAATATCATAATGTTTTTAGTATTTTGTGTAACAATCTGTTGCTATGTACAAATGTATTTCTCCCCTGTTGAACCTGTGTAAAACCTGTGTAAGCCTCCCTTTTCTAACCATCTCCTGTAAAAGAGCCAAGAACCAACTCCTGCCTCTTATGCATGGACAGAGATGTTTCTATGATGGCTGAGGACTGGACAGATGACAGCTTATGTGCCTAGGATCGTGTACAGAACTGGATGGTGCATAGGTGGATCAACCCACAGCTGCTAAAAATAAAATAAAAAAAGTTGATATGTTGTAATATGTTGTGATGCATGAGGCTTGGATGGGCTTGCAACAAAGAGACTGTACCATGTGACTTTACCATGCTGTTTGGAAGCAACAGGAAATGGAGGAGGAGCCAAGAGGTGGAGTCCATTGGCCATATCAGAGGGACAAGCCATGTGCTTTGGAACAAAGGACTTGCCATATGGCCTGGGACAGGAAATAAGGGGGGCTAATAGGTGGATGGACAGTTGTACCAAGATTTGAATCCATTGGCCACAGGGTGGCCTTGCAGTGTAGCCTTGTCATTGGCTACAGAGTATAACATTGTCATTGGCTGTTTGTAACCATGTGATGCATTGTGTAACCGCCCACTGTAACATTCAATAAAAGGGGAAGGCGCCTTTGTCTGTTGCCCTCACACCCCAGAGAGAAAGCTGACTGGAGTCATGTGTTCATCTCTAATATTTGGCCCACGTGTGAGGACCCATCATGGGAATTGAGGCTTGCCTACGCAGGGCCAAGCTTTAAATGGTGACCACCGATGTGATGCGGAGTCACATCCTTCTGACATCTCACTACCTACTTCGCCTGGGACAGGCCCCTTTGTGCGCACGTCATTAAGTGAGTATGAGAAAGAAGCTTTGCAAAACTTGGGCTGGGTACCTGAAACAATTGCTTAGCTTAGTCAGGAGAGCAAATTATGTTCAGAAACTTAGTTAGACTGTTTTCCCTGTCACTCAAAAAGATCTATGTCTTTTATTGGCTTTTTTGAAAAAAATCTTAGCAATTAGACCTCGCCACATGGCAATAGGTATCTGGCTCAATTGCGGAGAGCCTCGCCAGATGTCCTAGCCCATGACAGGCCGTATTGTCACATGTTGACTTTACACTATGCAAAAACAGAGCAAGCTAAATTGGCTAATTCTCAGGCTTTCAAAGCAAGCCCTGAGAGACAAAAAATCTTACGATCTGACTCTAAATTTGCCCCACTGGAGGAACAAACGTGGCGTTTCTTCAGCAAAGATCACCCCCCCCTGTGAGTATGTGGGTGGAATGATTTAATTTTTGTGACAAATCATTGCTGCTTTGCATTTTGTTTCTCACCATGCTAAAATATATCCAATTGTTGGACCTGATAACATTCCAGTACAGAACAAACACAGAAGCAAACGTGTATGCCTTCATAGCGTGCCTATGAATGAAATCTCTCAATCTCTCTCTTTAACTTTGAATCCTTCCTTACTTTGTGTTAACAACACCTTTCTAGGTATTTGGCAATCTTGTAACAACTATCCCTTGCAGCTAGATTATAAAGCTAGATAATGAGACAAAGAATGACAACAACATGTGCTGATTCTGTTCCCTTGTTTGATTTTGGTGAAAACTTTGAAACTTTGTACAACTTCTCAGAATACAATGCTCTCACATCTGATAAAGATTAGATCTTATGTGGAAGGAAAAAATGCACATTGGTGAACACCCCAGAATTGGTCTGGTAAATTTCCATTTCTACAACACACACACATTTCTGCCACAATCCCTTATCACAAGAAACTGTATGCCTTGTTTTGTTGATTTTCCTGACTACCTAATGCTGGGTGGCTCAAGGAATTGGGTTTTCAATATCATAATGTTTTTAGTATTTTGTGTAACAATCTGTTGCTATATACAAATGTATTTCTCCCCTGTTGAACCTGTGTAAAACCTGTGTAAGCCTCCCTTTTCTAACCATCTCCTGTAAAAGAGCCAAGAACCAACTCCTGCCTCTTATGCATGGACAGAGATGTTTCTATGATGGCTGAGGACTGGACAGATGACAGCTTATGTGCCTAGGATCGTGTACAGAACTGGATGGTGCATAGGTGGATCAACCCACAGCTGCTAAAAATAAAATAAAAAAAGTTGATATGTTGTAATATGTTGTGATGCATGAGGCTTGGATGGGCTTGCAACAAAGAGACTGTACCATGTGACTTTACCATGCTGTTTGGAAGCAACAGGAAATGGAGGAGGAGCCAAGAGGTGGAGTCCATTGGCCATATCAGAGGGACAAGCCATGTGCTTTGGAACAAAGGACTTGCCATATGGCCTGGGACAGGAAATAAGGGGGGCTAATAGGTGGATGGACAGTTGTACCAAGATTTGAATCCATTGGCCACAGGGTGGCCTTGCAGTGTAGCCTTGTCATTGGCTACAGAGTATAACATTGTCATTGGCTGTTTGTAACCATGTGATGCATTGTGTAACCGCCCACTGTAACATTCAATAAAAGGGGAAGGCGCCTTTGTCTGTTGCCCTCACACCCCAGAGAGAAAGCTGACTGGAGTCATGTGTTCATCTCTAATATTTGGCCCACGTGTGAGGACCCATCATGGGAATTGAGGCTTGCCTACGCAGGGCCAAGCGTCAGACTAACATGTGACAATTCTTCCAAACTGAGATCTTTATTTATTTTCTCCAGCATGGTGGATGTAGAATCCACTGATTGGGTTATTTCAGCCTTCCTGCTCAGAGAGACTAAGTCAGAGCTTTGGTCACGCCTCTCTCTGGGCGTGGCTCCCCAGTTTTGTCTTAGTCAGCAGGATGCAAAAATATTGACTCCCTAGCTAGACTAATTCATTCAGGTACTAATTTGGCTTTTACTTTAAATTTGATTAGATTCTTTCCAGCAACAATTCAAATGCTGTCTAAATTTGGCTTATTTGATAAGGACCTTGTCCTTTACTGAGGAGTTGAGCTTCTTGCTCTGGGAGCCCACCCCTTTTTTTCTTGCAGTTGGCTGCAGGCCCCTGGGGTGAGTTTTCACACCACCTGGGTGAAATCGTGGGACCGCGATTGCGATGATCGGCTGATCAGCAGGACTCAAGCGGCTGCCATTTTCTGGTGCTCTTAACCATCGGGACAAATCGTCACAAGGCTTCCAGCAGCCGTTTTCCTTTTGGACCAGCAGCAGAGGCTGCTTCTTCTAAACGCAAGTGCTTCTGATAAAGGGGGAAACGGTTTTACTGACTGGGCCCAGGATTTCCTCTGTTTTTACTTCTCATTCCTCTCTTTGCCTCATTTTTGGAGGTACGAGGAGGCGCAACCGCCATTTTAACCATGTGGTCACCCAGCAGCTGCCATTTTGTGATGCCTACAGGGCGGCCACCATTTTGTAGCCTCGTCATTCTTTGAGGCCTTTTGGCCTGGCCCTTCTTGCTTATTGCCTTGGCCTGCGTTGGTAGGTCTGAATGGGGGGAGTAATTTGTTGATATCAATAACAAAAAGAGAGAGAAAAAATTATAATAATAATATCAATTGAAAACAACAATCATGTATATATACATATTTTCCATCTGTTGAGGGTCTCCCTCATTTTTTTGGGCTTTATATTGTAACCACTAATTAAGGCACAGGTCTTTTCTACCTGTGATTGGAGCGTTGGGATATCTCCTTTGTTTCTGACCACCTGTTCTAATTAGCTGTGGCCTTTAGCCACTGGGCCTAATCAGGCAGGGCTACATACCTGTCTGACTGTCTCTACCTTTGCACAAGGCTCAGAGCGAGGATCGGTTGCGTTCCATCTCTGACCTTGATCTGCGTGCTTGGGTTCCCTCCATCTCTAGATATCCTTGGCCAGCTCTATCTAGATTGCAATGGCAGACAGTTGTTCGTCCCATGCAACACAAGTCTCCGGTGCTCCCCCTGCACAACCAAAGTGCAGATTTACTGATTTGGAAGCAGGGGGGGAAAGAAAGCCAAAACCAAACTTTTATCCACCAAGGAGACTTCCAGCAGCCGGGCGAGAGGCTTCGGGGAGACATCTGGCACTGGAGAGGGAATTCTCCCCTCTCCACTGGACACATCCACATTTGAGCCATCTTTTGAGCCTGTGCAAGGTGTTCCATGGACATGTTCTCCTCTGGAGGGAAGCCAAATAGGCAGGTCCCCCTCACTCCTCTTTTTCTCCAATCCATCAGAGCCCTCAAATTTTTACAGTTCCAACGGTGGTTGGGGCTAGTTCCAAAGACCAAGGTGACATGTGGTCCCAAAGCCTATTTCAGGCTTTTATGCATCATGCCTTGTGCAAATCATGTCCCCCTCCAGGAGTCCTCAGTTTCCTCCAAACAGTTACCCCCTCCCACTAGTCCTACTTCAATGCAGGACGTGACATGGTTCCTGGGTCTGGCATATCTGAGACTTCCTCTCAATTGGGGGAGGGGGGATCTAGAGATCTGGGCATAGCTGAAACTCCCATGTCAGAGGACGATGAGGAAGCGCCCCAACAGGTATTATCCTCGGGATTGTTTGACCCATCCCTGTTCAAATCCCTTCTGTTGAAGGCTTGTAACACTGCTAATTGACCTCAGTACAAGAGGAGAAACCTTCTACCTCCACTGAGCAGGAATCCAACCCCTTATTCGCGGAAAAGGTTGTAGAACAGAAACAGGTTCCATGCCTGCTGGTCTTCCACACTGAGGTTGAGAAATGGTGGTCTTCTCTAGCAACCACACCTTCTCCAAGCAGGCTGCAAAAGAAACTGTATAACATCTCTCCTTCGTTTGCATCCCTTCTAGAGATGCCTGCAGTTGATGATCCTCTAGCCTATTTATTCTCCACGTCTCCATCCCAGGAGATATGGTTGAGGCCCTGAAGGCTGAGGACAAGAAGTTCAAGTTCTCTCTCAGACGAGCTCACCAGTCTTTGGGTTGGGCCATAGGGGCAGCGACTTCATCCTCGTTCTTGTGAGGACAGCAATCTTGTGGCTTTGCAACCTCCAGGCACTTGTTCCATCTGACCAGGTTAGAACACATCAGACACTAGTGAAGCTAGTGGCAGACGGAATACATGGCTGATGCATCCCTTCATTCGGCCAAGTGTTGGCCAGGTCAATAGCGGCCAAAGTAGCCTCTCGTAGACTACTGTGGCTGAAACAATGGAGAACTGACTCAAAGTCAAAAGGGCGTCCTTCTCGACAGCCAGGTACTGCGGGACACATTTATTTGGGCCAATTCTCGATCCTTATGTGGGCAAGGGCAAGGACAAACACAAGTCCTGACACACCCCTCCAATAAGTTGGACAGGAGGTCACAGTAGGAGTCCCGCAGACATACATTCCGCCCCACCGGTTCTTGGGAATGGAGGCAGCCCTTTCGGGGAGGGCAGTCCTGGGATTGGTCCAGAAGTTCATGATCTTTTTTCCCAGAGACAGGATCGCCAACAGGATTGTCTGAGTATTGGAGCCAGGGGCCAGTGAAAATCAGTCCAAGCATCCCTTCAGGGGCTCAAGTGACGCCATAGGGGATTTTCCGATAGGGGGACGACCGGCAGTTCTACAAGATCTGGGAAACACCACTACCAACTCTTGGGTCAGAGACACCATCACACGGGATCTAGTCCTAGAGTTTCAATGGTTCCCCCCGGACCGATTCATACTGTGTCCAGTAACGCGCAACTCGACCAAGGCGCAATTAGTTACCATGGCCATCGCACACCTTCTGGAAACTAGGGCCATAGAAACCTTTTCCACAGGATCAGATAGGAAAAGGGTTCTATTCTATTTTGTTCATGGTCCCCAAAACATCCGGAGGATGGAGGGCGATACTGGCCTTAAAGGGCATCAATCGCTTCTTAGTATACAGAAGGTTCAAGATACAGACCCTGATGTCCATCCGGGCAACATCAGAAAAGGGGGGGTTTCTTCTCCTCCATAGACATCACAGAGGCATACCTTCACATTCCAGTACCCCCGGGTCATTGCTGGTTCCTGCATTTCTGCTATGCCCGCCGGCATTCTCATACAGAGCCCTTCCATTTGGCCCGTCTTCGGCCCTGAGGGTCTTCACAAAGTCTTGGCGGTATTAGCGGCTCACCTTTGGATGAGGCTGGTGCGCATGCAGTGCTACCTGGTCAACATACTAGCGCAGTCCTGGTCTTTACAGTCAGCACAGTTAGACCTGCGGCTCACCATACAGGCTCTTCAGGATCACAGGTTTTCCTTGAACTTAAGGAGTCACACAAACCCCATGAAGCGTCTGATCCATCTCGGAGCTCTAATAGACTCCGACCTTTGCAAGGTCTATCTTTCCCAGGAACGTCGGCTAAGCATCCAAAGGCTGGTTTTCCAGGCCAGAAGGAGAGGTTGGTTCCTCTGGTCCAGCTGTCCCAGCTCTTGGGAAAGATGGTTCTTGCATGGGAATGATTCCGTCGGTAAGATTTCATTCCAGGAACATTCAGTGGTTCTCCTTCCCTTCCAGAAGTGAAACCTCCGTGCTTCCACCAGGAAGGTCAAGGTTCCTCATCACGCGCTGGCATCCCTCCTGTGGTGGGCTTTGTCAGCCATTACTGAGGGGACCATCTTCAAGGAGCCTCACAGACTCACTCTGATCACAGATGTCAGTCTGTCTGGTTCGGGGGCTCACCTTCAGACTCAGCTGGCCCGGGGACGGTGGTCCCGGTCAGATCTCAAGCAAAACATCAGTTGGCTGGAAATTAGAGCAGTTCATTTAGCTCTCCTCCACTTTTCCTCCCTAGTTTCAGGGCAACATGTTTGATTCTGACACACTATGTGGCAGCTAAACCTCATATCAACAAGCAGGGAGGGACATGATCTTGGGTTCTCATAAAGGAGGCCCTGAACCTAAGTCTGTGGGCAGAGTCCCCCTGGGCTCAACCAGGGCAGAGTTCATATCGGGGTAGCAAATCGTCAGGCAGACTCACTGAGCAGGGCAACAGTGGTCCATTCAGAGTGATGCCTGGTCCCAAAGCTGTTCGACATGATCGTGAACAGGTTTGGCAGGCCACATCTGGATCAGTTTGCTTCCCCGTCCAACGTCCTACTTCCAGGTTCTTCCCCAGTCTTCTGACACGGGGGGGCGAGGGGACGGTTGCCCTTCAGTGCAAGTGGCCGGAGGGTCTGCCTTACACCTTCCATCCCCTTCCGTTGTTGCAGGCCTCCATCCGCAACAGTTTCCGGAACAGGCGGGAGTAATATTGGTTGCTCCATATTGGCCGTGACACCCTGTGGTTTGCCAACCTTGCGGACCTGTTGCTCTTGCCTCCGTTGAGGATCCATCTGGACCAAGTAGCTCTCAGCCGGGGGGGATTGTCAGCACTCAGACCCTCTGTGGCTTCAGTTAGCCATTTGGCACTTGAGCAGGAGAGTTTAGCCAAACAGGCCTATTCCTCGGGGGTGATCTCAATGGTTCAAGCTTAAAGGCGCCTCTCGACTAATAGGATCTATGACGCCATGTGGCGAAGCTTCTGCCAGTGGTGCATTATGCACAATCTCGATCCTCTTTCAGTTACTATTCCCAATATTTTGGAATATCTACTGAAGGGCATTTCCAAAGGTTTGTCAACCAATACCATCCGTAGACAGGTTACGGCCTTGGCCATGGTTCTCCCCCGTGACAATTTGAGTCTGCTCTCACAACATCCAGCTATAACTGCCTTTATTAAAGGGGTGGCCAATTCGGGTCCTCCGACAAGGCATTGGTATCCAGCTTGGGATTTACCCACTGTACTGCAGGCCTTAACTACTTCTCCGTTCGAGCCTCTCGAGTCTTGTTCTCTGCATTTTCTTTCATTGAAGGTGCCATTCCTAGTGGCCATCACGTCGGCCAGGAGGATTCGGAATTGGCTGCACTCTCAGCCAGAGACAATCTCTGTACTTTCTACGCTGATAGGGTGGTCCTTAGATTAGACCCCTCCTTTTTCCCAAGGTGAAATCTTGTTTTCACAGATCCTTGGACCTAGTCCTTCCAAGTCTCTGTCCCAATCCTCTCACTGTCTAGATCGACCATAGCACAAACTAGACGTGCGCAGGGCCCTGCGACATTACATCAAGCGAACTTCAGCCTTTTCGCAAGTCGGAGGCCTTGTTCTCCTTTCAGTACACTGCCATGGGCAGGAAGGTCTTTTCTTCCACCAGTGGTAGATGGATTAGGGCTTGCATTGCTAGGGACTAGGTTTCTAGTTCCTGCACATATCACAGCTCACTCGGCACGCAGTGCAGCGACATCTGTGGCCTGGTCTACCCAGGTTTCTGTAGAGGGGATTTGTAGAGCGGCAACATGATCATCTCTGTCCTCTTTCATCACTCATTATAAGGTTGATAAGTTTGCTGTGGCTGATGCCGCATTTGGCAGACGGGTTCTTCAACAGGTTGTTTCCTCTCAGGAGACACCAGCCTAGACCTTCCCTCCCTTTGGGGACATGAGGGGCTTTGGTATGTCCCAATCAGTGGATTCTACATCCACCATGCTGGAGAAGGGGCATTGTCTTACCTGAACGCCTTTTCTCATCATGGTGGTGTAGAATCCACACCCTCCCCTTCTTAGCTGTCTAGGCTTGTGTGTTGTTATCTTGTTGCTTTTTGGGAGTCATTGCATCAGACTTCATCAGGATCCTTCGCCTTGTCAAAACTGGGGAGCCACGCCCAGAGGGAGGCATGACCAAAGCTCTGACTTAGTCTCTCTGAGCAGGAAGGCTGAAATAACCCAATCAGTGGATTCTACACCACCATGCTGAGAAAAGGCGTTCAGGTAAGACAATGCCCCGTTTCACATCTATAGACAAAATCTTGCCAAACTAAAGATCCTACTATCTGCATCTACAATATATTCTGTGAACTATTAGGGAGAGGCTGAATTCACCTTCTTCCCTTTACACATAATATCTGGGTTGGCTTCTTACTCCTCTGGAATGTATCCTTCTGCAAGGAATCCACTTCCTCCATCCAAAAGGCCAAAATAAATTTTAATGAGCTACAGGGCTTTGTGTGGACAGTTATATTCTAGAGTAGTAGTGGCAAATCTATGGCACGTGTGCCAGAGGCAGCACTCAGAACCCTCTCTGTGGGCACATGTGCCATACCCCAGAGATGGTGAGGGACTGGCCCCCGCCACCCTGGCCCCACCCACCCAGTCTACACCCAGCACCCAGTGATAAATAAGTGGGTTTTGGGTTGCAGTTTGGGCACTGAGTCTCTAAAAGTTTCTCCATCACTGTTCTTGAGTGTTTCATCAGATCATTAAAAATATGACTGTAGAGTAATCACATTAATTATATCCATATAATCTGGATATAATTTAGAAATAATGTGAGGCCACATTTAATATTTGTCTTTGTATTATCCACAATAATTTAATTAGCTTTTTACTTAAACACCAAATATGACATTAGCTATTATTTGGCCACCTGAATATTTTTTTTCTGTGTAGTGATACAGAAAGGCATAACTTCCACAACCCACAACAACAAAACAGCAATATTTATTTATTAAATAAATACAGTGATATAGTGACTGCACAGCTTACAGTATGATAAAAAGTAAAAAAAGAAGTACTACAAAACAATTAAAATTAGAAGAATTAACCTGAACACCCTCAGGATGGAGATCTTGTTTACAAGATCAGCCATCTTCAACATAACAATTCCCTGTTGGAGCCTCAGGCCAAGTGGCAGTGTCAGGTTTTCTCTTCTGGAGGACTAGGAGTGTTGGGTTGACCTCACCTTCAGCAAGAAAATATTCTGGAAGGGGAGAGAGCAAAAAAAAATAAGGTTCTTCTCCTGGACCAAATTATTTGGCAGATGCGTTTTCTACTGGAACAAACAGGACAGACTGGTTCCAATCAGGGGAACAGTTTCTCAAGTGCCATAAAGAGCTTTAATAGCAATAGCACTTAGAGTTATATACCACTCCATAGTGCTTTATGGCACCCTCTAAGTGGTTCACAATGTCAGCATATTGTCCTCAATAATCTGAGTTCTCATTTTACTGACCTTGGAAGGATGGAAGGCTGAGTCAACCTTGAGCTGTCCAGGATCAAACTCTTGGCTGTGGGCAGAGTTAGCCTGCAATACTGCATTCTAAATACTGCACCACCATGGCTTCAAAGATGATGACCAATATCTTGAATTGAACCTGGGCACAAACTGGCATCCAGTGCAGTTCACATAACAGCAGTGCCATGTGTGCCACCTAAGGTACCTCCAGAATCATCCATGTCATTATGTTCTGTATTAGTTGTAGCTTCAAAACACACTCCAATACTAGTCCCGTGTAGAGTGCATTGCAGTAATCCAACTGGAAGGTGACCAGGGTATGAGTGACTGCATGCAGGGCCTCATGATCCAGGATAGGGCACAACTGGCACACAACACAAAGTTGTGCAAAGGGTCTCCTAACTATGGCTGTTACCTATTCTTTTAGCAGGAGTCCAAAGTCTAGGAGAACCCCCAGATTGCACACCAGGTCTGCCTAAGGTGGGCAACCCCATTTAGAACTGATGATAAATCCCCAGATTCTAAGGCTCATTGAGTCCACACCCATTCCATCTTACCAGAGTTCAGTTTTAAGCTTGTTTTCCCCATCCAAATCCCTACAGCCTCCAGGCACTGCAAGAGGACAGCTACAGCATCACTTGGATCACCTGTGATAGGGATATAAAGTTGGACATCATCAACCTATTGATGATACCTTATCCCATAATGTTGGATGATCTTACCCAGATATTTCATGCAGTTGTTAAAAAGGGGGAGAGATTACTGAGCCCTATGGCCTCCACAAAGGAGTGGCTGTGAACTGGATCACTCATACTCCATATCATTGATTGAGACTGACATAGCACAAAACTGTGCCACTGAGCCCCAGCTTTTTGTTTGGCCAAAAAAGATACCAAGGTTGATGGTACTGAAAGTTGTCAAGAGGTCAAGAGGAACTATGATGGATACACTACTTCCATTCTGCTTTTGTCAAAAATCACCTACAACAGAGGTCCCCAACCTTTTGGACACCAGGGACCAGTTCCGTGGAGAGAGGATTTTCCGCAGACCAGAGGGTGTGTGGTTTTGTGTGCTGCCTGCAACTCATGGATCAGGCTTTGCTTGTTTTTGCAGACTGGTTGCTGGCATGCCACAGCCCAGTACTAGTCCATGGACCAGTTGTTTGGGGGCCCTGATCTACAAGTGCAACCAATGTTATTTCTGTTCCATGACTGGGCCTGAAACCCAACTAAAAGAAGCCCATATAATCTGTTTCACCCAGGAATCTATGAAGCTGCAGCACCACTTTTCCACCAGCTTCCCTAAAGATGAGAAGTGAAAACTGGACAGAAATTGTGTACAGTCAGGTGGTTTCAGTGAAGATTTCATAAGGAAGGACAGACCAAGGCTTCCTTAAATGGTACCAAGAATTACCCCTTTCTGCAGTGATGTATTAATTAATACAGACCTACCAGCCAGTCACCTTCCTGGAGACTTTTACCAATGAGGAGTTGTAAGGATGGTGAATGCTGGCTAATTAGATCTTTAATTACTTCTTGTTTTGTACCCAGATAATGTGCCCCTAACAATTTCAAAATAAAGTTTTTAAATAAGCAGCAAGAATTAAATGTTCTGTTAGTTAAAGCTTCACTGGTTTTCTGTGCTTGGAAGCTAGGGTGCTTGTATACATCCCCGGTATTGTGCATGCAGCTACTGAGATACCTTCAAAATGTTAATGTCACTGCATGTCAAGTTTAATATATTAATGCCTTGGCCTCCTCCTTGAAAGCATAAGGCGCAATTGCCTGATCAGCATAAATGATTCTGGAATTGGAAACTGTGAAATGGATGCTAGGTGATGTAATGAATACATATTGGGCCTACTGCAGTTCCTCATAATATATTTGCATAGCCCATCCAATTGATGGAGCTAGTGAGCCTGGCTTTTCTCTATGTTAATCAGCATGAACACATTGTGATATGGGAAATGCCTGCTAATAACTACAGATGGTTTTTTTATCATTGTATTATATTTGAAAAGTATAATTTCTTTTCACTGAGAACTAAAAGAAGGGTTTAATTTACTTTAATCAAAAGATATTCAGAAAAGGCAGCTCTGAATCTGTATGAATATTCCCTGTTTCATTATAAATTCATCTTTTCAGAGCTATGCAACCTCTCAGGTTTCCCTCACTTTATTCAATCCTAATAAAAAACTATCCCATTAGATTTTTTTTCAGATCAAGGATGAGACTGCCAAGCAGGATCCATAGCAATTTGAAAAAGCATAAGTTTAAAAAGTTTTTCTTGTGTCTCTGGTGTCTCTGTCTCTCTCATAAAAATAAACTAAACACAATACCACTAAAAGAAATTTCAAAACCCCTTTTCAAATGAAGTAGAGATATTTGATTATAGAGAGGATGAAACCTTTTCAGATATTTGAAGACAGATTGCAGCACATTTCAAACAAATGTTTATGATGGATGTTCTAATATGTGTAATCATGTGATGTGTAAAAAAATTTTGAACCCAGTTTGGTCTAAATCTGAAGTGATTCCCATATCAAATAACCGTGGTCTGAGTTGACTCATTAAGAGTGTTATTCTTACTTTTTTATTAGAACAGATTGTAAAAAATGCTGGGACACCATATAATGCTGCCCAGCCCATTATTATATGCCTCCATATGCTGAGTCTGAACATCTTCAGGAGGAGTTATTTTTTATTTTCAGATAGTGTCAACAGCAGTATCTGGAGTATCTCCAGAAAGAATGAAAAAAAAGCAGCATTGTGCTGTTGTGATACAATCTCTGCTCCTTTTCTATGTGTTTTATGATGTCATGTACAGGAAGAAGAGAGAGAGAGAGTTTGGGGTGTGATGACAAAATGGTATTTTCCCCATTTTTATGATACCTGGGTAAGATTAAAAGTTATATGATAAGTTATCAGACATTACTTACTTTATAGCAGCCTTAGGATTAGACTAGCACTGGCACTTAGAATTGTACACCACTTCATAGTGCTTTAAAGACCTCTCTAAGCAGTTTACAGAGTCAGCATATTGGTTGCAACAATCTGGCTCCTCTTTTTGCCAACCTTAGAAGGATGGAAGGCTGAATTAACCTTGAACTGGCCAGGATTGAACTCCTGGCAATGGGCAAAGTCAGCTGCAATACTGTATTGTAATCACTGTGCCACCATAGCTCAAAATTCCAATTCTAACACTAGATTTTGCTTTGCAAAAACATGGGGGAATTTTACAATCTAATGCAAATGCTCTAAATAGTGAGAAAAAAGTAAATTTTCTTTCTGTAACTGCTTTAATTTCAAACATCAGTTGTATATGCTGATAGAAGGCATATTAAACATTAATTATATGTTACATGCAAATCATACTTAATATAGTATATCACTTAGCTTTTTATTTGTGACATTTGAGAGATATTATGAAATTTTTAGGTTCCTATTTTGAAACTGCAACCAAACACAAACCAGTATTTTAGCTAGTGTTAGTGTTCATTTGAATCAAGTTTTTCATAAGAGCCTAACATGTAATAATGTATAGGTGTGATATATGTGTGGATTCAAACGGTAAGGCCTTTATGAGTGATAGCTGGAAATGTTGTGGATGCACAGATTTTGTAAGTGCTGTCCAAGATTTTATGGTATGGCATCCAGTGTGCCAAATTTACTGGAATCACCAAGGGCAGTTTATGACACATTGTAATCATTCAACTTCCATTTTCAAATCTTGATATTTGTGATCTTTTCCAATTGTCTTTGATTCTACTATCCTCTAGTATTGTAAATTATCCAAACTTTTTTCTTTTCAAACATAGTTAATCTGGTGTTTTATGTACCAAGACTTTATTATATTTAGAAGTTGCACATTATTTTAACCTGATCACTTTTATACTATACAGCATGTTCACACCAATTTTTCCACTGCTATATGATCTTTTTTGCAGATGTTCCAGTGAATCATCTTGGCAACTATGTTACGTTGTTGTTTATAATCAGTTTGTTCAACCTTCTTGCATGAGCTTAGTATATGGTATACTGTTTCTTTGGTTCCTCCCACAACCTACACTTTCAATCATTTTATTATTTATTATTATTGGCCAAACAGTCAGCCAGAAGTTTAAACTGAATTTGGCATTTTTAATCTACCTATCAAGTCCTTCCAAAAGTCCTGAGGCAGACAAATGGTGTTTGATGGTATTAAAAGAATTGTCTCAGGATGTAAGCTGTTCTAAGTAAAGCTGCCTTTTGAAATTGGCTGATAGTGAAGCTCC
This sequence comes from Bothrops alternatus, assembly GCA_034064705.1. Classification (NCBI taxonomy): domain Eukaryota; kingdom Metazoa; phylum Chordata; class Lepidosauria; order Squamata; family Viperidae; genus Bothrops; species Bothrops alternatus. The sequence goes on along the minus strand of JARGCV010000081.1, from coordinate 5,861,529 downwards.
AGATGTTTTAGGATTGCACTCAAGATGTCTATTACTATTGGAACTACCTTTGCTTTCTTTTACCACTCTCATTCTACTTCTATTTGCATGTATTTGTATTTTGTAATTTCCCCCCAATTCTTTTTCTTCTGTTATGTGAAGGTATTTCCCATCCTCTATCCCTGTGGTGGTGAACCTATGGCACGTGTGCCACAGGTGGCACGCAGAGCTCTCTCTTTGGGCACATGCGCCATCACCCCAGTTCTAGGCCTTCAGCTGGTTTTATAAAACCTTTTCGCCTTCATCACCATGTGCAAAAAAAAAATCAATCAATCAATTTCAACTTCTCATGGGAAAAAAAAGATCTCGCAAAGTTGGAATTGATTGATTGAACTTTTAATCTCACCCAGTCTGCATTACCACCAGAGCCACACCCAATCAATGTGCCACGCCAGCCAATGGGCCACACCCACCCAATGGGCCACGCCCATCCGGCACCCGACCATACATAAGGGAGATTTGGGTTTCAGTTTAGGCACTCGGTCTCTAAAAGGTTCGTCATCACTGCTCTATCCAGTCTTTTTTTGTTGTTGTTCTGATTGACAATTGTTAAGTCTGGGGTGTTATGTGTTGGGGATTGTCTCTTTGAATTCAGATGTCCCAGAGCACTTTAGTTTCTTCATAGTTTCAAGGAGGGAAGCTTACTCCTCCATACTTTTATTTGTCTTCCTACTAGTAAGTATCCTTTCTCCCCCCCCCTGTTAATTTTATTGATTATATTGCATATTCCCCAAAGTACCCCTCTGTGGGAGATGGGTGGTTAAGAAATATGAAATATAAATCTCTCTTTCATTCTCTTTCTTTCTCTCTCTCTTTCAAAAATTTATAAAGCTACCCATCTTAAACACACAATTCTATATGGTGAAAAATAAAACAATATAAAAATCTAATTAGAATAATCTAATGCAAGAAAAAATAACCAAGATGCTACATAACAATTCCATGAAAACATACATATCTCCTAATGTCTGGCTCTAATACTAATACTAATACTAATACTAATACTAATACTAATACTAATACTAATACTAATACTAATACTAATACTAATACTAATACTAATACTAATACTAATACTAATACTAATACTAATACTAATACTAATACTAATACTAATACTAATACTAATAAAAATAATAAAGTTAGAAGGGACCTTAGAGGTCATGAAGTCCAACCCCCTGCTCAGGCAGGAAACCCTATACCATTTTGGACAAATGGCTATCCAGTCTCTTCTTAAAAACTTCCAGTGTTGGAGCATTCACACCTTCTGGAGGCAGGCTGTTCCATTGGTTAATTGTTCTAACTGTCAGGAAGTTTCTCCTTAGTTCCAGGTTGCTTCTCTCCTTGATTAGTTTCCCCTGCTTGGGGAAAAGGGCAAGCAGGACTGGGGCTATTCAAACCTTAGATACAAAATTGTTTCATAGAAAAGCACCTTGACAGGGAAAACATGCTTCCTTATTCTGCAAGAATGGCTCTGTTTGATAGATGGGATATGGAATATGCCCTCTGTATAAGTTCTGATGGAATGGACAGAAACCCTCAAACATAGTTGGTCCCACAAGCAACCTTATTGTTTTTCCTGTAAGACTTTAAAAATGATAACTATCATGTAAGCATGCTGGAAGCCAGTAGAGTCAATACAGCAGTGTTATTGCATAGGCAAATTTGGGAACACTCAAAACTGTCTGCTGCCTCATTTTGCTAATACATTTTGAAACTTCTGTGTGTTCTTCATGGACAGCACCAGATAGAGTGTGTTGCTGTAAGGCAACTGAGAAGTGATTGTAATGAATGAGCAGAGGCCCCTGGTCCAGGAATGGGTGCAACTGATGCATAAGATGAATCTGTGCAGTGTCTCCTTCGGGTACCACCTGCATTTAAAACAAGAGTCACAAGTCCAGAAGGACCCCCAGATTATGTACCAAATGTCTCTGGGAACATAGTCATCACATATTTAGCCACAAAGATTTGTGGTTGGGGGAGAAGATAAATAAATAGTATCTGCAAAAGGAGTATAAGCATACTTTGCTGAGTACACTAAATTCTAATCCCAAAGGATCATTTGATTATAGGAATAGGTATATTTTGATATAAGGTCTTCTGCTTGAGCAGAGTGTTAGACTAGGAGACCTCCAGTGCTAGACTTTTCTACCTCTACCTGTATTTTCTTAGGTAAGTCAATCTATTATTGCAGGATTCAATGTGGGTCAGTCACCGTGACCAAAGGTTTAGTCTTCTGAGCTTTCAGACTTGAGTTGGAGCCTATCCTCAAGGAACTTCTCTCTAGCACAATGTATGCTTTGGGCTATTCTTTGTGTAGTATTTATGTAGTGCCTGGTTGTCTGTGTCTTTTTAGTTGTTGATTGGGGTGTTCATAGCTGGCTATTAAGATGCTAGTTGCTGTATCATTATGTTGCTAAGGCCTCAGATAGCTAACAATTTAATAGCCAGCCATATAGAGAACAAACATGTTACTTAAGTGATTTTAAACTTTTCCCTTGCCTTATCAAAATGATTTTTTCCTCTCTCTCTCTCTCTTTCCTCTCTTTCTCTATGTCTCCCTTCCTTCCCCCCACTGAAATAGAAGAATAATAAGTTCTTAATAGATTGTGCAGACTACAATTTATACTTTCATTTATTTCCAGGGATTCAGACATAACAATTTCCTAGCGCTATATAAAGATGCTTAAATACTGAAGTTGCATGCAAAACACGAATTGTACCACTGAACTATAACCTGTCCTTATATTTGAAGCTTATAAATGATAGTTAGCATTATTTGTGTTACGCAATATGTATTTTCAGTTTCAGCACTTCATGCTAAGCACACTGCTTGGAATCAACTCCTAGAGATACTAATATAAGTAAGTTCTGTATAAGCATCTTGTGTCAAAACCTGAGGTAATTAAATGGATTTGAAAAAGGAACGAGAGTTTTCAGTAGAATAAACTTATAAGTATATTTGATGAACTGGCAACTACCAGATTTTGCTTTGTTTTTGCAGAGTACACTTATTACATTTTATCTGAAAACACTGAATCAATGAAAATATATTAGTAAGGAAGAGTTTATTTTTAGGAATTGTTTCTTTCAAAACTTATGTGGCTCTTATAAAGCCACATGTTTAAAAATGTAAAATGTAAATAAAGTATATCAGCAACTTTAAAAGCAATAAGAAAGGAACATCCTTCTGCTCTAATCTGTCAATAATTATAGGAGAATCATAAAGTGAATTTAATTGTGCTTTGAGTTCAAAAGAAGGAAACATAATTTTTATAATTCTATAAACATTTTATACATATTTTTACTCCAGATTCATGTGACAGTTACAGAGGACAATCATATGGTTTTAGGAAAAAATGCAATGTATGCACTAATATCTTCATGCTCTCTGAAACACCTTTTCCAATTTATTTCCAGAATGCTTAATAGAGTGGTACAGCACTGTATTTAATATTTTGCTTTGTATAAGCCTCTGTAATTTATATAATATAATATGTGACCCCCATCTCATTCTGCAGGAATTTAGGGTTGAACATCTTTGAGACTATGAAATGATGTAAAACAATTTGTGCAGAACAGCTCTGTCATTAGCAAAGTGAGTTGACAGCTAGTGGCAGATATGTGCAAAATAGTGTATTATACCCTACCCTATTCCTCCTAACATTACCATCCCTTCCCCAAATGACAGTTATTCTAACATTCTAATAATTTCCAGTTCCCCGTTTAAATAAAGATTAGAATTAGAATAGAATAGAGCTGGAAGGGACCTTGGAGGTCTTTTAGTCCAGCCTCCTGATCAAGCAGGAGGACCTATACCATCTCAGACAAGTGATTTGTCTAGCTTCTTCTTAAAAATCTCCAGTGATGGAGGACCCACAATTTCTGGAGGCAAGCTGTTCCGCTGGTTAATTGTCCTCACTGTCAGGAAATTTCTCCTTAATTCCAAGTTGCTTCTGTCTTTGATCAGTTTCCAACTATTGTTTCTTGTCCTGCCCTCTGGTGCTTTGGAGAATAATGTGACCCCCTCTTCTTTGTGGCAGCCCCTCAAATACTGGAATACTGCTATCATGTCTCACCTATTTCTTTTTTTCTTTAGGCTAGCCAAACCCAAGTTCTGCAGCTGTTCTTCGTATGCTTTCGTCTCCAGGCCTTTAATCATCTTAGTTGCTCCTCTCTGAATTTTTTCCAAAGAATATTCTACAAGCATGGGACTGCAGAATTCAGCAATTTAAAGATCAATCAAGTTTATTTAACTTCCCAAGCATTGGCACCATAATGATAGCTCCCAACTTAATTAACCATGCTTTTTGGTGTGATTCCAAGCAGCTTTGCTCTTGTTCAGGTACTTGTACAGTTCCTATTCTATCGATCCTTCATATGATCTATAATTTCATTTACTTTCAATCACTTTCATTATTCCCTCTCTATTGCTTTTAGGAGAAGAGCATATGAAAATAAATGGCAATGGCCAACCATATGCTTAAGAAAGCTCTACGTTTAATGGATAGGCAATATTGTCTACCCCTTTGATTACCCTCCTTTATCCATTTTTTTCCATTCAAAGCTAAAATAACATATAACTAACATAAATGGCACACTTACCTTATTAATGTAATGGTACAATATATTCCTTTCATTGAGATCTGGGATTAAATCTTGTTTCCATGCCCTGATGTAACTTAATGTTTACATGACATCCTTTGCTTAATGAAGACTTGTGAGAAATGTATTAATTGCATTAATGACTTGCATTAATTAATAATTCGAATAAACTGTCATTACAGGATTATATGCTTTTTGGATGTATTGCTCTATGAAATCAGGCAGGCCATCCTGTTATCCTGTTTTAATTATGAATTTGGCAATATATTTTACTTGTATTACTATTTTCAACTTTTGTACAGATAGATCTTAACTTATAATCACAATTAGGATTGGAATTTTGGTCACTAAGCAATGCAGTCATGTGACTAGACTCAGTTTTGCAACCATTTTTGCAGCAATTATTAAGTGAATCATATTGTTGTTAAGCTAATATGGCTACTCCCATGGATTTTGCTTGTCAGAGGCCAGATGAGAAAGTTGCAAATCATGATCACATTATGGCAGGATTCTGCAACTACCATAATTGTAAACTGGTTACCAAGCATTTAAATCCCAATTATGTAAACACATGGATGCTGTGACAGTTATAATTCTGAGGCAGGTCATAAATCATACATATATATATCAAGTGGCCACAATAGTTATATATTTCATTCTTCAAGAATAAGCAAAACAATCACTTAACAACACACATCCAATTTAAATTTCAGCAATAAACTACAGTTATCATAAAAGTTCACTCTTACTTGATTTAAAATACAATAAAAATACATAGTTTGTAAAAGTCTTCATACCTATCTCCACACTACAAAATGTCCATCTTATACACAGTATCATACACTGTGTATAAAATTCTTCCTTCTCTGTTTGATGCCTTCAATCCTAAAATATAACTAACCTAGGCAACATGAAATCCAAGAAATTCCAAGAAATCCATATTTCTGGTATGACCTTCAGAGACCACTAATTTATATGTCACAAGACTTGTGAATCTGATGTATGTGGAAATTTTATTCTGGATTTTTAATTTAGGTTCAGGGAAAAAACCATCTACTTTAATCAGAAGGAGAATTACATTAGATCAAGACAATCATTGGTCAAATAACATTTGAATTGGTTTCCCTGCTTCCTGTTTTGGAGTTTAAATTTTCAGTGTTCTAAAATCTATAGGGAAACCTATTATAACTTATTCCACTTCAATCTTGGAGAGGAAAAATTTCTTAATTCTTTCAGGATATTAGCAGTTCATCAGAATGTCTTAGCATTCAGAAGTTCTAAAGCAAAATAAGGAAGACATACTTGGTGTTTACATGTTATTTATTTTTTTTTTATTTTTTTTTTAATTTTTTTTTTATTAAATTTTTTAAAAACTTTTAACAATTATAACATAGTAACCTATTAACTCAACTGAAAACAAACAAATTACATAATAAAAATAAACAATACAAAGAGCTGCTCGGAACCCCCCTCCACAACACCCTCCACCAGCCCACTCCTCTTGTATTTTCGCTCCTCCTCCTCGCCATCCAAAACGCTAACTAAAATTCTACCGAGCATCCTACAAAAATTATCTAATCCCTAAGCCCCCAACTACAGTTGAGAAACATAAACTAGTGTATATTATCTCCCTCCCCCCTCCCCCACCAGGCTTCCCAGAATGAATACAGGGTACAAACACAAGAAACCCCACTATACTACTATATTAAACTATTTAACTATATATCAAATCTAATTCTTTCAACTGATATTTCTTTTGCATATAATCAATCCATTTCTTCCAGTCCATCAAAAACGTTTCATTTGAGTGGTTCTTCAGGTATGCCGAAATCTTGGCCATCTCCACAAGATGGGTAACTTTTAATGTCCATTCTTCAATAGATGGTATTTCAGATGACTTCCAATATTGTCCCACCAACAGTCTTGCAGCAGTAATCAAGTTCAAAATCAACTTAGTCTCTGTGGTGGAACAGTCCTTTGTAATACCCAACAAAAACAACTGTGGTACAAACTCAATACGCTTTTTCAAGATATTTTGAAGAATCCACCATATTTTTATCCAAAAAGCCTTAATTTTTTTGCAAGACCACCAAATGTGAAAGTAAGTAGCGTCCATAGAATCACATCGCCAACATTTGGGTTGCAAATTTGGATACATAGACGATAATTTTTTGGGATCTAAGTGCCATCTGTAAAACATTTTATAAAAATTTTCTCTTAGATGCTGAGCTTGTGTAAATTTAACATTTTTCACCCATATTCTTTTCCAAGTTTCCATCATAATTGGGTGACCGAAGTTACCTTCCCACTTAATCATACAGTCTTTAATTAATTCAGTTCCAGAATCAATTTCAATTAAAGCATCATATATTCTTTTAATATGCATCTTTCTTTGATCTCTAATTTGTATAATTAATTTTTCATCATCCTTTAAAGAAAAACCCATCTTGACATCTTTTTGCCATCTGGCTTGAAGTTGTGCGTGATAAAACCAATTATGAGCTATACCTTCCTCCCTTAATTTATCTAATGATTTCAGTTCTAAGCTGTTCCCATCTTTATTCAAAAGTTTATCATAGGGCACCACGTCTTGGATTTGTTGTATACCTATGCTCTGTATTGCGTGTCTGGGAACTGTCCATAAAGGAATTTTACCATTTAACTTATAATAATACTTTTTCCAGACTCGCAAGACAGAGTTTCTTATTATATGCTCTTTAAAACCCCTATCCAGTTTTTTATCATAAACTAAATACGCGTGGAGCCCATATACTAACCCATATCCTTCTATATTTAATATTCTTTCATTTGTTAAATTAATCCAATCACTTATAGCCACTAGAACTGCTGCATAGTAATATAATTTAAAATTAGGCACTTTCAAACCACCTCTCTCTCTTGTGTCTTGAATAATTTTAAATTTGACCCTTGGTTTCTTGCCATCCCAAATAAATTTGTTTATACCTTTCTGCCATTCATCAAGATTTCCATCCTTTTTAAGTATTGGTAACATTTGAAATAAAAATAAAAATTTCGGCAATACATTCATACTTGGTGTTTACATGTTATTTATTAAGTCCTGTGAGCAATGAAGAGTGATGAAGGCTCATCTTGTAACAACAGGCTTTATTGTTAACAGCTCTTCCGATTCTGACTCTCTGCGAGGCACGCAGGTCTCTCTTAACAACCCAGAGACCCGGACAGAAGAGATACTTTCTTCAGAGCGCTTTCGCACCCTGCGCATGTGCGCAGGGCTAGCGCCACTCCGTCTGGTCCTGGGCAGCTTATGCAACTGCCCGGAACCATTGCAACATCCCGAGCCTGCTTCTGCAGGCTCGGGACACAACACCCCTCCCCCCTAGAGGGGAACATGTCTATCCATTCTCACACAATGTTTCTAGTGAGAATGTTATACTTCCATGAATCAAATGCATTGAATGTGGATTACCCAATGTTGATTTTGGGCCAACGCCCAATATCGTTTTGGGAATAATTGTATCTGAAACCAAAAATAATAATCCAAATGGCCCCTTTATTTGGGCTCCACTAATTATTCCCCCGGAAACTGGACTGCAGGTTAACAAATTCCCTCAGGTATTTGGGGGGGGTGCTTGGTCCATTGCAACCTTCTCGGACCTGATGAGATTGCTGGCCCCCCTGCTCGCCTGTCAGGCTAGGTAGGCCCAGACGTTGCTGTCCTGCATTTCCAGGTGTCCCTGGAGCTGTTGCCTGGCCTGCCTGCTCGCCTACCAGGCTCAGCAGGCCATGACTTTGCTGCCTCCCATACCTGGTCAACCTACCCTTCTGCTGGTTGGCTGGACCTTCTACGTCCAAGCCAGCACATCTTGGAAGGATGGTAGTCCCCAGCTACACAATGGACCTTCCTTGGGAGCACTGTCTCTCGGACCCAAGGCCAGCATCTGCTGAATGCTGGGTAGTGATATTACCCCAGGACTCTGAGACTTCCCAACATGTACCTGAGGTGCCTGAGTCAGGAGTCGCTTCCCTGGCTACCCCCTTTCCTGTGGACCTCCTTCTGGGAGCAGTTGCGGAATCGTACCCTCGCCCTTGCTGGAATTCTTGTTCACTGTCCCTTTGTCAGTTGTTAGAATACCCACGGTCAGTCTCCCTGTCTGGAGCACTATCTGTTGTTTGTGAAGAATTTGGATACCCCCGGTGTGACTCCCTGTCTGGAGTGATTGTGGATGTATGGGGTGACCCCCTATCCATTAAATTCCTGTCCTGGCCACTTGTGGAACCCTGGACTGACTGTTGAACTTGATCCTCAAAATGCATATTCTGATCCTCCTCCCCCCCCCAGAGCAGAGCCAGGTGCGGAAGGGCGCGAATCCAGTCTCGCACGCAGCTGATCTATGTGCCTGCGAATGACGCGGCCGTTGCCCAGTGTCACTTCGTATGACAATGGCCTAGAGGCCTTGCAGACCACAGCTGTCACCCAGAGATGACCAGGCTGATAGTTACATGCCCAGACCAGATCACCCCCTTGGAGTCTCCTAGGTGCCTGCGGCTGTGACACATGTGAGGCCACTCTGTCAGGGTGCAACCTGTCCAGCTTGGTGATGAGGCGGCGACCCCAGCGGAGTTCAGCAGGGCTCTTCCCCGTGGCAGTGCATGGTGTGTTGCAGTGTGTGAGAAGGAAATCTGCTAACCTGTGATGCCAGTTACCATAAGTCAGTTTCTTGAGGGCATCCTTGCTAGTGCGCACCATTCTTTCAGACATTCCGTTAGAGGACGGGTGGACAGGAGCCGAAGTCGCATCCTGGACCATGTTGGCTTGCAGAAAAACCTGGAACTTAGAAGAAGTAAATTGGGGACTATTATCTTAAACCAGAACATCTGGAAGACCGTGTGATGCAAAAATTCTTCTCAACACCTGGATGGTCCTGGCAGTAGTTGTGGAGGAAACAGGAACAACCTCTAGCCATTTGGAGTGGCTGTCAACAACAATCAAGAAGAATTGTCCCTGAAAGGGCCCAGCGTAATCTATATGCACCCTATACCATGGGAACTGGGTTTGCTCCCATCTGTGTACTGGGGCCTGAGGCATTTCAGGCCGAGACTGTTGACATGCTTGGCACTCACGCACCTGGGCCTTGATAGCCTTATCTAGATCAGGCCACCAAAGATGGCTGCATGCAAGCGCTTTCATCCTGACAATATCAGGATGTCCCTCATGCAAAGAGGTCAAGATTCTAGACCTCAATGAGGTCGGGATCACAACCCTGCTACCCCATAACAGGCAACCTTTGAAAGTGGAAAACTCATGCTTCTTTTTCCAGAAGTTTTGAAATTCAGTATCAGGGCATTTGTCAGGCCACCCTGACAACACCCATGACAACACGCATGTAAGCGTGTAATCAGTGGTGGTTTCTGCAGCCACATCCCTTGCATTGAAGGGACACTCAGGTAATTCTTGAATAGACAGAATATGAACTGCTGGAGCAGGATCGGGCTCCAATTGCTGCAGGGGCAATCTACTCAGGCCATCAGCATGACCCATATCCTTTAATGGTTTGTGAATTACTGTAAAGTCATATGCTGACAAAAAAATGGACCATCTCAACACATGAGGAGAAATAATATGTGGGGTCTGCTTCTTGGTGGTAAACAACCCCAGGAGTGGCTTATGGTCAGTATAGACTGTAAATTTGCGGCCATATAAGAAATCATGAAATTTCTTAATGCCGGCCACTATGGCCAAAGCCTCTCTGTCAATCTGAGCGTAATTGCGCTCAGCAGAAGACAGAGTTCTGGAATAATAGGCCACAGAGACCTGAGTCCCATCAGCCAGTAGATGGCTGAGTACTGCCCCCACCCCGTAAAGAGATGTATCACAGGTGATGCACACCAGCAGTTGCTCATTGAAATGAGCTAAAACAGCATTAGAAGTGAGCAAGGCCTTAACGTCATTGAAACTCTTGTCATGGACTTTAATCCACTGCCAAGGAGCCTGTTTGTCCAAGAGCCTATGTAATGGCTCTGCCACAGCAGCCTTGTGAGGCAGAAATACATGATAAAAATTTAACAGTCCCAAGAATGCTTGTAATTCACCCCTGGACTTTGGAATTGGGGCCTTCTGGATTGCTTGTAATTTTGATTCTGTGGGTGAATTCCTTGATCATCAATTCTGAATCCTAAGAAGTCAGTGGAATTGACTCCTATCTTGCATTTGTCCTTTTTTAGTTTAAGGCCTGCTTTTTGAAAATGAAGCAAGACAGCCCTTAATCTCTCAGCCAAGTTTTGGGGTGACTCCCCAGCAATGAGGATATCATCAAAGTAAGGGCAGACTCCAGGAATGCCACGTAGTGTGATCTCCATAATGTTTTGGAGTATGCCAGGGGCTACATTTACCCCAAATTGCAGTCTCTTAACTTTGAATGCCCCTCTGTGAGTCACAATGGTTTGTGCCTCTGCAGCTGCCTCATCAACAGGTAGCTGTTGATAGGCCTGTGCCAGGTCAAGCTTTGCAAATATGCGGCCCCCTTTTAGTGATGCCAGGATATGGCTTACCACAGGAACTGGATAAGCGTGCTGTTGTAGGGCCTTGTTTATTGTGCACTTGTAATCTGCACATATACATATAAGGCCTCTCTTAACAACCCAGAGACCCAGACAGAAGAGATACTTTCTTCAGAGCGCTTTCGCACCCTGTGCATACGCACAGGGCTGGCGCCACTCTGTCTGGTCCTGGGCAGCTTATGCAACTGCCCGGGACCATTGCAATGTCCCAAGCCTGCTTCTGCAGGTTCAGGACATAACATTATTGTAAGCATGAAAACAATTCAATTAGAGGAAAAATAGCTTATCTTCATGTTGACACAGTTTGTATTTAAGTGTGAAATGGTTGTCAGCTAATATCTATCTGTAAATACATTTATTTAGAATGTGATGCTGCCATTTATGTGTGGCAAATTTGCTATGTATTCTGAGTGTATGCAAGGTTGTTAATATGCTGTATAAATACTGTATAAAACTGCAGTTGAGTGTCTTAATAGATTTGTGTTTAGCTCTGGATTTTGATTGGCAGCCTGTCATTATAAAACCTTTGTATTCTCTAAGTACTGTTAATAGACAGCAGTACAACAATTAGCTAAAATCAGGTTTCAAAAATGTAATCAGTCAAAGTGCAATCATGCAGCTCATTTATGGATATATTTGGAAAAATTATAGATTCTGAATTATATAGCCAGACTCATTACATATGTGCTATAAACATGAGAAACAATAATAGTTCTGACTAAGGAAAATATGACAAATTCACTCATCAAATATATAGCATGTAATAATAACAATACTAGTAAGCAAGTTGTATATTTAGAGAATTACAAAGCAATGGTCAAACTATATTTCTGTCAAATTATTTTCTGCATTTGATTTACCAATTTCATTCATCTGATGAAAAAAATATCCCCCCAAAATAGAAGAAAATTTCAGCAATGTTCTCATGTATACAATTTAAAATTCCTACACTTATAAGATTTTATAGCAAAAGCTTGCATGCTTTTGACTGTATAGTAATTTAATAATGTGCAACCTCTCTAGATTTCCACATTTTAATTATCCTCTGAGGGGGAAAAGGACATTACAGAATTTAGACCATCTTTGTTATAAAAAAATAAGAAAGGTTAGATTTGATTAGGAGCCATAGAGAAGATACCATGAACCCCACAAGTGTTGACTAGACAAAAAATTATCCCTGAGAAAAACCCTAATCAGACAGAAACTGCTTAGGGATTTTCAGATCAAGCAGCCAATTAAACTGAAATTAAGTGACTTGAAAAATAGTACTAAACTTTAGTCAAGTAAATTTTGAAGAATCTCTGAATAAAAAAAAAGCTAAGATCACTTTCAGAAAGGAAAAAAACTCCTAGAAAATTAAAAAAGAGAAGTGAATATTGAAGTGAAAAAAATACATTCTGTTACTTTAGTTAGCAGAATATGATTTTTGATCTTCTGAATATGTTCAATCTCTAAGGAAATTCTGTGGATCTGATATGTGCTTATATCCATGTGTATATTTCTCCATGTATGCATGTACCTATAAATATGAATGTCAATGACTGGCAACAGAAAGCAAACCTCTCCTGTGTCAGGCACTGAATTCAGATCATCAAACAAATCAGTCCAGAGTTCTCATTCAGAATGAATAAATGAATATTATGGAGGAGACTGTAATGATGGGAACTGTATAAAGAAAGAGAAGATGACCAGCAGTAAGACACAATTTTTTAAACTGATTTATAGCATTTTTAAGTGACTTATTACAGCATTTATTTTTCTATAATGTGACTTTTAGGGTTATTCCATATTTCCAGAAGTAAGCTGCATGAAAGAGAAAATTTGGGGGCAGGAATAAGCAGAATGGATGGTAGAGACAAAATTTACTAATTTGTCTGCCAGAAAACAAATCCTTTTGCATGGCTTCTTCATCATGAGAACTATTTCTTACATGGCAGCTGTTCATAAGTAAACTTCCAACATGCTCATCACGTAACAGCTAAACACTAATATAGGGTTTATCCCTTGCCTAAAACATGATGAATCGCAGGTCATGATACAAAAGTGATATTAAGGAAAAAATATGAGGCCAAACTCTCATACAAAATGTACCTTCTTGTCTAGAAATCTATACTATTTCATGTGTGATATGAAAATTTCTACTTTGGAAGCAATCTGAAAGTAAAAGAATATGCTAATATTGAATAAAAATTTGCAAAGCATTGACAAAAATAATTTTTATTTTGAACTTTTTTAGCATTGATTTAAAAAAAATGAATAGTCAATGTTTCAGAAGATAGGCTTAAGATACAGAAGGTTCTCAACAGAATTGAACACATGATCCTATATAACAAAATGAAATTCTATGGTGAGAAAAATAAGATTCTACATTTAGGCAAGAAAACTAAATGCATAGGTATAGAATAGGTGGTATAGAATAGGTGGCTCAATAACAACAACAACAACTACTACTACTACTACTACTACTACTACTACTACTACAACAACAACAACAACAAGGATCTTGGAGTCTTAGTGTGGAATCACTAAAATATAAATCAGTAGTATGCTACAAAAAAGCCAACATAATCTTAGGCTGCATTAACAGAGGGATAGAATCAAGATCACATGAAGTGTTAGTATCTCTTTAGAAAGGATTGCTAAAACCACACTTGGAATGTTGTATCCAGTTCTGATTGTCCTGATATAAAGAAGATGTTGAAACTCTAGAAAGAGTGCAGACAAGAACAACAAAAGCAATAAGGGGACTGGAGGCTAAAACATATGAAGAATGGTTGCAGGAATCCGGTGTCTCTAGTTTAATGAAAAGAAGGACTAGGAGTAGTCATAGCATAGTCATACTCCACTTTGTATCAAGGCTGCAGCTGTGGGGGTGGTCAATAGTATTAAGTACCTGAGGCTGCAGATAACTAACAATTTGACTTGATCTCTTCATATGTTATATCCAAATACATGCAAATCAGAGTTTGCATTTCTTGTGTCGGATCAGGAGAGTACATCTTTCTCCTCCTGTCCTGGCCAGAGGCATGATTGAGAGCATTTTAATAAACTTTATCACTGTTTGGTTTGGTGGTAGCAGTGCCTCGAATAGAAGGTCCATACAGAGAGTGGTAAGGACAGCCAAGAAGATTATAGGAAGCTCACTTCCCATTGTTCAAGATACTGCTTATAAGGGCTATGTGCTTAGAGCTTGGAGCATTGTTAGAGACTCCACACACCCACTTCATGGTCTATTTCTGTTGCTCCCCTCTGGGAGGAGGTTTCAAAGTATTTATAGCAGAACTATTAGATTTTGTAACAGCTTTGTTCTTTATGCCATCTGTCTTGTAAATTCGCAGGATTCTTCTTCTTTTTTTGCCATGAATATGTATACAATCGAACTAGACTGTGAAGTTTCCCTGTGTCATATATGTGTGTGTATATGGGTATATGCATAATGATATTTTTGAAAGTGGAATGCAACAAAATTTAATTTTAATGTATGCTGATTAGTGTACATTTAAAGTGACAATATTCTATTCTATTCTATTCTATTCTATTCTATTCTATTCTATTCTATTCTATTCTATTCTATTCTATTCTATTCTATTCTATTCTATTCTATTCTATTCTATTCTATTCTATTCCATTCCATTCCATTCCATTCTACATGCTAGCCATATTCCAATATCTAAGGGGCTGCCACAAAGAAGAGGGGGTCAACTTAGTTTCCAAAGCTAATCAAGGAGAGAACCAATCTAGAAATAAGGAGAACTTTTCTGACAGAACAATTAATCAGTGGAATTATTTGCCTTCATAAGTTATGTGTGCTCTCTCACTAGAGGTTTTAAGAAGACAATGGACAACCATTTGTCTGAAATGATATAGGGTGTCCTGCCTGAGCAGGACTTGGACTAGAAGACCTCCAAGGTCCTTTCCAACTCTGTGTTTCTATTATTCTGCATTCTTTCTGCACTTTAAGAAATACTTCCATTAAATTTCCATTCATCTATTAAAGGATGGGAAATTGCTTCTTCATCTTAAAGGATGGCTGAATATTTCATATAAGTATCAGTTGTGCTTCCATTCAGTCCAGTATCCCTTTACTAGTGTTTGGTTTCTCTAAGCTTCTAAGAATTGTTAACAGTGACAACACAAAAATTATAATTTGCATTCTTGCCCCAATTGCTCTGTCATCTCTATTCTTCCAGCACCAATTGTACACTTCTCCTACTTTTGCATGTTATATTATATTATGTTATATTATCATAGATTAATTATGTTAAACAACAAGATTTCTCTGTTACAAAATATTATCATAGATTAATTATGTTAAACAACAAGATTTCTCAGTCCAGTTTTATTTATTGAAAATGCATTTCTAACTTAAAAATAGTTTGCTCAATATAAAAACCTCAATGTCATATTGAAGCGTTTTGTAAAATACCTTGTGACTAAAATTATTAGTCATGTTTCTCTTGTCCCATATAACTCAGGCCAATGAGTCCTGTAATCTAGGAGTATTGCTCTGTAAACTGCTCTGTCAAAGGCAACAGATTAATACATAAAATGCAAAGGTTTGGAGTCAATAGGAAACATTTCCATCTCTGTCTCTTAGTTTGTCAAGTGCTGTGTAAAACTGTCAATAACCTTTTCTAAACATAGCATGATACTGCACAGAAGTCTTATAAATCACTCTAAGGATGATTGCTAACAATAATTTCCTTCCTGTTGCTGTTTGGTGCTAACTTCGTATAGTAATTGTCGAGTCTGCAATGATAGTGTTACATCTAGTGTTATATTAAATAGTTTTTTACTTTCACTTCCAAAACTATTCCGGGAATTACATGCAGGTTGGAATGGAGAAGAGAAGAAAGGGGAATTTTTTTCCCCACTAGAATGAGACTATCTATCAAACCCAGGATTTCATAATATTGAAATGCAATTCTTATTTACTTTTTTAGGGAAAGTTTTATTCCATATTTTTTTTCAATCATCTCCTCCTTTTACCTTTTTGTCTGTTTGAATGGAAAGGAGGTTAATAAAAAAGGGAGTGAAAGATAAGGGAAGAAAAATATTTTATAAAATCATAGCAGCAAGTAAAAGGCATTGTGCTTACTCTAATATATAAAGTGGTTAAGAGAAAGAGTTTAACTAGCTGTTATAGGGAAATGCTTTGCAATGCAGATACATTGACATGAAACATGGAATTATTCAAACAGATTCATTCAGCATAGAATAATGGTAAGGAAGACACATATACCACTATATATATTTTTTACAGGACCAATCAAGAAACAGTAAAGGTTTATTTTCCTGCAGTACTTCTTTGAATGGTCATCTGATTATTACAGTAATGCCTCCTTATTTTAAACCTGAAGCAATAGAGCCTGACACTTGTTTCAGGCATTGTTTCAGATATTAAAGAGAGAAAAATATTTCTTGACTACTCATGCAGAGTAGTAAAGAAAATACAATTTCTCCTTTCTCCAATTGCAAATTATTAAATTAAAATAATGCTTCTTCTACTGAGCAATGAATATCTCAAATAGAATATCAACATAACATTGTTTTATTCTTCAGTTTATTCTCCACATTAAATTTATTCACAGTAGCATTTTCTTTTTTAAAACAACAACATGCTTTTCAATGGTCAAGGAGGCCTACTTCAGACCAAGTAATATTTAGTTGCTCTTAGTTTTCTTTCTTCATTGAATACAATTGATAGAGATAAATTGAAATACATAAACATTTACATCAAACCTGAAACTGGTTCATTCCTCATAAAAAAAACTTCTATTTTCTTTCTTAGTTTAATAAGTAATAAAAAATAATTCTTTTCCTAATGGAGATTCTGTTAAAAGGAAAATAATCTTGCAGGATAAACAGATATTATTCTAGCATTCCACTTTCATCCACTTCCTTATAATGGTAAGAAATGGATGAAAATAAGAATAATTGACTTGACTTACATGGATCTTGGTCACTTTGACTTTAACCGGGGGGGGGGGGGATGATGACAATGAATAACATCCTATACCCTTGAAGTGATATCAGTAGACTTTTGTTTACCAAGTACAGTTACAATAGAAGAAGCACTATAGGATTTAATTATAATTATTAAAAGAAGTAAATGTTATTGAAAGAATTTCAGAAAGAAGTGCTAATCAGACACTATCAGAATATGGCAGTGGGTTTAAAAATGTATATTTAAAAAGGAATGAGTAGCAAAAGAAAACACTATGTTCAAACATCACCAAGATAAAAAAGTAGAAAAGACAAGTTTGATTAGCAAATGTTTATTGTGTCAAGGTTAAGCTAAAGCAGTTTTCTATATATTCAGTGGTATGCAGCAAAATCATACAGACTGATTACAAAAAAAGTCATGATTATGTTGGGAAGATAGTCTCAAGTTAGTCATGTAAAAGATATATTCCCAATCAATGATAACTGTTAACTACTAGAAACATGAAAACACAGATAAAATTGCAAATGGAATGGAATTTTAACATTCATATGAGCCGTGGTGGCGCAGTATTAGAATGCAGTACTGCAGGCTACTTCTGTTGCCTGCAGTTTGGCAGTTCGATTCTCACCGGCTCATAGTTGACTCAGCCTTCCATCCTTCCGAGGTCAGTAAAATGAGGACCTAGATTGTTAGGGGCAATATGCTGACTTTGTAAACCACTTAGAGATGGCTGTGAAGCACTGGGAAGTAGTATATAAGTCTAAGTACTATTACTATTGCTATTCAGACTGATCAACATTAGAACATACAAAAATAATTCAGACCTTACGGTCATGGCAAATAACCATGTTTGTTTTGTTTGTTTAATCATTAGACTTTTAACCTGGCACAATACAACAGAATACTAGAGGCTTACATGTGCATCAGAGTGAAAATACAAAACTACAAATAATAGTATTACAAGCACTTAAAAAAATGAGAATACAACGCTAAACTGTAAGATCTGTGGGTGAGGCCTTTCTGTCGCTGCCGCCATTATGTTGAACTTATTTGAAGGCCTTAACTTTGGGACGTTGGGTTCCACAACTACTGTTAGTATAACCACTCCTCCTGTGGGTTTTGGTTCTGGACTTTTTAGCCAAAAACCTACCACAGGTTTTATTTTAGGAGGGACTAATACAGGCATAGCTATAATTATTGCGGCAGGATTAACATCTGGCATGCCTGTTTTTACTACTATGTTTTTTACTACTATGTTTTTTAAATTGTTTTTAATTATTTATATGCTTAAATTTTAAATAATTTAAATGTGTTTAATACTGTTTTAATTTTATTCTTCTGGATGTTATGAATGATGTGGGGGGGATTGATTGATTGCGGAGTGAATCGGGTTGAATGGATGGGTGATTGTATGATAAATGGAAGGGCCGACCTGTCTGCATTTGTGGAAGCTAGTGAAGTGGAGGAGCCTTGCTCTGAGGGATCAGAGGGCCACTCTATACCGGTCTTATGGGGAAGAGGCAGATATGACAGGAGGCCTGGGGTAGGCCACTCTCGGGGAACAAGGCCTCGCTGCCTGAAAGCGATCTCTTGTTCCGGCCCCTTGAACCTCTCCCGGGGTACTGGTAATGAGTGAAATCCGGACCCTGGACTCAGGCTGCTGCTGCTCAATGCCAGGTTGGTGGTAAATAAAGCTCTCCTCATCCGGGACTTGATTCTAGATGAGGAGGCTGACCTGGCATGTGTAACTAAGACCTGGCTGACCCCAGAGAGAGGAGTTCCCCTCTCTGAGATGTGCCCAGCTGGGTTTCAGGTATGGCATCAGCCGTGACCCCAGGGAAGGGGGGGGAGTGGCGATTATAGCTAAGGAGACACTCGGGCTGCGCAGACTCGCTGCTGCTGAGATATCAGGTTGTGAGTCCCTCCTTATGAGATTGGACCTAGGTGTACAGGTGGGTCTGTTGCTTACATACCTGCCTCCCAGCTGCGTTTCTACAGCGCTGCCCACACTACTCGAGGAGGTAGCCGGGTTGGCGGTTGAGATCCCCAGTCTTATTGTCTTGGGGGACTTCAATGTGCCATCACTCAGTGAGTCCTCTGGGTTGGCATGGGAGTTCATTGCCTCCATGGCAACCATGGACCTGACACAAGTAATCGAGGGCCCAACCCATGAGAGGGGACACAACCTGACCTGGTTTTTCTCTCAGAACAGTTGAGGAATGATCTGATATTAAGAGGCTTATAAGTGTTGCCCATGTCATGGACAGATCATTTTCTGCTGTGGCTTGAGTTTACGACACCAATCCTCTCTCGCAGGGAGCCGGAACTGATTAAATGGTTCTGCCCCAGACGCCTGATGGACCCTATTGGCTTTCAAAGGGCGCTTGGGGAATTGCCGGATTCGCTCGTACACAGTTCAGCGGAGTCCCTAGTGACGGCTGCTATGGGGGCTCTAGACGGATTGCGCCATTGCGACCTCTCTGTGGTAGCAGACCCAGGAGATCTCCGTGGTTTACCAAGGAACTCAGGGGGATGAAGCGCCAGAAGAGACGTTTAGAGAAGCAATGGAGGGAAAGCAGATCCGAATCTGATCGAACCAAATTGGGAGCTTATATTAAGACCTATTTGGAAGCAATCACTATGGCAAGATCTCAGTATCTTTCCGCATTGATTGCGTCTGCGGAATCTCATCCGGCTGCCCTGTTTAGGGTGACTTGCTCTCTCCTTGATACGGGGAGGAGGGAGGAACCTTTGCAGGGCAATGCCGAAGAATTTAATATCTTTTTTACAGACAAGATCGCTCAGATCCGGGCTGACTTGGACTCCAATTGGAATACAGTGTCGGCTGACAGTGAGTCAGTTGAGATGACAGAGGCCCGTCTTAGTCCTGTTGAATGGGAGGAGTTTGACCTGGTAACTCCTGATGACGTGGCCAAGGCCATTGGAGCTGTGAGTTCTGCCACCTGTTTACTGGACCCGTGCCCCTCCTGACTGGTTTCGGCTAGCAGGGCGGTGACACGGAGCTGAGTCCAGGCTGTTGTTAACACTTTACTGAGGGAGGGGTCCTTTCTGGCTCCCTTAAAGGAGGCACTTGTGTGTCCCCTCCTCAAGAAGCCTTCCCTGGACCCGGCAGTTTTAAATAACTATCGTCCAGTTTCCAACCTTCCCTTTTTAGGGAAGGTTGTTGAGAAGGTGGTGGCACTCCAACTCCAACTCCAATGGTCCTTGAATGAAACTGATTATCTGGGCCCTCAGCAGTCTGGGTTCAGGTCTGGTTACAGCATGGAAACTGCTTTGGTCGTGCTGACCAATGATCTCTGGCAGGTCTGGGATAGGGGATATTCCACTATCCTGGTGCTTCTTGACCTCTCAGCGGCATTCAATACCATCGACCATGGTATACTTCTGCGTCGGTTGGAGGGGCTTGGAGTTCGGGGCACTGTTTTGCGGTGGTTCACCTCCTACCTCTCTGGCCGGTCGCAGTTGGTGTTTGCAGGAGGTCAGAGATTGGCTCCGAGGTCTCTTCCATGTGGAGTCCCTCAGCGGTCTGTTCTCTCACCTCTGCTTTTTAACATCTACATGAAGCCGTTGGGTGAGATCATCCATTGACACGGGGTGAGTTGTCATCAATATGCTGATGATACTCAGCTCTATATCTCTACCCCGCATCATTACAGCGGAGCAGTGAAAGTGATGAACCGGTGCCTGGAGGCTGTTGAGGTCTGGATAGGTGCCAACAGGCTCAGACTCAATCCCGACAAGACAGAGTGGCTATGGGTCCCGCCTCCCAAGGACAATTCCATCTGTCCGTCCATCACCCTGGGGGGAGACGTTTTGTCCCCGTTGGAGAGGGTTCGTTATTGGGTGTCCTCCTCAATCCACAGCTAAGTTTAGAACACCATCTTTCGGCTGTGGTGAGGGGGGCATTTGCCCAGGTTCACCTGGTGCATCAGTTGCAGCCCTATTTGGACCGGGAGTCACTCCTCACAGTCACCCATGCCCTTGTCACCTCGAGATTCGACTACTGTAATGTTCTCTACATGGGGCAACCCTTGAAGAATGTCCAGAGACTGCAAGTAGTCCAGAATACGGCCGCGCAAGCCGTCTTGGGTCTCCCAAGACATGCTCATATCACTCCAGCCCTCCGTGAGCTGCAATGGCTACCAATTGGTCTCCGAACACAATTCAAAGTGTTGGTTATGACCTATAAAGCCCTTTATAGCAATGGGCCAGGATACTTGCGGGACCGTCTTCTGCCTCATGAATCCCAGCAACCGGTTAGGGCACATAGGGTTGGCCTCCTACAGGTCCCGTCTCTTAGACAATGTCGTCTGGCAGGGCCTAGGGCAAGGGCCTTCTCTGTTGCTGCCCCAGCCCTCTGGAACCAGCTTCCCTCAGAGGTTCGTACTGCTCCCTCCCTCCTAGCTTTCCGAAAACTCTTGAAAACACATTTATGCAGACAGGTTTGGGCGTGTTAGCTGCACTCTGCACCCGTGCACCTGAGCCTCGATGGCTATATTGAGTCCAGGCCATCACAGATGGCTGCGTGCAAGTGCCTTCATTCTAACAATACCAGGATGTCCCTCATGTAAGGAGATCAACATTCTAGACCTCAATGAGGCTGGAATCACTACCTTGCTGCCCCATAACAGGCATCCTTTGAAAGTAGACAACTCATGTTTCTTTTTCCAGAAACTTTGGAATTCAGCATCTGGGCACTTGTCAGGCCATCCTGACAACACCCAAGTCAGCACGTGTGTAAGCATCTGATCAGTGGTGGTTTCTGCAGCCACATCCCTAGCATTGAGGGGACACTCTGGTAATTCCTGAATAGACAGAATATGAACTGCTGGAGCAGGATCCGGCTCCAGTTTTTTTAGGGGCAATCTACTCAGGCCATCAGCATGACCCATATCCTTTCCTGCTTTGTGAATTAATGTAAAGTCATATGCTGAAAGGAAAATGGACCATCTCAGCATATGAGGAGAAATAATATGTGGGGTCTGTTTGGTGGTGGTAAACAACCCCAGGAGGGGCTTGTGGTCAGTAATGACCATATATTTGCGGCCATATAAGAAATCATGAAATTTCTTAATGCCTGCCACTATGGCCAAAGCCTCTCTGTCAATCTGAGCTCATCAGAAGACAGAGTCCTGGAATAATAGGCCACAGGTACTTGAGTCCCATCAGCCATCAGGTGGCTGAGTACTGCTCAGTACTCAGGCGATGTAAACAGGCAGTTGCTCATTGAAATGAGCTAAAACAGCATTAGACGTGAACAAGGCCTTAACCTCATTGAAACTCTTGTCATGGACTTTAGTCCACTGCCAAGAAGCTTGCTTGTCCAAGAGCCTGTGTAATGGCTCTGCCACAGCAGCCTTGTGAGGTAGGAAAGCATGGTAAAAATTTAAGAGACCCAAGAAAGCTTGTAGTTCAACCTTGGATTTAGGGCTTGGGGCCTTTAGTATGGCTTGCAATTTATCTTCAGCAGGGTGAATTCCTTGAACATCTATTCTAAATCCTAAGAATTCAGTAGAATTGACTCTTGTTTTGCATTTTTCCTTTTTAAATTTAAGGCCTGCTTTTCGAAAACGAAGCAAGACAGCCCTTAATATCTCAGCTAAATTTTGAGCTGACTCCCCAGCAATGAGGACATCATCAAAGTAGGGGCAGATCCAGGGATGCCTAGAAGTGTGCTTTTCATGACGCTCTAGAAAATGCCAGGGGCTACATTTACCCCAATTTGCAGTCTCTTGACTTTAAATGCCCCTCTATGAGTTATAATAGTTTGGGCTTCTGCAGTGCTTCATCAACAGGCAGTTGTTGATAGGCCTGTGCCAAGTCAAATTTTACAAAAACACAGCCTCCCTTGAGGGAGGCCAGAATGTGACTTACCACAGGTACTGGGTAAGCATGCTGTTGTAGCGTCTTATTTAGTGTGCATTTGTAATCTGCACATATACGTATATCCCTATTAGCCTTTAGAAGCGTTACTATTGGGTTTCCCATGGGCTTGAATCTACAGGTTCTAAAATACCTTGCTGGAGCAATTTGTCCAGTTCAGCATCAATCCTGGCCTTGAGGGTGAACGGAACCCTCCTTGGCTTAACCCTGATGGGCGTAATGGTTGGATCTAACCGTAGCAAGACTGGAGGCTCCTTAAAGGATCCAAGCTTTGAACTAAACACATCTGCAAACTCCCTGCAGACTTCTGCTAGGCTCGGCGTTTCCAAATTGTGCAGACCCGTGACCTGGATTCCCAGTGCCTCAAACCAATCGAGTCCAATAAGGCTCGTGCATTCCCCCCACAACCAACTTGTCTAGGTGACCTTCAAAATCCTTGTGCTGTATGTTAAGGGTGGCCTCCCACTTAACACACACTTTGGAATTTTGGAAGTCTGTTAGTATTATGTTGGATGGTCTTAGTTTGGCTCGAAGGCCACTGCTGTTGCAAATCTTTCTAAATGTGTTGCTAGAAATGATGGAAAGAGCAGACCCAGTGTCCAACTCCATGGCTATAGGAACCCCTTGCAACCTTACTTTAAGGGACAGTTTTTTCTTTAAGGGCTTATGTGTGCCTATCCTTAAAATACTCCTGCACGATGCACAGAAGCCCACCCTATTTTGGCTGGGGACCCTGGTACCTTTCAGACACAATTCTTCCTGAAGGTGTACCTTCTGGTGACTCAAACAGACAGTTGCGATGTGGCCTCTCTTGCCACACACTCTGCATATGGCGGAACGGAACCTGCTCTCTCTTGTGGCTTCCTCCGCACCTGAAACATTTGATGGCTGCAGTGGCCTTGTCCTGACTCTCCTTCTGCTTCCTATCCATTGGCTGGTAAAGTCTATTCACCTTTTCTTCAAGATCCGTGTCTGATCCTTCTTTGACATCCTCCTGATGGACTGTAGCTGTCTCTGGAACACTTTTGGTAGGCCATAGATTCTTCAAAGCCATTCTTGCTGCTTCTTCAGCTGTCACCTCCCTCAATGCATCTTGGAAAATGACATCTTCTCTAGCAAAAATCTTCTGCTACAAGTCTCTGTTGTGAAGTGATCTTGCAGCCTCTCTTCCAGATCCTTGAACTCACATGGCTTTGCTGCTCGCCTTAAAGTTGCAATAAAATCCTTAGCAGATTTATCTGCCCTCTGGTCCCTTTGCTCAAACATGTGTCTTCATGCAATCACAGACAATTTAGGCTGGAAATGTTTCTTTAGCAATTTCTTCAAGTCAGTAAACATAACTGCCTCCAGAGGTGCAGGGGCCACCAAGTTCTCTGCAATTTCAAATGCTTCCTGACCACAGACACACAACAGTGTTGCAGCCTTCAAGCCATCTTCCCTTATCTGGTTCACCCTAAAATCTTCTGCTGCAAGTCTCTGTTCCTCAGCCCACAAACAAAACGATCTCGCAGCCTCTCTTCCAGATCCTTGAATTCACATGGCTTTGCTGGTCTCCTTAAAGCTGCAATAAAATCCTTAGCAGATTCACCTGCACTCTGGTCCCATTGCTCAAACATATGTCTCTATGCAATCACAGACATTTTGGGTTGAAAATGTTCTTTTAGTATTTTTTTTAAGTCAGTAAACATGACTGCCTCCAGAGGTGCAGGGGCCACCAGGTTCTCTGCTATTTCAAATGCTTCCTGACCACAGACACACAACAGTGTTGCAGCCTTCAAGCCATCTTCTCTTATCTGGTTTGCCCAAAAATAATTCTCCACCCTTGCAACATAAGAGTTCCATTTTTCTGGGTGGGAGATATCAAACTCAGAAATGCGACCAATCTTCGCCATTCTGCAGTTAAAATCTTCCCTCTCACTCCTCTACACTTCTTATGGGGGGGAAAGGGTCTTTCAGCTGAGCTCACCTTCCAGCGACACTCTACTGGAAGGCTTGAGACGCTGACTCCAATGCCAACTTCCCCTCTTCAGGACTTCAAGGTGAGTATTTACAGCTTCCTTTTCTTCCGCTCATAAATCATCCCACCTTCATCGCCAGTGTTAAGTCCTATGATCAATGAAGAGTGACGAAGGCTCATCTTCCACCAACAGCTCCTCATCCAACAATACTCTCAGCGAGGCTCGCAGGCCTCTTCACTGGGGAGAGACCCGAAACAAGAAGGAAACTCTTGCAGATCACTTTCACGCCCTGTGCATGCACGTAGGGCTGGCGCCTCTCATAAGAACATAAGAACATAAGAAGAGCCATGCTGAATCAGGCCAAAGCCCATCGAGTCCAGCATTCTGTGTCACACAGTGGCCCACCAATTGTACATGGGGATCTTGAGCAGAAAAAGAAGGCAAAACCCTCCTTTTCCCTTGACCCCCAACAAATGGTACTCAAGGGAATCCTGCCTGCCTCAACCAACATAGAGGCGGCATATGGACATCCGTTTTAATAACCACCGATACACTTGGCATCCATGAATCTGTCTAACCCTGCCTTGAAGCTATCAAGGCTGACAGCTGTCACGACCTCTTCTGGAAGTGAATTCCATAAACCAACAACCCTCTGGGTGAAGAAATATTTCCCTTTATTTGTCCTCACTTTCTTACCTATGAGCTTTAGGGAGTGCCCCCTTGTCCTAGTATTGTGTGATAGAGAAAAGAATTTTTCTCTATCCACCTTTTCTATCCCATGCATGATTTTATACACTTCGATCAAGTCACCCCCTAAATGCCGTCTTTCAAGGCTGAAGAGACCAAGGTGTTGCAATCTGGTTTCATAAGGGAGGTGCTCCATTTCCATGATCATTCTTGTTGCCCTTTTTTGCACCTTTTCCAGTTCATTATATTCTTCTTGAGGTGCGGTGACCAGAACTGTACACAGTACTCCAAGTGTGGTCTCACCATCAATTTGTACAGAGGCAATACAACACTTACTGACTTATTTTTGATTCCCTTCCTAATCATGCCAAGCATGGAATTTGCTTTTTTTTTTTTACTGCTGCTGCGCATTGGGTTGACATCTTCATCGAGCTGTCCACCAAAACCCCAAGATCCCTTTCTTGGGTTGTGTCAGAAAGTTTGGTCCCCATCAGTTGGTAAGTATAATTGGGGTTCTTTGCCCCGATGTGCATAACTTTGCACTTGTTTAGGTTAAAATGCATTTGCCACTTTGTTGCCCACTCACACAATTTTGAGAGATCCTTCTGGAGCTCCTGACAATCAGTTTCACTTTTCACTACCTGGAACAATTTAGTGTCATCAGCAAACTTTTCTACCTCACTGTTTACTTCTACATCCAGATCATTGATGAATAAATTAAAAAGTAAAGGTCCCAAAACTGAACCTTGGGGTACACCACTTCTCACTTCTTTCCATCCAGAGACTTGTCCATTTATTGCCACCCTTTGCTTCCTACAATTTAGCCAGTTACCAATCCAGGACAAGACCTGTCCTCTAATTCCGTGGCTGAAGAGCATTTTTTAGGAGCCTTTAGTGAGGGACTTTGTCAAAAGCCTTTTGAAAGTCAAGATATACAATATAAACTGGGGGCCCTTTATCTATGTATTTATTTACACCCTCAAAGAATTCTAACAAGATAGTAAGACATGATTTGCCTTTGCAGAAACCATGTTGATTTTCTTTCAGCAATGCCTGTTTTTCTATGTGCCCTGTAATTTTATCTTTAATAATGGTTTCCATCAGTTTGCCTAGAACTGAGGTTAAACTGACTGGTCTATAGTTTCCTGGATCACCTCTGGATTCTTTCTTGAAGATCGGGGTTATATTTGCTTCCCTCCAATCCTCCGGTACAGTGCCTGATCTTAGAGAAAGATTATATATTTTAGCTAGAAGTTCAGCAATTTCACACTTGAGTTCCTTGAGAACTCTAGGGTGGATGCCATCTGGACCCAGCAATTTGTTGACATTTAGTTTAGAAAGGCATGCAAGAACATCTTCCTTGTTTATCTCTATCAGGTTTAATTCTTCTGTTTCCCTCCCTGGGAAAACTAATTCAGTGGCAGGCAAATGCTCTCTATCCTCCTCAGTGAAAACAGAGGCAAAGAAGTCATTTAGCCTCTCAGCAATCTCCTGGTCTTCTCTGATTATCTCCTTCTGACCATTGTCATCGAGTGGCCCAACTGTTTTTCTGGTTGGGTTCCTGCTTCTGATGTACTTTTGTTATTATTTTTAATATTCTTTGCTATATGCTCCTCAAAGTCTCTCTTGGCTTTCATGACTATCGCCTTGCATTTGGTCTGCCAGAGTTTGTGATCCCTCCTGTTCTCCTCGGTAGGAAGAGCCTTCCATTTCTTAAATGAGTTTTTCTTCTTTCCAATAACCTCCTTTACCTCATTTGTAAGCCATACTGGTATCCTCTTGGACTTTCCAGTCCTCTTTCTTCTTTTAGGAATGCATTTTATTTGAGCCTGTTGTAACATATTTTTAAATAGTTTCCAAGCATTTTGGAGGGATTTGACTTTTTTTACTGTTCCTTTTAGTTTCTTCTTTACTATTTTCCTCATTTTGTCAAAATTCCCTCTGTGAAAGTTTAGGGTCTCTGTGTTAGTTTTCACTGACAGTTTGCTATCCATGGTTAAGTTGAAGGTTATTGTGTTGTGATCGCTGGTTCCTATGGGCTCGATTACAAGGACATCATGAATCAAATCCTGTGCGTTAGTTCCAAGTCCAGGATCCCCTTTCCCCTGGTTGGTTCCATGACCATCTGCTCAAGGGAATAATCAGCTAACATGTCGAGGAACCTTGTCTCTCTTTCATGTGTAGAACAAGAATTTACCCAATCTATTTGGGGATAGTTGAAGTCCCCCATTATGACTACCCTATTTCTTTTTGAGGCCTCCTTAAATTCATTTTCCAAATAGCAATCTGCCTCTGGAGTATGGTTGGGAGGGCGATAGCAGATCCCTAACATCAGATTAGTTTCCTGTCCTGGGATTTTTATCCACAATGTTTCTGTGGGTGAGTTTGAATTTTCTTGAATTTCGAGTTCTAACTCCTCATTTATGTACAAGGCCACGCCACCACCATTTCTCCCTCTCTTGTCCATCCTATACAATTTGTAACCTGGAATCCTTGTGTCCCATTGGTTTTCATCTGTCCACCAGGTTTCTGTTATGCCAATAATATCAATATTATTTTCTTTCACCAAGCATTCCAATTCCCCTATTTTTGCTCGAATGCTTCTAGCATTCGTGTACAGACATTTATATGTAATTTTCTGGTGCACTTTCAACTTTGACTGTAGATTTTGACTGTAGAATTTGATTGTAGAATTTGTAGATGGTCCACCATGTCCTTCTGCTTAACTATTACAATTTAGTTTTCCTGTTGACTCCGTCTGGTCCCGGGCAGCTTATGCAACTGCCCGGGACCATTGCAACGTCCCGAGCCTGCTTCTGCAGGCTCGGGACACAACAATTACAAAGCAGAGAGGTTTGTAAATGAAGGTCACCAAAAATAGGAAGAACTTGATAATGGTAACAATTGTTGATCACATACTAAAATGCAATGCTATTATGACTTAGAAAGTATTGCCTAATTTGGAATAATTTAAAACAGCCATTGCACAAAGAGCAGCAGCACTATTGAATACCTAATACATAATTTTACAATTCCCAAGCCTTCTTCAAATCATGAAGAAGAAAAGCAGCCAACATTGGCTGTCATATGCAATTAGTGAAACTGGAATAGTAAAATAAAGTAGGATTCACCTAAGTAATTTTAATATTATATTTGAGATTTCTTTTATTACATTACCAAATGAGAATGCTTTGCAAACATTTAATCTGCAATCCCTTGCAGTCTCCCTTAACATTAAAAATAGGTGGATAGGTGAATAGGAATGTTAGTGAATCCTGTTATTCATATAACTATAACCCACATCAACTAAATATTAATTCATTTTGCAATCTTATGTCAGGGAGCAGTATTAAGGGTTTTCTAAATAAATTTCTGACTATTGCAAGTAATGAGACTGAAACAGTTAAAAGTACTACGGTAAGAAAAAAGTCAGTAAGGGTAAATAAATGTGATGTTCCTCAATCTTAGCTTAGACCCAGCTATTCTGTAGCTTCCAGGACAAATGAAATCCCAGAGATTTTCAAGTCAGAGCCCTTGTAAGCTGGGGATTGTATTGTCCTGTTAGCAAACTTGACAAACACTTTTAAATGAACACATACAGAAAGGTGTTGTAAGAGTGACAAGCTCTTGTAAAAGTGATTGGGTTATATAAAGAACAACAACTCTTTGTTCTACACATTTGTATTCAGTCTCTCTCTCTCTCTCTCTCTCTCTCTCTCTCTCTCTCTCTCTCTCTCTCTCTCTCTCTCTCTCTCTCTCTCTCTCTCTCTCTCTCTCTCTCTCTCTCTCTCTCTCTCTCTCTCTCTCTCTCTCTCTCTCTCTCTCTCAATACCAGCATGAGAGTTAATGGTCCATCAGATGTCTTTTGAGGATGGGAAATGCTGATGCTGCACTGACAATAGGGACATTAATAGGAGAATGACTCAATATTTAATAAAGATGAACCTTCATGCTTGGCCAGATTTTATGAGCCTATTATTTGAAAATTATTTAAATTACCACTCACCTTTTAGAACATATTTCTCCTCCCAACTGTAAATTATTATTGTTATTGTTTATAAACCTCTTTTTTTCTCATGTGTGGAAAAAAATGAAATGCTATAAATCTGTTTTTCGATTTTGCTTTAGGACAGCTGTCTTTCATGCAATACAAGCTGTTATTGAGCATGGATGGCACATTATCAGGAATGAGAAACTATTTTTATGGAAAGTACAAGTATTACCATAAAATATATTTGTATACAGACAGGATTATAATTAATACTTTATATTTTTTCTGTTAAACAATTATGTTTAAGATAATGTTTAAGATAATGTCT
Organism: Bothrops alternatus; assembly: GCA_034064705.1. NCBI lineage: Eukaryota > Metazoa > Chordata > Lepidosauria > Squamata > Viperidae > Bothrops > Bothrops alternatus. The sequence goes on along the minus strand of JARGCV010000081.1, from coordinate 5,831,530 downwards.
AAATATGTCAATGATCTTCCACCAAATCTTCATTTCATGAGGTTAGAATTTATGGAATTGTACTGATGGAATGTAAAAGCTTCCATGACACCTTTTAGTCAGACCACATGGTTAACCTTGGCCATGCCTAGTCACAAAACAAAGAGCCATTGAGCCTTTCAGCACAGGATGAAACTGATAGGAAGTTGGCAGACATTAATGACTCAATCAGAACCATTAGAAATCCCATCAACACATACACACACACACACACAGAGAGAGAGAGAGAGAGAGAGAGAGAGAGAGAGAGAGAGAGAGAGAGAGAGAGAGAGAGAGAGAGAGAGAGAGAGAGAGAGAGAGAGAGAGAGAGAGAGAGAGAGAGAGAGAAAGTCCCCAAACAAAGATTCCCTAGACAAATGGTCTCCAAACCTGGATCCGTCCCCAAACTATGACAATATCAAGGCATACAAAGAAGTTGAAACTGGTCAAAGGCCATTCAGGTAAACATTCAGGATACCAGAGATTACAACTATTAGTAAACAAAAGGTCACTTTTCTTGATTACCTCTTCCAGCCACATATTAATTAAGCAGTGAGCCAGTTGATATGGTAAATGAGTGGAAAACCCCCACAAGCTTGGCAAGATGCCTAAACACCAAGCACCCCCCTAATCCACCTAATTACAATTTCCAATAATTTCTGGGAAAAACAAAGGAAAAAATATAAAGGTAACCACCTCTAACCTGCTTGTTCGTAATCTATTGTTCTATTGCGCTACTGCACACTCTGCTGTTAAAATAAACTCTGCCTCTGCTCCAAGTAATTTAACCAGTGTGTTCTATGGAAAACCCAACCTAGTTTAGAATTCAGAACTTTTCTTCTTACACTGATTTTTGAGGCAAGTTACATATATAAATTTTAGAAGTCAACTATTGGTTTAACATGGTTTTAAAATGACTGCACAATTGAAAAACAAGACCCAGTTTGGCAATAAGAAAATAAATAGCCAGCAATGGGACTTAAAATGATTCCAGGTCCTTTTGCAATTTTGTATAATTATATCAAACTGAGGATTTCCCCAAGGTGCAAGTGAAAGAAAAATGCATACGTTGCTAAAGTAAAATGTGCCATATTGCTTTTATACAACTACATATTTCACTAAAGCTGTATTTGATACTTTAAGTCCTAGTATGATCAACAAGGCATTGGATAACTGAGCCAATTTTGCATTGTATAACCCATTGTATTTTTTTTAAAAAAATCATTCTAGGTTGGAAATTATCTGCAACTTAAAATTTGCAGTAGTAAAGCTCATACTTTTGCAAATGGATGAAACAAATGTCTGAGAAGTTAAATGAATGTTATCTCCAAAACCCAGCAGGAAGCTTTCCTGCCAATTTGCAATAGGATAAACCTGATAGAAGAAAATAGTTTGGGGATTTTTTGTTTGTTTGATTATTTTGGGGTAACAACTTCATTTAAGTTAATATTATTTTGCCTCTCAGCCATTTCTTCAACAGAGACTAAGGTTCAAAATGATTCATATAATTCCATGCCCATTTCTTGCATCTGTTCTGTTTTTCAAAGGTAAGGCCATAAGAGACAGCCTGCGGGTCGTGTTTTATGTAGACCCACTTTATTTCTCAATATGCTCCCTGCCTCCTACTGATAAAAGAGTTCTATTGCTTTGGGGAAAACATGTAGATTTTGTTTGGTTTTAAACCTATTCATTCACTGCAGAGACATCCATGGCAGTGCCGAATGTGCCTTTGAAAAGTATCCCGTTTGCTCTTTGCTCTAATGTCTCACTTTACCCATTTGTTTGAGTCTATAGATCAGGATGGCTGCAACAGTGAGTAAAGGTATTTTTTTTCCCAGAGGCACAGAAGGATTCTTTGGAGATTTGCACATGTGGAAGAACTTTTTTTTCTGCACTTTTGCTTCTTTACACCTTAGGCAGTGATTGGAACTGTATACAGATGTTATTGTTTTACTTCTTTGCTCTAATGATTTTATGAATCCTGATCTGATGGTCTTTGGTCATGAGTGAGCTACTCTTTAGTATTGATGTCTCTCCCCAGTTGCAAGGATTTGAAAGATACCACCTGTGGATGAAAAACAAATTTGGGAAATAATATTAAAACAAGTGGCTGGGTTTTTTGTTTGTTTGTTTGTTCACATGGATGTAATAGTAAACCATAAATAATACATTTTTATTTAAGTTACTCAGAATAAACAATATAAGAGCACAGTGGACAGGTTACAGTGCTTGACGGAAGTTCATTGTTATTTCAGGTCTTTAAGAATGTACTGCAAGATATGATATTCAGGCTGTTTACCAAAGTATTCAAACTGCCTTTCTGTTATGTTAAGATATTTCTGCAGAAGTGAAATTTCCTTTTTGGCTCATTGTCTAACAGTATAAAAACAAATTTACATGTAGGTATAATGGCGCAGAATACTATACACAGTAATCAATTAATATTCATGCAATAATTCATTATACAGATATGTAATGTTGCTGCTGCTATTAATATTTTCACCATTACTATCCTCTGTTATAGCATATAGACTTTGGAGGAAAAAAACTGATGCTATTCAGGAAAACAATATAGTTCATTAACTTCCAAACTTGCTAAAAAGTTCTTTTCTATTGACTGTGCCCAGTCTGCTTAAGTTAGAATTATTTATTGCATTTGTACCCTTCCATTTTTCCAGATAACCCATTAAAAAGCAGGTAAATCATTAAAATACTATGATCTGTGATTGGAAGTCATTTGATTTCAGATTAGATTTAGAAAACTGATACATATTTTTGTCCAAAAACCTGAGATCAAATTCTAAATAAGGATGTTAAAATATTTTTATTTTGTGATATAATCTATTAGGACTATTTCTACTTCAGGGCCAGTTACTCATCCAATTCATCTGTGGCCATTTTGTGCCATTTTGAACTTCCTATCAATTTCAAGAACCCATTTTAAAGCATTTTAATGAGAAAATAACTATTCTCTAAAGGAGAGTTCACCACCACCCCTTAGTAATTGTTTCCTCTGTGAAATTGCTTTTATTGTTAAGTTAGTGAGATATAACGTGATATACTAGTTATGCAACTTATTGGACTAAGTTGAAGTCTGTTCTCTGCTATGGAAAATCCTTAGGTGTCTTTGGGCTATCAGTTTCTTGCAATCCAACTTATTTCAAGAGGAAAACCTTCATGTAAAGAATCTTCAGCTCCTAGAGAAAAATACTAATATATTAAATAAAATTAATATTAGAACATGAAAGTCCTCATAGATTTAATTTTTACTTCATTATGTTTGTCACCCTTTTTAAACTCATTCCACTTTCTATGAATCTTTTAGAAATTGTGTTGCCCAGAGCTTTACAATAATTAGCAGATTGGTTTTAATTATTTTAAGTAAAAATTATTTGGTAAAGAATTGGAGTCCAATAAGCATTCTGATGAATTTAAATTATTTTATTTTCTGAAACTAAAATTAGATTATCTAAATCTCTTCATTTTTTTAAAGATTATTTGTAAAAATTCATCCCTATTGCATGAACAATTATATTCTAGTTATGTGTGTACTGTTTATACATGCTGAATATCAATATTTTTATCTTTTACATAATTGCACTAATATTAATATACTGGTGCATATTTTCCCTAATACATGCATCTTTAGATTTGTGCCAGTAGAATAAATGAATGATAATCACATTGCATTCTGCATTATGGTTTGGAAACTGAGCAAATGTCTTTCCCATTGATGAAATTTAGGTTTTACTATCCAAGGCCAGCAAGTCTAAGTACTGAGACAAAATTATTTAACCCATATGTATGTATTTATAGCCTATGTTTCATGTTACTATTAAAATTAGTATTAATATTGAAAATGTAAAAGAATTATAAATTAGAACTTTGTAATTTCTACTTTCAAAAAAAACTGTTAGTATTTTATTTAAAGTGTAGATCATTTTAGTCTAAGATAGATCACATTTATAAAATTCAGGTTAACAAGGAAAGCATGACAGCCATCTGACAGAACCATCAAAAATGATCTGTTGTCTGAAGTCTTGAAGTTTTAGATTCGTTGAAGTGCCTGATCTCTTTGCAGAAGAGGTAAGTCTTCCAATTCAAATTACAGGCTTTGTCTAGCTGTAAAAATGAGCTTTTAATGCCAGTCTTCATCAAATATGCCTTCCCAGAGGGACAGAACACCACGACCTTTCTTTTGAGAATAAATTTTCATATGAAAATGGATTTATGTCACATCTTGTAGCTGTTTCAAAAGTTGTTGGTAAATCTAGCAATGTCTAAGAAGTGTCATTGGAATTTATGTTTAAAATAACTGATGAGGATTAATTTCCAAAACATGAATAGTGTTATGTTCGCAGGTTGGAGGCATTAAGAGGAGATGCATCGTGTAATAACAAGCTTTCTTTATTGTTCACTTCCACAACCAATAACAGCAAAATAGCACGCAGGTCTTTTATACTGTCTTTGCCCCAGACAACATCAACCAATGATTGCAGAGGCTGTTTCCCACCTTGCGCATGCGTGCAAGGCTGGAGACAGCCAGTCTTGTTGTCCCAGGTAGCTTTTGGTCTGCCTGGGACCCTTTGCAACATTTCTGAGCCTGTTGAATGTTTCAGCAGGCTCAGGACATAACAAATAGACTTTTTGGCATGTTCATACCATAAGAAAATTGTAAATTGCAACCGGTAGTTGTTAGATACAACTAGTGGTTTATGGGATATCTGGTAGTATTGGAAATCTGTATATATTCCTACAGAACAAAGTGTACAGTCCACATGGGCCTTTCTGCTTAACTGCAACAGGAAACAGAAACTTTTACACAGAGAAAAAGCACAGAGGATATACCATAGATGAAAATTTATAAACACTGCCATATTCTGGTTGGCTGTAGTTGTTGCACAAAATACATAAAAACCAGTGGTGGGATTCAGCCAGTTCACACCAGTTCAGGAGAACTGGTAAGATAAATGTTGTTGAGTTAGGAGAATCAGCTGAACCATGTTGCTTCTATAAGTCCGTTCTAGGCCTTGAAGGCCTGGAGGAGGCCTTCCAGGCCTAGAACGGCCCATAGGAAGGCATATATGTCACTTCTGGAAATTTTCTGGAGGCCCAGGCATACATCCACGTAGAGAACTGGTTGTTCAGGTATTTGAATCCCACCACTGATAAAAAACCACGTATTCTAAAAGGTAACAAGCTTCCACTTTGATGAATTGTAAGTATTCATGACAAAAGATATGAACATTTAAAAGATTACAAGATTAAAGATATAGAAATAGTGCCATAATTTCACTATAGATTGTATAGATTAAGAATCTTTCACTGAAATACTGTTTAGATATATTCATCATATAGATAGAAATATAGTCTTGGGCCAATGATCAAGTATTATTTTTCTTTTACAAACATTGTATGAGGCAATATTTATTTTATGTTTATTCATAATAGGTGTCAAGGTTGCGACTAGTGGAACACTTCAAAGAACTTCCAGGCATTGTTTATTCTAAAAAGTCTTTAATTATATGAACACAGTGTCGCATACCATGGATGGATGCCAAGATCTGAATTTCCCTTTCTTTGCACATAACATTCCAGGCTATTCCCCTCCCCTATTTTGCAGTCATAATTCACATTTTCCAATCAGCCTGAAGGGCAAAGATTCACTTCCGTTCCCTATCCCACGCAGTCTTTATCTTTCTCCTCCCGTCCCACCATTATCTGAATTAACTCTAAAAATACCAGTCAATTCTGCATATCTTGTCAAAGCAATAATATCCATTATTAGCAGCGTTGACATCAGATTTCTGTTTCAATTAATTAAAAAAGTAATACTATGCTCCTTCCTTATCCAAAATAAAATAATCACACTAATGTTAATTATGTACTATTGCAAGAAGAAACTTTATTGAATGTCCAGTTTGTTACTCTTGTTGAAAAAACTCTTCTTCAGCAGAGTAATTTGTTAAAGAATAAAATTACTCCTGTAAATTCTGCAACAGAAAAACTAGCTTAACTTTCAGGCATGCTCCATTAGTGCAATTGTCTAAGAAGGAGAGATGGCAGAGAATGCAAGTTTAATCCATGATTAGGCACAAAAAATGCCCTTTTAGGAACAACATGTTTTATGAGGAATGGCTTGGAAAGTATAATGCATTCATTATATAGAGGGATGGGTACTTAAGTTGTTAAATGAAGTGGTCATAAAGTGAAACTGTGACTGTGTTATGATCTTATATTAGCTTTCCTTTGTTTTCTAGATCTAGGGGTGGATTTTAAAAGTTTAGCCTTGACTACTATTCACTAAAATGAAAAACAATGACAGAAAACTGTATATACTGTAACAAGTACACTAGGCACAATTGAAAAATTATGAGCACTTCAGACCTTACTCTTCCGTGTCCTTCTGCCTGCTCTCCAGCAAGCAGCCTTGGCAGAAGTCTGAAAAAAAAATAAGCTGTCAACTCTACAAATGAGCATGGTGGCAGCTATTTTCCCTATTCATTTTTGGTTGTCAAATATAATGGAGGAGAGGGTTTGCCAGGTGTTTCGCTAGTCTAAATAAACTTTTATCCCATGAGAATCAAGGTCATCAGCTGCTCCCAAGACTGCAGGCTGGGCATTGCGTAAAAAACCCACGAAGAACATGTATTGGGGAACATAGCTGCTTGCATAGCCTTAGGGTTGGGATTTTTTTTAACTTTGTACATGTATCTCCAGACTTGGTTTCACTTTTAACGTGCCAATACTTTGTAACTAATAAACATGTTCTTTGAGGAATTTGCAAACCTTGGAGTTCTGCTTTATTCATCTCTGTCTGTTGGAAACATGGCATAAGCCTCTGTTTTTATTAATCAAATAATTAAACAGTGCACCTTTATTCAACTTTTAAAATAGTAGCACATTCTACAGGGTAATTTAGGAGCTGGAAGATGTGTATGCATAAGATTGAAAACACTTTTCCCAAACCATTTTGAAGCCTACACATTCTAATAATTAGATGCATGCAAATGGAAAAAGATTTAATTTCAAGTTCAAACACTTATTTTGAGCCCAGAATACTACATGCTTTTACACAATCCTATTATGAACACTCGAAATATGATTATCATGTCCCAGGCTTCCATAATGGCAAAACAGGACATAACTCAGATTAACAAGGTCTATTTCAGATCTTGGAGAATCAGAATAATCTGACAATAAGTGGCTACTGGAACAGAATAACAGAATAATAGAGTTTGAAGGGACTGTGGAGGTCTTCTAATCCAAACCATACACAGTACACCCTATACCATTTCATAAGCAGTACACCCTATACCATTTCAGACAAATCCAATTTCCTTGAAGTGAGGGAGTACCCCCAACCTCTGAAGGAAAGCTGTTCCACTGGTTAATTGTTCTCATTGTCAGGAAATTTCTCCTTAGTTTTAGGTTGATTCTCTCCTTGATTAGTTTCTATCCATTATTCCTTGTCTGGCCTTCTTGTGCTTTAGTAAATAGATTGCCCCTCTCTTGTTTGTGACATCCTTTCAAATATTGGAACACTACTATTACCCTTGTCCTTGTTTTCACTAGACTAGAAAAACCCAATTCCTTAACCATTATTCATATGTTTTAACCCCCTAATCATCTTGTTGTTCTTCTCTTCATGCTTTCCAGAGACTCAACATCTTTTTTATATTGTGGTAACCAAAATTGGATGCAGAATTCCAAGTGTGATCTTACCAAGGCATTATAAAATGGCACTAACACTTCACATGATCTTGATTCTATACCTCTATTAATCCAGCATAGAATTGTATTGGGTTTTTTGGTGGGTGCAGCATATTGAAATGGTTATCTACTAGGACTCCTAGATTCCTCTCACAGTTGATGCTATTAAGCCAGGTTCCACCTATTTTATACCTGTACATTTGGTTTTTCTCACCGCTGAATTTCATTTTGTTAGATAAGATCTTGATCCTATTTTCTGGGGTATTAACTATTCCTACCAGCTTGATGTCATCTGCAAATTTGATCAATTGCCCTTCTAGCCACTCATCTAATTTGTTTATGAAGATATTGAAGAGTACTGAACCTAATACAGAATCTTTGGGTACCCCACTGCTTAATTCCCTCCATGTAGATGTAGTTCCATTAAGAACTACAATATGAATGTGGTTTGTCACCACCATCTATCTGGTGGTGATGCTGTCTATCTTATCAAAAAATAAGTTGTGGTCTTCTTTGTCAAATGCCTTTCTGAAATCCAAGTAAATTACTGTATGTCTGTTTGTCCACGGCAGTGTCTGGTCCACTAATTTAGTCACTTTGTCAAAGAGGAAAATAAGATTTGTTTGGCATGATCTGTTTTTGAAACCCATGTTAACTTCTCGTTGCTTGGTTATAGATCTGATTCATAGATATGTTGCTTGATTATCTTTTCTAGGATCTTCCCAAATATTGAGGTCAGACTGATTGGTCTGTAGTTTGCTGGATCCATTTTTTTCTCTTTTTTGAAGATGGGAACCACATCAACTCTTTTCCAGTTCTCTGGTAATTCTCCAGTGCTCCAATATTTTTTGAAAAATATGGTTCCAAGATCACATATGACAGCTTCTTCAGAATTTGGGGATGTAATCCATATGATCCTATGATTTGAATTCTCTGGGGTGGACCGGTGCTCTCTTATCATTTTCTTTCCTATTTTGACTTGTATTCCTAGTCTTCTTTTACAGTTCTTTTTTTTAGTAGATTGGACTACTTTTTCTTTTTGTGTGTAAGCAGATGCAAAGAATGAATTAAGCAGGTCTGCTTTTTATCTACTACCCATAACTTCCTTGTCATTTTTTCTCATTAGTGGATCAATTGTTTCCTTGAATTTTCTCTTGTTCATTGCATGTTGAAAGAACTTTTAAAAATTGTTTTTGACATTTGTTGAAAGTCTTATTTCATTCTGAGTCTTAGCTTTACTGACTTCATCTTTGCATATTCAGGCTAGATACTGGTATTCTGCTTTAGTTACATGTCCCTCATTTCATTTTTTATACTCAGTTTACCAGAGAGTTCTGTTGGTTTTGTCCTGGATTTTTTTTCAGTGATATTGTGCTGGACAGGGCTTTTATAATCACATTTTTTCAGAGTTTCCTAAACTTCCTGAATTTCTTCTTTAAGATTTTCATCCATGACTTCCAGTGGCACCGCCGGCGTCGCTAGAGTCTCCTCTGTGAGGCTCCGTTCCCTGGGTTTGTAAAGCCGCAAAAAATAGAGAACATCAGCTGTTTTTTTGCGGTGAAAAATCCCCTCTTCAGGCGAAGAAGAGGTGAAGAGCATCAAGAGCAGAGTTGAGCTCCTCTAAAATCCCTGGAAAAAAGTTTTCAGGGATCAAGAGTGAGAGCTCCCCATGCTCTTGAAGATGCTCCTGCCCAGAGACGCTTCTGTCATTAGACAGAGAAAGACGCCGCGACCGCTTCTGCTTTTAAAAATAGAACATAAGAGAGACTGTTTGCAGACGGAATGAATACAGGAGTTCTTATTGGAATGCAAGTACTTTTTATTGTATTTCTGGCTATATATTTCTAACTTTTACAATCAACATAATGCATTCAAAATGGCGTATAGCTTTCACTGCTTTCACTGCTAAAGGAAAGTGCTTGAGAGTGAAAGTGAATTCTCCATCTTTTTTTTCCTTTTTCTCGTAAGCGAAGCTAGAGAAACGGCTGTAGGATTTTGAATAAAGCCAGAGCGATTGTTTTAAAATTTAAAATGGAGTGGAATTTACATTTAAATGTTAAACCTATTTTTGATCGTATTGATGAATTTAAAGAAGAATTTAAAGAAGAATTGCGCGCAATAGTGAAAGAGTTTACTACAGAAATATTAACCAGATTCTCTCTTCCAAATAAAATTGATCTGCAACCGACTGCTGAGCATTTTATAAAACAACCCATACAAGAAGAGGACAGTATTGAGAATAAAGAGGATAAAGAGAATTGGATCTTGCTTGATAAACAGTTTATTTATGGAGTGGAGGAAGAGGATTTGTTTCAAGATAGGAGGGGATGCCCATTCCTCTCAGATAAGCAGCAAGAAGAGGATTTAACTGAGAAAAAAGAGAAATTGACCCAGTTTAAGAAGCAATCTACTTATGGTGTGGAGGATCAGGAAAAGCAAAGACAGAGATTTGAAATGTTACTGCAACGAAATTCTATGGCTAAGAGAAGCAGAGGACTAATGCAAAGGCTAAGATGGTTTATATGGATTCAAATGATATTGCAAGTAAAAAAGAGAGACTTATTATTTGGAAGGGAGGCTTTGTTATGGAGGTTTACCTGGCAGAAGAAAAACCCAGAATTCGACTGAAGAAGTGAAATTTAAAAAAAAAATTAAGGGTAATTTAAAAGTATGGACTGATTTAAGGACCAAGATTATGAGCAAGATGTAAGAGAAGATGAGTAACGGAAGAAATAATTAAATTGACTAAGAATGTACTTGGACTGAAATGATTTAAGGTTTGACATTAGACTGATTGATAGATGGGGTAGATATGCATTATGTGATTTGATAAGGTTGAAGGAATGTAAGTTAGAAATGGAATAAATAGACTGTATTTGTTATGGAGGTTTATTTGATAGATGAGAAAGCCCAGAAGTTGATTGAAGAAGTGAAATTTAAAATTATATGTAAGGAATTAAGGGCAATCTAAGATTATGGGCTGATTCAAGGACCAAATTTATGAGTAAGATGTAAGAGAGGATGTTTAATGGAAGATATATAGTAAATTGATTAAGAACGTATTTTTTTTTAATTGAGGGGTATATTGATATTAATTGTTTATTTTTTTTTAAAAAAAGATGATTTATTTATTTGATGTCTAATGGTTTGAAATGATTGTTTAGAATGTTAAAAGAGGGGGAGTACTGGAAGATATATATTAAATTGGGCCGTTGGGGTGATTCTATATAACCTCTCAATGAATTGAAGTGATTTAAGGTTGACGGATTAGATATGTAAATGAAAATTACTATTCTTAACAAGATGATTTGTTTGTTTAATGTTTAATGGATTGAAATGATTTAAGGTTTGATACTAGATGGATTGATTGATGGATTAGTTATTTATTTGAATTGATAAGGTTGAATAAATGTAAGGTAGAGATTGTATTTAGCATATAGTTTAAAATTCTTGTTAGGATTATATAATAATTTTGTCTGATGTATTGGGTTTTCTTTTGTTTTACCCTGTATTCATTCTGGGAAGTTGGGGGGGGGGTAGGGGGGTTTATAATTTTATATATTATGTTTTTCTCAACTGTAATTGGGGTTGGTGTAAGAATATATAATTATAGTTATTAAGGGTTTGCTCGGGTGGCCTCTGGGCACCACATCTGATGGAAAGAGGAAGGAGGAGTGAAGGCATATGTAAGTAGAAAGAAAGTTGGTAAGAGGGGGGATGAGTAGGGATAGGTGGGTGGAGTAAGTATAGAGAAGGAGGGAGGAAAGTAAGTAGATAGTTGGTAAGTGAGGGGGGAAGGTTAGGGTTAAGGGGATGTGGTGGTGGGGGTACCGAGCAGCTATGTTATTTGCTTGGTAAATGTGGTCGATTAGTTTCAGTTGAGTTATTATTACTAGATGTATTGATTCTATTATGTATTTATGTTTTGTTTATGGATGATTGTTTATATTAACACTATGATGTGACTTGAGCATTTTTCTTTTTCTGTAAAAATTAAAAAACCAATAAAAATTTATTTAAAAAAAAAAGATTTTCATCCATGAAATCTTTCCCAGGCTCCCTCTAAGTTTGTTGAAATCAGCTCTTTTAAAATCTAAGACAGTGGTTATATTTTGTTCTATTGCTTGTGTCTGCATAATATTGAATTCCAACATGACATGGTCACTTTCCCCCCAAACTTCCTGCAATTTCAACCCCCTCTATCATTTCATCTATGTTAATAAGAATTAAGACCAATATAGCTGGCCCTCTAATTCCTTTGTCTATGTTTTGGAAGACAAAGTTGTCAGTTAGGCTCATCAGGAAACTGTTTGATCACCCACTTGATGCAGAATTTGTCTTGCGGTTTGTCTCCTTTTATATTGACCTATATGCATTCCAGGAGACTTTCATCTTTGGTTTTGTGCATTTATGTAGAGCAGAGGTATCAAACTGCTGGCCCATGGGCTGGACATGTCATCTGGATGCTGTGTCCACCCCATTGCTGGCAATGGCAAAACCGGCTCGATACGTTGCATGACGTCATGTGACATTGCAAATTTGACATGTCTGATGTAGAGGTATAGTGATTTCTTACATATAATGCAACTTCACCTCCACTTTTATTAGGTTTGTTTCTTTATACCCTTCCAGCAGTACATTCCAGTTGTGAATTTCATCCCACTAGTACTTCAGGTTCATCCTGTTTATTCCTCAACAATTGAGCTTTAGGGTATAGACATCTGAGTCCTTTATGGCTGACTCTGGGTGTGTTTCTTGTATCCCCTGCTTAATATATGAGTTTTTCTTCTTTCCCATTACTCCCTACCTCCTTGTTTGATTGGCTGTCTTGGGATTTATGCTTGGATAAGGTCCTAAAGATCCTAAAGATTGGTCACCCCATCTTCAGTTTTAGTTAAAAGCCCACTGAGGTGATCATTTTCTAATTCTTCTAAGTACCTATAAGATGCAATCCATCCATTGCCAGAAGCATGTAAGTAATACAGACAGTGATCTAGGGAACCAAAGTTCTCATGGAGCCACTATCCCTTAAGCCAGTGATTTATTTCTAAAAGCCTTTGTTCTCTCATTGGATGTTAACCTTTTATTGGAAGTAGAGATGAAAATATTACCTGTATTCCTAACTCCTTAACTTTCTTGCCGAGCTACTTAGTCTCTTGATAGTCTTTTCCAGTTTATTGTTGTGTCATTCATCCCTACATGAAAGAGAAGAAAGGAATGGTAATCTGTGGACTTGATTATTTTAATAAAACGCTTAGTCACATCTTTGATTTTTGCTACATTGATTGTCCAGTCTACAGACTGCTAATTCTGTTCTTCTGAAAAGTGAATCACTATCACTAGCACTTGCCTTTTTTTCTTGGGAAAGTCTGGGCTATTTTACAAACAATACATGGATGAAACAAACATGGACATTGGTGGAGTATATGGACAGAAGAAAAAAATACATGAATGAAACAAGAGAACCTGAAATTGATGAAATGCTAGTAGTACAGTATACTAATGAGAAGAAATATATGAAATTATGAGGGAATTATGGATGGAATGAAGACCTGCATCCACACTAACTGAGAAACAGCTACTGATCCAACATTTCAACATAGTAAAGCTAGTGATTCAACATCTAACATAATTTGAGATAGATGAAGTACATATTACAGCTTGGACTCAAGAAGATCCAGAAGAACAATGGAATTTACAGCCAATATTCTGAAAACTTGAATGTCACTGCCAACTGCTTCATTAGTACTGCTTTATAAAACCCTAGTAAGACCACACTTGGAATACTGCAACAATTTTGGTCACCATACTACAAAAAAGATGTTGAGACTTAGGAAAAAGTTCAGAGAAGAACAACTAAAATTTATTTATTTATTTATTTACTTAAACTTATATGCTGCCCTTCTCCTAGGACCCAGGGCGGCTTACAAAAAATACAATAAAATTATACAATAAAATTAATCACATTCATACAGCATACAAGCACAGTCAACTCACAGTCGCTGATGGAGGGACATTCCTAGGCCCAGGGGCAGAGCACAGCTCATATGCCCCAAGCCTGCCGGCATAAATGCATCTTTAACAATTTCCGGAAAGCTAGGAGGGAGGAAGCAGTACGAACCTCTGAGGGAAGCTTGTTCCAGAGGGCTGGGGCAGCAACGGAGAAGGTCCTAGCCCTAGGCCCCACCAGATGACATTGCCTAACAGACGGGACCCGTAGGAGGCTAACCCTATGTGCCCTAACCGGTCGCTGGAATTCATGAGGCAGAAGACGGTCCCGCAAGTATCCTGGTCCATTGCCATAAAGGGCTTTATAGGTCATAACCAACACTTTGAATTGTGTTCGGAGACCAATTGGTAGCCAGTGCAGCTCACGGAGAGCTGGAGTGATATGAGCATGTCTTGGGAGACCCAAGATGGCTTGCGCGGCCGCATTCTGGACTACTTGCAGTCTCCGGACATTCTTCAAAGGTTGCCCCATGTAGAGAGCATTACAGTAGTCGAATCTCAAGGTGACAAGGGCATGGGTGACTGTGAGGAATGACTCCCGGTCCAAATAGGGCCGCAACTGGTGCACCAGGCGAACCTGGGTGAATGTCCCCCTCGCCACAGCCAAAAAATGATGTTCTAGACTTAGCTGTGGATCGAGGAGGACACCCAAGTTGCGAACCCTCTCCAAGGGGGACAAAACTTCTCCCCCCAGGGTAATGGACGGACAGTTGGAATTGTCCTTGGGAGGCAGGACCCATAGCCACTCCGTCTTGTCAGGATTGAGTTTGAGCCTGTTGGCACCCATCCAGACCTCAATAGCCTCCAGCCTCAATAGTCTCCTGGAGACTAAAACATATAAAGAATGGCTGCAGGACTTGGGTTTTGCTAGTCTAAATAAAAGAAGAAACAGAGGTGACATGATAGCAGTATTCTGGTATTTGATGGGCTGCCACAAAGAAGAGAGCATAAAACTAGAAGGCAGGACAAGAAACAATGGTTGGAAACTGAGCAAAGAGAGAAGCAACCTGGAATTAAGAAGAAACTTCCTAACAGTGGGACAATTAACTAGTGGAACAATGTGCCTTTAGAAATCATAGGCGGTCCATCACTGGAGGTTTTTTTAAGAAGAGACTAGATAGTCACTTGTCTGAAATGGTATAAGTTCTCCTGATTGATCAGGGGGCTGAACTATAAAACCCCTAAGGTCCTTTCCAGCTCTATTCTATTCTATTACAGAGCACAGCTTCTGATATGAGGGATATTATCATGGATTAACTAGCTATAGTCAAGCTTCAAGACTGGTTACCAAGGCTGGATATGCTTAGCTGTATGGTCAAGAAAAACAGCAACATGTATACCTCCTGGAAAATCAAGTTAAAGGCTAAGATCAAGGCAACTAGGAGTTTGGTAAGTTAGCTAGTAGAATTTCAGAAGGGTGTGAAGATAAGGGATAAGACACAGCAACAAGGATTTGACTCCATTTGAAGATTCAGAGGCTGCTAAACAAAGACTACAGCACTGTCTATCAAACTAAGATACACTACAGAAGAAGGATCAAGAAATTAAATATCTGTTCTCCAAAGAGCTATTCAAGCTATCCCAACTGCAATGCAACCGTACAGTAACAGCAGAATCATCAACAGCAGAAATTGAAAAGTATTGGAAGAACATATGAGAGAAAAAGAAGATATATAATGTGAGTCCAAAGTGGATGTGAAAGTAGACCAGAACAATCTTTCAGAACAGGACCAAGTTACCATTACAGTTACAGACATTCAGCAGCAAGTCAAGAATTTGGAGACGTGAGAATTAATTATTAGATTGGTTGTTGATTGCCACATGGGAGGTGATTTTCCAATTTATTTTTTGTGCTTTGAAATAAAGACCCTTCTATAGCTGAATCTTAGTAGGTCCATAAGAAGCAGACAAAGAATAGGTCATTTTAGGCACCCATTCAAAAATCAACAAAGGTTTAAAGAAGTAGTATTTATATCCATGGGAACATACTTGATATATGTCAACTTTTCCTGGAGGCAAAGCATTGATATGCAAAACATAGTACATGGGTGAATTGTTCCAGTATGGTATATATTATTTATGTATTCAGAGACTGTGTTAGTACAAGAATCTTAGAATAGTTTACCCATTAATTAAAAATTGCACAGTACAAATATAATCACAAATATAATCACAAATCAAATATAATGACAAAATCAAAAAAGGATTACAGCTAAAAACCTTTTATTTCTAGTTCCATCACTCAGAGCTTTAATGTAGGTTTAAGAGTTTAATTATACTTGCTTTACAATTTAACATTGTAAAATCCCAGAGTCACCTTGCGGTTGAGATCAGTGGGAAAAAAGAAGGAAGGAAGGAAGGAAGGAAGGAAGGAAGGAAGGAAGGAAGGAAGGAAGGTAGGAAGGAAGGAAGGAAGGAAGGAAGGAAGGAAGGAAGGAAGGAAGGAAGGAAGGAAGGAAGGAAGGAAGGAAGGAAGGAAACCTAGCTCTGTGGCAGAAACATCTTTTTGTAGCATTCTAATAAGTGAAGGAAAGGAGCAATAACAAGATATGAAGAAAACAGAAACCCACCTATTTCAACAGGATTTCCATCGGTTTGGCACTACTGGCTGAACTGCTAAAACAGTCTGACAGAAAAGATACAGGTCTTTGATTTTGAAATTTAAAATCCCTCTGGTCTGGCTGGAGTATGATGTATACAGAAAACTGACTAAACTGGCTAAAGGAGAGGATAAATAAAGGACTTTGATCCATCTTACTACCCATCCTCACCCACATTCCTAAGTCTCCAATAGCTCTGATGTCTTTAGTCTCAGATCTTAGTCTAACAATTCTGCTATGAATTCTACTGGGGACTAGTGTTGGGATTTTACTCTAGTGAACCCATTATGATATATATTCTCACTATACATTAGGTGCAACTAGCATTCATCTTGCATGTAAGACATTTACAAAATTTACTGATATATGCAGAAGATTTTGATCACTTTGTTTAAAGTACAATATTGTCTTGGTAACATTCTTTTATTTTAGAAACTAAGGAACATTTTAAAAGTAAACAAAACAATGAAGATAAAAGAACATAATTAATGATCCTAACACATTGCAATGAGATATGAATGACTTTAAAGTGTAAATATGTAAATTCAGAGAAAGAAAACTATTCATTCAGCTTGTCTATCTACTTGGTTGGGAGCAGTGAAAACTCAGTGAAATGACATAGATGTATGTCCATCAACATACATCTGTGTTGATCTATAGAAATATATGGCTGACTACATGAGAAACAAAATGCTAGCCAAAGATAAACATTCCCAATGATTCAGTTTGCATGTCTTTTGCCATTTATTATATTCAAATTGAAATAGCATACACACAAACTTACCACTCATACTATTATTAAAGACATCTTTAGTGAAAGCAAAAAATGGCCTCAGAGCAAGGAAATTTACAATGATCCATACATCACTAGGAGTAGCATCTTAGGTCCTTTATTGGTTGATGATGTAATAAAGTTGTTGCTTGATGAACTTAATATTCCGAAACGTTTATTTATTTCTCAAACAATCCAAATCTGTAGAACAAATTTAAACAGTTTGCATCTAACTGAAAATGATAATTTATAAAATATGTATGTGATATTATAGGCTGTTTAAATTGTGCCTTTCCTACTCTACTTTTTCTGGCATATTACTACTCTGTGATATATTTCACATGCTGTTGGCATCTCTGATACCAGGTCACTTCCCCCCCCAATCCCCATATATGAGATTGATCAAAATATTCATCTCTTCCTAAATATCTAAGATGGATAAATTTTTACATGAAGCTCATTGCTGGAAATATTCATAAAATTAGTATTTCTCATGGTAAAGTAGAAAATAATTTGTTCCCAATAAAAAAATTTGAACACTACAGCTTTATTTGTATCAAATTTTGCAATTCTGCAGAAACCAAATAGAAAACCAAATGTAAAAGGCAGAGGACAATGGGACCAAAGGCACAATTTATTCAATAAATGATTGATCTTATACTTGACACTGGTAGTTGCAAAGCCATTTGGCAAAAACAAAGTCTTTCTAAATATTCTTCAAAGGAAGGCTGAAGAAGATATGAACAACACAAGCAGGACTGATACCTCTGGGAAACCTTTTACCCAGGCCAATCTATTTTCCGTAAAAGAAAAAGTACCTTAAAAATGCTTTCAGTTATAGTAAGTGCTTAGAATTCAAAGTGTAAATATTTTTATCTCTTACTTCAAAGTGAATGTTGATTCTTTAAATGATGGCATTGCTTTTCATTAGGTATTGAACATAGGGACTGGATATTTTAGAATGAAACCAATTTGTGTTACAAGCCAAACAGAATAATGGCTATATAAACAATGCAGATCTTGTGCAGCTTTTGTCCTTTTTTTGTTGTTCTTGTTCCACTGTTACCTATTTTTTTTCAACTGTCTTTGGATTTAAAAAAAAGGTCAGGTGGATAAATATAGTCAGTTGCATAGAAGCTTTTCTACTTCATCTGAACTTCTCTTCTTTGTTCAGTGCAAGCAGGGATTCCTCTTCAAGTTTTTTTTTTTAAAATGTGTCCCATTGATGATGGGTACTATGTTTATCTGTACTTTCAGCTCACAGTCAGCATTCAGCATCATGCTGATTATTACTGTGCTGTGCAATGGATTTGTCACAGTAGTGTTTCCAAAGGATCTTTCTGTGAAATATGAAATAATAATAGTAGCACACATGCATACACACACACACACACACACACACACAGAGAGAGAGAGAGAGAGAGAGAGAGAGAGAGAGAGAGAGAGAGAGAGAGAGAGAGACAGAGACAGAGACAGAGACAGAGACAGAGACAGAGACAGAGACAGAGACAGAGACAGAGACAGAGACAGAGACAGAGACAGAGACAGAGACAGACAGACAGACAAACAGACCAGGTTGTGAAAAGAAGGCAGACTGGATGGACTGAGCTGTAAGTACTACTAAACAGGACATTATTCAATTAAATAATACAGACAAAGAAACTAAACAGATCAGAAGTTCAGTGCTTTCTATGCAATCTGCAATGTATTATATTGATTTTTTTCTTAGGACTTGGACAGTATATCAACAATTATTTTAACAATAACTATTGGAAAAGGGATTAACAAGATGAAAAGTTTAGATATTTTATGAAGAAAGTTCAAATGCTGTCTCCTAAAGTGACGCTGTCAAACTGCTGGCCCATAGGCTGGTTGCATCATGTGGAGGCTGCGCCCACCCAGCTATGGCAATACAAAAAAAGTAAAATGAATATACTATCTTAGTTGACTTTCCAAGGGTTTGATGTCCAAAGAACACATTCTTAGTATAGCAAGGCAAACTAATAGCCATAATCAATTTTGTTAACAAACTGGGTTTAAATATGCCCCATTAAACCCATTAACCCATAATCCATTAAAATTTCCATACTCTGATCTTTTTATTCACACTATTTTTTTAAACAAACATTATCATGTTAACTGATTTTTTTCAAGATGGATAAATTTTCATGTGAAGCTCATTGCTGGCAATATGAGCTCTTTGTTAAGTATTGAATAGCTGGAGGACACTTTTTCTTTTCTCAATAGTTATAATAGTGTTTGAGTCTGCCATTGCCAGGCAACAGAAGATATGAAGATCATCAGCTGTTATTCCTGACATCTGCAAAGCAGTTTCAACTTGTAGTGGTCAGACACATTCTATGGAACTTTTTTCGATCAAGTCTTGTTTAATATAATAAAATATAGCTTCCTTTAGAAATTCTTTTAAATGTCCAAGCGATTTTTACATTTTTTGGGTAGAATGTGATGTTCTTGCTCTTATTTAGTATGATGTTGCTTCATTCTATGTGTAGATTGTAAGCTGTAAATTTCTTGTCTCTCAATGTACAACTATTTAACTGGCAATCCTTAGCTTCCTTGACTTTAGTTAATTATAAATAAAAAGGAAGTTTATGAGGAAATTCCTCCTATTTGGTTTTGTAATGTAGCTGATGCTCTTGCACTTACTAAGGAGAAATTATATATCTGACAAAGTCTGGAGATATTCTTTCACTTCAATTACTTCAGGAATTTAGTTATTCTTGAATCCACAGATCCACAGATTTATTGGAGATTTTCAAAATCCATTAGTGCCCAGTTCTAAATTAAACTTTCTTTTATCTCTATATCTCCTGAAATTTCATCTGAAAGTTTTAATAGAATGGGTCTATGTAGTGTGAACTTTTTCATATAAACTCCTTTTAAAGAAAGGAATTGGTATAATCAATCATATCACTTTTAATTGTAAGGCAATATAATACTATATCAATATTAATTAGTACTTAATGGTTGCAGTTGAAATGTACAATGAAGTGGTAAAAAATGGTAAGGAAAGAAAACAAGTGGTTTGTTTAGCTGTGAATTATTTAACTATGGACCTTGAAATAACATCAAGACTGAACACTATAATTTAGACACTACGGCGTTTGGATAAATTTAGAATATTGTGATGAGTAGGTACAGGGAAAATTGTCTTAGATTTTACATTATAGCTTGCATGTAGGCAACCTCAACAACAATTACCTGCAACTGTTGAAAGTTCTGATAGTTACAAAAGATGAATATGGTGGTCTGTTTTCAAAATTAACCAGTCTGATATTTTATATTATTAATTCCTGATGTCAATATACAATTTAAAAATCTGACCACGAATTTAAGGAGCTAAGTAGCCACTTTAAACTTAAATAAATAATAGCAAAATTACATTTGACTGTCTGTGCAAAGAAATTGAATAACAAAAGAACTGCTGGTTTTTAGTTAACAAATACATCTTTCTGAACTTTTTTAGTACACCCAGTAGAAGTGTTAAGACATGATACATTTAGAATTTGATCTCATGTTGATTTCAGTTTTCAAATAATTTGCCCACTTTTGTTAGCTAAATTCCATAATGAACCACATGAGACAACACAATTTTTCCCTTGTGCTATTATAATAATAGCAAAAGATATTTTCTTTTTTATTGTTATAGAAAATGTCTGAGGTTCCACCCTGGGATAACAATAAGTTTCCTTTAATTACCTAGTGTGATATTGTGAACAATATCCCACTCTTTTCTTGTAAATGAAAGCTTCTTAGAGAATTCAGATGAAATATACTGAAACTTGAATAGTTACAAAATATATGCACTCAACCACTCCTTAAGCAATTTCTGAAATGATGTGAAAGACTTAGTTAGACTTTGCAAGTTGCCAAGTCAGTTTTGGAAATAATAACAAGAAATATTACCAAATGACTATCTAAATATCCATATATTTTCCTGCATTTTCAAAGTCAGTTCAAATGTTTGAGTCAGAGCAGAGCTGATACACAAACAAAATTGACTTTACTCAGACACATAGGCATCAGTATAAACAACAGTGGTGACATCATGATAAAGTATCATCATGGAGTAATGATCCAAGCCCTAGAGTTTTGTCCAGATTTTGGATGCAATCAGATATAATGGTTTTACATTGTAAATTTTTATATATAATTTGCCTCCCTTTCTTCCGCATGGATATAAACTGTCTCCCAGTCATATGTGCTTATATTAGGATGCATAAACAAAGGAAGTGGGATTTATCTGTGATGGCATAATTTTTTTTGATCATTTGCCCTTACTTGACTCCACCCATTGTAGTCCCTAGTTGAGAGGAATTTTAAAGAAAGATTTTTTTTTGGATTTGGTTAAGTTAATATTCACTCAGTGCTGATAATGTTGTCCGAAGTGTTATAAGCCACAGTAGAAGCTTTCCCTGAGTTTCTAAAAGGTGATGCAAACATATAGAGAACTATGATAAGTGGTGGGATTCAGCCAGTTCGCACCAGTTCAGCAGAACCAGTAGCTATTTTTTTGTTGCCCAGGCCCAGAATGGATTTCCGGAAGCGGCATCCACACAGAGAACTGGTTGTTCACATATTTGAATCCCACCACTGACTATGATGTACAGTCTAAATTAGGTATGTGAAACTCGCGACATCACGTGACATTGCGCGATATATTAGGATTTTTCCCTATTGCCAGCAATGGGGTAGGTGTGGTTACAGCATGACACACCCGGCCCACGGGCCAGGAGTTTGACATGCCTGGTCTAAATTCTCTCTCTCTCTCTTTCTCTTTTTCTGTGGATAGATAGATAGATACTGTAGATAGATAGATAGATAGATAGATAGATAGATAGATAGATAGATAGATAGATAGATAGATAGATAGATAGATAGATAGATAGATAGATAGATAGATAGATATAAAAAAACTATCTATAGATTTAAGAAATATAAATGATCTCTATTATTCTTCTATAGCAGGGATGTCAAACGGGTGGCCTGTGGGCCGGATTTGTCAGGTGTAGGCCATGTCCCCCCAGCTCCGCAAAGGCAAAAACCATCACAATATGTCACAATACATCATGTGATGCAATCGAGTTTGACACCCATATTCTATAGGAGGAGAAAAATCTGTATTACATAGTCTGCTCATAAAGAGAGCTTATAACTCTATTCCTAGAACATTATTTTTTATCTCAATAAACAGAAGATATTTAATAATATTCTTTTCTCATTTAAATAATATTTCAAAATCCTCTAATAACATTTTCTTTGAAAGCTTTTATTTATACTTTATAATATATGTAGTCTCCAAATTATGGCTGGTATCAGGACCAGAACTAAAACCATTGCTAAGTGAGATCGTTATTATGTGAGCTAAATGTAATATTTCAACCAGGTTATTAAGCAAATCACAAATGTCATTAAATGAAGCATGCAGATATTAAGTGAATCCAGGTTCCCCCATTGATTTTTCTTGTTGGAAAACAGCTGGAAAAGTCGCAAAAGGTGATCAAATGACCATAGGATGCTGCAGCCATCATAAATCAAAGTTGGTTGCCAAGCTCCTGAATTTTGATTATGTGAATGCAGGGATCTGCAATGGTTGTAAGTGTGAGGACTGGTCATAAGACTTTTTTTCAGTGCTGATGTAGTTTCAAATGCTTGCTAAATGAATGGTTGTATATTATGAGGTTGTGAGGATGCAATGTTATTTTTTTTCCATAATTTTGTTCATTTTCCCCCAAGCTAGTAGGTACTTTTACTTCTAACTAGAAATAAATTAAGAAGTATGCAAGTACCTACTTATTTTTAACTATATTTAAACATAAACTATTTTTGTGGTGTAAAAGAAATTTATGTTGGTTTGTTTGACTGCATTTAAAATACATCCTGAATGTCTGCCGATAAATATCTTGATGAGATCACAAATTATGTCAAAAATATTTTAAAAGTATTCCACTTTTACTTTCAATAAAAAAAATACTCATATGGGTAACAGTAAAGTTCTGCTGAAAAGTGCTTGCTCCTGTCTAATAATTCTCCCAATGATTGCTGTTTTCTCCAAACAGCATTTTTGGTGTTATGATAAACTTCAGTGTTGATAAGCAGTCTCAGAGCTAATTTATGGCCTTTACTGTAATTTGAGAGTTAAATACCTCACAGTGTCAATCTGACTTAGACAGCCAGAGTTTTTATAATATCCAGTCCCAGCCTAATAAACACCACTCTACCATTTGACTTTCACAAGTGTATGGGGAGCTATGATTGTCTTTCTCCTAGAGAAATCCATATCTCCCTTGTCCTCATGTTTTGAGTTTAGCTATCCCATATCATTTATATCTTATTTTCTGCAACTAGGTACTGATCCACTGCTCCTATGTATGAACTGCCATTTCCTTAATGCTGTAATTATCTACAATTAAGGTAGCTTAAAAGCAGAATTCCTAAGTTATTTATGATTTATTTATCAAATTTCTACACCACCCATCTCACCTAAGTTCTGTGTGCTTTACAAACAACAACCTCAAATAATGTAAAAACATGTCTAAATTTAAACAAAATTAAAAACAAGGTAAAACAAGTTAAAAGTAAAAAAAAAAGTAAAAAAATCAAAGTTAAGAAATTAACAAGGCAAAAAGGTTAACAAGGTGAAGGACTGCCTTGAGCAAACTTGAGGATTGCATAATACTCTTGGAACCCCAAGCTAATTGACAGCTAATAGAAAGCCAGAAGAGTGAGGACTCACCTCACCTCTAACATAAGATAGTCCAAAGGATGGGGACAATAACAGTGAAGGCCTTCCTAGATTCTCACAGTCAAAATTCTTTAATCAAAGTGATTTTCAGCATGCCTTGCCTCTTAACCATGTGAGTTAGGTCAATATAATCGGGATAAAATAGTTCATCAGGTAATTAAGAATGCAATTGGAGTGCCCTTCAGTTATATATTTTAACATAATTAAAGACAATATAATCCTTTTATTTGGATTATTCTTGTTGTGAAGATTTTGGTGATCCAGACTTATTTCTAATCTTGTGACACTTCATTAATTGAATGATTATATTCAAAGCTTGTTTGTTAGCATGCTATATTGATGGAGCATTATGAACTGCATGAAAGTCTTGGATTTCTAAACTTCAGCAAGAATAATTTTGTTTTCATATTTTCTTTCCTATCCTACCTGTGCAACATTAGCAAAAGAACAAAGCAAACAGATTATAACAAAGCTCAATATTTAAAACAAGGAATGATGAGAAAGTGGTGCCACTGTTTGCCACTGACAAGTGTCAGTACTAGTATGATGACAGGAATTGTATAAGATTGAAGAGTAAAAAAAGAGTTTTGACAGAAAGTCCAAGAACAGGCTGATTATTTTAGCAATTTTCCAGTTAATCTATTTGTCCAGTATTATTTCTCTCAAAGGCCTCATATAGTTTGTTTTGTGTAATGTACTTATATATGGTTAGCTTAAGCAGTATTTAGCTAGTCAATTTTAAAAGCATGTTTTGATCAATTAATCTTATATTCAGAACTATATACCAATTTATTCAGACTTAATTCTGATTGAGTAAAATGTGATAGGCTAAAACATGATTGGTTCATTGTATTATGCAATCACAATAAATTTTAGTTCCTAAAACTTCCAGTCAATAACCAAAAAATGCCTGATGGTTTAGTCCAGGAAAAACATCTACTTGTATATTCAAAATATTATTTTGTATTAATATCTCTTAATATGAAAAAAAGAGTATTCTTATTCATCTACCTATTGGATTACTAAACTTTGTTTGGCTACAAGTCTGCCAAATTTCTTGTAGGAATGATAGCTTCTATTTTAAAACAACATATCCATATGTTGTGATTATTACATGACTATGTCATACCTTTTCAGAATTAATCTATGCTGCACAACTTTCTAGCCTCATTAAAATCTATTTCACAAATTTTGTTAAACCTCCCCAGCTTCACTTGACCTTTATAGTAATTCATTGAGATTTTTGTTTTTTTCCTACCCCTGCCCTTATTATCTAACAATACAAAGTGTCAAAATTGATTTCCCTTGGAGGTCTATTCTATGGTTTTCATTTTAAAAATTCTTCTCAGACCATTTGTTTTGATTTACTTAAAATCAAAGAAGTCTCAAATGGCAAAGCAGTTGGACTGTGACCTTTACAAAATCTCTGGCATGCTGAGAAACTATAGGGAGCCTATCCAAGGTATTGCTTAAGATATAATAAAACTTCTATAATGTTCTAGTTGGAATGCTTTATAAATTAAAGAAGGAAAGTGTCTTCAGCTACACAGAAGAAAACATTATGGTACCTACAAAATGTTTCTCTCCTGTATTTTGTTTTGCATTTCAGAATCATTAAGATTTGTAAGTATTGAACCCTGTTATGATAGCTTATTTCAGCAAATTACAGAAAATAATTAGCAAGAACCCATTTTTTTATATAAAATGTAATACGAATGTTATAAAGATCTGGAGGCACTCCCTGTGTGCGTGTTTCTAAGATCCATTCTTTGTGCACAGAAAATATCTCAGAAATTCTGAGTTAATTATAGACTAATTCATTTCAAGATTTAAAGCATGCTGTAAGGACAAAGTATGCTTGAATGGATTCTAACATGTTAAAATCTTTACAGTTATAAAATTTGAAGTTCATTACGGCACCAATCAAGTTATATTTTCTTTACAAATATATGCTTATTAATTAAATATTCTAAAATATTGAGTATCGAACAATTTTTCACTGTATGGTCTGACACATTACTTTAATTTTAGTTTATGCAGCAAATCAGAGTTAGCTGGCTTACACAAGATGTTAAGCCACATATTAAACCATGATAATTGAGTTTATATCATAGTGTATGTCAAAATGAAAAAGGCCATATTTTATGATAAAGTATTACATGATTCAGGCTAGTATAAACTGAATGCCATCTTGACATCTGTTGTATCTGGCCCTTCTCAGCTTAGTAAAATCCACATAAATATTTCTTTAAGAATTTTATTTAACACATTTCAAAAGATTCACTTCAAAGCAAGCTGCTGGCAGTTTGTTGGCCGGAACGGCCAAGTCTGATTTATGTACATTTAGTTTAAACATTCTCCCACCTTCCAATTAACTCACTCTTTATCTCTCACATTGTCCAAGACTTCATTAATCTTCCGTAGATTTCAAAAACACCAGAAAACTGAGTTCAAACGAACTCGGTGATGCATCAGACTGCCTCTTGATATTAACATTGCTCGTGACAAAGAATTAGTCCCTTCTTCCTCTTCTAATATAGTTTTCAATACGTCACTTCCTTTTTCCACTTAACTGACACCTCCGCCTATCAAACCTTCGGAATCTCGGATCAAGCCATCTATCTTCCTGTTCCAAATCTGACTCATCACTTTGAGAGTCTGACTCAGATTGCATACAAATCTCCTCATTGTCTAGCTCGGCTGCCGGGAGGGGAAAATACCCAGAGGGGCCTGGTTGTGCTTCGTCATCCTCTGATATGTCCCCAGCCGGTCTAGAGACACTCACAACACTATCCCCCCCCGCAGGCCCCTCCCCCTGGGTCCGTCGTATGGGATGTGGTTTGGAGGGAAACGCAGTATGAAAATCCCACATTAACTCAGGAGCCTCAATATCACGAGCATCTACCCAACAGCCAGCGGCTGGCCCACCCCCGGTCCAATCAACCAAATATTGGAAGCGGTTGTTGAGCCATCGGGAATCTCGGATGCCGGACACCTCCAACCGGGAAACAGGAACTTGAGCACGGCGAGCTGTCGGGCCCGGATCAGGAGGTCGAAGCGGAGAATCAGGGTTGACAGGAACAAGCAAGGAGCGATGAAACACGGGATGTACACGAAGAGACCTAGGCAAAGTCAAACGATAGGTCACCGGATTGATGACCGTCTCCACAGGAAAAGGACCCAGGAAACGTTGATCAAGCTTGCGGTGAATTCTCCCTGGAAACAAGTACTTGGTGGAGAGCCAAACCCGATCTCCAACAGCTAACGGCGGCGTGTCGCGATGAGAGCGGTCTGCAACCCTCTTGTAGTCTTCCTTGGCCTTAGTCAAGTGCTGCTTAACCATCTCTTGGACTGACTGGAGTTCGGTTAAATAGTCCTCTGCAACTGGAACTGGAGAATCGAGGAGCGTGAGCGGGAAAAATCTGGGATGATAGCCATAGTTGGCAAAAAACGGAGTGGTCTGAGTGGAAGTGTGCTGAGAGTTGTTGAAAGCGAATTCGGCCACGGAGAGATATTTGGACCAATCGTTCTGTTGGTCGTTGATGAAACAACGCAAATACTGCTCCAGGATGCCAATCACTTTCTCTGTACCCCCATCAGTCTCTGGGTGATGCGTGGAGGCTAGATTAACTTGGACTTGAAGCGCAGACATGAGTTCTCTCCAGAACTCCAAGGTGAACTGGGTTCCTCGGTCGGACACTATTTTGTCAGGCAAACCGTGTAGCCAGAAGATATGTTGAATGAACAGCTGAGCAGTGACCTTGGCTGTCGGTATTCTTCGGCAAGGAATGAAATGTGCCATCTTGGTCAACATGTCCACCACTACAAAGACAACGGTGTAGCCAGCATAAACAGGTAGACAAGTCAAGAAGTCCATGGAAATAGCCCCCCAGGGTCTCTCCGGCGTGGGCAAAGGCTGTAATAATCCCGGAGGGGCTCCTGTGGCATGTTTTGCCTGACAGCACCGTACACAGGAATTCACATAAGACTGAACATCATGGCGAAGTCTGGGCCACCAAAAACTCCGAGACACTAAGTGGAGAGTCTTAAAGAAACCAAAATGACCTGCCGCAGGGTTATCATGGCATTGATTCAGGATGAGACCACAGAGTGGGCCTGCTGGAACATATAACAGGTTGCGGAAGCGTAATAGACCCTCGGACAAGGTCCAAGGTGAGTCGGGACCCACCTCTTGCCTCTTCTGTGCCACAAAGTCATCTAGTTGTTGCGCTTCCCGAATCTGTCATCGTAGATCTACCGGATCGTGCACGGCTGCGATCAATTCGATAGGCAGAACGGTTCGAAGCGGCAAGGGGTCCTTGATCTGTAGATACTCAGGTTTACGGGACAAGGCATCTGCTCTTTTGTTGTACCCTTTCGGAATGTAGGTGACTTTGAAGTTGAATCGAGCGAAGAACAAAGACCAACGGATCTGACGTTGATTCAATTTCCTGGCAGATTGCAAAAATTCCAAGTTTTTATGGTCAGTCCGAACTTCAACTTGATAGCGGGCTCCTTCCAGGTGGTGTCTCCAGGTCTCAAAAGCAGTCTTGATGGCCAATAGTTCCTTTTCCCAAATGGTATAATGGCGTTCGGAGGGACTCAGTTTCCTGGAGTAATAAGCACACGGGAACAGGGGGCCGCCATCTTGGCGTGTTTGAAGAAGCACGGCCCCTACCGCAACATCTGAGGCGTCGGCCTCCACTACAAAGGGACGACAAGGATCTGGATACTTGAGAATGGGTTCCTGAACAAAAGCCTTTTTGAGGGTCTGAAACACCTGTTGCTCAGCATCGCCCCACTGGAACTTAATGCCTTTCCGTAACAGTCGAGTAAGGGGCGCAGTCAAGGCAGAAAATCTCGGAATGAATATCCTGTAATAGTTCGCAAATCCCAAAAGTCTTTGAACATCTTTTGCTTTACATGGTGGTTGCCAGGTTTGCAAGGCCTCAACCTTGCCAGGATCCATGGCGATGCCTTGTGGAGAAATCACATGTCCCAGAAACTCAATGGTGGTTTGATAGAATTGACATTTCTCTAACTTGGCGTAAAGGTGATGCTCTCTCAAGCGTTGCAGAACTTGACGGAGATGCTGGAGATGAGTTGCTCGTGACGGGGAGTAAATCAGGATGTCATCGAGGTAAACCACCACAAATTGATCTAATAAATCCCGGAAGATGTCATTCATGAAATGTTGAAAGACGGCCGGAGCATTGGTGAGTCCAAAGGGCATGACGGTATATTCAAAATGACCATACCTGGTCCCAAACGCGGTTTTCCACTCGTCCCCCTCTCGGATGCGAACCAGGTTGTAAGCACCCCGTAGATCTATCTTGGTGAAGATGGTCGCTGATCAAAGACGGTCCATGAGATCAGGAATCAAAGGCAGAGGGTACCGGTTGCGCACCGTGATGGCATTGAGCTTGCGATAGTCACAGCATAGGCGTAAATCTCCGGTTTTCTTCTTCACGAATAACACAGGAGCTGACAAAGGTGAGGAAGAGGGACGAATGAAACCCCTGGCCAGGTTTTTGTCCACAAAGTCTTTTAATGCGGCCAACTCGGGTTCTGACATGGAGTAAAGGCGTCCCCCTGGAAGTTTGGCATTTGGTAGCAAATCAATGGCACAGTCATATGGTCTATGCGGAGGCAATTGGTCTGCCTCTTTCTCACTGAATATATCTGCAAAGTCCGCTAGGTCGGCCGGCAAGGTGATGTCAGGGTGGGATGGTAGCTGGGCTGCGCAAACTTGGCGTACGTGGTCTACGCATTGCAAACTGGGAAATGAAACAAAGTTCTGGGACCACACCACACAAGGATCATGGGTTCTCAACCAGGCTAGGCCGAGAACTATGGGGAAATGAAGTCCCTTGGTAATATATAATTGGATGGCTTCTTCATGTTGTCCTATGACCAGGCGTATGGGCTGGGTCATGAACTTGATCGGTCCAGACAACAACTCACGACCATCGATTGTCTCAACCAACATAGGCGGCTTCACGGAGCACAAAGGTATGGCATGCTGACGAGCGAAAGCTTCATCCATGAAATTAGTGGTGGCTCCAGAATCCAACAAGGCGTGTGCCGGAATGCCCTGGGCATGATTTCCCAGAAGTATATTGGTTGCTAGGATCAGATGTCTCGGAGGACCGGAGTCTTCGTCTGCGGAACTGGGACTGGGTTTGGCGCCTGCCCGACCCAATGTTTCCATTAGGCCGGGCTCTGGCCGTTTCCCGGCAAGGTGGCTTGAAACTGCTGAATGGGAGGCCGAGCTGGAACAGGAGTAGGACCTGCCGTACCACGTCGTTTCTGGGGGCAGGCCATGACGAAGTGACCCATCTCTCCACAGTACAGGCACAATCCCTCAGCTCTCCGTCTTGTCTTCTCAGCCTCGGTCAAGCGAGATCTGGCTGCACCAAGATCCATGGGCTCATCTCTGGCCATGGGTACAGGACGCCTCTCAGTGTAAGCCGGCAATGGTTGGAAAATACGTCTGGGTGCCGGGATGGGTGGAGTGATAGGTAGGGTCTGGAATCCTCTGCGTGGTGCAGGAACTGGCTTGGCACTTCCGGTGACTAGAACCATCTGTTTGACCAGGCGGGCATCCGTGGCTTGCGTTTGCGCCTCAATAGCCAAACAATGTTGGTATAATGCATCCAGGGTCGCGGGTATTACAGTATGTCTTAATCCATTCAAGATCTGGGAAGACAGGCCATCTTGAAAGATTTCCATGAGAGCTTCTTCATTCCAATTAATTTCTTGAGCTAGGCGGCGAAAATCTGATATATATTCCGCTACGCAGCGTGATCCTTGACGTAGCTCTCGTATCCGCCTGGTGGCATTTTGTCTATGAAGGGGGTCAGCAAATTCTCTTTCCATCAGCTGGCAGAATCCTGCATAATTGCGCAGAACAGGATCTGGTCCATCTATCAGAGGAGATGACCAATCAGCAGCTGGACCAGAGAGTAAACTTAAAATGAAAGCCACTTTAGTTTCATCAAGCTGGAAATCTGCTGGAGTGGAAGCAATGAATGTTTTGCATTGGTTTAAAAAAGCTGGAAATTTACTACGCTCTCCAGTAAACTTATCAGGCAATGCTAAATAACATCTGCTTTGTCTGGGTGGAGGGGCTGGAGCTGGGGCTGGGGCTCCGGCAGCTTGCTGAATCTGCTGTTGCAAATGTCCAATTTGTTGCTGGAGAGTTTGAATTAGTTGATACAGAGCAGGATTATCAGCGAGAAGCTGCTCCATGACGTCACTGAACTGGCGCAGTACTGAAAGCTCGGACTAATTTTCGTCTTTTCTGGGTCACGAGCAATCTGTTGTATCTGGCCCTTCTCAGCTTAGTAAAATCCACATAAATATTTCTTTAAGAGTTTTATTTAACACATTTCAAAAGATTCACTTCAAAGCAAGCTGCTGGCAGTTTGTTGGCCGGAACGGCCAAGTCTGATTTATGTACATTTAGTTTAAACATTCTCCCACCTTCCAATTAACTCACTCTTTATCTCTCACATTGTCCAAGACTTCATTAATCTTCCGTAGATTTCAAAAACACCAGAAAACTGAGTTCAAACAAACTCGGTGATGCATCAGACTGCCTCTTGATATTAACGTTGCTCGTGACAAAGAATTAGTCCCTTCTTCCTCTTCTAATATAGTTTTCAATACGTCACTTCCTTTTTCCACTTAACTGACACCTCCGCCTATCAAACCTTCGGAATCTCGGATCAAGCCATCTATCTTCCTGTTCCAAATCTGACTCATCACTTTGAGAGTCTGACTCAGATTGCATACAAATCTCCTCATTGTCTAGCTCGGCTGCCGGGAGGGGAAAATACCCAGAGGGGCCTGGTTGTGCTTCGTCATCCTCTGATATGTCCCCAGCCGGTCTAGAGACACTCACAACAACATCTCTATCTAATTAAGATATGAAACAATTACATGAAAAAGATAAATTCTATCTCTCTAAAAAATGAAAGATTTTTTTTAATTTTTATTATTTCTCAGGTTGGGGACTATAGTATAAAATAGATTGGGGAAAAATGATCCCATTAATAACAATTAATTAAGATATATTATACTTGTGATACTTTGCAAACTATGACTATGCATTATGGAAATTGTTGATAAATACTTTGAGAGGACACTAAGTTATGACATTAAATATATAACTGTATGGATTAGATGAACAGTGAAGAATTATATATGTAATATCAATACGTATAGTCTCTTGTAACATTTATATCTTTTTAAATCTTGCACTATATCTGCATATATGGCCTCTTCTATGTGGAGAATTATTCATTGTGATACACACACACACACACACACACACACACACACACATATCCAGACAGTTTATGAATGAGTCATAATTTAGTTTTCTTCTGGGCATCTTCCTGTTTTTAGGGAATTAATTGGCCAGATGTTCCAATCAATTTTTAAATAAGCAAAGTAAGTGCTGGGGTTATTTGTCAAACATATTACAAAACAATTAAATGAAAAAAACTGAAGCTAGGTTTTTGACAGACAGACAAACATGCAGCAAATTTTAAAGATTGAAAAAAATTTCACAGCAATTCAGTGTCTACTTTGTCCTGAATTACCATAAACATTTAATTGTTAAGTTTTTTAATTGTTAAGAATCCTGACTTATTAACTAAAATGGTTTATGACTTGTGGGTTATAAGTAAATCCAAATGCAAAGCATAGATGAAAATCTCTGTGTTAAATAAATTCTAAGTATAATTTAACTACACTTTCCAGAAGCATAAGTGATACTAAAAATAAGGTTTGCTAGAAAAAAAATCAGACCTTACTAGAATTCCAAAATAGAACCAATATAAAATTATGGGTTATAAATTAACAGAATACTAAGACAAGAAGGCTTACCTTTTCTTTTAAAAATTTAAGACCACAATGTAAAAAAAGAAAAAAATGTAAAAAAAGAGAATAGATTCTATTTTACATTCATAATGAATTTAATGAATTTAACCTAAAATTCAAGCTTACATAAGTAACTAGATTAGTTAAATTCTTTTTCACTTTAAAAAGTATTTGAAATGTGTAATGCTGATTTTAAAAGTTTTTTTGTTACCCTGTATTTTAAAATAACAGAACTGTTCAGCTGGGAATGGTAAAGTTTTTAACTCTAATGCCATACCTATTTAATTATATTTGACTTTTTATGTCTAACATTGAGAACTCACATCTCTTATGAAAATCAAAGCTGATAAGCCCTTTTGGGGAAAGATGTTTCCTGTCATGTACTATTTGTTGAGTAACACAATATTCTCCAACTAAATGTTATACTCTCTTTGGATTTTTTTTTAATACCAATGGTAATGTTCTAGCTGAGCAATTAATTGTTTCTTAAGTGTATAATTCAAACTATCATGCTTTTCATTTTTAGATAAATATTTTATACAAAAGAAAATATTTTTGAACAAGATGAATACCTTAAAGAATGATAAAAATCAATATTTATTTCCAGAACTTTAGTTCTTTGTATTACAAGAATATGGCATTTGAAAAACAAAAAAACAATATAAAATAGTTTACAGAATAAGAAGTTTATTTAATGTGCTATCTTTTTAACTGGATTAATAGTTAAATAAACATTACATAGAAATATCTGCGGGTAGAACATATTATAACACTTTCATTCTATTATCTACAACTATAAAATTTATGCTAACCATACATTACAACTTCTATTTCAATCTCTTTTTAAAGATATGTATATATTTTAAGAGAGAAACTGTAATATATCCTTTAACCTGTAACTTTTAACAGAAGCAAAGCTATCTAATAATATATAACAGAAAAAAATCTATTAGACATTGGTACTTACATTAAATAAAATAATGCTTAAATGAAAACATTCTACATATATCACTTTTCTATACTAATATCTCATGTCTGATGCAAGAATTGAAGTTAATTGTTTTGCTTATGAATGTTGCTGTGCACATCTTATTTCCTTCCCTTAATGTAGGCCTAAATATCCAGATATAATTCTACATATGTGCATATTGGGGCAGATCCAGTGGTGGGATTTAGCCAGTTTGCACCAGTTTGGTAGAACTGGTAGCTAATTTTTTGTTGCCCAGGCCTGGAATGGACTTCTGGAAGTGGCATCCACACAGAGAACTGGTTGTTCACATATTTGAATCCCACCACTGGGCAGATCCAATTCAAGTTTTCAATCTGATTTTAACTTTTGAATTTAGTAATTGAATATAGCTATTCTCATCTGGAAAGTTTATTTGCTTACAGGAAAAATAAAGCTTTTTCAATGTGCATATTACAGTGAAAATTATCAAGTCATTACAGAAGAAATCAGTTTGCTTCAAGAATTCAATTTGTATTAATGATATAATTTAAAAACCTATTTTGATTTGGAGATCTAATGAGAAAAGTAGAATTTAGAAAAAGAAAAAAGCAATATTATACATTTTAATAGAGTTTCTTTAAGAAACATGTCAAAATAAACTCCACCAGGCAGAATGGTATCAGCAAACAGAATCTATTTATATCTAAGCTACAACAATAAAGCATATCTTTGTGAGATATACATTTGTAAAAATAATTATATTTTTAAATAAAAAATTCACAATGTGTTCTTTAAAATACTATCTGTTGTGAAGCATTCAGCAGGCTCAGAAATGTTGCAAATGGTCCCTGGCAGACCAAAAGCTGCCCGGACCAGATTGACTGTCGCCAGCCTTGCGCGCATGCACAAAGCGCAAAAACAGCCAGATTCTATTGGCTGACAATGTCTGGGTTTTGGACACTATAAAAGGCCTGTGTGCCTTTTTGTTGTTGCTGGTTGTAAGAAGTCAATAAAGGAAGCTTGTTGTTCACCATGTATCTTCGTTTAATGCTGAGACCTGAAAACACAAAACTGGCAACAAAGGTGGGATCACTGCAGGTAAGAAGAAGATCTAGGAAGCACAGAAGGTCCTGAAGCTTGGGAAGTCAGCGTCCAGGATAACGACTCAGCCTGCCAGTACAGCATCACTGGAGGTGAGCTTGGCTAATGGACCCCTTCCCCAAGGACAACGCTTGCAGCGAAGGCATTAACAAGACTGGAAGTCTTAAGATGTCTAAGATTGGCTGGTTATCTGATTTTGATGTGTCTCACCCAGAGCGCTGGAACTCATACATGGCCCAGGTGGAGAATGACTTTAGGGTCAATCAGATAAGGGAAGACAGCCTTAAAGCAGCAACCCTGCTGTGTGTCTGTGGACAAGAAATGTTTGACATAGCAGAGAATCTGGTGGCCCCTGCACTTTGGAGTCGGTAACGTATGCTGACTTGAAGAAGATGCTTAAAGAACATTTCCAGCCCAAACTTTCTGTAATCGCTTGGAGGCACGCGTTCGAGCAGAGAGACCAGAGGCTGGGTGAGTCTGTTGTGGACTTTATTGCTGCCTTAAGACAAGCAGCCAGGCCTTGTGATTTCAAGGACCTAGAAGAGATGCTGCGGGATCATTTCATTTGTGGCCTAAGGAGTCGTGAGCTGCAACAAAAGATCTTCGCCAAAGAAGAAGTTTTGTTCCAAGATGCCTTGAGGGAGGTTGCAGCTGAAGAAGCAGTGGGCGGAGCTGTGAAGGCTTTGCGGCTCACCAGAAACCTTCAGCCACCGTGATCATCCATCAAGAGGTCACTCGAGAAGATCCAGAACAGGATCCTGAAGAGGAGGTGGACAGGCTACACCAGCCAGCAGAGAGAAGGCCAAAGGAGCATCCTGACAAGGCCCCAGCATCGTCTCAGTGCTTTGGACATGGAGGACACCACAAGCGAGCTGACTGCAGATTCCGCTCTTTGCCGGGTATGTGGCAGGCAAGGCCACATTGCCTTCATCTGTTTGGGTCGCCAGAAGGTCCAACCTTGGGAAGAATTGCTTCAGAAAGGTACCAGGGTCCCCAGCCAACACAGGGTAGGTTTCTGCGCTTTGCGCAGGAGTATTCTAAGGACAGGGACACACAAGCCTCCTAAGAAAAAGCTTTGTATTGATGTGAAGTTGAAAGGGG
Source organism: Bothrops alternatus (assembly GCA_034064705.1). NCBI lineage: Eukaryota > Metazoa > Chordata > Lepidosauria > Squamata > Viperidae > Bothrops > Bothrops alternatus. The sequence goes on along the minus strand of JARGCV010000081.1, from coordinate 5,795,612 downwards.
TTCCCTTATCAATGGAGTTGGACACAGGGTCTGCTCTATCGATTATTTCACATGACACCTTCAAAAGGATTTGCAGCAATAGTGGGCCTTCGAGTCAAACTCAGGCCACCGAACTTAATTCTCACTGACTTCCAGAATTCTAGAGTCAGTGTAAAAGGGGAGGCTATGTTCAAGGTGCAGTGTAAGGCCTTTGAAGGCCTACTACCAGTAGATGTGCTGGTAGTTGGGGGTGATTGTACGAGTCTTATTGAACTCGATTGGTTTGAGGTCCTGGGAATCCAAGTGACTGGGCTGCACAGCCTGCAAATGCCAGGCCTTGCAGAAGTCTGCAAGGAGTTTGTTGATGTGTTTAGCTCAGAGCTTGGCTCCTACAAGAGGCCTCCCATTTCTTTCCGTTTAGACCCAGTTATCACCCCCATTAGGATTAAGCCTAGAAGGGTGCCTTTTGCTCTCAAGAGCAAAATTGATGCAGAGCTGGACAAGCTGCTCCAGCAAGGCATCTTAGAGCCTGTCCATGGGAAACCCCCATTGTAACGCCTCTAAAGGCTAATGGAGAAGTCTGAATTTGCACGGACTATAAATGTACATTGAACAAAGCGCTGCAACAGCATGCATATCCAATGCCTGTGGTAAGCCACATTCTGGCCTCCCTCAAGGGGGGCATCTTTTTGCAAAACTTGATTTGGCTCAGGCCTACCAACAGCTACCTGTTGATGAGGCAACAGCTGAGGCTCAAACTATTGTAACACACAGGGGAGCCTTTAAAATCAAAAGACTACAGTTTGGGGTTAATGTAGCCCCTGGCATCTTTCAAAGTCTAATGGAGCACACGCTCCATGGTATTCCTGGGGTCTGTCCCTACTTTGATGACATCCTCATTGCTGGGGAGTCATCCCTAAACTTAACTGAGAGGCTAAGGGCTGTCTTGCTTCGTTTCCGCCAAGCGGGTCTGAAATTAAAGCAAGGCAAGTGTAAAATTGGAGTTACTTCCACTGAATTCTTAGGATTCAGAATTGATGCTCAAGGCATCCATCCTGCTGAATCCAAGCTTCAAGCAATTCAGCAGGCCCCAAGTCCCAAGTCCAAAAGCGAGCTGCAAGCTTTCTTGGGACTCTTAAATTTCTATCATGCATTTCTCCCACATAAGGCTGCAGTGACAGAGCCACTACACCAGTTCTTAGACAAAAACAAGCTCCTTGGCAGTGGATTAAAGTCCATGAAAGAAGTTTCAATGAGGTTAGGCTTTGCTCTCTTCAAATGCTGTATTAGCACATTTTAATGAGCAATTGCCTGTATGCATCACCTGTGATGCATCCCTTATGGGGTACGAGCAGTACTTAATCACCTGAAGGCTGATGGAACACAAGTCCTTGTGGCCTACTATTCAAGGACTCTGTCATCAGCAGAGCGGAATTATGCTCAGATTGACAGAGAAGCCTTGGCCATAGTGGCTGGCATAAAGAAATTTCATGATTTCTTATATGGCCGCCACTTCACAGTCTACACAGACCATAAACCTCTGCTGGGTTTGTTTACCACTAACAAACAGACACCACACATTATTTCCCCACGTATGCTGTGATGGTCTATTTTCCTGTCAGCATATGACTACAGTCTAATTCACAAACCTGGGGAAGATATGGGCCATGCAGATGGCCTTAGCAGATAGAGGCAGATCCTGCTCCTACTACTAGCATTCTCTCCATTCAGGAGCTGCCTGAATCTCCCCTCAATGCTACGGACATGGCTGCTGAAACTGCCACTGATCACATGCTTACATGCGCGCTGACATAGGTTTCGTCAGGATGGCCTGACACGTGTCCAGATACTGAGTTTCAAAGCTTCTGGCAAAGGAAGCACGAGCTTTCCATTTTTAAAGGGTGCCTGTTATGGGGTAGTAGGGTAGTCATCCCAGTCTCATTGAGGTCTAGAATCTTGCTCTCTCTGCATGAGGGACATCCGGGTATAGTCCGGATGAAAGTGCTTGCATGCAGCCATCTCTGGTGGCCTGGGCTTGATAAGGCTATCAAGGCCCAGGTGCATGGGTGCCAAGTGTGCCAACAGTCAAGGCCTGAAATGCCTCAGGCCTCAGTACATAGGTGGGAGGAAACACAAGCCCCTTGGTCAAGGGTACATATAGATTACACTGGACCCTTTCACTGGCAATTATTCCTTCTCCTCATTGACAGTCATTTCAAGTGGCTAGATGTTGTTCCTGTTTCCTCCACTACTACTGCCAGGACCATCCAGATGTTGAGAGGGATCTTCACCTCACATGGACTTCCAGATGTCCTGGTTTCAGATAATGGCCCCCAATTTACCTCTTTTGAGTTCCAAGCTTTTATTCAGGCCAACTTGATCTGGCATGCAACTTCAGTTCCCTTCTACTCTTCTTCAAACGGCCAGGCAGAGAGGATGGTGCATACCACCAAAGATGCGCTCAAGAGACTCACTTATGGCAGCTGGTATCACAGGTTCCTTCTTGCACAATGCACCACACCTTGCACAGCCACAGGAAAGAGCCCAGCAGAACTCCGCTGGGGTCACCGCTTCATCACCAAACTGGACAGGTTGCACCCAGATCGGGTGGCTTCACAGGTGTCACAGCCGCGGGCAGCTAGGAGACCAAAGGTGGGCAATCCGGTCTGGGCAAGGAACTATGGACCCAGACATCTCTGGGTCACAGCAGTGGTCTGCAAGGTCTCTGGGCCACTATCATATGAAGTGGCCTTGGACGATGGGCGTGTCATCTGCAGACACATCAACCAACTGAGCTGGAGGCTGCCCAGCAACACTTCCGCTCCTGGCTCTGCTCTTGGGGGAGGGGAGGACGACCATGATCTTCATTCTGGACCACAGTCTCCCAACTCCAGCGGTTTCTCACACACTACTGCTCATGCTCCAGTGGCAGAATGGGGGCATTCTCATAATTCAGCTATTGCTCCAAACAGGGAGTCTCCAGAAAGGGGGTCATCCCACACATCAGTTATTGCTCCAAACAGGGAGTCCCAAGAAAGGGGGTTTGCCATGGAGGCAGCTCCTGACTCTGGCACCTCCGACTCATACACAGGGATCATGGGTTATTGGGGCACATCAGCCACTCAGGCCACTCCAGCTGTTGGTCTTGGGCTCGAGGGACAGCTCGAGGGACAGTGCTCCGAAGAGGAGTCCATTGTGGACTTGGGGAATACCACCCCACCACAGGACTTGGGGAATTCCACCCCCCCAAGGAACTCTGGCTTCGGCTTAGAGGGTCCAGCCAGTCAGCAGCTGGGTGGGTCACTTGGGTCTTTTGGGCATCAAAGTCCTGGTCTGCCTAGCCTGCCAGGCGAGCTGGCAGGCCAGGCACTTTCCAGCCATCAGAAGGTCACAACGGGCCAAGGGCACACCGAAACATCTTGGGGACTATGTGAGGTTTCTGTCAAGTCAAGGGAACCTTACTAGTCCTTAAACAGGATGTAGAGCAAACACTCAGTGAAGGGGTGTTATGTTCAACTTATTATTTGTTCTATTTTCCTTCTGAATGATTGTATATGTAAGAGTGCTTGCCTGTGTGCAGGAAATTGTGATTTCCATTAACCCCCAGTCCCTTGAACACATTCAGCAGGCTCAGAAATGTTGCAAATGGTCTCGGGCAGCATGCACAAGGCATGAAAACAGCCGGATTCTATTGGCTGACACTCTCCGGGTTTTGGACACTATAAAAGGCCTGCGTGCCTTTTTGTTGTTGCTGGTTGTAAGATGTGTCTTCGTTTAATGCCTGAGACCCGAAAACATAAAACTATCCATCAACATGTTTTCATTCTCAAAGCAAGCCATTATTATTTTTAGTTAAATTTTAATTTAAAAAATGTAGTGATAGGCTAGTCAGAGAAAAAAAGTAGTGAGCTAAAAACAATACCAACAAGCCAGGTTTATTTTTTAGGTTTCTATTTTTCAAATTGTTTCAAAAGTCAATATTCCTTGCTGTTTTCTAAATCTTCTCTTTTACTGGAATGTAAATCTGTGTTATGGAGACAATTGATCCCAGGAAGGATCAACATAACATTGTTACCTTGGAGATTCTTGTTGTCTTACAAGGCCGGAAAGTACACTATGAGAAAACAAGGTCAAAAGTAAGAGCTTTATTTCTAGATCAGCAGTTCCCACAGTCTTCTTTTATATAGACTGTAACATTGTATTTGCTGAAAGACATTAACAGATGACATGAGATGAGATGATGAGATGAGATTGAACCAAAGTCCATTAGCCACACACTTGCAGTTCTCCAGTAGAGTGTAGATCCATGTTTGTGAACCAAAAGTTCTAGTTGATAAAAAAATGTAACCAGTTGTATTATCAGCTATCGTTAGAAGGATCCATTTGGGTTCATTACAGAAATTCATAATTTATATCAAAACTTTCTTCCCAAGTACTGCAGAGAGGTTGTACATAAAATAAGGAATAAAACAAATTTCCTGGGGACAAGTCTTCTTTTTCTAAATCCAGGGACCAAGATGATATGCAAGAGAGAAAGTATGTATATTCATATAGTATAAAATGTAAACATACATATACATATTTTTGTGTGGGTCAGGTCTGAAAAAATATTACGTCAGACAGAGACCAAAGGTGATCAGACCCACACATTTATTTTTCTATAATCCTTCTTCCCTCATACCCTAATACCAGATGAAATGCATCTCTGGAATATGATCTTAAATGATGCCCATATTAGATTGATCTTTCTCACAAACACATACTTTCTCCCTCTACTTAATTTACACATTTTTGCATAGCATTCTATGAAGATAAAATGTTTAGTTTCATGGAAAGACTGCTCCTCACATCTTATTATCAGTTTAGATTGACCATAGCATGATTTTAATAGAAGAAAAAGGAGTCCCTGTGGATTTTACTCCACCAGTCATTGCTGACTGTAGGAGACCATATGCATGTCCATTTCAAGGCCATTGAGGTAGCACTCTCTGAAAATATTTCCATGGTGATGTGTCCAGCATGATGTCATGGAATGCTGCTACCTTCCCACTGAGGAGTGGCACAGTTTATCTACTTGCATTTGTATGATTTCAAACTGCTATGTTGGCAGGAATTAGGGCGAGGATGGAAGCTCACCCACTGTAAGGAACTCAGGTCTCAAAGATGGGTTGCCAGTTTTCCATCCAATAAGCCCAGTGTCTTAACCATTGAGCCACTGTGCTGCCCTTATGATCTTAGAACATGAATTAATTATGGATGGATAGGTATTTATCTTTTGAGCATAAAACCTCCTATTTCATCAAATATAATAGGGACTTTTCTGAAACCTTTTATAATCCTTGGATGTTTTCTAAGAAATATTATTTTTGGACTAACAGTTTCATAATCAATGCCTATGAAATTGTTGGATTTGGACCTTATTAATTTATTATTTATTTATTTATTAATTTAATTTCTATGCCGCCCTATTCCGGAGAACTCAGGGCGGCTCACAACATGATAGAAATTACATTATATACATAAATATAAAAACCCTTAATTAAAAAAGAAACCAATCATTCCACAAACATACACTGGCTAGGGGCAAGGTGTTAGCTGCCCCAGGCCTGCCGGCAAAAGTGTGTTTTAAACAATTTACGAAAGGCGGAGAGGGTGGGGGCGACACAGATCTCCGGGGGGGAGTTGGTTCCAGAGGGCCGGGGCCGCAACAGAGAAGGCTCTTCCCCTAGGCCCCACCAGGCGACACTGTCTGACTGACGGGACCTGGAGAAGGCCCACTCTGTGGGCCCTAACCGGCCGCTGGGATTCATGAGGCAGCAGACGGTCCTGTAAATAACCTGGTCCGATGCCATGTAGGGCTTTATAGGTCATAACCAACACTTTGAATTGGGTTCGGAGACCAATTGGCAGCCAATGCAGCTCGCGGAGTGATGCCAAAATGTGGGCATTTCTAGGCAAGCCCAACACTGCTCGCGCAGCTGCATTCTGCATTACCTGAAGTCTCTGAACATTTTTCAAAGGTAGCCCCATGTAGAGAGCATTGCAGTAATCGAACCTCGAGGTGATAAGGGCATGAGTGACTGTGAGAAGAGACTCCCGGTCCAAATAGGGCCACAACTGGTGCACCAGGCAAACCTGGGCAAATGTCCTCCTCGCCACAGCCGAAAGATGATGTTCCAGATTTAGCTGTGGATCGAGGAGGACGCCCAAGTTGCGGACCTTCTCCGAGGGGGTCAAAAGCTCCCCCCCAGGCTAATGGACGGATAGATTGAAATATCTTTGGGAGGCAGAACCCATAGCCACTCCGTCTTGTCGGGGTTGAGTTTTAGCCTGTTGGCACCCATCCAAACCCTAACAGCCTCCAGACATCGGCACATCACTTCCGCTGCTTCACTGAAATGACACGGGGTGGAGATGTAAAGCTGGGTATCATCAGCATACTGATGATATCTCACCCCGTGTTGTCGGATGATCTCACCCAGCGGTTTCATGTAGATATTAAACAGCAGAGGAGAGAGGACCGATCCCTGAGGGACCCCACAAGGGAGGAACCTAGGGGTCGACCTCTGACCCCCTGCCAACACCGACTGTGACCGACCAGTGAGGTAGGAGGTGAACCACCACAAAACAGTGCCCCCAACCCCCAACCCCTCCAGTCGGTGCAGAAGGATACCATGGTCAATGGTATCAAAAGCTGCTGAGAGGTCAAGTAGCACCAGGATAGTGGATAATCCCTTATCCCGGGCCCGCCAGAGATCATCCGTCAGCGCGACCAAAGCAGTTTCCGTGGAGTAGCCGAGCCTGAATCCTGACTGTTGAGGGCCCAGATAATCGGCCTCATCCAAGGACCGTTGGAGCTGGAGTGACACCACCTTCTCAACAACCTTCCCTATAAAGGGAAGATTGGAGACAGGACCTTAGTTGTTTAAAACAGCTGGGTCCTTGCTCTTTGTCCATCTGCAGAGAAAGAAAAGTTCAAGGATATTGCTTCGTTCCATTTCCCTTTTCTTTGTTTCCTGTCTTCCTTCTGAAAATGTACAAGTAACAAAACTTATCTAAAAAAAAGAAACAGGTGTTGCGTCTACAAACATCATATACTTATTTAATATGGCTTAAAGACTGATTAAAAAAAAGAGGCATGGCTTTTGGTCTGTGTGTAATTACACAGATTTGGTAAAAATGGCAGAGAAACTTAGTAATTTAGTTGAGTGACCTTTATCCTACATGCTAGTGTCTCCTTGCTCCTTCACATTTAAGATAATTAAAGTAAAATTAATTGATTTTTTAGTCTTGCTTTTATTTCTATGCTATTCTAAGAAATGCATGATTTGAAAGCTGTTATAGAAAGGATAAATGAAAAAGCTGTTTTTTCCCATCACAAATTATAAATGTAAATTAGTTATTCAGTCATTTTATAAACCAAAAGATACTATTAATTTTATATAACTGTTTCTTTGAGTTCTTGTAAACTCATGCTTATTGCACTTGTTTAGTCTGTTATCATTTTTAATGTCTTTGATTTTTCTTAGTATAATGGTAGTTTTGAATTATTCTTGCTTTTACATTACATGTCCAAAATGAGGAAGCCTGCATGTTAAACGTTAATGTTTTTTTCCTCACAGTTAAAATCCCTTTCCTCTTTGCTCTGACTTCCTTTTCCCTAAAGAAAAGGAAATGTTGGGGTCAACAGATGCAGCGTTGATTTCTTCCTGAGATTTGAACTGAAACCTAAACAGAAAATATCAATAGTTCCAAAAACATGAGAATCACACTTACACCATTCTCCCCATCACATACAAATACACAACATGAAGTTAAAGATGCAAAAAGAGCTTGCTAAGAGTCAGCTGTGTTCAATGATTTGAGTCTTCATACTGTTGAAGCAAGGTATTTTATTTTAGTGCAAAGCACCTGCATGAGGCAAATCTTCAACTGGTATCTATCTCATTAACAGGTTATTGAGATCTATTTTAAATACACAGAAGTCACAGAGGCATTTCACTTTATGATTGTATTTTGAAGAAATGCTTTACTCAAGCCATCTTAAAGTGAAATATCCCTTTAATGCTGAGCATATTGATACTAAATACTAAAATTAATTCTTCTTTAACAGAACACACAGAAAGATGGAGGAGTGGAGATTTTTACCATTTTAAGAATGAATATTAAGTAAGTTCTTCACCTTGAATTGTTTATAATAATAATAATAAATAAATGTGGGATAAAAAAATCTAAATAAAAAGAACAAGTCACCAGTACTCTAACACATTTGTCTAGATCACTGGTGTCAAACTCACCACATCACGTGACATGTTGCGACATATCGCAACTCTTTTTGCATTTTCGGCAATGGGGTGGGTGTGGCTTCAGTACAATGAAAGCGGGCCACGGGCCGACAGTTTATCATCCCTGATCCAGATTATAAAGTTTTTAAATATGTTTATTCTGGGAAAGGTATGAAAGCTTATTTCAGTAATCTAGAATTAGATTCACAAATATTGATAAAAACTTAACAGTTCAAGAATCTAAGATTTATTGTTTGACTATATAGGAAGTTCCAAGCAGTGTGTGTGTGTGTGTGTGTGTGTGTGTGTGTGTGTGTGTGTGTGTGTGTGTGTAAAATAAGGACGTGCAGGCTTGATGAATTCAAAATTACCAAATATTGAGGTAGTCCTTTAGCAATAGTAATGTCAGTTAGGTTTATACTGCCCCATAGAACTTTACAGCACTCTCTGGGCAGTTTAAATGTAGAAGCATTAACAATGCACCCAGCAATTTGGATCCTCATTTTATTGACCTCAGAAGGGTGGAAGTTGAATCAACCTTGAGGCCAATCAGGATTGAAATCCAGGCTGTGGGCGGGTTTGCCTGCAATACTGCACTTTAACCACTGTGTCACAAGGACTAGGTCATTCTTCCTATATCTTTTAAAAATGGAGCAATCATTTTTGTACCAAAGCAAAAAATAAAATAAAATAAGATAGGTAAGTTCCACTACCGTATACGACAGAAACAATACTAACAATCTGCCTTACAAATAAAATTGTGTTCAAACTAATCAAAGGGAGAAGCAATCTGGATTTAAGGAGAAACTTCCTAACAGTAAGGACAATTAATCAGTGGAGCAGCTTGCCTTTAGAAATTGTGCGTGCTCCATCCCTGGAGATTTTTAAGAAGAGGCTAGACAGTCACTTATCTGAAATGGTATAGGTTATCCTGCTTGAGCAGGGGGCTGGACTAGAAGACTTCCAAGATCTAAACAATTCACTTTGGAGGAGTATATTTGTAGCTCAGGATTGAAATTAAGGGTCCTTGGTGCTCTCTGAGCTCAGTTGTGCTGATGATTTTACCTAGTTTGGATAATGAAATATCTGTGAAGCATTACCTCCTCAGAGGCTGCCCAAAACCAGGCCCTCCCAGCCCCGTCCCCCTTTGTCAAGCCCTGCAGTAGTGTTCTCTAGGGGTTGATAAGATGTCTCTTCCAGCCAGAGCTCATGCAGAATTAGTGGGTAGCAGGCTCTTGTCATCAAGGAGTGGCTTCCAGGAATGAAAACAACCAGCCACGATAGTCAATGCTATGATGATATCCAACATCCCAAGGCCGTTATAGCAGCAGGAATAAAGGATTCCTCAGTGATCATTCAGAGTCAAGTGGAATGGAGGAAAACCCCGGCTCCAGACGGTAGTAGAAACAACAACAGTCAGTGTGCTGTAGCAATAGCTCGCCCCCCAGGGCAACTCCCCCACAAAGCCTAAAACCTGTACCAGCAGCAATAGTCACAGTCTAAATAGCCTCCAGCCTTCGCAACAACAGTAGCCACCACCAGTCTCTCCTCTCCTTCTGTTGCTTCTTCACAGTCAGGTCTCGGCATTAAAGCCCTTATTAATATTTATTGTTAAAATCTGAGGCTAGGAGCCTCAGCCAACTCCTTTCTACACACTCCTCCTTGCCTCCGTTTGAGTTATCCTCCTTATGAAGGAAGCAATAAAACTCCACTCTCTCTCTCTCCTCCATTTGAGATACCCTCCTTACGAAGGAAAGCAATAAAATTCCACTCCCCCTCTCTCTAGCCTCTGTTTAAAATATCCTCCTTATGAAGAAAAGCAAATAAAACTTCCATTCCCTCTTTACCTTCACCTGACGAACTGCAATAGCCACCCCGTCCCTTTCCTTTCCTTCCCTTTTCTATCTTTTTCATCCGCCCATGCCGGCCACATCCAAAGCAAGCAGCTTTGTGTCAATCTCTCCCTTCCCAACCAAGCTCCTGCAAACACTCTCAGACAGCCCCACTACATCTGCAATAAAACAACTAGAGAGCACCAAGGATCCCTCACTGCTCCATTTTATTGAGTAACAAAGTATTCAGATTATTTTATTATAGACCCATAATGTGCAATTTATATTATTATATTATCTTATGCTAATCAGTTACTATCAAAAATGAAAGTAGAAAACTGGACAACCAAAGAATAAATGAATTAATTTATTATATTGAATTAATAGTTTATAAAAGTATTCTTGATTTATATTTCATACATTACAAAGGTAACAACTTTCATATAATAGTTTTAATATAATAGAAGAACCAAATAACCAGTACCTTGATGAGGAAAGAATATAATATTTTGGTTTTCTTTCTTGGAAACATGTCTGGTTTGATAGATTTATATAAGTTTTTGCAAGGTTTTGTACAGTGGCTCATCCATGGAAGCTGAATATTTTACTTTTGCATATTTTGGTAGAAAAAAGAATAACTTTACAAAGCACTGAGTGAATCCTTGTAATTTATTTCACTACCTGACAGTTTCCAATTTTAACAAAAATTGTTAAAGATAACACTATTGATGACTGTTAATCCTGATGACTGAATATTCAGTCTAGTTATCGGAAATAGTATGCCTTTCATAGCCATTACTTAGACACCAGAAAAAAAATGATATTATGAGTATCCCATAGGTTTGTGATTGGTCACTATAAAATAAAATGTTGTACAAGATGAAACTCTGATCTCATTGTTATAAGCTCTGATTGATATTCAGTGGATTTTAATTCCCAACAACACTGTATAGTGCAGTTCAGTTTTCCAGTAGAGCTTTTGACATGCCATCTGCTTTCAACTTAGCAGCACATAACACTGGAGAGCATATAATGTCATGAATCACTACTATCAGCAAGTGCATAAGCACAGAGGCAAGATGAAAACAGAGCAAAATTTATTTTTCAGATGCCAACCGGCTTAAGCTGGAAGTTTCAGTTTCAAAACTTATAGTTCAATCCCTATTCAGATTTATTCAGAAGTAACATCTAATGTGACTATTAGTCAAAGTATTACATTTCTTCCCTGGTGTTTATTTATGTTTATGTCTAGTTTGTGCAGGATGTAAATATCTGTACTTACCCCAATAATTTATAGCTATTCACTTTTTATTCTTAAAAATAGTCCATCTTTTCTTAATTTGTTCTAAATCCAAAACTTGTTGGAATTAATAAAACTTGGAATTATCTTAAATACTTACAGTGATTCACGGAGATTGTCAGTTAATTAATATTCCTGGACAATCCTTATTCATAGTTTGGCATCAGAAATTAACTTAGTTGAATATTATCAGTGGTCTGTCCATTCTCAAACCAAATTTATCTCATTAGCCACATTCCAAACATAGGAATGTTTTTCTTATTTTTTTAATTCAGACAGCACAAAGTATTAATCTGCTTTTAAAAATTACTAAATACATTCTTCCGTGAGAGATTGTGTAACACAATATGACACTAAGTAACACAGAGATGATCTAGAGTGTACTGTAAATTGCTTGGCAGCCTTAAAGGTTAATCTTAAGTAGTGTCATGCAAATCCTATAATCATATGTTTAATTATATTACAGCTCAGTAATCCCCCCTTGCTTTTTATTCATTTGTTCCTGCATACTGATTATTTAATAAATCCATTTGCAGCATTTTGATTTTGTTTTGATTTGTTTCATGTAATGACCCCTATATTGTCTACCACAAAGCAGTAGCTCAATTGAGAACAGATAGCAAGTAATTCAAAATTTGATTTTATTACAGCAGGAGCAGATGAGCAGTCCTATGTATACTGTACAATTTTTTAAACGTACAATTAACAAATCTGTTTCTTCTTCACAATTGTTTGTATATTTCCAGAAGAAGCAAAAAAACAAACAATAAAACCTTTATCAGAAACTATGTTTTTTTTTTAACTCTCTAAATTTATGTAAAACTAGGAATACTTGAGAGTGGATATTTTTGTGGTGTGTAACATGCCTACGAATTGTGAACATCCACATTCAAGTTCACTCTTAGCAATGAAAAATCACGCACTATCCAATGAAGCTGTCCCATAGCCTTAAAGAAAATAAGATCTTCCATATAAGCTGCAGTAAGCTTTTGAAATAATCTTTACTGGTTCAGTTACACATTTTAACATAATTAAAATCAAATCACCATTGCGATAATAAGATTGTTCAGGCAAAGAAAAGCCATAAAGAAAGGCAAAACATTTTTACTAAGGAAAAATAATGTTTTATTTTGTGATCTGTGTGCGTGTATGTACATATGCAGACCTGTGTGGAAATAGATACAATATTTGGTGTATCATGTCAAAGAATGAGTTTATGACTAAGGATTATTTTAATGGTTTTCTGGAGTCAAGCTATTCTCCAAAGCACCTGAAGGCTGGACAAGAAGCAATGGATGGAAACTGATCAAGGAGAGAAGCAACCTAGAACTAAGGAGACATTTCCTTACAGTTAAAACAATTAATCAGTGGAACAACCTGCCTCCAGAAGCGGTGAATGCTGCAACACTGGAAGTTTTTAAAAAGACACTGGACGGCCATTTGTCTGAAATGTTATAGGGTTTCCTGCCTGAGCAGGGGGTTGGACTAGATAATCTCTAAGGTAACTCTATTATTATTATTATTATTATTATTATTATTATTATTATTATTATTATTATTATTATTATTATTATTATTATTATTGTTGTTGTTGTTGTTGTTGTTGTTGTTGTTGTTGTTGTTTAGGGGAAACAGTAATTCAGTCAAGGTTTCTATTAAGTCAGAGTTTTGGAACTGCATTCTCATAATGATAACTAGAAGAAAGAACCTATTGCATTTATCCTTTTCAGGAGAAGGGGGAAAAAAATCTTCATAGGGGTGGATGGTTTGCGGACTGTTCTCAAGCTTGTTTCCAGGACTTAACAGAATACCATGTAGCTACACTGGCAAATTAGGCTGTTATGAATTAATCAACCATATTGGATATCAAATAAATTTATACAAGGGCTTCACTAAACTTTAAAATCTTTCTCCCTCTGCCCTCATTGTTATAAACATTTTGAGCACAATCAGGTAATATTTATAGTGACATCAACATTTATAGGAGAAAGGTTTTGCAAAATTTCAGGTCAAAAAGTCTGAATTTGAGAGTGATGTAGAGACCTGCCTCACTAGACTTTTTTCATCAAGTAATTCTTCAGTAATACAGGTTATCTGGTCATTAAAAAATATCCCAAAAATTCTTCCTTCCATTCTCCATCTCTTACTTATTTTTCTCTGCCTCATCTGCCATTGACCTTCAAAGCATAATTTTGATGATCCAAATTAGGAGCAAATATTTGTTAGTGCCCTAGCGTAAGAGTTAAGATTGAATTAGAATAATGGGCAAATTCTGTTTTGTAATTTGTCTCTGAACATTCTCTAATTTTTGTGCTTTTCTTGTTTTTACATGTATTACTGAATTACTCTTTTATTACATCACATTCTATAACTTCTGAAGTCAATAAGCATTACATAATGGACTTTTTCACTTTTATTTTCATAATCACCTGGATTTTGAAAAGCCACAGACTGATAGTTTTTAGCTAGTCTTTTTCACCAGGTTAGTGAAAGATTTAAGAATAATAACATAATTTGTAAAGCTAATTTATCTTTTAGAGATTTTGTGAATATAATACACTTGGCTAGTGTATGGTTCAATGTAATGTGTAAACCCAGAAAATATCTTAATTTAGTAATCAGACTGAGTACATTGAGCAAACAGTCTTGGGTTTTAAGGTTATTAGGCATTTGAACCTAGTATTTTCCACTCCTTATAAATATTTACAATGCTGTACTGGAATTTTAAAAATCATAACTTCTCTAGAGGAAACAATTTTCAATTGCTTATCTTTTATAAACTTATTCTTTAGAATCACTCTAAAATGTCCTTTGTGCAACACAATCTCATTATGCCTAGATATGTGCTTCATACTTTTGAATAATTACTTCATTCCTTGGTGTTTACCTTCACATTTTCTTAGACAGTTCTATTCCCAACCTAATTGTTGTTTAGTCAAGCTATACATATTTAATTCCTCCAATCTTTCTTTGTATGCCAGTCCATCCATCCTTTTAAACTTATCTTTCAAGCTTTGTACTCTTTTCAGTTTGTTGATACAAAAATGATCATGCCAAGGCAAGTACTTTGCAGGGATATTTTATTTTGTTTTAAACAGAAAGGTATAAATGTAGATACATTATTATAAGACCTATTGTTTAAATCTTGTGATTTAAATTTTGTTCCAATTCAATAAATACAATTTAACCATGGTTTTATATTTGCACAAAGAAATAGTGGCTATGTTCTAAAGAGAAACTTGCCTATGTCTCAAAATTGTTTGCTGATATTGGGACCTAGGAGTTTACAATATTTATAAGGCTATATTTTATGAATGGCCATAAAGTTCATTTACGCCAGCAGTCACAAAATATGTAGCTATAACAATGTTTTTCAAACTTGAAGTAAAAGAGATCTACTGCACTTACTGCACAGAAATTACAAACGGACTTGGATAAAACTGTAAGAATTTTGAAAAATAGAGACAAAAACAATAGAAGAAAACAAGAGTTAGAATTTTCTCTATTAGATTTAAGAATGGCCAGCAAAAAGAAGAATATATATATACAAAATTGGTTTATTTGATTATGGTTAAATAATGAATTGCTACCTCTGGTGATGCTTAATGGTTATCTTGACTGGATAGTTTTTTTTTTAAAATGTTTATCTAGGTGTAATGGATTTGTTTATTCACATTATTCACATTATTAATTTTGATTTGTAAATAAGGACTTACTATTTCTGATAATATTTAATAGTTTTTAATTTTTTGCAATGTTTCATTGTTAATTGGGATAATATTTTTTTTATTATTAAAGATAGGGATGAAGAAAATTTAGATTAAATGGAGAGGTATTTCTATTATATTACTAGGTATTTCTGTTACATTTTACTGGACCTTTTTGGTTGTCTTCGCAGCTTGGTGGTCCGGCTCTGGGTGGAAAGAGGGAAACTGGACTGTGTGAGCAGTCAGCCTGTGTGCATGTGTTATTTGGTCGATTCCCCAGATACCTCCTCAGAGGTCAGGCCAGGGGAGGATGAACCCATTCTTGGCATGTCAGGAACTGAGTTGATTGATGGCTCTGAACAGCTGTATGGAAGAGATTTGGAGGAGGCTTAAGCTAGGGAAAGCTTGCAATGGCAGATGGCAAGCAAAAAGGAGGAGGTCCTACCTTCTGCATCTGATCCAAAAACACATAGGGCAGAGAAAAGGCAGGAGCAGTGGAGGTTAGCCAGGCTACTTGAGAGCTTTTTCCATCTTGATGGCCTGAACCAGAAGCTGGCTATTTATCACAGCAGACAGATGAAGGCATAGCTGGGAACAATGTGTTTCTTTTCTAGTTATGTGGTTTTGGTTGTCATGTTTCCTGCTTCATTCTGGATTGACACTGTGTTTGGAACTGATTTGTGCTTTGGAGAGTCTGAACTTTTCTTGCCTAACGAGCGCTCTTGTGTATGGATTTAAGTTTGTCTGGTGGAGTTATTTTGTTTGAACAGCTTTCAATTGCTTTATGGACTATTAGTCCATTGTTCTGTGGACTAATCTTGACCTACTCGTGGTTGGGCTTAATTGGGACAATTCTGAGTTTTGGTGAAAGGAATTGCTGGGGAATATTAATAAACTCACTAAACACAGTTACATGTGTATGAGTGAATGGGGCAGCACAGCAAGTGCACAGCTCAACTTGTGTGAATGGTGGGCCAGGATGCATGTGTGTGAGTGCTCACTGGCCCGCTGTTTGCACAAGTTGAGATATGTGCATGTGCACTTGCACAGACCAATTAATAATAGGCCACAGCCTGGTAATGGACCATAGCCCCAGGTTTGGGGACTCCTGTTTTAAGAGACAGTGACAAAATATTAATGTTGCATATACTTGCTGTGAATGAGAGCAAAAGTTTCTTTCTCTTACGAATTCCTTTTGGAACTAGTTCCTTACTAGCTCTTTTTTTCACACACTTTCCCCCCTATTTTGTTTTTAATGTATTTTTGTATTAGATTCTTGTATTAGTTTTATTTAATATAGTTCTTAATACAATTATTGAAAAAAAAAGATAGTAGCAAAACTCAACTTTGCATCTTTAATCCTTTTTTATCTGAGCCTGAGAAAGATTCCAATGTAAAGCACTAGAGAGTTGATGTTAATCCAGGCAGATTTAATTAAATACGTTTTTATTGGACTGTCTCAGTGCAATACAGTTTACATTACTGCTAATAGTTGGTGGAGCGTGGGAGAGATTTGTTTGATTTAACAGATGGCAATAAGAAAAACATTCATGGGACGATTTCTAAAATGGGAAGATATATATAAAAAAATCACCTATATCATGTCATTGCTGATGTAGGCTCTGATTGGTACTATGTAGCTGTGTTAAAATTATTTTATGAAAGACAGTATTTTAAATAACGAACTCCATTTAAGATTGTGATGTCTTAAAATTTGTATTATATTTTTCCCTTTAATCTTTTCCCAGAATGCTTTCACTTATAGATCCCAGTTGCTCCAAAAGTCTAGTGAAATAGGAAGTAATTATGGTCTCTATGTAAGGGGTCCACAACCTCTAGTCTGCAGCCTGGTGCTGGTCCAAAATCCATTCAGAACTGTGGAAGTGGTGGGCGACCACGCATGCATGCAGCTACATTTGTGAATTCGGAGAATGCACATGCATGAAATCACCTCTATCCCCATCTCCTTCCACTGCCAACATTTCTTCCAGTCCACCAAGATGGGGAACCCTGCTCTATATGATTGTCACTGAACTATTGAACTATTTTAAGGCAGTTTTCACACTGTATCTTATCAAGACAAAGCATTCAATTTCTTAAAAATTTTTTCTGAAAAGGTGTTATCTCCTTATCCTTAATGTGTTTATCACTCTTCACTGGATCATTGCATGTAATTGGTATCCATTATAAATTAATATAAAGAGGTGGTCAATCTTTCAGGTTCAATTTTGAGATTTATTTGTAGAAATAATATTTATTGATGCTGCAGCAAATATTTCTAATTTTCTGAAAGTTTTATTTTCAGATAAAAAATTGTTATCATTTCCAAAGTACCTTAGAAATCTTTTTATTTATGTTATATTTATTTTCTGTGATATGGATGATAGACATATGTTTGTATTTTATATTTATCCAGGAAATCATTATCACTCTGTAGCCTCCTGGCTGTCTGCACTTTCCAATATGAAAAAAGTTCTATGTTCTCTTGAGATTTCATTGAAATATGAGAAATTAGGAACACTGCAGCTTGTACTCTCTCTCTCTCTCTCTCTCTCTCTCTCTCTCTCTCTCTCTCTCTCTCTCTCTCTCTCTCTCTCTCTCTCACACACACACACACACACACACACACACACACACACACACACACACAGACACAGACACAGACACAGACACAGACACAGACACAGACACACTCACACACACACATAGATAAAAAACATACAAAATGACAGTTCTAAAGCGATTTATTTTTCATCAGTTTGAAAGAAAATAACTCTAATAAAATGCAGGTATCTTTAATAGTATACATATTTACTTTATTATGGCATATGTTAAAATCATATTCTCCTTAGTTATAAGATATTTAATCATTTTTGTAGCTACCAGAGGACTTTTTAGTATCTTATTTTTCTTTTTAAAAAATCAGTCTTGTGGTCTATTCTATACATTTTATTAAAATTACATTAATGGGAGAGTATATAAATAATTGAGATACATAATCTAATTTGTATTCCATTGCTTTGTTCTATATGAATATAATAGTTTGGGATAAGTATTATATTTGTTCACTGAGCCATTCTTACTGAAACTACACTATATCACACAACACTCATTTTACTGATACATTTGCCAAAGAGTTACCATAGAAAAGTTTCTGCATATTTCAGTTGTTATGTTCAGTCTTCAGGGTTTAGCATAGCCTTCTGATATTTCAAATTGAAAAGCAAAAATAGTTCATATTAATCCACATTTCTCTGGAATCCTTGTTTCTGTTCAGAAGTGTTGGGTGCAGTGAAGACCTCTTAAGGAGGGATTATTCCTTCAAGGCAAGGAGTACCCCTTTCTCTGTCAAAGAAGATATTATATGGACTCAACGTATAATGTGTTTTGAATAATTAAACAATTATAAATGTCCAACTTGTTTTATTGTATTGCTAAGGTACATATTAATTATTTGCAAAACTGATAAAATTTCACATGGTTAAAGATCTTTAAATATATTAAATATATTCCTTGTGATCTTAAAATGAAATTAATTAAAAAACAAAGCTTTATCCTTGAAATACTGGCACATAAAGAATATTTAAATAGATTTTATATTCAACTTACTATATCAGAAGTGCCAAACAGATGAGTGAAGCACTCCTTATGTAATATAGGATTGTTTTGCTTTTCCTTCTTTTAGTTTAATATCTGTAAATTACTTAGTGTCATATTTCAAAGTTCAGTATGGCTTAAATGCACTTTTGAATTATATTCCAGAAACTTAAAACTTATTACTATATGAATAATTATAAATTACTTGATCCTAGGAGCTAACAAAAAAGTAATGAGCCTTCAGTTTTGAAAATATAATGAAAGTATGTATTTACAATGTTTGATTGTCTTATATGTGTTTGCTTTCTGTTTATGCATTGGCCGAAAATCAGTGTAATAGAAAGACTAAACAATATTATTCCATTTCATCAAGGTTTAATCAATTGTTTAAAAATAAACTGAAAGATTTCTTTGTATAGGAGTATGTTTTTGTTGTTTCCTTTTGTCTTACTTTTTTTTCTGTCAGCTTGTTGTGTTTTTGCTAGTTTTTAAAAATGTGTTACTTTATCTTTTTTTGTATATTAAAATAAAAATATACCTAAAACTTTGTTGGATCTAGTAATACATTAGAATTTGTAGAACTTCAGAATGCATCCTGCAGACACATCATGATCTATGAAAAGGACCTATTTTTGTTAGATAAGCCTTCAATTGCTATTTACTATGATTTAAATTTATTCTTTTCCTGGATAGTTAAATAAATATTTATTCAGATCTTTGAACCCTTTCTAATAATGCAAATATGAGCCTACTATAATTTTTAAATGTATTTCATAATTATTAAAAATAAATATTCCTAAAATAGGAGAGGCCTTTACTTTCTCAATCTTCCTTTTCTTTATTTTGTCTTTTTCATATTTTGTACTAATTATTGGGGGGAAAAGAAAATAAATATTCTTGGCACACTAGCAGTATGTTGCATTGCACTGCATTTTCTGGGGAGTCAGTGAAATATGTACAATATGCTAATGTATGTAAGTAAATCCAATAATGTTCCTATCTTCCTATTTAATTAAAATACTTTTGGTCATTAAATAAAATTAATGTATAATACATTTAATGATGTGGAACAATACAGTTAAATTATAGCTTATTGATCAAAGTATTAAGTTGGTTATATTTTCTAGGTTGTTTTATTTATTTGTTCTGTGTTGAATAAGGAATAAAACTGTATGTCTTAGGTTGGCACAATCATAAGCATCCATAAAAGAATAAGTGAAATAAAATTATAATATTTTACTGTAACTTATAATATTTTACTGTAATTTTTGCTCAAATAATATATTTTCTGCACCAAAAATAAAAAGTAGAAATGAAGGAGAAGAGAGTAAAAGGAAAGAAGGAATGACATGAAAATTAACAAATATTTATATATGTCATTGAATTTTAATGTTTTAATGTTTTCATTCAATCTTTATGCACGCTAAAAGACTCATGCATAAACATATGTTTGTAGCTTTCATCATAACATGGTAATGTTGTAACTATTCTGATAGATAAGTCAATTTTAGAACTGAAAGCACAATATATCAGCATGAGTGAAGGAAGGCTGCCCATGAATTTCACCATGTTAGTTTATAACTATCCCGGTACACCTTTGATATCTTTGGAAAAACTTTTAGATTCAAAGATGTAATGATGTTTACAAAAAAAAAACACCAAAAGAAGAGCAAAAATATGTAGAATTACAAAAATATAATGGACTAAAACTGTATATCTTCAAAATAATGGATAACACAGATTGTTATTATGTTACTATTTAAAAAATGATTTAGGCCTAAAATCAATGGCTAACAAAGAAAGATTATATAATAAAGGAAAATATTTGTAGTTTAGAATTGACATGAGGGATCCTTGCTGCTCTCTGAGTTTGGTTGTTTTCTTGCAAACTTTTCATTATCCAGTCCTAATCAGGAGTGCAATTTGGTGTTAGTTTATATTCTAGTGGCTTTCCTGTTAGTGTGGGTGGGGGTAGTGTTAGAGGTCCTTTGGTTGGGTGTTTGCTGTTACCTTCATTGTCAGTTTCTTGTTTACTTGATTGTTGGTCTGAAGTTGACCTTGGAGTTAATCTATGCTGATCTTAGTGCTGATTATTGGTGGAGAGGTGCTGGAGTCTTTTTCTTTTTTGGACTGGTGGATTGTCTCTCTTGCATAGTCTATAGATGTTGTTAACGTCTATGTGTCTATTAATGGCTGATTTGTCAGAGTGCCAGGCTTCTAGAAATTCCCTTGCATTTTTGGACTTGGCTTGATGTAGGATGGTCACATTTTTCCAATTGAAACTATGGTTAAATCTGTCTATATGTTGTGAAATTGAAGAATTTTCATCATGCCTTTTGATTGCTAGTTGATCTTTCTGGATAAGTTCTGCCAGTCTTCTATCTGGTTGTTCTACATAGTGCTTATTGCAGTCCTTACAGTGTATGTTGTAGACTATTCCTGTTTTTATTTATGGGTTGTTGGGTCTTTTGGCCTGCTTACAAAGTTTTGAAGGGCTTTAGTTGGCTTGTGTGCCATGCTGATTCCATATGATTGTAGTAGTCTGTTGATGGTTTCTGAAATATTCTTGATGTATGGCAATGTAATTCTTTTTATGGTTTGGGTTGGTTATACTGTATTGGGTTGAATGGTCAGGGACTATTTGATAAAGTTGTATGGATATTCATTTTGTTGGAAATGGATATATACATACACACACACACACACACACATACATATATATATATAACCTCAGAAAACAAATATATATATATATATATATATGTTTTCTGAGGTTTTCGCGGGTGTTTGTATGTAGGTCTTTGGTTCTTCGGGTTTTCTCCCACGTAGAATTTGAAGTGTCTTGGCGACGTTTCGAAGAAGTCTCATTCATCATCTTCAGGCTGGTGCTTTCAGCTTCTGCTTCTAGGAGCAATGTGAGATTTTAGCTGTTTCTTCCTTTTAACTGCCAGTGGGGGTTTGAACTGATTGGCTGGGAGCTCAGCTGTGTTCTGATTGGGTGGAGGTGTGTTCTGATTGGTTAGGGGCTTGGCTGTGCTCTGATTGGATGGGGGGCTGGCTGTGCTCTGATTGGCTGGGGAAGTGTTCTGTTTGGGTGGGGGCTTTGTTGTGCTCAGGTTAGTCAATGTTACAAGGGGATTAGAGATGGTGAACTGTATAGCTGTTTGGCTTTTCGTTCGTGGTTGTGCCTCATCTTCATGGTGGGTGTCAGTTTGCTTCGGGTATGGATTGGAGGGGTTTAAGGTGGCTAATGATGCAGCTGTGGTCTGACTTCTGGTTTGTGGTCATGCCTCCTCATCAGTGTGGGTTTGGGTTTGCTTTTTGCCTGGATGTGTGGTGGTGACATCCTGTGTGGTTTTTGTGAGTGTAGGTCTGGTGTCATTCCCCGTGCTATGGACTCGTCTGTCAATAAGGGCGGGTTTCCAAATGGCTGATAGGCGGGAGGTATCATTTCATTTGTTCATGCTGTGTGGGCGTTTTTCTATCTCGATGGCTTCTCTGATTATTCTGTTATTAAAGTGTTCAGTTTTGGCGATAGTTCTGGTCTTTTTGAAATCAATTTCATGTCCTGTGGCTTTGAGGTGTTGGACCAGGGAAGAAGTTGGTTACTCTTTTTTGACTGAGTTTTTCTGTTCTTCAATGCGTGCACTTATTCTTCTGTTGGTTTGTCCAATGTATGTGGTGGAGCAGGCAGTACATGGGATTTCATATACTGCTTGATGTCCTTTCCAAAGGATTCAACTTTGCAGTCGCTCCCAAACACATCCCCACTGAAACCATTATATGCGGAGTTGAAACCAGCCTGACCAAAATCAACCCCGATGACGCTAACAGAATCAGACTCGAAATCACCAACATACTCTGCACCAGCAAGCCACACAAAAGCAACTTACCCAAAGAGAAGCAGACAGCACTACTTAACCTGAAACAAGACACCAGCAGAATAATCCTACCAGCAGACAAGGGAAACGCCACGGTGGTCATGAATACATCTGACTACCAAACCAAATTAACCAACCTACTCCAAGACTCCACATACAAACCCCTAAACACAGATCCCACCACCTACCTGGAAAAAACCACTAGATCCAAAATAAAAGCCTCCCCCATTAGCGAAGAGATCCAGCAAAGAATCATTCCCAGAGAGAAATCATCCAGATGCCCTAAGCTCTATGGTCTCCCCAAGATACACAAAGAAGGAACCCCACTTAGACCCATAGTCAGCTCCATAGGCTCACCTCTACAAAACCTAGCCAAATTTCTCGCCAAACAACTACAGCCCTATGCAGAATCCATCACCTCACACGTAAAAAAACTCATTCCAGTTCATAGAGATCATAAAGAAACAAAACTTACAGCCCAGCGACCTACTCATTACCTTCAATGTCATATCCCTCTTCACCCAAGTGCCAATCAAAGAAGCCTTAACAGCTATCCAAAACAAATATAACCCCTCCAAACACATCCTAGATCTGACCAACCACTGTCTATCCAACACATACTTCATCTATAACAGACAAAAATACAAACAAATAGAAGGAGCACCCATGTGATCACCCCTCTCACCTGTCATTGCAAACCTCTACATGGAACACTTTGAAACCCAAGCCCTAGAAAAATCTGATCACAAACCCAAACTCTGGCTCAGATACGTAGATAACACCTTCGTAATCTGGCCACATGGGAAAGAAAAACTGGACAACTTCCTCACACACCTCAACAGCCTACACCCCAAAATACAGTTCACCATGGAAACAGAAGCTAATAACCAACTTCCCTTCCTTGATGTCTTAGTCTACAAGAAATCCAATGGGTCCCTAGGACACACCATCTACCAGAAGAAAACACACACAAACCGCTATCTGCACGCACTCTCACACCACCACCCAGCACAGATCAACTCCGTAGCCAAGACACTCATCTCAAGAACCAAATGCCTAGCTGACAAACAACTCCTAAAAACCGAACTACACACTCTCACTAATGTACTTACATCCAACGGATTCCAAAGAAATAAGATTTCCAACTTAATCCAAAAAGAAACTCCCACTAAAATCCAAGACAGAGAACAAGAAAACGGCAAAGCCCTCCTCCCATACATAAAAGGCACCACAGACAGGATCAGCAAGATCCTTCAGAAACATAATATCAAAACAGCATTCTGCACAAACAGAAAAATATCCACCATCCTAAGAAACCCTAAAGACAAAATTGAATTAGAAAATCAAGGAGTATATGAAATCCCATGTACTGCCTGCTCCACCACATACATTGGACAAACCAACAGAAGAATAAGTGCACGCATTGAAGAACACAAAAACTCAGTCAAAAAAGAGGAACCAACTTCTTCCCTGGTCCAAACACCTCAAAGCCAAAGGACATGAAATTGATTTCAAAAAGACCAGAACTATCACCAAAACTGAACACTTTAATAACAGAATAATCAGAGAAGCCATCGAGATAGAAAAACGCCCACACAGCATGAACAAACAAGATGATACCTCCTGCCTACCAGCCATTTGGAAGCCCGCCCTTATTGACAGACGAGTCCATAGCACGGGGAATGACACCAGACGTACACTCACAAAAACCACACAGGATGTCACCACCACACATCCAGGCAAAAAGCAAACCCAAACCCACACTGATGAGGAGGCACGACCACAAACCAGAAGCCAGACCACAGCAGCATCATTAGCCACCTTAAACCCCTCCAATCCATACCCGAAGCAAACTGACACCCACCATGAAGATGAGGCACGACCACGAACGCAAAGCCAAACAGCTATACAGTTCACCATCTCTAATCCCCTTGTAACACTGACTAACCTGAGCACAACAAAGCCCCCACCCAAACAGAACACTCCCCCAGCCAATCAGAGCACAGCCAACCCCCCATCCAATCAGAGCACAGCCAAGCCGCTAACCAATGAGAACACACCTCCACCCAATCAGAACACAGCCGAGCTCCCAGCCAATCAGTTCAAACCCCCACTGGCAGTTAAAAGGAAGAAACAGCTAAAATCTCATATTGCTCCTAGAAGCAGAAGCCAAAAGCACCAGCCTGAAGATGACGAATGAGACTTCGTCGAAACATCGCCAAGACACTTCAAATTCTATGTGGGAGAAAACCCAAAGAACCAAAGACCTACATATATATATAATTAAGTTACTTCGGACATGTTAAGTTCCATTGTACATAATGTATGATGGAATGCTAAGAATTTATATTGCATATAAATATATTTGACAGTCAAACTATTATTAAATCAAGGACTGCATGAACTTACTTGGAGATTGTTTAAAGACAGTTTGATTAAATTTTCCAGTTAAATCAAATTATTGAACCAGAAAATTGAATCACATCAATTTAATTTTCAGAGTTGATTCAAATGGTCAGATTGGATCTGATCAATGATTCCAATCTATGATTTAAATAAAAGTGAGATAATACCACACTTCTAATTATATTTATCCTGCAAAGGTGATATGTTTATGTTTGTGTTCATGTGTAATTTCATGTAAACAGAAATCTCTATTATATAATAATATGAAAGGAAAAATATTCATTTACTGAGCAGCCCAAGCCCAACCCTCAGACCTTAAGGCATTAAAGATATTGGAATGACAGCAGGTATAAGGAACTGTTCTGATTCCTTGTATCTATAAGTTGGTGTGTAAAAAGTAGAATATTATGTACCATACCAGCAGTGGTAGCACAGTCTGTGACAAAAATTATCGTTAGTATCCATCATCTTTACGCTGTCACAACACAGAGGGCAGAAACTCTAGTTTCCTTAGAGCTAGACAGATATTGCTAACAGAGCACAAATATCGATAGGTTTCATTTAAAAATGACTGCTGAGACTGATGCTAATAGCAATTTGTTACTGTGAGAATTTACTTTCCACTGCAGTGTCCACATTGTAATAAAACATTTAGTTATATGTTCCATTTTACAGCATAACATCTGTGCCCTGATTATGAGGACTGCATCATTAATTTATGCTTGACAATTCTATCACTTTTCTTGCCTCAAAACATTCTTTGAGATGTTGGCAGAAAGAAATCAGTGGAAAGAATAAATTATCCTTTCACTTTGATATTTTCCTTAATTATGTTACAGTGACTGTTAAATGGCTATACTAAAAGAATATTAAAAGACATATCCATTGTCCAGAGTGGGCCTTCTCCAGGTCCCGTCAGCCAGACAGTGTCGCCTGGCGGGGCCTAGGGGAAGAGCCTTCTCTGTTGCGGCCCCGGCCCTCTGGAACCAACTTCCCCCGGAGATCCGTGTCGCCCCCACCCTCTCCGCCTTTTGTAAATTGCTTAAAACACACTTTTGCCGGCAGGCCTGGGGCAGCTAACACCTTGCCCCTAGCCAGTGTATGTTTGTGGAATGATTGGTTTCTTTTTTAATTAAGGGTTTTTATATTTATGTATATAATGTAATTTCTATCATGTTGTGAGCCGCCCTGAGTTCTCCGGAATAGGGCGGCATAGAAATTAAATTAATAATAAATAATAAGTGTTTTATCTGTTCAGAAATGCTATAAACATAAATTGAGAACTAAAAGAAATACAAAGTTTCAGAAATTCACACTTCCTCATGATCATAGAGAGTCAAAACCTCAGTTCACTGATGTATTGTTAAAATGTGGATACACTATTTTGGCAATTCAGTACTGAATACAGATTTGTGAGATGATATTGTAGGGATCCAGCCAGGTATGAAATGGGGAGGAAGATAGGCTGGTGGGATACAGTAACTGCAGTTTCTCTATGGTTGCTTGTAAGGACAAGTGGATTGCCAAGCACCCAAATTTTGTTCATATGAATATGGGGGTACAGCAACAGCCACAACTTTATTGCAGGTCATAAGTCATAATTTCAGACAATTGCTTAATGGTCCTAATAGTCAAATCAAAATCTACTAATATATTTTGTGAGAGCGATGATAATGAAAATATTTTTCTTGTTTTTTTTAAACTCCTAAAGTTATTCTGCAAAGGGAAGTTAAATTATTGCTGCTAGAAAAATGATGGCTATTGTCATTTTTTTTAATGACAGAGAAAATTTCAGGTTTTTGAAATTAATACAGTGGTACCTCGGTATGTGTCATTAATTGGTTCCAGGAGATGTGATGAGTACTAAAAATGTCAAGTGCCAAGAAAACCACATGACTTACCATGTGACCCTTTGTTTTGGCCAGGAAGGACTTCCTGTCTGTTTTTTTCCCTATGTCAGCAACTTTCTCAGCATGGTCAACTTCCTGTCTGCCCTCTGCAGCCATCTCCCTCTTTCTTTTGCACCAACCTTCCCAATATGACTGATTTCCTGACAATTCTCCACAGCCATCCCTCTTTTCCTATCACAGTGCTTTGAGTACCAAACAAACAATGAGTATCAGGACAACATTTTCATGTCAAAATGTGTGAAGTACCAAATTCAACAAGTTTTGAAGCAGTCAAGTACCAAGGTACCACTGTATTACCAATTTCTAGTGAGTTCAACTAACAGGGTGTGCAGTTTTATCATTCTATCTCATGGCTTCTAACTCCTAGATTTAGCTCCTCGATCTCACTTATTGCATCACATAGTGTTCCTGTGGTCTTTACATTATGGAATCCCCTTAGATTAATGATCCTACCAATATTTCATGTTAGCTCTTCTTCCTACAGTAAATGCTGGCTCACTAGCAGTTGACTAGCAAAATAAACATTTGAACCGGAAAAAGCATTACCTCCAAACTTCTGTAAAAATATTTGGAATGAAACTATAATTCTTTAGCTCTTTTATTCTTTCAGTGATATAGTTGTGAATTCAGTTTCATGTATCAGGTTATAAAGTACATTAAGAGATAATGCAACTTGTATCAACCTATTTGATTCAGTATCAGGAAAGTGGATTTGATATCAGTCAAATGAATTGCTGAATACATTGTGGAAAATATCAAAAGTCTTACTTAAGTCTGTCTAACTTATTTTTTGTCTCTAACAAAACTGATCTCTAGATTTTTTTTTCCAGACAAAATATATATTGTAGAATAAATCACACTAAATGTGGAATTTTATCATAACAATATCAGACATTGTTGTCTTTTGTTTTAAATTCATGAATTTTTGTAATTTGCTTAGTTGTTTTCAATAGCAAAACTTTCAACACTGAACGACAAACTACCCAACTCTATTTTAACCTTTCATGGCATGTTGTACAAACTTCATGATTTTGCATTAATCACAAACTCCAGCAATAACACACTTTATTTAAAAACTGCTATTCCTATTCTTGGTCATGTTTACATGTTTTAACCTTCAAACAGAAGTTAGAAAAATTGAGGGGATTATTTACTATGTATGCATGCATGTATGTATGTATGTATGTGTTGTGAGTGTCTCTGGCCAGGCTGGGTACTTCTCCGATGATGACGCAGCACAGGCAGGCCCTTCTGGGGGTTTTCCCCTCCCGGCAGCCGAGCTAGATAACGAGGAGCTTGGTATACATGCTGAGTCAGACTCTCAGGGGGATGACTCAGATGTGGAACAGGAAGCTAGCTGGATTGATCCACGATTCAGACGGTCTGATAGGCGAAGGGGTCAGTTGGGTGGAAGAAGGAAGTGACGTATGGGAGGCTATATTAGCAGGGGAACGAGAGCCTCAGCCTTAGTCACGAGCAACGTTTACTCAAGGAGTGGCCTGGGGGATTTCGCAGTGAGTTGTAACTGAGTTTCCTAGTGTGTTTGTCTTAACTGTCGAATAAAGCAGTTTTTGCCGTTCAGACCAACAACAAATGCCGGCAGCTTGCTTTGAACTGCCTTCGTGTGAAGTGTGCTAATTGACCAACTCTTAACGACCTCGTTAAGTGGATTCTTGGGAGCTGAGAGGGGCTAGACATAACAGTATGTATGTATGTATGTATTCATGCTTTGTTGTTGTTTTACCTATATTACATTTTAAAAGAAGCACAAAATCGCATACTTTAAATGAACATTTTTAGTGATACAATTACTTAATACTTATATTAGATTTAGCATAGCTATTATATTACTGGACTTCATAAATCTCTTTCCTGTGGAGGGAGGCTTGACTTGTAACAGAATGATGATGTAAAAAAGAAAATGTATGCCTTTGCAGCAGTATTAATTCCCTTATGCAATATAGCCATGGAGCCGAGAATGCCAATTAACCATATTTGGGGTTGCAATTGCAACATTTCTATCAGCTCTGGAGTGCACTAAATAGTCTACCCTTTTCACGAAGTTCAGATGTAAAATGCCATGTACTAGATATGGGGAACCTCCTATTATTCTATAATAAAAATCCTACTTTGGTATACCTCATATACATATTGCTACCACTCTATGTATTAGCATGTCTATCTGTTTTTTGAGTTTGTATACTCAGAAAAGAAGCCAAGAAATAGCACTTTATCAGATTTTACATAATGCTGTTATTGGTGCAATAACCTGGCTATGGTCTAGTATAATAAAGAGTACATCTTATTTTTAATCCTTCTCATTGTCTTCTGATACCAGTGCAAGAAATGTATAGAATGTAGCTGGGTGGTATAGATTTAGAGTCCTTAATTATCTGATTCTCTGACAAGTAAGAATATCATTTTCGTACAAGAGACTTGGACTGTTGATGATCTCCTGCTTAATGGCTATCATTCTAATAAGCTAGAATGAAGGCCTGGCAGAGGCTCAAGGAGACTGAAATGAGAGCTGGGTATATTAATTTCTACCAACTTGAGAGCAGAGCCCACACATACTGCCCCTTTAAAACATATGGCTACAGCCCTTCTCTTCCAGTTGGACTTGAGCCTGCTTTTAATAATTGATATTTATCTCCCTACATTGCAAAGAAAAGCTGAAACCACTGCTGTATAAATGGAGCTGGAACACTATGTTAGCAAACTCCTCATGGAACACCCAGATGGCAGGATCCTATTAGGGGGAGGCTTCAATTCTAGATTGGGACTAGATTATTACACACTATTTATGAAATGCCATCAATACCCACCATTAGAGATTCCAATATTACCAGCAGCTCCCTCACACAACTCTCTAAAGATAATAGAGCAAATTATTCTGGCCACTGTCTTGCAAAGGTGGTGAATAGACTTGATTTTTTTCATATCCAATGGCTCATGGGCTGGTGATTATCCTGGCAAGTTTACATTTATGGCAGGGACAAAAACTATTGATTATATCCTAACATATATGGATTTACTATATTATATAGAAAATTTTGAAGTTCTATCATACCTAGAAAGTGACCTTGCTGCAAGAATGAAGCTCCATTTCCCCAAACCTGATTTCTACCAGCAGGGGAGTCCAATAGGACTGAAAGTCACCCCATAGAGGCGACTGGCCAAAGGGTGAAATTTTACAGATTGCAAGCCAAAGGAGCCTTTGGGACTGGCTGGAAGAAAGGCTGATTGCACCCATGCGGTCAGCCAGAAGAAGCTGATCATTGGAGACAATGAATTCTAAAGCCGGAAAGCAAAACAGCTGATCTGGGTAACACTACTTTCCTTATCTCTCTACAAGCAGAAATACCGGTTCTGGAAAAAGCATTCAAAAGCAAGAAATCTCCAAGCTCCAGGGAGGGAGATGGAGAAGGAGAATGGGATTTTGTAATGAATATAAATGGACTAAATTCTCCCTCAAAAAGGAGAAAAATCTTTACACGAATACAAAATTAAAAATGGTTATAATTTGTCTCCAAGAAACACATATTAAGAGATAACATTATAAGTTGTTAGAACAACCGAACATCGGTAAACTTCACTTTTCATTAGTACTACAAAAGAAAAGGGGAATAGGTCTATACATTAAAGAAACAATGAACCCTAAAAAAATTTATGTGGATGAAGAAGAATAATGGTGGAAATAATGATTGATCAAAACCAGATACTGATAGCAATATATGCACCAAATGATAAACAAGAACAATTTTACTAAAAGTTACATAAAAAATATTAGATTTAAACTATCAAAATCTTTGTATAATGGGAGGCTTTAATGCAATAACAGATGGAACTCTGAAGTATAAAAACGCTAAACAAGGGAGGAAAGGAGGAAATAAAGCATTTTTTAAAACTCTAACCCAATAAAGATGACTTAGAGAGGAACTAACAAAAAATTAAGATGGTCCTTAAATAAATCTCTACTGAAAGAAAAAGAATTTATACAATTAGCGACAAAGGAAATGGATTTTTCTTCAAAATAAACAAGAAAGAAGAAAAATCACTTCAAAATGTGTGGGATACGGCTAAAGAATATTTCAGAGGATTGGCTATAACCTATACTGCTAAAAAGAATAAAGAAAAGAAACAACAACAGTTAAAGTTGAAGGAAGAATTCAGAAAGTTAGAATCAGAATTACAAATAGACCCACAAAAGAAAATACTTAAGAAACAATGGAGATAATAAAACATAAATTAAATTTAGCTGAAACAGAAATGATGGCTCAACAGATTAAAAGGGCTAAACAGAACTTTGAAAATGCCAACAAACCGGGGAGATAGTTAGCATATAGATTGAAAAAAAACCTGATAAACAAGTTGCAAGATACAAACTGATAAACAAACTGATAAACAAGTTGCAAGATACAAGAGGTGAATTACAGTTTCAAAATGATACAATTAAAAAAAATCAAAGATTATTATGAGATACTTTACAAAGCAGAGGAAATTCCAAAAGAAAAAATACAGCAGTATTTTAAAAAAGCAAATTTACCAAAAATATCAGAGAATATTCGAAATATACTAAATGGAAAAATATCAGTGATGGAGATTATAGAGGCTATAAAAAGGTTTTCTGCAGTCACGACATAAGCCTAAGACTGAAAATCAGGCTTGTCAAATGCTATATTTTTTCTAACCTGCCTTATGGAGTAGAGAGTTGGTCTCTGACAGAAGGCCACCTGAAGAGACTAGAAGCATTTGAAATGTGGATTTACAGGCGGCTGTTACGTATAAGCTGGGTTGACAAGATCAGAAATGAGGAGGTGATAAGCTGCCTGGGAAAGCCAAGGGAAATCATCAAAACAATTAAAGAACAAAAATTAGAATATTTCGGACATGTGATACGACACCCAGAAAAATATGGCATACTCCATTTAATCCTCCAGGGAAAGATTGAAGGCAAATGAGGCCCAGGCAGAAGAAGAACATTGTGGCTTCAAAATCTAAGGGATTGGTTTGGACAAAACTCAGCAGCACTTTTTTGTGCAGTTGCTGATAAAAACAGGATCGCCAACATGATTGCCAACATCCGATAATAGATATGGCACAAGAAGAAGATAAAAAGGCAAAACATTGATAAGACTCCAGGTCCAGATGGATTACCTGCAGAGCTTTATAAATCATTACAAGATGTATTAAGTCCTACTTTGAAAGAACTGTGTAATGAAATACTCCTGGAGGCTAAAATACCAAATGCATGGACTGAAGCCAATATTACTTTAATACCCAAAGAAGACTCTGATCCTATGCAAATAAAAAGAACTATAGACCAATATCGCTATTAAATGTGGACTATAAAATTTTCACCTCAATAATAGCAGAAAGACTAAAAAAAATTAGATCAAATTTATGCATATAGAACAAAATGGTTTTCTATCTAAAAGACAGATTAAAAATAATTTAAGAATGATTCTTGATGTGTTAGAGTACTATGAAATTCATCCAGGGAAACATATGGCTTTAATATTCCTTGATACACAGAAAGCGTTTGACAATGTAAACTGGTAATTCATGTTTCAGCAGCTTGCGGAAATGGACTTTGGAGAAAACTTTATAAATGTAATTAAAACAATTTATCGTAAACAAACAGCCAAAATAATTGTAAGTGTAGATTTCACAGAAAACTTTAACATTAAAAAAGGCACAAGACAGGGATGCCCACTATCTCCATTACTATTTATACTAACACTGGAAGTATTAAATAGAAATATCAGACAAGATATAGAAATTAAAGGACTGAAGATAAAAGATGAAAAATATAAACTACAAGCATTTGCAGATGACTTGGTTTTTATATTGGAAGATCCATTGGAAACAAGCACTAAACTTATGGAGAAAATAGAAAAAAATCGGAGAAGTGGCAGGGTTGAAAATAAACAGAAAAGACTAAAGTGCTAACAAAGAATCTAACAGAAAAACAAAAAAAATAATCTAACAAAAAACACAAATCTTCAAATAGTTAAAAATCTCTTATTGGCTAACTCAGGACTGGGAAAGCCCCAGGAACTGATTTCATTTCTGCTGAACTATAGAATAATATGGAGTGGTAGATACCAGTCCTGTGACACTATTCACTTATATTGAATCCACTGGTCATATCCCAGAAGAATTGGGCTTGGCATTTGTTATCCCAATTTTAAAAAGGGAAAGAGAGATAATCTTGCTAATTACAGACCAATAAATCTGCTAAACATAATAGGTAAACTCTATGCCAAACACCTCCAAGATAAATTAAAGGAGTGGCTGGATCTTGAGAACTTGCTTGCTGAAGAGCAAGCCAGGTTTAGAGAGGGGAGAGGCACCATAGATCAGTGCTTAGTTCTCAATCATTTGATTGAAATATATGCATCAAATAGATCCATATCATTATACACCCCCTTTATAAACCTCAAGGCAGCTTTTGATACAGTTATCAGGACTAAGCTATGGGAGAAGCTGGAAGCTGCTTCAATTGATCATAGGCTTCTCCATTTGTTAAATGCCTTACATACTAAAACATCCCTCAAGGTTAGGTGTAATATGCAAGGGTCCCTCTAGAGGCTGATCAAAATTCAAAAGGGGATTAAACAGGGGTGCATTTTTGTCCCCTTGCTTTTCAACTTCTATGTTAATGATGTATGCCAAAATATGCCAAAATATGCCACATCGTTAATTTGTCTTCTTAAGTTGGAAGAAAATCTATTGAGCAAGGTTTTGGAATTAAGGAATTTTCCAAATAGACTTCCTTCAGCCAAAATCTAAGATGACAAAGTTTTAAATGGGCCCCAAAAGAAATGCAATCTAATTTTAATCCTGTAAGAGGTGTGTTCTGTTAAATAGGCCATTGAAGACAATAATGAAGACAGCCATAGTTGCTGTTTATATTGGTTACCTGTTTCTGTTTCCCTGAAGACAAATTCAAGTCTGTAGTTATGATAGTCTTCTTTTGTTGGAAAGCAGATTTATAGGATTCTTCTGCCAACCCTTTAATTTCTAAAGAATATGATCTTGTTCATTCCAGGATAAATGAGTTTCTAACTACTGTTTCTGCTGCAAAGGTAGGAAATCCTGTAGGACTTAATTCACCCAAGCAGAAGCACAGTTCTGCCTACCTAAGACTCTTTGGGACAGCAACCAACTCTTTATTGGTATCTTTATCACCTAAGTTCCAACTGGCAGAAGGCCCAGATTCAGAAGTCAGCAAGACAGGATTAATTGTTAAATCTTCAAAAACTCAGTTAAGAGAGTTCTGAAAAGTAACCAGGTAGTTCCTCATCTTAATCAGCATTGTTGGAATTATGCATGTAGTAAATATAAGCAAGATCCTACTAGGATTCCTATAAGCATAATCTGAGTTGATTGTATGATATATTGTGAAGTTTTTGAAGCTGTGTCAACATGAGGGTCCATATAAATTATTTGGTCTGCTAGATAACTTTTTACAAGAATATAAAATATATAATTTTTACTAAGAATGTTCATTTTTAGTAAAAAGAAATAAAAAAATGTAATTAAGAAAAAGAAAAGAAATATATTGTGACATTCGTCACAAATATAAACAAATGTTGTGACTTTTCACAACTTCTAACATTTCTTCAGCCCATATCTCATCTATTATCAATTTTATGATTAAAATTTTATGTAAGACACACAGCTGGTGTTTTTAAACTTATTTATTTAAAATTATTTTCCAAAAATAATTAGAAAGGGAGGTTTGCAAAATCTCCACTATGGTTGTAAACAAGATGGTTAATCCTGTCATTTCCAGATGTTCAAACTTATGGAAAACTACTATCCTGTGATCACCTCATAAGAACCTTCAAGAGCACATCTACTATCATTCCCAGAGAGGTTCAAAGGAAGCCGTCTACTTCTTAGTTTTTTGGCATAATAATGTGTGGGAATGACCTTAAAGAATGAGTGCCTAAGGAATGATCAGAAAAGAAGGGAGAAATCTGCAGTTGTTTAATAGTCAGTGAAAGAAACTTTGGAAGAACCTGCTCTAATTGATTCAGCTGTAATAAAAGATGGCAAGATATATTTTACTTTTAGACTGGCAATATTATGTTAATGTCATCTTACAAGAAAGTAGAATTAGCTTATCTATCTGTCACCTGGAGAGCTGACACTTGTCTTTGCCACAGTTATTGGATACACTTTCACAGACCTGTCTTCAGATCACCACATGTCCTCCCAAAGTCCAAAATAACTTTGGTCTGGTAGAGAACTTTTTGAGAAATACATAGTAGGCTGTCCAGTTTTTCATTAATGAGAAGTCCTTGTTGCTCTATGGTTGGTTGTTTCAGACATTTGTTGCAGACATTTCATTACCAAAACTATGTAACATCAGTGCTACTTGTTCATTAATATTGTTTAAGTTTGAATATATCACAAGAACAGTGTATGTAGCAATTAACCATTGATTTGAATACATGGGCTAGAATAGAACCTTATGACATTCTCTTAAATACTTATAAGCTGAAATAAAGCCATTCATGAGCACACTTTTGGGTGTGGCCATTCAGCCAATTAAGAATCTATCTTAATAGTTACATTATCTAGCCCAAATTTTACTATTTAACATTTACAGGAAACATAATCACAGACTTTGTAAAGGCTTTTTTGAGTTACAATCTTTTTCATATCTTTGGCCTTCTTTTGATCTATTAAGCTAGTAAGGAAATAACTGGCAGAAAATATTTGGAACAAAATTGTTCCTATTAATTGCAGCATGCCTGACAAATTCTTGTAAGCATGCTGTTTAATAATCTTAGGATTTGCCCAATATAGATGTTAAACTGAGAGATCTGTAGTTTCCCAGATCATCCTTATTCTCTTTTGAGGGGGGGGGTATATTTATTGCTTCCACTCTACAAACTCTTGCTAGTTTGCCAAGAGTTCTCAAAGATCACTAAATGGCAATCACTTCCTGGAATCCTGAATTTATTTTATTTAGCTAAATGTAGCAAGGTAGTTGACTGTAGAACAGTTATTTGTTACTAATGTTATAGAGCACCACGATTTTATAGTTATCATTGTACTTATTTTTTGATATATTGATATTTTATAATTGGTAGTGTTTTGTTATATATTGTGTATTCTTGCTTTAATTCTGCTTATAAACTGGCTTCTGAAATGATGTAAAACATTTGCAATAAATACAGGTTTTAATGTTTTTATTTATTTTCAGCAACCATAATGGTTAGGATAAATATTTAATGTAATGGAATGAAAAAAATTATATTAATATGTAATAATATTTTAGACTGCAACTGCAATCTTATGTGGGATATAAATCCTGGAAATATGTCCACGGAATTTATTTGCAGAACTACATGGGATTGTAGCTGAATGTCATTGTCCTGTAGATCATTTTTCATGCTCAATGTTTTTTACTCTGTAAAAGGAATATTGTAAAATACTATAAAGAGCCAAAATTAAATCCCATTGTTTCATAAAACATTAACTTCTGAGATACATAAAATACAATAGTTCAGGACATTTGTCTTTCAAAATAGGAAAAAATGGGAAATGATCTGGGGGAAAGCAAAGGGCAACCCTAAATGATTGAGGATATACTGCATAATATATTCCACATCAAGGACTGGTGGTATATAAAAAGGATAGCTCTACTGAAATATGATAGCAGATGAAACAGTATTGCATAATATAGAAAACTTTACCTGCACTCTTTCCCCATTCTAATAATTACTGTCCTAAATGAATTCATCTCATGCAATTAAACTGACAGTCTAGTCTGAAACAGGCAAAATTTTCTGGGTTTCATTGTGACAATGAATGTTGGTGGTGGGCACTGGTTAGGATGAATTTAAAGTTATTTGACAAATTTGTAAGCAAACTACTTTGGAATGATTCACTCTAAGAGAGCAATAATAACACCTTACAAACAGTCATATAGGGTTAAAGTATAACAGAGTCGTCTTTTTGTGTAGAAATCATATATTATTGATTGTAGGTTTAACTTAGAAGCACTTGATATATCTGTGGAAAAAATGTGTAGATGAAATACTATCTTTCAATTTAGTCCTCCCATTAACAGAGGAAAAATAAACACAACTTTACCTCATTTTGTAAGCGAGGTGATGTCCCTTCTCATCTAAGAAACATATTCTTGAAAATTTTACCTAAATGAATCTGAGATAGTACTTAAACATCTAACTTGGACATTAAGAATGCGTACATGCAGATTAGTATTTATTTTCTCTACCATGGACAAAAGATACTACATTCTATGTTCTGTTTTGATCATCATGAAACATCAGTAGAATTTTCATCATTACAAGGGATTTAATATGCTAGAAAGATTTTGCAAAGACATTTTATGGATAAAATGTGAAACAAGCCTTGAAGTGTGTTTCAATGTAATTTAAAATATTGATGTTATCAAAACAAAATCCATTCACATAGATGCATATGTGTACATACATATATGCATTCTACCTTATCTATCTATCTATCTATCTATCTATCTATCTATCTATCTATCTATCTATCTATCTATCTATCTATCCATCCATCCATCCAATCTGTCACAGAGAAATAGAACTAGAAAAAGAAAAAAATCAAGCAATTACTTAAATAGAAATCCTTCAAACAATGCTTTGGATAAAGCTATGGAGTGATAACTAAAATTTGGTTTCAAACTGAAAAGGGTAATGATAATGGCACCTTGACTATGTGAAGGTCTTGGTGAATTACCATAAAAATTAAGTTTTTACTTAGCATTCCTTAGCAGGAAAAGGGCAGTGACCACACATTACCATGTCTGAAACAAGTGACAAATTGCAAAATGAACATTAGAGCAGAAATTAAAATCATGTAAAGAAACTTGCAGTGAATCTCAATATAATTCATGAATAAGAAAATTATATAAGAAAATAAAGTGAAACAAAATTCTAAATAGTATACATTGCAACCAAAACAAAAAGATACCAAGTATGACTTCTTAATGAAGACAGTAGCATCAGCACAACAGAAAGGGCAGCAATAACAACAACCTTGCATATCAGCTCGTATGTTATAGCTATGCTAGTTTGTCTGGAACAACTGACAATGGCACTATTATGTTTGCAGGCACAGCCAATTTAATAGAGAAAATATTAATTCTATTATGCCCCTATATTTGGAACTGCTCATTTTCTCCATAAGGGTTTTAATTGTAGATCCTGTTTTAATAGTTACTGGTCTGAATTCAAGAAGATATTTCTTTGGGGGATATCTCAGCAGATTCTTTAGTTTCTTTTCTTTTTTTTTCAAATTTTATTTATGATACAGTTAAAAACAAACAAACATTGGATTTGACGTGACATTCCAGTATATACATTCTTATCCGATTGTTCCACTTTTTACAATAATTCTTTAGTTTCTATCCAGTCAGCTTAAACAAATTTGCTACTAACTCTCAGCAGATGTTGTAAGGCATGATTTAGTCCTCTCATCTGATACAACATGAATGTATATGTATATACATATATGTATAAAACCTCTCATTATGAACAAAGAAGGACTTCCTCTATTAAGAAACCCATAACTATACAGATATATAGGCAATATTATATATCATCATAATCAGACACTCCTAATACTAAACTTTAATGATATGCAACTGTACATCTCTATCTTAAGCAGTGGAGATTCTGTTTCAGTGTCTGGAGGATGAGGAAAAATAGTCTTCAGCTCAGCCCTAACAGGATTGAATTGTTTTAATTTTAATGTCCTTTGAATACATTATTTTCTAACTTCAGTTCTGCATGAGATTGAATTACCTAAATAGAATTGATGCCTAGTTTTGGGGTTCTCTTACAGTTGTGGATCCTGATTGAGGAGCAGATGGTAGCTATGGCCAGTAGCAGTTCTACAAAAATTCTGCTTTTGTGCCAATTGGATCAGGAAGCATTGTTCACAGAATTCATGCTCTGGTCACCTCCTAACTGGATTGTAGCAATGAACTATACATGGAGATGCCTTTGGAAAATATCTGGAAGCTTAGTTGGTCCAGAAAATGGTGGTGTGGCAATTATGTGTAGCAATCAGTACTTTCTTATTGCACAATTGCTCTGCACTGATTCCCAAGATGCTCTGGGTATAATTCAAGATGCAGATTGTCACATATAAAGCCCTTCATGGATTAAGGGTGATTTTTTTTAGACCACCTGTCTCCAATGATTTTCTTTTCCCCCCCATATATTTTATTGATTTTTTAAAACATAAATCACTTAATAGTTGGTAAACAGTGTGTTTGCTGGGTTTACATTTGCAAAGAAAAATCATTAACAATTGGTTTCTATAATCCATAATCCATAGTACATTTAGTTGATTTCCGCCTTTCCCCAAAATGTCTTCTTTGAAAACCTTAAAATAATACAGTTCTTATTATTTTGAAAAATATATGATTTTTCCCAATATTCCTAGAAATAATGATCACATCAATATAATATTTCTTTTCTATCTAATCATTCTGGTTGCCTCATATTATATCCTGTTACAGTCCTTATTTAGATTTGTTTCTCCCGTATAGTTCAAAGTATTCTTGCTGGTTAAGATTTTCTCAACAGTTAATTACATTTAAAGATTTAAATCCGTTTTTCCCATATGAACCATCTCAACACTTTTACATTTCTTAAAGAATAGGTAAAAACAGTAAAGAAAAGGAAAAAAGAGCAAGAGTAAAGAAACATAAAAATAAAATACTACTTAAAATATATATTCCTCCTAAGCTAATATATATTCTTTCCCCAAATTTCTTATTCTTTTTAACCATGATTAAAAATATGTTTAATCTTTAAATATTCCATTTAATGTGTCTAGTCATCTAATCCTTTAATTCTTATTCAAAACATTTTTTCTTTTTTATACATTATAATTTCTCTAAATTCAGACACATTTAATTATCTAAAAAATTTCCTTCATCTGGGCCATTTCAGCAGTATTATATTACTTATATCAAGAAATAAAATAAAAGGGGGGGAAGCATACAGTATTATTTAAGGAATTCATCTCTCTTAGAATGACATATGTATTCAGAATCTTTTCTATTTCTTTAACCATATTCAAAGAAATGTTTCTTTTTTAAATATTCTGTCTGGTAGATCCCATCAACTATTTTCTTAATTTTCACTTTGATCTTTTTCCTTTGACCAGTATCTTTCTTGATCAATGAGTTTTGCTGAATCAAAAAGTTTTTCCATATATTCATGACCGTTGCTGCAGGTATAAGAAGTAAATTGAATAAAATGTCTTTATGTGAGGCTTTTGCCTTTTCATGTTTCTTGAAAATCTTTTTCTCTTTCTCCTTCTTTGCTTCTCTTATCACTTCCTGTCTCTCTGATGTTTTCAACATCTCTACATTCCATTTTCTCCAATCTGTTTTTTCCCTCAGATTTATTTTGTAGTCTTAAGGATGAGTTGTTTTTTTCATTTCTTGTACATTTTTTCCCCACTAGGATTAATTCATGTTCTCCAGCATGTAAGAATGAAGAATCCACAAATGGGTTAAGTGTGTCCTCCAGCCCTAATTAGACCAAATCAGTCAAGTTGCCACGCCGCTGCTCGGCTGGGTCCTGCCCCAGTTTCGATTTGGTCTCAGCCCAGATGGACGTGGTAACTTGGCTCCCAGATCAAACTTTAGAAAGCAGGATGTACACACTTTTTTCTTAACTTCGTGGATTCTTCCATTTCCTCTCATCTGGCCAGCGCTGGGATCAGCGCTGTCCCAGATTGGTAAAATCCGTGCAAGAACATTTTGTTGCTTTCAGCAGCCCCTAGAATAATCTCCACTGATCGTTGGCTGGCTTGAGCACAACGCGGCGATCGGCTCATTAGCATTTTAGGTGAATTTCTTGCTTACTGAGAGATGACAGAGGCTTCTTACTTTACTGACAGCCTCTGCTTAGAGGATCGCCTTGCGATTGCTGCGACCGCCATTTTAGAGCACAACACGGCCAACAGCCGCATCTACTGTTTGCAAGCTTCTGACTTTCGCTTTCGCCCCTCTCTTGCAATCCTCATAGGAAGCCTGGGAAAGGAGCAGATAGATTAGAAACACCTCAACTACATTTCAGGAGGTCTCAATTACCCTCAGTACCCCACTGATCAATTTTTGGGACATAGTATTTATTGCGGCCGCCATTTTGTATCGTGACAGGAATTAGCCGGCCAGAACTCTGGTAGGAGTACCAGGGCGAGTGATTCTGCCACAT
Source organism: Bothrops alternatus (assembly GCA_034064705.1). NCBI lineage: Eukaryota > Metazoa > Chordata > Lepidosauria > Squamata > Viperidae > Bothrops > Bothrops alternatus. The sequence continues at coordinate 5,754,463 of JARGCV010000081.1, read as the reverse complement.
TTCCTCAGACAAGGAGTCAGGGTAATAATTAGTCAGCTTTAAAATCCAACTCAACTTCCTTATCAATTATTAACATTGCTCATTGGGCCTCTGCAAAAAAAATAGCCAGTTTGCCACAATCTGCATCTAGTGGAACAGCTGGTACTGTGGGAGCCACCACTAAGTGAGGCACGTCATATCACGTAACTAAAAGAACTTAGCCTTGACAGTAGTCCCTCACCACTCTGGTCATCACTATTAGTGATGCGCGACATCTGTCACTAAGTGTGACACCCATCACTAAGTGTGACATCTATAGCTAAGTGTGACTCCGAGCTTGCCGATGGGCCCAGACTTCACTGATCCACATGTAGGCCAGTCCCACCTCGGTGGGCCATAGACGCATCTCTTGCAGACCAGGATGCTTTAGCATTCTGCTGAAAACTCCTGAATTATAATGGTGGATAACACCAAGCCACAGGCTTCCACCTCTGGTGGACACACAAAGCATAAGTCATCCAATCAGACAAGAGCTGCAAAAATCAAGGCCAAAACCAAGGCCAGTCTAGACAAGAGAGCCTTCAACACAACCGAAAAGCAAGCCAGCCATAGACTTCATGCCTTGGAGAGACAATTTTCATGAGCTCAAAAGTTGGTGGTTGAGGAGATGGTCAGCTCACCCCCGCTCTCCCTTGCACCGACATTGGATGGTTTACATATTGTTTCCTCTGTTCCTACATGGTCTCCAGAACAGAATGCTGCCCAGGGTTCCTCACGTACTTTGGATCAGGAACACCTTTTCCTCTTCCAAGAGGAAACGAGATCTCGTCAACCCAATCTGGCTCCAGAGGCCACCTTTGAGCCGCCTGCCATGCTGCTCGGGTCTCCAAAGAGGCCACCCCTAATGGGCCAACTACAGGCCTCGATGGTGACGTTTACACCCACTTCAGTGGGGCTCCGGCCAGTAGAGCAACCATGATTTCCCAGGCAGTCGCACAAGCAATGGCGTCCACAGTGTGTCCACAGGCATACCATGCTCCATTGGCCTCCCTGACATTTTCGGATCTCTCATGATCTGGCGATCATTATTACCCACACTCGCACTTGCCCCCATGCTCAAGTGGGAGCGAAGTCTCTGATTATGTGGAGTATGACCAAGCGGAAGGTCAGTGGTCAGACGATGAGAACACTTCCTCAGAGGTTCCTCCCCTTATAGGTTTGTTCAATCCTATGTTCTTCCCATCTCTCCTCCCCAAGGCCTGCGCCACCGGTAAGATCAGACCAAAGCAGCCCCTGGCTCCTGAGCAGGTGTCTACCCAGGAAACCATCCCATTGTTTTCTGAACCGGTCGTCAAACACCAATAGATCCCTTGCCCTCCGATGTTCTTGAAATCTGTACAGGGACAATGGGGATCTCCAGGCACCTTTTCCACCCTCAGCAGGATCGACCTTAAACTGATAGATATGGTATCAACCCTGAATGAGGCACTGGACGTGCTTGGAGTGGATGAATCCTTAACTCCCTTGTTTTCTGATTCCAAGATACCAGGTGACATGTCAGAGGCATTGAAAGCCGAGGACAAAAAATTCAAGGTTTCCCTCTGCAGGACACACCAGGCTTCAGCTTGGGAAATAAGGGCATCCACCTCAACCTCATTCTTCACCAGGATCTGTCTGATCTGGCTCCGTGAACTCCAGACTAGAATTTCCCTGACGGAGGTAAGGGTCCATCAGGACTTAACTAAATTAAGGGTGGCCTTGGACTATATGGCAGACATGTCTCTTCAAGAGGCCAGATTCTCGGCCTGTGCCATAGCCTGCAATGTCATCACAAATCGGTTATTTTAGCTCAGGAATTGGAGAGCTGACACCAAACATAAATGGCGAGTGGCTGATGCCCCATACCAGGGAGGCCATCTCTTTGGTGAGGCCCTCACCCCATACCTAGAAGAGAACAGAGAGAAGCAGAGGGTTCTTTACCACCTCTCCAAAAGGTCGAGCCGACGGTTCTTCCCGTATGGCTGCCACCCCGCCTTTTGGTTGGGATCAGATTCGTCATTGGGGAACATCTCATGGCCCTTTCCAGTAGTGCCGGACCACCCTTTGGACCGGTCCGGCTACAGAGACAGACCCAGACAACAGGTCCAAATCAGGCGGCCCTTTCGAAGCAGGGGAGGCTGACCTTTCTGGAGACAGAAGTGACTCGGGGCCAGTCTTTTCCATAGGTGGCAGACTAACTCACTTTATCCACCAATGGGAGACCACAACCACGGACGCTTGGGTGCTAACCACCAACAGAGATGGCCTGTCTCTGGAGTTTGTGACAAGACCTCCCCGACATTTCATTACCTGCCCCCTGTCAAGGAACCCTGTAAGGAAGCAACTTATGGAGAATGCCATTCAACATCTGTTAAGCATAAGGGCCATAGATAGGGTGCCCCCAGACCACTTAGGGCAGGGCTTCTACTCCATACTGTTTGTTGTTCCGAAGGCCTCAGGGGGTTAGAGGGCGATACTAGACCTCAAGGGACTAAATTCCCACCTTTCGTATCGCAAATTCAAAATGCAGACCCTCCAGTCCATTCTGACCAGCATCCAAAAAGGGGACTTCATGACATCGGTACATCTTATGGAGGTATACCTCCACACTCCCATACATCAGAGTTACCGACAATTTCTCAGGTTCAGTAATTCCAACAACCACTATCAATAGAAGGCTCTACCGTTCGGCCTCTCATCGGCTCCCAGGGTCTTCACCAAGGTCCTAGCGGTACTAGCCGCACATCTCAGATCAGTAGCGATCCGCATTCAGTGCTACCTGGAAGACATTCTAATTCAGTTGTCCTCTACTCTGAACTCCCAAGCGGACTTGGACTTAACTGTAGAGATGCTACAGAACCACGGGTTTCTGGTCAATTTTCAAAAAAGTCACCTGATTCCTTCCAACTGCCTATTGCACTTGGGCGCGATAATAGACACAAACCTTTGCCATGGTATATCTATCCCGGGAGCATCAGGTCAGGCACCTCCAATGGTTCTTGCTCCCATTTCAAAGGATGGGCACCAGCTCTTCCACCCAAAGGGTACGGGTTCCATCCCAGACCCTCAGATCTCTTCAGTGGTGGACCTCCCCAGTGTAGCCAAAGGGTTTCTATTCAAGGACCTGTCTGGCTAACTCTGACCATATATGCCAGTCTGTTTGGCTGGAGAGCACATCTCCAATCTCAGTTGGCTCAGGGCAGGTGGTCCCCGCTGGACCTGAAGCACAACATCAACTGGTTGGAGCTCAGAGCTATTAATCTGGCCTTCCGCCACTTCTGTGACAAGGTGTCGGGACACCATGTGTAGATCCTCATGGACAATGTGGCAGCAAAAGCACATGTAAACTGACAAGGTAGTGGCCGATCTCGGTCTCTCATGACCGAGGTTCAGTTGTTGGAATCCTGGGCAGAGCAGAATCTCCTCTCCCTAAAGGCTGAACATATTTTGGGAGAGAGCGAATCAACAGGCGGACTACCTGAGCCGCTCGACAGTGGACCATTCAGAATGGTGTCTTCATCCAGATCTCTTCAGGGCGATCTCGCAGAGGTTTGGTCAACCTACTCTGGACCTGTTCACATTTCCAGCAAACTCCCAGCTTCCACAGTTCTTCTCTTGGTTCCCCTCTCCAAGGTTGGAAGGAGCGGACGCTCTTCACAGCCCATGGCCAGAGGGACTGCTGTATGCCTTTCCCCCTCTCCTTCTGATTCCGTCAGTCATCAGGAAAATTCTGCAGGAGTGGGCAGAGGTGATATTCATTGTTCCACACTGGCTGAGATAGCCATGGTTTGCAGACCTCGTGGGCCTCTCCGTAGTTCCTCCATGGAAGATTCTTCCAGGTCGGATAATTCTCTTACAGGGAGTCGTATGACATCCAGATCCACAATGGCTCCAGTTAGCCACCTGGCAGCTGAATGCCGGTCCTTAGCACAGGATTCCTATTCATCAGGGGTGATTTCGATGAACCGTATTTACGATGCCAAGTGGAAACATTTTTGCCACTGGTGCGAAGGGAATCACTTGCCCCTCTCGGAGGTGACAATTCCACGCCTCTTGGACTATTTGTTGGAGGGAGTGGACAAGGGCTTAGTGCCCAACACTATCTGCAGACAGGTGGTGACCCTCTCCACGGTAGTCACCTGTGACAATTCGGCCCCATTGGCCCAACACCCCAGGATCCAATCCTTTGTCATGGGGGTCACAAACAGCAGACCGCCTGTGGTTCATCGGTATCCCACTTGGTAGTTATCATGAGTCCTACAGGCCATCACTGAGTCACCCTTTGAACCCATCAGAACCTGCAACCTACGGTCCTTGTTTCTCAAGGTGGCCTTTTTGGTTGTGATTACATCGGCCAGATGCATCTTGGAGCTGGCAGCTCTTTCTGTCAGGGAGGACTTATGCGTCTTTCATCAAGATAGAGTGGTCCTGCATCTGGCCCCCTCTTTCATTCCCAAAATTAATACCATGTTTCACAGCGCATAAGAAATCGTGTTACCGGACTTTTGTCCTAACCCATCTCATGACTTGGAACGGCAATGGCACACTCTGGACATCCGCAGGGCATTACATCAAATGGACAGCTGCCTTTCGCAGGTCAGAAGCCCTTTTTGTTTCTTTCCAGCCTACCTCTCAGGGTCAGAAGGTCTCTTCTTGACAGGTGGATCAAGGCCTGTATCGCAGAGGCATATCAGATGCGCTCATTGCCAGTTTCAAGTCACCTCACAGTGCATTCCACCCACAGTGCTGCTACATCTGCCGCATGAGCTACACAAGTGTCCATAGATGATATTTGCAGGGTGGCGACGTGGTCCTTGCCTTCTTTTTTTGTATGGCATTACAAGCTCAATAAGTTTGCTTCTGTGGAGGCATCTTTTGGCTGCCAAGTGTTACAGCAGGTTGTGCCTGCGACGGCAGCTCTGGACCAGTCTGTTTTCCACCCATAGGGACTAGGGGGCTTTGGTAAGTCCCATTCATGGATTCTCCATTCTTACATGCTGGAGAAGGGGCATTGTCTTACCTGAATGCCTTTTCTCAGCATGAAGAATGGAGAATCCACTCCCATCCCTTAAATACGCAGTCAGGTCCAGTGTCAGGGATCTGGGAGCCAACACGTCATACGGTCATTAGCTTTGCCCTATTCAAAACTGGGGCAGGACCCAGCCAAACAGGGGCATGGCAACTTGACTGATTTGGTTTAATTAGGGCTGGAGGACACACGTAACCCAATCGTGGATTCTTCATTCTTCATGCTAAGAAAAGGCGTTCAGGTAAGACAACGCCCCTTTTCTTGCTTTGTTAAGTTCCATCTTTGAGTCTCTATTTTCAATTTTATCTCCACTTATTTGTTTTGTCTACTCCTTCTCTGTTGTTCTTTCCTGGAAGTTTTTTTTTTGTTGTAAAGTTAACTTAGAGATAGACTGATTTGTATTTTCAAAGTTATTTTGGATTCCTTTGTGATTTGAACTCAGTGTTATCTGAATTAATTGCAGTATACTATATATCTCTTCCTGAGCAGTATTTATGTTTTCTTGGTGTGTTCTGTCTACACGACTCTGATCCATGATGGCCAAAAGTTGAAGTTTTCTTCTTATCTGCAAATAGCTCTAGAGTCCCAGTTAAATAGATATTTGTAATCCAAAGAGTTCAAAAAGGATTTTTTCCCCTAAAGTTTATAATTCTCTTTGTCTGCAGCCCAGATTGTTTTCTTTTTTGTCACAGCTTTCTTTATTATTAAAGTTTTGAAGATCACAAACACAGATTAGCTTTTCCCAGGTTTTGACAAGTTCTCTATAGAAATCATAGCTGTCATAATCTTCATCCACCATTAGGTGTCAGTATCTATTTAATTTTCAATATGAACAATGGTCTTTAAAATGAGAGTCTTAACCATTCAACAATCTTTAACTTGTCCAAAGTTAAATTTTAGCTTTCAAGTTTATAAATTTATTTCACTATCATATATTTTGATCCTCCGTAGAAATTTTAATTCGCTGCTTCCGTTGGTATAAGGATGGGGTGCAGGTCCCCCTCCTTCACTTTCGAAGGTATTTTGCTTCTTGGGGATCTTTTCCAGGAAATTAAGTGTAGGATAGAAAAGGGAAAATCAATTCCTCACCCAGTTTCAAGCACGCTGTTTACTGTAGTGCTGGTTAGTTCTTTTGGACTTTGGTTGGGCTGATCGATGAAATACAGCCTTTCTCCTGTCAGGTTAGAAAGCTTTTCCGAAGATGAACAGAATGACTGCTTTCATTCCAGAGTCGCCAGGGCACCCTTCTTTCTTCACTACCTCTCTGGGATGGCTTGGACCCATTAGGATCTCCAGGCAGGACGAAAGTTAGTCACAGGGGTATGGCGATCTGCAAGCCTGCGACCAGTTGTACCGCGCAGGACCAGATGTCCTATTTTCTCAAATTATTTCTACGTAACCTATCTTATTTGATAATATGGGTATGATCCAGGTCTTGGTGATTGCATTCCAACAGAATCCAGATAATGAGACTTTTCAGTGTTCTCCCCTTGGAATATCATACAATTTAAAATCAATTGTAAAGACCTTTTCCCCTCACCAGGCATGGGGTCAGAATGTTAGTTAAACCCATACAGTTTTGTTAATTAATGTTTAATAGTTGTTCCCTCAGTTTCCATGTTATATTCTCCATGATATGTTTACCTTTCAATGCTGTTATTCATTTTAGATTTTAATTTTTTTAACTCATGCTAGTCACCCAAAATACTGTAACTATTACAAACTGAGCAGCAATATATATCAAATTAATCAAGGAAACAAAGAAAATGTTAAACTCAGTTGGAATAAATCTTCTGTGTCATAAGAAATGTGCTCAGAGACAGAGATTCCTATGTAACAAACTAACTTCTTTGAAGTGTGTTGTATGTAAAAAGTACAGAACATATTTAAACATTCAAATTTTATCTGCTTGAAGATTTTTTTCTTGGAGAATATGCTTTCCATAATGTCTTTGTACAGAATTCTGTACAGTCATAATCACTTTATTTTTAGCTGCATCCTTCTGGGCTAGATTTCAAAACTTCTTTTGATTCTATCAACCCCAGTTGTCTTTCAGTTGAATCTCCTTGACAATCTGATGCTAGTAAAACCTCTATGTCCATATTGGTCAAGATGATTCATCAGTGAAAAAGAACTTAAATAGATTTATTAGACAATTTAGGAACAATAATTCACTGCTTTTCAAGGCTTATAGAATTAATGTAGAAAATAAATAATGCCAGAACAAAGTAATTTTCATCTTGTTTTCATGTTGCTTCCCATATTAATACTAGGAAATAATATGGCTATCTTCATAAACTATTTGGATAGTTATGCAGAAACTATTTATAGTTATCTAAAAAGATTTACTTGAACAGTAGTTTGAGACAACCATTTTTTTCATAGCATTGTAACTACTGCCCACTCAAAAAAATGAATCAGGAGCAACACCAACTGAACCTTTAGCCTTGCAGAATGTCTCAAAACCTTTTCCAGTACATGCATACCATCACAACTTCTGAAGCATTCAAGGAAACAAATAGTCTCCATCTGTACATGAAATGTAAACACTATATGCCACCCAGAAATGGACTGGAAATTTATTTTTTAATATCAAATATCCATGAATGTTTTAAATTTAACCAATTTTTTTCTCCCCTTGCATAATGATCGCATAATATACATGCAAACCTTGACCTAGAAAATCTTGTTAATATGGATATTTTCAACTACTTTTTCAGGTAATTTATATATAATAGAATGGAATAAACTGGCTTTTTGAAATAATGGAAATGTTTCTAGTATAATAGTTTCCATGTGCTAAGGAACAATCTGAATGTTTTAATCACTTATTGCTCTAGCAAAGAAATGACCAAACAGATATTCATATTTTGCCTTCCAACTGTTTTGAGTATTTTTTAAATAAACTGTATAAAGATGTCTTCCATCATCTTATTTTGACATTCTGAAAAAAGAATAATTATTTAGAAGTTTTGTTCATTTTTTTACTTATCCTAATTTCATTTTATGACTTCATTTTCAATTCACTGATTAAGGTAATAATAAAAATTGTAAAGCATTAGCTAAAGAAAATGAGAGTGAAATTATGTATATTTAATTAGAGTTCTTATTTAAGCAGAACTCTTTATTCTGTAAGGTTGAATTTTTATATAATAAATACTTAAATCACTCATAGCTTATTAGCCAACCCTTGTGAGGGAAGGTTTTTTTTAATATTTTAAAACTGTTCCATAAAATTGAAGGTAATCTGCCATGTAGCTTCACTTCCCAAACACTATTCATGATTTTTTTTTAATGTCAAACAAACTTTTGGATCTTGGAACTGGTCTAAATAAAAATGTGATTTCTTTTCTGAAGGGGAAAAAATAAATGCATGTTTTGGAAATATTTTTTAATATGAAGAAGAAATAAGAGCAGGAAATTATATATATAAAACACTTCTTTTTCAAAAGATTTATTTTGAATCTTTGACATGAGAACAATGGCAATAGCATTATACAAGGCATAAATAATTATTTATTTTACTTATATATTATTATTACTTGTGAATATTATATGTCCTGAAAACTTCAAGTATCTTGGCTGTTGGACTCTATTGATTAGCATGAGTCTGTTGAACAAAATTATTGAAACTCTGAAGTTCAACTTTCTTACAACCATATTAAGGACAGGCCATTTGGAATTTAGAGCCAGTTTGGTCCTGTTATTAAGGCATCAGATTAGAAATCAGAGACTATAAGTTCTAGTCCCATTTTAGGCAGAAAGCCAGTCATTTTTTTTTCAGTTGTAGGAAGGATGCAATGGTACAGTATTTCTGAAAAATCCTGACAAGCAAACTGCAGAAACCAGTCCAGGCAGTTTCCAAGAATTGGATGTGATTGGATGGAAGAAAAAAAAGTGCAATTTACTTGATCCTTCATTTGCAGAAGGTTAAAAAATATAAAGTTTCTGACTGGGTTAATGGGTTAATAGCACATGTGTACGTATACCTTCCTCCTTTTTCAGTTTCTATACAGACTGCTTGAAAGTTCTCTCCTTGTTTCTAGTTTTCTTTTCTGTTTCTAAATTTCTGCTTACACTCTTCCCAAGAATCACTTACGAAAATTCCACATTGTTGGCTCTCCTCCCTTTGTGATAGTACCAGAGTAGATGTAGTATCTTCCATGTTCTGCACTTGATCTTCCATTTCCTCTTCACAGACTCTACCAAATAGCTTAGCAAACTCCTGGTCACTGGTCTGTTGGAATTGAACAGCTGGGCAATCACCTTCTCACTCATCCACTGTCTTGGTATACAACTGCCATCTTAATACACAACTAGCCCCAACTAAGGCAGCATGTATATGTTACTGTATTATGCTCAATGTGGCTTGACTGCCTTCTAGAATTGCTCAATTGAACACTTACTGCTTCTGTCAGATCTGCCATCACACTGCTTCAGCCTTGCTTCACTCTCATGGCAGCCTGCCATAAAGTATGTAAGGAGAGAAGGTAAAATATAGGGAAAGAGGATGACAAGAATCAGAAGTACCAACCAGAGACAATGGTTGAATGATCCAAGGGAGATGGAAATGGAGACGCCAAACTTTAGAGCTCTTACCAAAACAAGTAATTTGAACTTTATTAGACACTGGAAAAATGACCAGGGAAGGGCATGGAAAAAGGGAAAAATATCGGCTCTACATGGGTCTCCTCAGATCTGGCTTTTCCTACTCTGTAACACTTGGCTTTAGTAAAAGTATACCTTTTACTTCAAATGAAGTCGAGGGTCTTTCTCTCCTAAACACTCAAGCTGGGAGAGGCCTGACATAGCTTCCTTATTTGGGAAAAAAATCTGTCTCAGGGTCTTCTGCCCAATACTAGGTTTGTCCACCAACATCAAATTCCTTCTTTCCTTTTCGGCTCTCGGGCAAAACTGGTACCTGCAGGTAGCCAGGTTCCTCATTCATTCTGTGCACAGACTTTTTCTCTTCTAGACAACACAAAACTCCTGGAACTCTCCTGTTATTCAATATAAGATTTTTAAAAGCGTGTCTGAGTTTACCTCTTCATCTTCTAATTGCATTTAGAATCAAGTCATTGTTTTAGGTCTCTTATATCTGAGATGGAAGCATTATCACTGTCTGCTTTATTTTTTCTTAAGGGTTCTGCTGATGGTCCTTGCATTTCTTTCTTAAGTTTATCTCTGAAGTCTCCTACACGCTCAGGTATTTATTATCCATATCAATTGTCATTCTGAATAAAAGTAGTGGTTGGTTTTTATTTTTCCTTAAAATATATATGCACATATAAATGCACTGTCTCAGGCTTCTATTCAGTTTTCTTTTTCTATATACTTTTCTTTATGTCCCTGGTTTAATGTGTTTGTTTTAGGTTATTTTTGTCTTGTTTGTTCAGTTAAAAAGTATGCAGGTAAATGAATAACCTGGGTAATGTTATTTACACTATTTAAAAATGTATAAGGAGGAACAGTAACTTCATTTAAATTATGCAACAATTTTTAAATGCTGCATCTTACTAGTTTGTTTCTTTCAGAAGTGCATATAGTAGACTTTAGTGTCTGATGTATCTCTGAACACAGAGAGAGACACACAGACACACAATATCTTATTAAAAATGCAGCAGTAAATAAAAACAAGATAAAAGCACTTTTAAAACAATTATAACAGCCCATAAACTTATATCAGAATTGACCCCAGGTTAACCTCACTAATGAATAGTTTATATTAGTGGGATATACTAAGCAATATGTTTATTTACTGACCATCTTATCTTACATGATGCTAAATCTTGGAAAAATGCCTCAAAGGATTACTTAAATCAGGTCATGCTTCTTTGTGATGTTGGCATTTTCAACTTGAAAAGTTTGTGTCCTCTTAATAAATAATGTGTCCTGAATTAAATATTAATTTTATGTCAGTCTGATTAGTTTTCTAGTTTCTATTTTACTTAACACATACACAGGGCTTTTTTTCCCCCTCTCATAGAATGCCCAGAATGGAGTTCCAGCACTTTTTTTTGGATGGAACCTTGTAGGGTAGGCAAGGCGGGTTGTATGACATGTGTGAGTTCTGGCACCTTTTTTTTTTTAGACAAAAAGCACTGCACATACACATACACAAACAGACCAAAAAAAAAAAAAAACTTAGAACCAATTTTTGTCCATAACTTATCTTAATGAGAGCTCTGGAGCTACGAAAGACATGTCCTACATTGCTTATTTTGTGTCTCTCTTTTAAGTTTAAAAAAAGTCATTTAATTATAATCTGAGCTACACTAAAACATTCCTACTTTGTGACTATCCTCTTTTCCTTCCAGGAGATTGTTGAATGCTAATTCCAATTTGATTGAAAGCCCAAAAGGTGTGTTTTTTTTCCAAAAGGCAGCCTGGACTTTCTTGGATTTTTTTTCTTGAAAAGATTTTGCTTCATTTTGAAAAAGCACCTTTGGGACAACCATGAGCTGGATTATTGAGAATCTCCATAGACAATCAGATTGAATGTTAGTTACACTATGTTTTATTATGCCTTCTCTTGTATTTAGTGAGTAAATGGTAACACAATATTGTTATATATATAACATAACATAACATAACATCTTTTATTATATTGCTATAGTAATGTATAAAGTTTTTACCATTTTTAACATGATATTGATGGCTTATTTGTTGCATGAACTGCAAATGGAATGAAATAAGATAAATGTGGAGGATTACCAAATGTTATGGCATCCAGGTACATGTTTAAAAATATCTTCATTCATTAAAATATTATGTTATCCTGTCAAATCTAAAAATGAGATGCAAGACACTCCCTGCATATTTATCACTATAAGGCAAGAGACCTGCCACTGCTGGTTAGGCAAAATGCATTTAGAGACATTACTTGTCCAGTCTGATTACTGAACCCCATCTGTTTCCAGTGGCAGTTCTAAATAGTGACAGTATTATCACTATCTGTGTGCCCACAGATAGTTCATGCTGTAATTTTTAAAGTTCTGAATTTTTTTTACAGATTCAATTATTTCATATTTTAGGGATTGCTCCAGTGATAGATTACACAGGATATAGTTACATTAAATTTACATGTTATCATTTCCTATTAGGCCAACCATCACATCGATGATTCAATAATTATGCTTTTGTTAGCTCAGGTAGAATCTGATGTGTAATATTAGTTTGATCCCTTTTTCAAAGAGCAATAAATTATTGGTATATATGAAACAAAACCGATACTAGACCAAGGCAGTTTAAAGATATAATTGCAGTGTAAAAAAAGAAGACCTAAGGCAGGAATCTACAAATTCTCCAGCACAGGAGATGGAGAATCCACCAATGGGTGTTTTCTGTCTGCCTGCTCTTGAGACCAAGTCAGCCAAACTTAACACACACCCTGTTGCTAGGAGAACTTAGACTTGACTTGGTCTCCAGCTCTACAAGACGTGTCAGGTTTGGCTCTCAAAATCCTTCAGGTAGTCAGTTTAGCCCCATTCTCACTTCAAAAACACCTCTGCAGCGCTGGAACCAGCGCTCCCCCAAGATCATTGCCCAAACCTCTGGGCAAAGGGGTGGTTTTTTCTCCTTTTTTCTTTTCCCCTTGTTTTGCCCCAGAGCTCTGAGGAGCATTGCTGTTTCTCCTACTCCCTTTCGTTTGCATCGCTGACAATTCAGCCCCTGCCTTTCCTGTTTCTTCCTGTCCGCATTTCAGTGCTGGGATCAGCGCTGAAAAGACTGTAGCACAGCATTCAGCTGCAGCTTTCCTCCCTTCCTCTCAAACTGCCTTTTTTGCCACTCTGTTTCATTGTGGGTGCCATTTTGACAGCCACGAACGGGCTGCAACGAAGACACACAAGGTCCTTGGCCTCAGGCTACACTCCCTGATCTGTTTGACATGGCCACCATTTCAGCTGCCGCAAATGGGCCATGCAACAGCTGATCTGGGCTCCTTTGACTTTCTCCAGGCCACACACATCATCACCACAAGCAATTGGAAGCAGGAATCATCCTCGAAGCATTGGCTGTGGGTCGCATTCTGGACTTTCCCTTGGCACTCTAATTAGTCAGCCGCCATTTTGGATTACCATTTTTCCTCACTTGAGGGAAAAGTCGGACTGCCGGTTTCTCTCCCTTGCTTGTGAGCCCGTTCACTCATCTGACTCTCATATTTCAAAATAATTAGGTACTCCTGACAGCCCTTCTTTCCCCTGAACATTTCCACGCTCAGAGCTGGGGGACACAATCTCCATTTTAGAACCAACTGTAGGCCCATGGCTGCCATTTTGAGCATGTGGTGACCCCCTTCCACAGGACTGGCATGGCTGGTAGTCACTGAATACAGCAAATATGCCACCCTGTGCCCAAACAAATGCCTGTGCAACATTTCCTAACCTGGCCACCAAACTATAACTTGGGACTGCGTTCCAGTTGGCTGTTACGGTCTCTGCTGCAGATTGACCCTATCGGTGAGTGCACAGTCTTCCTTCTCATCATCTCCAAGTCATCTCAGAGGCACTGAGTGACTGGTCAGGTGGCCAGGGGAGCAGCACAATTTCCCTGCTCCAGCTGCTGTACACGGTCGCCGCGTCCCCATCATCTTGCCAGAAATGGCACAAATCCTCCAAACGGGAGGCGGCAGGCAGGATTAAGGCCAAAGCAAAGGCCATTTCCAGGACTTCAAAATTGGTGGAAAAACAGGCAAACAGGAGGCACCAAGCACTGGAAAAGGAGTTTTCCAGGGCGCAGAAGCAGGCCAGAGTAGAAGCTGAGCAGGCAGGGGTCCCGGACTTTGACCTCCCTCTGGGACCATTGATCTCTACCCAGGGGATATGGTCCGTACAGGACACTCCTGTCATTATTCCCCCACCCCTGGGACGAGTCAAGTTCCAGAGGCCACCTTTACCCAAATGGTGGCAGGGCTACAGGGAGCTGACCCTCAGGGCTCCCCCCAGGATGACTTGAAGCCCTGATCGCAAGGGCAGTGTACAGAGTACTGGCCGCACAGTCCCACCGATTGCCTGGGTCGGAGCCATTGGCAGCCATTCTTCCAACTTATTTTCCCCAATCAGGGCTTCCTGTGTACCACAGTTCTCCCTCATCCTCCCGATCCTCTTATAGCTGGGCCTCTTTGTCCACAGAGGAAGACCAGCCAGATATTCCTTGGTCAGAGGAGGAGGATTCTCCAGAACCCCCTCCAACTGGGGATCTATTTAATCTGGCCCTCTTTGTGCCACTTCTGCACAAGGCCAGCACTACGGCCAACATAGGTCCCTCTCAACAGGACCCCCCGTCCACTTCGGATGCGAATCCAATGAACTTCAAGACGGTGGCGGCACAGCACCTTGTCCCTTGCCCATCCCTATTTCTAAGGGCAGTGCGCAAACAATGGACCTCACCTGGCACCTTTCCACCTATGGAAGGAACGGACAAAAATTGTTCACAACAGTGCCAGATTTGACTGACGCCCTGGTGGTGCCAAAGGTAGACGACCCTTTAAGTTTACTTGTGTCCTCATCCACAGTGTCAGGAGATTTGTCCGAGGCACTGAAGACAGAGGACAGGAGATGGGACATGGCCTTCTGTAGGACACACCAGGTGGTGACATGGGCAGTAAAAATGGCCACTTGTGCTTCTTTTTTTACCAGACCCTCAATCCTCTGGCTCAGGCAACTTCAGGCCAGGATCCCCCCCAAAGGATATACGCACCCACCAGGATCTCAGTAAGCTGGTCGCAGTGACAGAGTACACCTCTGACACCACTTTACAGATGGCCAGATTTTCAGCCAAGTCCATCACCTCCAACGTATCCACTCATCAGATGCTTTGGCTCAAATACTGGCAAACCGACACCAAGTCCAAGTGGCGTCTGGCAGCAGCTCCTTACAAAGAGGGAAATTTGTTCGGGGAAGCCCTAAATCCATACTTAACTGAGAATAAGGACAAGAGAAAAGTCATGACACACCTCACCAGGCAGACTTACAGGCGCACTTATCCATACACCTGCAAGCAGTCCTTTCGGCCAGGAACAGGCTCGGGGGCCTCTCAACCTCCCCATCCTCACGGCCAGACAGGATCATCCATCTGACAGATCCATATTCAGACCCAGGCAGCAATATCAGGGTAAGTGGCCCTTTTGTGGAGGTCCAAGTGACTCCCAGACTACCCCTCCCATAGGTGGCAGACTATCCCTCTTTTGCCACCAGTGGGAGCTCACCACCTCAGACTCCTGGGTCCTCCAGACTGTCTAATTTGGGCTGTCCCTGGAATTTGTGTCTACTCCACTGGTGCGTTTCAAATCTTGCCCCCAGTCATGGAATCCAACCAAATGGGACTTCAAATAAGAGGCCATTCATCATCTTTTAGAAATAAGAGCTGTAGAACCACTTCCGGTCGGTCAGAAAGGTCAGGGATTCTATTCAATCCTCTTTGTGGTTCCCAAGGCCTCGGGGAGATGGAGGGCAATTCTAGACCTCAAAGGTCTGAATTATGACATTGCATACCGGAAATTCAAGATGCAAACACTCTAATCCATCCTGGGCAGCATCAGAAAAAGAGACTTCCTGACATCCATAGACCTCACAGAAGCTTATCTCCACATCCCTATCCTTCCCAACCACCAGCAATTCCTCAGGGTCTGTTACAAGGGCCATCACTACCAGTACAGGGCCTTACCATTTGGACTCTCCTCAACTCCCAGAGTATTCACCAAAATCCTGGCAGTGCTTGCAGCACACCTAAGACTGGTGCTGATACGCATTTAATGCTACCTGGATGACATTCTAATCCAGTTGTCGTCCCTGCTGGCGGCCCAGTCGGACTTGAGTTTGTCAATCCAGGTCCTTCAACAACATGGGTTCTCAGTGAACTTCAAAAAGAGCCACACTGTTCCCTCGACCCGAATCCTCCATCTGGGCACCATCATAGACACAGTCAGTTGCCTGGTCTATCTTTCAAAGGACCGTTGGGACAGCATCCAGGAGCTAGCACTCATGGTATGCAGGGAACGTGTAGTGTCGCTGGCTTTACTTTCCCAACTTCTAAGAAAAATGATCTCTTTTATTGCCATAGTTCCTTGGGCCAGGCTCCACTCCAGAAATCTCCAATAGTTTCTGCTGCCCTTCCAGAGGCTGGGAACTGCTTCATCCACCCAACAGGTGAGGGTGCCTATCCAGACCCTGAGATTCCTCCACTGGTGGTTATCACCAGCGGTAGCCAGAGGATCACCCTTCAAGGAACCCATCCATCTCACACTTACGGCAGTCTATTCAGTTGGGGAGTTCAGCTCAGGTCTCAGTTCGTGCAGGGCTGTTGGTCCCATGAAGATCTGAAACACAACATCAACTGGTTGGAGCTCAGAGCCATACACCTCACTCTCCATCACTTTTGCAACATAGTGGCGAAACAGCACGTGTTAGTCCTCATGGACAATGTGGTGTCAAAGGCCACGTGAATCAGCAAGGGGGTACCAGGTCCAGGTCCCTCATGTCCGAGGCCCAGTTACTGAGTCTCTGGGCAGAGTCCAACCTTTCCTCTCTCAGGACCGAGCACATCTCATAGGTGGCGAACCGACAAGCGGATTTTCTGAGCAGATTGACCATGGATCAATCGGAATGGAGTTTGCACCCGGATCTCTTCACAGAGATGTCACAAAGGTTCGTTCGCCTGATCCTCGACCTGTTTGCTTCACCGGCGAATACCCAGATTCCGAGGTTCTTCTCCCACTTTCCATCACTGGGAGTAGAGGGGACAGATTCCCTGTGAGCCCCATGGCCAGAGGGCCTATTCTACACTTTTCCTCCTCTTCCACTGATTCCGGCGACCATTTGCAAGGTGCTACAGGAGTGAGCAGAGGTAATACTGGCCCCGGAGACCCTGGTTTGCCGACCTGGTGAGTCTCTTCTGCTCACCTCCATGGAAAATCCCATCGGATTGCGTGTCTCTCCACCAGGAGGTTCTATGACACTAGGAACCCCAGTGGTTACAGTTAGCTGCCTGGCACTTGAACGCAGGATCATGACCCAGGAATCATTCTCAGCCAGAGCGATTTCCATGATTCAGGCTACTTGCAGGCCGGCAACCAGTCGCATCTATGAATCCACATGGAGGAATTTTTGCTATTGGTGCAGAACTGGATATCTCAGACTTGACAATCCCACACATTCTAGAATACTTTCTTGATGGCCTGGATAGTGGCTTAGCCCCTAATACCATTCGGAGACAGGTGGCGGCCCTATCAACCTTACTTACCTGTGCCAATTCGGCCCCTCTGGCCCAGCATCCGAGGATATGCGCCTTTCTCAAGGGCGTCACCAACATCAAGCTACCCATAGTACACAGGTATCCCACTTGGGAGTTACCCCGGGTCCTACAGGCCCTCACCAGACTGCCTTTTGAGCCTATCACATCTAGTGCTCTAAGGTCCTTATCCCACAAGGTCACCTTCCTGGTCGCTATCATGTCAGCCAGGCGCATTTCTGAGCTGACTGCTCTATCAATCAGGGATGACCTTTGTATCTTTCACTGGGACTGGGTGGTCCTTCGGCTAGATCCCACATTCGTGCCCAAGGTCAACTTGCTTTTTCATAGGACCCAGGAAATTATTTTGCCAGATTTTTATCCCAATCCTTCCCATGACTTGGAGCGGCAGTGGCACACACTGGACATCCAAAGGGCACTACGCCGATACATCAAGCAAACGGCATCCTTTCGCAACTCTGAGGCCCTCTTTGTTTCCTTCCACCCCGCCTCTCTGGGATGGAAGGTGTCTGCTTCCACTATAGGCAGGTGGATCAGGGCTTGTATTGCAGAGTGTACCAGTCTTCTTCCCTGCCAGCTCCAAGTCATATCACAGCCCACTCCACTCGCAGCGCTATGACCTCTGCAGCATGGGCCACTCAAACATCCATCGAGGAGATTTGCAGGGCTGCGACATGGTCTTCGCCCTCCCCATTTGTCCATCATTACAAGATTGACCGCTTTGCTTCCACGAATACCTTCTTTGGTTGGAGGGCCCTTCAGCAGGTGGTTTCCGGGGAGGTGGATCCAGCCTTGTCTGTTTCCCCCCCATTGGGACAGTGAGGCTTTGGAATGTCCCATTGGTGGATTCTCCATCTCCTGTGCTGGAGAAGGGGTGTTGTCTTACCTGAACACCTTTTCTCAGCACGGAGATGGAGAATCCACACCCACCCTTAAGGTCAGTTAGGCCAGGATTAGGGGTCTGAGAGCTAACACCTCGTACTATCATCAGCTGTTTTCGACCTCATGAAGACTGGATTCTCCTAGCAACAGGGGGCGTGTCAAGTTTGGCTGACTTGGTCTCAAGAACAGGCAGACAGAGAAAACCCATTGGTGAATTCTCCATCTCCGTGCTGAGAAAAGGCGTTCAGGTAAGACAACACCCCTTCTTTGGGAAGGGGCAGTGACATATTCTGAGAATATCTCCTGGATATTCAAATCAACTAAATGATTTATTAAAAGGGAAACTTACATAGCTATAACATGGCTACTACATTACTTAAGGTGTCTATTATAAAATGCAATTTACCAGAAGACAAATTGAGAAATTCATCCTTTGCCTTTCTACCAGAAAGGTACTCAAGGTACTTTATACCAGAACATGGATTGCTTCGTTTATCTGATCAAGTCAGCACTTTTGCAAACAAAACATTAGAGCCACAATTTATTTTTATTTTGTTTAGAATAAGGGTTAATATTATTAGGACTACAAATCTATGTACACATATGTCCCACCAAACTTCATGAATTTACTACTAGGTAAACATAAGAATAATTTCTTATATTTGGAATAAAGTTGTACACAGAAGAAAAGATAGATTAGTAAGCTAGATAGATTTGTCTCTGTGTGTGTGTGTGTGTGTGTGTGAGAGAGAGAGAGAGAGAGAGACAGAGAGAGAGAGAGAGAGAGAGAGAGAGAGAGAGAGAGAGAGAGAGAGAGAGAGAGAGAGAGAGAGAGAGAGAGAGAGAGAGAGAGAGAGAGAGAGAGAGTCTGTATTCTTATGCTTAATTTTGTTTTGAACTAGAATTACTCTTTGGTTAAACACATTGTTCCATCCACCAACATCTTAAGTCCGTAAAATGGATCAACAAGCCATTTTACTAAAAGAATCCAAATTTGAAAAGGTCTTTTTTTGAGGGGGGTCTAAACTTAGCTCTATAGATTCAGAAGTGAAGCTGAATAGTTTCTATTCCCAGGAAATGCTAGATTTCACTGTTTCTTAGAATGAAAGGTGAAACAAAGTGCAGATGTAAAAAAAGAAGAATTATTAAAGTTTAAAATTTAAGAGGAAAAATAAACAGGCCACAAAATCTGCCTCTGCAATTAGTTAGAAAGAGTTGTTCAGACTCCTTTGGCAATTCATTATCTGTCTCATAAAGCATGATTTAATGTAAAAAGTCCAAAATGGATTTGTCATTCTTTTGAAGAAAGCAATTTTTGGTTATTTATTTTGTTATCTTGAAATCAGTCGTAAATGTGTTGTGTCCTTGAAGAAATCCTTATAGTTACTTAGCATCATATTTTGGAGAATTTGTTTACCATTGCCTCCTTCCTAGGACTAAGGAAAGGTCACCTTGCTGATGTCATGCTAAAGACAAGATTTGTGCTCTCATGATTTCAAGTCCAATTCCTTTAACCACCACACCATCGGAGTAGGACTGCTAAATTCCAGATGATTATCTGTGTGAGTTTTTGTTTAATTATTTGAAATCTTAAAAAGAGTGAATACATATTTAAAGAAAAATTGTAATTTTCCAAATTATAATTTAGTGACATTTGAATACATAATGTTTCTTGTAAAATCTGCCAAACTTAAGAGAAATGAAGAGATTACATTGATCTTATTTTGGGGCAGGAGGAAAAGTCACTATACTACTTTTATCTTTTCCAGTTGCCTGAGAAACTGCTTTTTCGGAAACATTTGCATTGCCTTATTCCTTTTCATCCTTGTTGCATGTATTGATTATAAAATGATGAAAATGTGAAAGTCTCACAAAGACCAAATAAAATCAAGATAGACACTAATGCTATGCAGAACTTTAAATGGGTAGCTTTTCTTTAATACTTTAAGTCATAAAAAGGGGAGCAGTGTATACCAGTGAAGAATACATTGCTTAATTTTGCATTGCTTCAATGTCTTTTGCTGCAATTCCATTAAGTAGATAAGGCTTTTGTGCAGGTTTGTTTGTTTTTAATTATTTATCAATAAAGTGAGCTACATTGTCTTTACATCTTGATAGGGTGGATCAAGGCAATTCTGCAGCACAAAGCACTTAATCAAGTAACATTCTTAATCAACATAAGAATAAAGCAGATTTTTTTAGCCTTTCTGTTGCTTCTGATATTTTATGATTTAATGGACACCAGTTCTGACAATCTGTAAATAACCTTTTCTTTGAATTTGTGCACATTCATGCGTATGTCCTCAGTGAGTACCTAGGTACTTTGTTTTTGTTGGTTCATTTTCAATTTTCTTCAATTTTACAAGTTTCAGGGTCTTTTCCACTGATATTTGCATTATTATATGTACAAAAAATAAACTTTAGGTTACTTCTTAGTGCTTCTATAGAACAGTCTGTTTTCACTTCATTTAATATGTAACAATTTGTTTTTTTTATGTCCAGGGAATTCTCAGCAATTTTGTCCCGCATCAGAATTTAAAAGCACCAAACTTTTTTTCTTTTTCAGTTTTTCTGATGGTGCCACTTTTACAGCCATATTTACAGCTGGAAAAATTATGGTCTTGACAGTGTGTAACTTTGTTACAAGTGTGATGTCTCATATAAGGGTGTGAGGCAATGACAGATCTAGATAAAAAATTAACATGTAGAGATATATTTTTACACGTTTAGATATAGTTCACTATTCCTGTGAACCTTTGAAATTAAAAGATGGATACAAATATACATACATGTATTGTTCTTTACCTATTTAGCATTGCTATTGCTACAATATTTACACACACACACGTTTTAATATTGCTGATGCCATCCCATTCGTTTACTTTCAACAGGAAATTGAACAAGAAATTCAGCTTTTCTCTCTCCCTTATACAAGCTCATCTGACATTGTGAACTCCAATTTTTACTTCTAGTTCAGCCTTTATTATTATGTATTAAATAAAGAAACAATATGTACTCCTGGTGCCCTCCTTTCTCAATCTTGAGAGATTTAGCTTTCCCATTTCTTTTTTTAAATTTTGTATCATGCAAATTATACTGTAAGAAGATTGGTAGCCTCCTACACTTTTGAAGGCTATGCAAATTTTATTTTGGTCTACGTAGTCAAAATGAGTAAAGCAAAGTCGACATATAGGCTCCCTTTTCTTTTACAATATCCACCATATGTTAACAATGTGATTTTGGGTGCTGTTGCCTCTACTGAATGTTAGTAAAAATTGAAGATTGAAAAATCTTAAGCATTCTTAAATAATAAATATATTTTTATTACTGTTACTATTATTATTAGTTGTACTCCTTTTCTGTTCTCTGAACAACATTGCTTATCCCAAAGGGAATAATATAATGTTAACCATTGCTTAATCCTAAGAAGTTTGTGTAGCATCAAGACAACATACATAAACTTGGTGGTTATACTCTGCTCAGATAGACTTTGCTTGGTTTAAATTGTAGAACTGCAAACACCCCATATTTCTTTCTCTTTTTTGTTTTATTTGTTTAATTCAGGATTAGAAAGCAAGATTTGTTTTAAAATTTACCTTAGAAAGAATTTACAAATAATGTAGAGGTCACATGTGGACTGGAGATAGAGAAAACATAATCTTACTTGGAGCTTTGCCACTAATTACTACTACAAGAGGAATTACTGTTAGCAATGTGAGGCTTAAAAGAAATACAAACCATTTTACTTGCTGCATTGCAAAGAATATTTATATTTCATTCATTTTATGTCTGTATTTTTCATTTAAACTCTGGGTATAACTCCATTGATTTATACAATGAGGGGAGGGCCTTTTTACTGTACCTTTATCTTTTTTTGTTGGTGATAAATAGATTGAATATACATAGACATTTCCAATGAAGATAGCTAAATTTTAGGAAACCCTTAATTGTTGCATATCTATCCTTTTGTTGCTTTTCCATCCTTTGTGCAGTTAGCAAAATGAGGAAGATAAAACAAAGGAAAACATTAGGCATGAACAATCAAATCCATCCATACAGTTCAGTTAAATATTTTATTGCTCAAGCTTATAACACACAAATCTTCTCAAACTGGTAGCTGTCACCTGGGTCAGACTAGATAAGGTTCAGTGGCATCCAAGATTGGGGTAAGACTTTGCCCTCTTATGCCCATGTAGAGATTCCCACTTGATTCTCCCCTGGGTTCAGACAGTGTCTCTCTGACAGAAAGACATATTAGTGTATATCCATCTTTTGCATTGTCTTTATTCTGGGGCAGTACTAAGATCACAAATGAGTGACTGTGCATGAAGTTCCCATTGATAAAACATTGGTGCTAAGAAAAGGACTGACGGTAATTTATGGAGTTCCTAGCTTCATTTTTTGTTGCATTGCACTTTTTATTGAGTTGCACATTTTATTGAGTACATTGCAAACATCTCAGTTTTTTAAGCTGTTTTGTGTAGCAACTGAAAATATATTGAGACAAAGTTTTAAACAGATTAATTATGTCAAGTAAAATATTTCATACAGCACTGTAACTGATGTTGTTTTGCAACTCATCTGAATAGAAACTTAATCTAAATATAAGGGCAATGTGATGGTCAAAATATATTTTCCCCCTCAACAATATTTACAGTATATAAACTTAAAATACACTGCTCTGAGGTATAACATATTTAGTGCTGCATTTTACCTGTTTAATCTATGAAGCTTCTTTTTTTTCTTTCTAGTAACAAGTAATGCAGTGTGAGAATAAAATTAAAATTAAACTGTTAATCTCAAGACACTGAGGTGCTGTTTTTGCCAAATGTTTTTGGTGTGAATTGCTACTTAGAATGTACTGTGTCCCAGAGGCTCACCTTTTATTTTTATAAGAATATTGCTATTCAGTGACTCAGAAATAATGATCATGTCAGTATGCGAAAGAATACTATGCTGATTTCACAGGATGAGTAAGTTACTGACCTTTACAATATGCTACAATATTAACTGTTAATATTTCCATGCTACATCTTCCTCTGATATTAATTTGGATCACATCAGTTTATTTTATTGTGTTAATTACATTGGTTTTATTCCATTCCATTTCAAATATTTATATCCTACTTTTAATAAGTAGCTAATCTAGGTAGCTGCAGTACACTCTAGTATACCCTGTTACAGAAATAATCACATTTATGCTTCTTGCCATTGCCTTGTTGTCTTTTCCAAGTATGGTCTACATCTGTTTTAAAATAATGGTTAAAAGCAGGAATTTTGATCGTGTAGATTATTATTTTATTTATTTTATTTTATTTAACGTATAAAATCTAGAGAGATTATGCAACCACTAATATATTGTATTCTCCATATATAAGTTATGTGGAAAATACACTATAGAAGATAATATATTAAATTAGGATAAAATCATAATAAAATCACCATAATATGGATCCATAGAATTGCAATGGGATTATGTAGATGAAGATGATAAATCACAAAACTGAAAAGTTGGAAACATCCCAAGGATTTTCCAATCTATCTCTATTCAGTGTACTGGAAGATAGTATCCCTGAATTTGTCCAAACAATGTAATTATCATACTTCCATTTTCACCAAGTTCAAAGATGCAGCATCAGGCAGGTGACAGGGAACTGTCTGTGAAATAGAAAAGAAGGGGAGATCTTCAAATGGAGCATGTCTAGTTTTTGAGCACTGCTCAAAAGAACTCGGATTTGTAGTCTTTTTTTTGCTGCTCCTCAAGAACTATATAATCACATCCCAAAAGTCAATATCCTATTTCTAATATTTGGCAGGTTCTAATATGCAGAAGCATAACTATTTTGAATTTAATCCCAGTAACTTCAGCACTATTATTTAAACTGAAAGCAGTAGGAGACAGAAATTTATCCCAATGTCGGCTTACAGGTATAAAACCAAATTCTTAATCTATTGATTACATACCATGTTTTGATTTTAATGTAGTTTTCAGAAATATAAATCTTAACATGTTTTGCCATAGCTATTTGATTGTGGCACATTGTTAACAAGGCTTGTTTAAATAAAGGGCTGCTCTGACAATTAAATGCAGGATCATGCATGCTTCACTGCCAGGTCTTATTATAATGGACGTGTACAGAAGCAAAGTGCTGAAATTACAGGTTCAGATTGTCTCTGCGTGACATTATTATTTTGGTGAATGCAAAAGCTTTAATGCTGAGAAATATAATTGTGCACCTGAGGTTGAAGCCATAGAAGCGTAACTCCTGCCTACCTAATTAATGACCCAGAATTTTAACTTTAAGAGGCTTTTTAAATGATTTGGGAAGGATCCATTTTTTGATCATTTTTTCCACAGATCTTTAGCTTCCTTATTAATTCAATAGATATACTTTAAAATGTTTAGCAAATTCATATTTAAAGGGCAACATACATTTATGAAGTGTTTGTGAGTTTAAGTTTTAAGTTTGCCTAATCCTTCAGAAGTGACATGGCTGTAACTGGGTTTCACATCTTTTGTACGGAAGAAAACTTTATTAAGATGGTTAATGAATTTTAAGGGCAAGATCAAAATTATTTCAATCAAATGTTAATAAATGGTTTTATAAATAGTTTTTAATTTGTAACTTTGCTTATTATGTGTAGTGTTTGTAACATTGTACTTGATTCTGATTGTTGCTTTGCAATTCTTAGGATTAAAAGCAAGATCTATTAATGTGAAAAAATACCGTGATTTAACTTTACAAAAGTATAATGTTTTTCTATTATAAAAATCACCCACACTGTAAAGCAATACTATATTTACCTGGAAAGAAGATATTATCCCCACTCACTCTGACACTCATCAATATCGGTTTATAATTTCAAGCTTTTATCCCATGTCATTCTTTTTTTTTTTAAAAAAAAGACAGCTTAGATTGTCAGATCTCACTTAAATTAATCATGGATACATATTTTCCATAACAAATGTGTTTATGTAATGTACCTGAGTGTGTGAATAAGCATTTGGTCTTTTCCTTTGATCTTCCATATTTTTTATTATTGATGGATAATAGGAATGAGGAAAAAATATTAAATTTAGGGAAGCCACAGTTAGATGAAATAGTTATTACTCCAGAAAGCAGACATAATTTCAAAACAATCAGAGATATGGCTTGAAAGTAACAGAACACAGAAAGCCAAACATACAGTCCTTCTCTTAAGAAACAGAATTTAATTGCATAGATATACAATTTTTAAAAAGTTTGACGACAATAGTATTTGCAAAAGAATCTTTGAATAGTATTTCGCTTTATAGCAATTGTTTATAGATCAGCATTTGGTTGTAAACATACAAAACAAAATTTAGCTACATCAACTAAATCATAATTTCCAAAATACAAAAAGTAGTCAATCCACATAACACAATGTTTTAAAAAGAATATAAAGATATTGGAACATGTTGATAGTAGGAAAATTGGGATAAAATTGCTGTAAGTCCTATGAAGAAGAAATGTTGAAGGGTTGATACTTTTTACCTTGACATACTTCCAAAAAACTGACTGGAAGAGTTGGTTATGAACTCTTTCTTCTGTTGTGCAATATTGATTCTATGACTAATGAGTGTACAAGCAACAGGTAAAGGAAAAAGCTTATTCAGTAAATTTTTTTGAATCTGTATCATAGAAGGAGATGCCACCATTGGGAGCTTTAAAGTACTGACAAACATGAATAGTATAATATGTCCATTTTTCATTGGGTAAAGTTTGCTTGTACAAAATTGTATATACTTTATATTTTTGGGCCATGAAGTAACATTTTATTTCCTGTACAGTGCTTTATACTGACTGATGACTTCTCTATCCTAGAATATCTGGATGTGCATGCTGATTTATTACCTTGGTTTCTTTGTGCATGACCTACCCATTTAGAGATACTGTAATGAAGAAGAGCTTTTTTAGTTGTCCTAACACTTCAAATATTTTTAAGGCTGTTGTGAAGTTCAGAATTTGCTCTCCCTGATCCAAAATGCAAGACACAAAATAATGAATTGAGGTATATTTATACTGAACCCTAGAAAAAGCTTCCTTTAAACTGTTTGATTGTGATTGTGAAACTGGAACCCAGCATTGTAGTTGGTTCTTCTAATCAGAGATTAGATACCCATCTGCTTGGAATGCTTTAATTGGGATTCCTGTAAAGAACCGAATAACCCCTTTCCAATTCTAAGTTTCTGTCTGTGCATTCATTGTCCAATGTCCACATTTCCCAAAACAACAGGGCCACAGTAAACAAGTTAATTAATATTAAATTACTGATGTTTAAATTAATTGCCTATAAAATAAAGCATCACGTTTGTTACTAATTCCTCATTTACACAGACATCCTCCTTCCCCCACACACACACACACCAAAGAAAGAGGCTGGATGAAATTGGACTTTTATAGTTCATAATAATGTAAGTGTTTTTTAATTCCCAAATAATTAAGCATATACTCCTGGTCTGCAAAGGGCCCATTTTCTCATGAAAGCATGAACAGAAATCAGACCATAAAAAGTATATCATTATCCTAGATTTTAAGTAGAGGAAAATCTAAGCCTCTTCTACATTGAATGAATTAGGTCCTATTTCCAGGGATACTGTATATGTTTATGGTTTCTGGCTTTTTGTGGTCAGGATGCTACCTTCTTCTCTTGTTTTCCTTCATAGGTAGAAGGTGATTTCTGCAGCAGAGAGATTATTTATCAACAGAGTCTTAGTACTAAGTGAGAATCTTGATTTTCTAGAATTCTCATTCAGCTGGAAAGTCTCTAAAGATAGATAAGGCTATTTATTGCACAGGGGCAGAGAAGGCAATAAGAAAGCTCAGGTTTTACTGATCCACATCCCTCTTGGATAAACGATAGTAGGACATTTTCTATTCTACCTCTGCTTCAGTCACATTCATTATTTACACATCTTGTCTGTTTGTTTACTTTCAATCATGTTTTATATTATATTTTTATGATAATATCAAACAATTTCTCCATATGTAATTGTTTTAGAACAATATTTTACAGGGCAGTTCAAGTGATCATATTTGAGCTCATAAGACAAAATATGTACCAGCCATTTTCTATTCTCTTCCATTTTCAACAGCAATAGATGATAAGGGTAAAGGAATTCCTGGATTTTACTCGGCTACTCATTGCCAACTATAAGGGGTGGTGACCAGTATAATGTCATGGAGAACTGTGTGGTGCTTGGATATAAAACTTGGGCTGTTGACTTTCCAGCTGACAAGCCCAGAGTCTTAACTGCTGAACCATTGTGCCACCCTAACAGCAGATAAATTTAAGTATATTTTCTGTTGCATCTGAAAATTGTACATAATATTTACCAATTTTTTTGAATCCATAAAAAATGAGCTAATTGGAAAGATGATGTTGCCAACAATAGAGAAGAAGTGACTCAATTCACATTTTATAGCCACATTTTGACTTTGTCATCTCCATATCTTTCCAGTTAGCTCATTTTTTATGGATTCAAAAATTTGGCAAATATGATGTACAAAGATGAACAGTAATTGAAGAAAACAAGTTCTTACTGGATTATAAAATTGTAACATTTGATTTATAAGGCATTTATTAATTGTACTATTGTAATAATTGAGACGAAAGGAGGTCTAAAAACTGTTAGAACATCTTGGCACCAGATTGCTAATATTCTTTTTCCTGTAATATCCAGGTAAATGACTCCTTTGCTAACCACTATCCACTGTCACTATGGTCAGCACAAAGAAATCTTTTTGGTTCAGTAGCAATACTCATCATCTATTATCACTATTGCAATTTAATATCTTTTGAATGATAAATTTCCAAAACAATTTTGTTCTACTTCTCTAACAAAAACATAGAAAGTGATAATCATACATCTTGCCGTTTATCATAACAGATAATTTTCCTTAAAGTTTTGTAATTAATTTATTTTCTTCATCCTAATTCTTCCCCTAAAGACATTGTAAGACTTTCTTTCCTTGTGATGGCTTCCCCAGATGCCAGCTCAGACAATAAGGAAGAGCCATCTCCTGGGGACGTTGGATGGGGTTACAGAGGAGCATTGGGAAGTTGCTGAGCCAGATGCAGAAAGGCTAGGCACAGTGGAAATATCACTGGAGGAATGACCAGATAAATGGGCAGTTGAAGCTAGAAAATGAGAGATGCAGTTGCAGCTGGAGAATTCAGATGCCCAGCTGGAAGTGCAGTGTGAAGAAGGTCAGAGGAGGTCCATAGGAACTGCCTCCTCCACTTGATCCATGGATGAGTAGGGCTGAGAGGAGGCAAGCACAATGGAGGTTGGTAAGGCTACTCACGCTTTATGAAGAGCTGCTGCCAAGTGCCTATTTAATTGGATAAGTGGACCACACATTCTCTTGCCATGTGAATGCTTCACCCTCATGCCATGCTCTTGGTTTTCTTGACTCTGCATTGTACTACAATTAACCATGTGTTTGGACCTTGGATTTGTTTATAGGTTTTTGACCTTTGCCTTAGACTTTGGACTGGACTGTGGACTCTGTGGATTTTGCATTTGCCTTTGTCCTTGGACTTGGTAGTCTTGTATTTTGATGGAGCAGTGTTAGAGTTCTTAGGACTTTGCAAGTGAGTGAGAGTTAGGTCTTAGGGGTTCACATTAGGGGCTTGACTTTCAATAAAGCCCTTCAAACTTTCCTGCATGTTATGAAACAGGACAGCCTCTTCAACTGTAATATTGTAATTGTAATATTAGGATATAGATTGCTGAGATTTGAGCTGAACTTCAATTGCATTGACTACATAAAGATTACAATCCATTAGCATTCAAAACAGAACAAAGTTAAAGTTTGTATATGGCTACATAAATAGCTATTATGACCTGAAAAAGTAAATGAAGCCTAAAGCAATGTTAGCCTTGCCACCCCAAAGGAAATCTGATAGGTAGAGAACATAATGTTATGATAAGAATCACTGTGATGTTAATCTCTGAGAATTTATTGTTACTGAGAATTTTGACACTATTTGATGTCCCTAAATAATCTCCATATACTGTTAAGAAAGTTTATTGGGAACATTATGTATGATCTACAATAGTCCCTAAACAATAGAAAAAAGCAGATCTGCTAAACATTTCACAGGGCAGGAGAGCATTTTTCAGACACTTTGTTACATCAAAGTGACAAATTTCCATATTTGTTTTGGTGGGATTATTCTATTAACTCTATACTGTACTGCACTGAATGTTCAATACAGAAGCTTTTTTTTCATAAGAAATAAAACTACTTGGTTTTTGTATGATCGCACCATCATCTGTAATATATTCTGGGCTCTCAATGTTTTTGAAAAATGGAGACCGGTAAAAACTAAATTAATTTATTTTCACTAACCTTATTCTTTTTAGTTATATCCTTCTTTACCATTTTAGACAGTATGCAAGCACCTTTTGAAGAAACAAGAATCTTCTTAGGTGTCTTCTAAAATGGGATAAAATTCACATATCAAAAATTCCAATTATTAACAAATTACATTTTTCAATTATCTTGAACAAGCAAACAACAAAGTATAAGATAAATATATTTTGAAATGGTTGCTGAACTACTATTACTGAACTTAAATGTTATGCAGTACTCTTTCAACAATGTTTATTTTGAAGGAAATACTTCTAAATGCATACAAATAAATCCATTATTACCCTTTTCATCAGATTGTAAGTATAATTTGCATAACTTATGCCCTTGTTCCAGTTCCTTGCAAACCCTCTAGGGAATATATGAAGTTAAAGGCAAACATCAAAGGTCCTGAGCCCTAAATGATTATGAAATTGTAACCATGAACAATAAAGAAGGAATGCTACCTGCATTTCCAACCTGCCTAGGTGGACACTATAATTACATTTAATCAATGTGCATGCACCCATGATTCCAAGTTGTGATAAGTTAAACTACAATTTCTCTTTATCTTTTCCTATTCAATGTAGGGAGTTTGGCCTTAATAGGGAGAATAGCACATTTCACATTTCTTATTTTCTTACTTTCAATTTGATTTATTGTGGGATTATCTATCTATCTATCTGTCTGTCTGTCTGTCTGTCTGTCTGTCTGTCTGTCTGTCTGTCTGTCTGTCCGTCCGTCCGTCCGTCCGTCCGTCCGTCCGTCCGTCCGTCCATCCGTCCATCCATCCATCCATCCATCTATCTATCTATCTATCTATCTATCTATATCTATCTATCTATCTATCTATCTATCTATCTATCTATCTATCTATCTATCTATCTATCTATCTATCTATCTATCTATCTATCTGTTGTGGGTGTCTCTGGACCAGCTGGGGAGGTGTCGGAGGATGAGGAGGGGGAGCCGGGTCCCTCTGAGTGTTTGCCCCTCCCGGCAGCCGAGCCAGGCCCCTCTGAGTGTTTGTCCCTACCGGCAGCCGAGCCAGGCCCCTCTGGGTGCTTTCCCCTCCCGGCAGCCGAGGCAGACAGGGAGGAGATTGAGATGCAGTCTGCATCGGAGTCTCAAGGTGCAGAATCAGACTTGGAACAGGAGAATGTATGGCTGGATCCGAGAGTTCGAAGGGTTAATAGGAGGAGGGTTCAGTTAAGTAGAAAAAGGAAGTAATGGGGGGAAGTGACGTATCGGACACTATATTAGAAGGGGGAAGGAGACTACGCCCTTGCTACGAGCAACGTTTATCAATGAGAGGTTTGGAAACTTTTGCAATGCTTTGAAAGTCTGATGTTTTGGAAACCTAGCGAAGGATAATGAGGAACGGACAATGTGATAAAGACAGAGTGAGTAAATTGGAAAATTTGGCAGGAGTTTGTTGTAATCTAAATGTAAATAATGAGTCTTTGATGTTTCTGCCAGCAAAATGTCAGCAGCGTACTTTGAAATGAATCCTTTTGAAATGTGTTTAATAAATCTCTTAACGACATATTTACGTGGATTTTAATGAGTTGAGATAGGCCGGATAGAACACTATCTATCTATCTATCTATCTATCTATCTATCTATCTATCTATCTATCTATCTATCTATCATCAGGATATTTGCTCACAGCACAGAAAAATCGAATGAGTACTAGGCATGACTTTAGGTAAATTAATTTAAAATTCATTATAAAATACATTGGGGAGTCATCTGAAAATACATTAGTTTTCAGTCTCAGAAGTATGGTTATTGCAATCCACCCTCAATAAATAAAAAAATTGAATATTAAAATATTTCTTGCTGGGCTAACAATCTTCTTTGAAGCACTATAAAATAGAATTCCATAAATTTGTTTAATACATTTGTAAGTAAGCATATACGCTGGCATCTAAAGCTACTTCATGAAATAAGAGTACAGGAACTTCTGAAAAAAATATAAGATTTCTGGATAAATAAATGTATCATGACTTCATATGTTACTATAAATATTGGGTGCCAAACTTCTATGAGAAGTGGGAACTCTAGAAAAAGTGGGGTTTTCCCTTATTTACTCTTAATCATATCACAAACACATCCTAATATGATTTTTTGCCTATTTGCTTAAAGAACATTTAAAGCTTTTTTTTTTTACTGCTCCACTGTTAAAATAGTGTTTTTCCTTTTGTACAACATCAGTTTTGCTATGCACATGGTTCGCAAGCATTTAGTTGCCAACATAGTAAAGATCTGTTGTGCTCCTATTGGCCACATTAGGTTTTGTAGGCTTCCCTTTGGCTACTAGACCTTGCCATCCATAGACATTTGGACTTGAAATATCACATCCATTGTTTCTGCCAGCTTAATTTCTTACTAGCACTTTTCAGCATGTCAGGTTTTAGATTTAGATTTAAACACAATTCTTCAGTTCTTTTGAAATTATGCTAGTGTTGTGTTAAATGGCAGGTCAATTTGAATCAGGAATGACAGCCTATCTACAATTGCCATTCAGAGCAACAAGCTAAGCTTGCCCCATACTGTCCTGTCCTGTGCCATATTAGAAAGAATAAGCGATGATTATTTTCCTGCCAGCTGAAACTTGGTGGGAGAGTAAATTAAATTGGGGAAAACTGCTTCTTATAACTTGGTCTAAGTAATGACATCACTATTCTCTGCCCTCATTTCTATGGCAAACAAGGATCAGCAATTTAGATGGGCATATTTTGGTCTCTCAAGAACTTAATTCAGTTGAAAGGAAGAACCCAGGAAATTACCTGGGTTAGAATTAGGGGTGAAAAAAAGATGTTCATTTTCTTAGTCATCATCTGCTAGGTGAATAACCATGGCTGTAGGCCAAATAGTTAATACAAGCATATTAATGGGATATTATGTAGCCAGGTTGAAATGACAAGAGTTGAAATGCCCAGGCTGACTTGGGTCAGCAATTGCCATGTAAATTAGTAGATTGACATGCAGGGAAAATTCACTTTAGGGGCTAATCATATTCTATTGAATTCTGGACAGTTGTAATGCTGTGATAGCAGTCAAATGTTAGACAAAGCATCTGAATTTTGCTAATTTAAAATTTATGTTAAAATGTTAGGTTCTTTTAAATGGAGATAGGAAGTTTGTTCTCTAACGTGGCTGAGAATGATACAATAAAGGCAAATTTCAATATTTAAAAATTTTACTAAGCAATAGAGACATGGACTTCAACTGCCTTAAATATCAATATCCTGTTTGTGTCTCTGGCACCCACATCGAAGCACCTGACTTCCATAGGCTCAAACAATATCGATTATAACATAGAGCTATGTTTTCAATATGTTTTTTGCTCTGTCACAAATATAATTATTGATATTACTTTAAGTTAAGGCACTGATACTCTGAGATCTGCTTTCACTTTTAAAAGTGATATACAATTTTGGTTTTATTTTTGTTGGTTATACAACCTGAAATCGTAAGTAACTAGCAATTTGAAAATTGGCATATTATGAAACTAAAAAAATGAGAAACAATATGGTATAGTGGTTAAGCACTAAGCTAGAAACTAGGAGACCATGAATTTCAGTCCTACCTTGAGCACAAAGCCAGCTCAATGACTTTGGGTCAATAATGTTCCTTCATCCCAAGAAAGAAGGCAGTGGAAAATTACTTCCAAAAATCTTGGTTCCAATTGGCTTTTCTAGGCAGTTGCCAGGAATAAAAATTGAATGTAAGGTACAGAAACACACATATTAATTATGAAATAGCATTTGGATTTCCTTCTCCAAAAAGTAACCTGACCTGGAGAAGACATTCAAAACAATGTACTATAATATGAACACTGTTTTGGATAATCCCATTTATATTACAGATGTCTGCAAGGCAGAAACCTTGTGTATGATTCTATGCAAATGAGAACCTTCATATTAATAGAAAACAGACTATTAAGGATTGCTTTCATTTTGAATACATTTGAAAAAAAATGCCACAAAGGGTTATTGTATGTTTTCTGTCTAAATCCATAAGGATCAAATTGTGTTATATTTTCTATTAAGCTTATTAAAAAAAACTTTATAAACTTCAGTACCAGCACATTTTTAACTGACAGGATATTTAAGAAAGATGCATTAACATAATTCACTGAATCTAGATGTCTAACTTCTACTAAAGTAGAAAAGGAACAAGAAACCTAAAAGGTGTGATCACACTTAACAAAGCATAATTATATAGTTATATATAACAATAAGAGTAAACATAAATAAAAAAATAAGTATTTATAAGAAATAACTAAAGAAGTTAGGCTCCTTCCAACTAAAGAAAAGTGAACATTAGAAACCAATGAATCTTACAATTTTGGGGGGAAAAGAGTAAAAAATAGAAAAGAGTTATTTTACGTTATTCACTTTTTTCCTGTTTTTAAACATGTAATATTTCTATGCCAAGAGAGTAAGAAAAAAAGTTTTCAATTGTGCTTTACAATTACCTTTGTACAATAGCAATTTCAATCCCTCTCAAGCACTTGAAAAATCCACCAGCTTTGTGCATCAATGCATGGATGGATTTTTTGCGCAAACCTATTTACCTTAAAATAATCCTAAGGATTTCATTTAGTTGGTTTCTGTTAATTTATTTTCCTCTCTCCAAATAGAAAATGACAAAAGAATACCTGATAGTCTTAACGTTGAATTGGTGGTAAATTATAATATAACACTTGACTCTTAATAACTGCAACAAAATGTACTGGATTTCTTTCTAAGAATTATATATTTATATATCTATATTTAATATACATGGAGATTTATTGACATAATTTTTGCTTTGTTGAAA
This sequence comes from Bothrops alternatus, assembly GCA_034064705.1. NCBI lineage: Eukaryota > Metazoa > Chordata > Lepidosauria > Squamata > Viperidae > Bothrops > Bothrops alternatus. The sequence goes on along the minus strand of JARGCV010000081.1, from coordinate 5,720,074 downwards.
TTATAGTATCCAATAATGTATAAAAAGTAAATAAAAATACACACGAAAGTATCTTTTAATTCAGACTTGTCAGTTTGCTGTCCTGATGTACCTTCTCTTATTTTAAATATCTCCAAAGTCTCTGGGAATTGGGAAGATATAAATTTATATAATAATGATATTAATGATAAACTGATAAAATCTTGGCTCATAACACTCCAGATTTAACTGTGGATGAAAAGAAGAATGTGTAGATCATTGATCTGGCAATACCAGTGATACTAGAATAGAAAACAAAGAATTGGAGAAGTTCACAAAGTATCAAGATCTGATAAATTTGGCATAAACTGGCTGGAATGTTCAAGTAGTTATTAGCAAACTGAGTATCAAACCAAAACATTTTAAACGGTGCTTAGAAAATCTGTGCATTGACAAAATTTTCATTGGTTAATTACAAAAAGTCACACTGCTTGGATCCACACATATACTACACCAATAAATTATGACATGTTAGGTTTTTGTGAACAATTTGATATGTATGAAGGCCAACACTAGCTAAAGAACTGGCAGCTTTGATTTGACATTGTTGTGAATGTAATAACAATTTATTTTCAATTGCCAATGAACAATTGACAGCTTTTCATTTTATATATTTTACTGCTATACATTTCTGATGGTACAAGTGCTTCAATAGAATAGCAATAGTACTTAGACTTATAAACCACTTCATAATGCTTTACAGCCCTCTCTAAGCAGTTTACAAAGTCAGCACATTATTCCTAACAATCTGGATCCTCATTTGGAAGGATGGAAGGCTGAGTCAACCTTGAGTCAGTTAGTATTGAATTCCTGGCCATGGACAGAATTAGCCTGCAATGCTGCATTCTAACTATTGCTCCACCATGACTCATAGGTGGGTAGATATTATATACTGACTTGTATTAAGTTTAAGTTTTTGTGGCTGGAATTTTTTTTAATCCATGGAAATGATTGTAAACTTATCCCACCTAGTCTAATATATTTTTTTTGCCAGAGATAGACTGGGAAGTAGTATCCTCATTTAAAAGTCAATGTGCATAAGATATTAAAACAGCCAAATGAGAATTTTATGAACCTGAACTTACATAGATGCTGACACCCATGACTGAAATATCTTTACGACAAGCCAGAAGGCAGTAAATAAGCACATACATGCAGTAATGATGCTGGATTATTTCAGTATAACTTGTATGCAGCCATTTTTTCTGCTTCTTATTGCAGATTCTGTACTGATTGTGCAAATGCTAGGCAAAAAACCTAAAATAATCAACACCTATATATTGAAATCAGAATAAAATATGAAACTATTTGTACAGGTTAAATCAAAATTTTTATACCCTATGGCATATGGATTTTTGTGGTCTAGAATGGCTGCTTGTTATGATTCTGAAGGGTAGTTGCACCTGTCAAAAGGGATAAGGAGCTGATAAGGCTGCAAGCTAGGATTCCTGTGTGAAATCTTGAGATAATGGTCTCATTGGTCCAGCCTGGTCTTTAGGTATTGCTGAGGGCCATACTGACAATCTAACTTAAAAAATTGAGAACAAAAAGAAAGAAGGGATGGAGAGAAAAATCTATATAAAATAGAATGAATGGTGTGGTTGAAAATAAAAGTTGAAAAAAGATGTCTATGGAGATTCTCAGTCATCCAGGTCATGGTTGCCCTAAAGGTGCTTTTTCAAGAGTCAACTGAACTTCTTTGTTTTTCTTGGAAGACAGTTTGCTTCTCATCCAAGAAGCTTCTTCAGCTCTGACTGCATAGTGGGGAATGCAAAGATTTATATTCTTGCAGACAACTGGTCATTTGCATTATTTTAGAGAGTTGTTGAGGCCACTTGGAGGTTTATCTGTGTCGTCAAGGTCACCTGAGTGGTATAAATGGCTGTGGAGTCTTCTTGTAACTGCTGAAAGGACAGTCCAAGAAGGCTCCACACCCATTTGCACCACCAGAGGCCTCCAGAACGGTCTATGCTGTTGCATTCTGTACCAGTTGTAGCTTCCAAACATTTTTCAAGGATAGCTCCACATAAAGCATGTTGTAGTAACCCAACCAGGAGATTATCAGGGCATGAATGAATGTGATTAGCACCTCACAATCCAGGAATGGGCACAACTAGTAAACAACATTAAGTTGTGCAAAGGATCTTCTAGCCACAACTTCCACCTGTTCTTTGAGCAGGAGTTATAAATTTAGGAGAACTCCCAGATGGTGCATCATGTCTATCTGTGGTATGGGGATACAGAAATAAGGATGATAAACCCTCAGTTTATGTTTTTTAGTAAAAAACATAAAAGCCTCAAGCTTTGGAAACTCAGTAGTTGATTTGGACAGGTCACCAGTTCTTAACCTATATGTCAACACTGCTAACATTGGATGTTCTTGCTTTGACAATATATGAAGATGCAGCCATTTTCTCTTTAACCTGTGTATTATTTTTAGAGTTAGAATTAGATGGTGCTGGGAGGGAGAGGGAAGAATGTGTATGGAATTAGTTAGATATAACAATATCACAGTAGAGTATTCTTCAAGGTTATTTGAAATAAGAGAAGATAAGAAATTGTGGGTTATGAAATTGGAGGGAAAGTTGGCATTTCAAACTAATTGGGGAATGTGATTTAGGATTGTTAATTGGAGGAGGAAATTGTGCCTCGATACTATGTGTTTAGGGGAGGAGAATTCAGATTTTGGCTTCAGCTATGTACATGCTGAAACTATGCTGCTCAATTAAATATTCTTTAAGGTAAACAATGCCTCAAAGTTCTTTGAAGAGTTTCATCTTTTGGAACAATGACATCAAGCCAAAATCTACAAACTTTTCAAACCATCTAGGGATCTCAAACCCCAGTCGCTGTTCCTAAACTGAGAGAATAGACTGACGAAGATTTGGGGAAGATTTCATCATGGAAGAAGAAAACCTGTTTGAGGCCAGCAGCCCAGCAGTAGCAGCTTCCCTGGGGGGCGGAGCTACAGCCAGCAAGCTTGTGGAGAAGGAACTTCTGCAGGTGTCCCATCTGGGAGCAAGACCAAAGCAGCTAGGAGAGCTAATTTGGTTGTCAGACTGGGATAAGCCCAGTGGAGACTCCAGACACTTCAAAACAGTCTTGCCACCCTCAAGGGCTTCAAAAGCATATGAGTGGAGCTACAACAAAGGGATTCCAGCATATCGCACTCCCCAGACTGGTGGAAAGTTGCCAAGCCATCTGCCACTGAGGACTCAGGTGAGTGGAAATATCTGTCCACAGTCAGTCAGTAGAGTATTTGGCAGAAAAATTTGAAGAGTTAGAAGTGAGAAACAGAGAACAACTCCTGCTGAGAGAGGCCTCTAGTCCGTCCCTTGCAGATCAAACAGCCTTCCAGACCCTGGAGTCCCCTGCCAGGGCCTCCATCCCCACAGAAAGAAGGAAACCCAGCCTGGGCCCCCTGCAGCAATGGGGAGTTTGGTAGCCCCCACAGGTGGAAGGTCAGTAACCTCTGAGTTTGCAACAGCTTGGGATGGTGCAGAAGCCAGGATAGCAACAGCTAGTAGATCCACAAATGAGGGAGATCCAGCAATAACCCCCACTCATCCAGCAACCATTGAGGAGCCTGCAGCAGCAGAGGGTGCTCCCACAGGCCAACAGCAGAGAAGACAACAGCAATCTCCACCCAGGCAGCAACTTTTAGGAGACCTCTGACTTCGAGAGGCCAGTACTGCTGGTATTGCAACCACAGCAAGGGGGTGGCCACAGCTCCTAAACGTGCAGCCCATGGGCATACAGCAGCAGCCAGGGTGGGACCAGCTGCAACTGGGGGTGCAACAGCCACAGTGGGGAGCCCAGCAGCCATTGAATCAGCAGCCAGGATGGGGCCAGCAGCAACAGGGGGTGCAATTCACAGTGAAGTTTTGGAAGAGTTTTCTTAAATTAATTGGATCATCTCAAGGCCTATCACATGCTTTTCATCCCATCTACTAATGGCACCACAGAATCCACCAACAAGATGGTGGAGCAATATCTCAGATGTTATGTTTCATACCAACAAACAAACTGGACTGACCTCGCTTTCGCAGAGGTGGTGTACAATAATTCTGTGCACAGCAGCACCAGCTACATGCCTTTCAGAGTAGCCACAGGAAAAGAATTTGGCCCAATACCCGAATACCGCTTCCCAGACACTTGATCAATGAGTAAGGGGGTGGGAAGAAGTTTGGAGAAAGACAAAAACTGCTTTAAAAAAGACTTCCAAAACCTATAAAAAGCAGGCTGATAAAAAGAGGGCTCCCTAAAGAAGATTCCAAGTTGGAGAAAAGGTTTATCTATCAACTAAATATTTATGCCTCAAATTACCCAGTAAGAAATTAGGACTGAAATTCTTAGGGCCTTTCCCCATTGTAAGGATCATCATCCCAGTCACAGTAGAACTAAAACTCCCTAGGTTTTTAGGGAGAATTCACCCTGTCTTCCATTTCAGCCTGTTGAAACCTTGTCAGGACTCTACTTTAAGACTTCCTCCAAAAAGGCACCTGGGCGAGACAGACCCACTATGAAGTGAAACGTATTCTTGACTCTTAATTTTTTAAAGGGAACTTGCAGTACCTAGTACAATGGAAGGGATACCCATTGTCTGAAGCTACTTGGGTGAAATGTGATTTATGACTGTTAATTGGAGGAGGGAATTGTGCCTCGATACTATGTGTTTAGGAGAGGAGAATTCAGCTATGTACGTGCTGAAACTATGCTGCTCAATTAAAGATTCTTTAAGGTAAACAATGCCTCAAAGTTCTTTGAGCAGTTTCATCTTTCAGAACCATGACACTATATATATCGCAGGACTCTAGTGACAAATTCTTGTATGATGTGCTGTCTTAAGCATATAGATGAAAAATGGGGAATAAACTTCAATAGCAACATAAACAACATTGTTGTTACTCATATAACAACGGTATACCTTGAATGAAAATGTAGAGAACAAGAGAGATTGATAGATACAGAATGTGTGCAATTAAGACTTAACTGACAGACATCAAATCATGTAGAATTGGTTAGATTTACACTATTTTTATAATAAAACCGTTGTTTCTGCCAGCATTATATATTGATTCTTTGATTTCCAGATGCACTGAATGTTCAAAGACATTGTCTATATACATTAAGAAAAAACTATTTTAAATAACTTCTTGAAACAAACTAAGGCACATGAAATATTTGGAGCAAGCTGAAAGAATTCCATTAATAGCCAATAATTAATAGCGGTATACATCTCTTTCTAAGCTATAATCATTATAATGTAGCCTCTCTATTCTATTAGGAAAGATTTGCTAACTGTAAGTGCCAGTTGTTCTGAGTATTTCAAGAATATTATAATTATTATAGAATATAAATAATTTTGTAATGCTACTGTTCTTCATGAATGTATGTTATGGTGCTTGTTATATTTTACAATGCTTTTGATAAGAAAGTTATTGAAAAACATTGAGCTGAATAAAGGATTTTCAGGCACTCTGAGGTTCTGCTGTACTTTTTCCCCCTTTCTGTAATTCAACATTGCATGGGTTGGAAAAAATATATTTTTTGTTATAATCTTGTTATAATAATGCCAAAAGGGAACTTAAAAACAAGAGTTAGGTAACATGCCTTCAGCATAGCCCAAGGCATGCACTGTACTTACAACACTTGTACTTGCTGCTGCATTCTTCTAATTATTTTTAAATTTATACAATGTAAAATATAACATTGTCTTTGCATGGAGTAATGGATATACTCTTACGCTTCCACACAATGTACAACCACTTGGTAGATCCAAAAACTGTGTACCATATTATGGACTATTTCACTCATGTCAAACAAATCTTAAATCTTAGTTGTCATGGTAATATGCAGCAAAACAAATGTGTGCCTGAAATTTCAGAAGTGCTACATCAATTTAAAGTAACCATCCTGGACATATTTTTCAGTCAAGCCATGTAGAGATTTATAATTTATAAATTGATTTGTTCACAAACAACTATCCACACAATCAACATTACTTGACTTTATCATTAGAAAGTGGGCATTCTGCACCAAATGCAATTTTTCAACAATCTTCAAAGATGGGCTTCAGGTAAACTGCACTGCAACCACAAGGTGAAGGCACATGAATTAACACTACCATGCATGCTACTCCAAATAAACTCACAAATAATATACAACTGAACCCAGACAAATGTTTCTCTGGCCATCTCCAGGCCATGGAGTTGTGGACCTATTTTTCCAGGGTGAAGTTAATTCTAATCAGATCTAATATAAGAACCAGATGGGTTTTTGATCAAACTGTACTTCTGTCTTACTATGATTAAGCTTCACATTTTTTTTCTTTTCATCCAGACCCTCAACTCTGCTAGTTACTTATTCAGAACATCTTTGCCTCAGCCTAGAATTATGATTTTCAGCTTGGTACTTTTAACATATTGGACTTCATCTCAAAACCATTAAATTACTGTATATAGATGTTAAACAGAGAGGAAGCTGAGATCTATGGCATTTCCAAATTAGTGGCCAACAGCAACATTTTTCTTTATCTAGTACTGTAAATTACAACTTAGACTTAGATAAGAGTAGAACCATTCTTAAAACAGTGCTATCCAGTTCAACTCTTGCAAGTGATGCAAACTCTAGGAAAACTATATTGTTCCCACTATGGTTCTACCACAGGGCATTCACAGACTGACTAATGTAGCTTCAATCTCAGGCCCAAGTCTGAGGCCCAACTGGAAAAATTCCACATATGTTCCTGTAGGATATTCTAAAATCTTCCCAAGAAAGATTAGAGTGGGTGGAAGTTGTCAAGTATGGCTGACTCAAGCCTTGACTCATTTCTTTAGGATGGTGCAACTGTCACAATATGTTCTTCCAAGAAAGCATATTAAAAGCAATGATCCACATTCTTTCTAGAAGATAGATAATGGATCCAACCTTCAAAGAAGCATGGAATCATACACTATTTTATGCAATACATAAGCCCAAACCTATCTCACATGATCTTACAATATATTTAATATTGTAATTTGCAAGATTAGTATTCTTACCTATTTAGCTCTTAGCATGGCAAGTTTCTAATATTATTTATTTCAATTTTCCCTAAACCTATGTTCTCAATATGTGTTGAATTCACTTGTCATAATTCACAGTCAGTTCTTTAAACACAAGATTGACTGCTGTATTTAAATCAGGGAAAGGATATGCCATGTTGGATATGATGATACTAGATTGTAATGGGTATGTACTTGTATATAAATAGATATCAAGTGGTGGACTTTATGTGGCTGAAATGAAGGTGTTTGTAGATTCAAAACTCACAAAACTCACAACACTCTTGAACATTCCTGTGGAGAATCTGTTCAATATACTACCACTATTCATTTATTGCTGAAAATCCCACTCTGCATTGGTTTATTAAAGAAAATAAACTAGCAAGCCTCCTGCCTCTGCCTCTCTTCATTTTATGTAATCTAACTAGAAGTGGCATGAGTAAAATTAAAATATTTTCAGAAAAAAGAGAGCTGAAATAAAATGAATAAATGAAAGTTTTCATTGTATAGATAGGTTAAGAATCTAAACAAGAGATGAAGCAAAACACAAAAAGAGAAATAAGAGCAAATAGACAAACAATTGTGTCTTAAAGAATTATTTCAGTTGCTGCTAGTCCAGCATGGAACACATGAACTATGCAGAAGAAAATAGTGAAGGATAAAAACAAAAGCAAGCAAAGATCTCATAGTTCAAAATAATGTTTGTCCTTTTAGAAATTTCCACACATTGTTAGATTCGATTGACAAAAGAACGAACTAAATGTTTCTTGTTTCTTTTAACTGTTTTCTGTCTTAGCTATTTGATATTAGAATTTTCCCATTCATTACAAAAAGTAGCAACATTTTTTTTAACAATAGATTTCTGTTGTTTCCAGGTAAGGAAAATCTGTAATAGAAAAAATTCCTGTCTCAAAATAGAAATCTGTATGTGACCCTTTACATGTCCTCCAGTGCATCTCAGAACTTTAAGACACAGTGATTCACTATAAAATCATATCAAGAAAAATATATAAAATACTAAATATATCATTCTTGATCAACTAAACACTTTAGTTCAGCCTGATACATGCAAAAGACAAATATAGTTCTGAACCCTAAATAGTTAGTAAAGCTTAGTCAGATACTTAACATAAGGGCTACATTAAATTATTCAGTTTGCACCATTGCAGAAATATACTGAAACAAATGTTTATTTTTTACTAACACACATACTAAATAGACTTCTAATGACAAATATTTCTGTGGTCAATATTCAATTTTCAAATTAACTGCTATAAATCTTGAATTTAAGAAAATTAAAAACTAAATAACATTGGTATTAAAAAGTAAAGATGAATTTTGAGACTGAAAGAATAGGAAGAATACAAAAATTTCAGTTGTCTACTCTTCTAAAATGAAGAAAGTTTTCAGTAGTGCTATCTTGAAGATTTGAGTTATGAATAAGAGATGAGAAATCACCAGGTTTACCTGGGTCATTGGTACAATAGACGTGGGCCTAAAATGATGGAATACATTATAATGATACAGACATTATATTTGAGAATCTACCCCTTAGTTTATCCCATGAGGTCAATTACTTTGACTGTGTGCTCACGTTGAAGTGCTCATTACACCAAAGTATTTTTTATCCCTTGGCTTTATAGAATAATTTGACATTCTATAATTCCTACTGTACTTCCAAAAGGTGAGGAGACCTGAAGGGAAGGGCATCAGATATGGAAATTACATATGGGAAAATGGTTCATAGAATAAACTTAACATTCAGATTGTTTCCTACTGGAAAAGGGAAGTTTAATAAGTGCATAACCTACACCCTCAGAGTGCTTTGAAATTCAGTAGCAATCACAACAGGGAAAAATGAGGATATAAAATGTGCAAGTTTCTTACTATTTTAGCAAGTTAAATATAATACAATACCACTTAGAAAGCTGTGAAATATTAAAAAACTTGGAAAAACAAATTTAAAACAAATGAAAAATAAACAACCACTGATCCCAATTTTTCTACATCTATTATTTTATCTACTATATCAAAGATGAGGAACAAATGGTATCAAGATACAATATATTGCTAAACCTCAACTTTAAACACTTCCAGGAATGCTGAGATTTATAATTCAGCAAATCTTGAAAGATAGGCTTGTAAATTAGGGGTACCTGGTATTAGTTAATCAAAAGCGTAACTATGTTGTTGTATATTTTGCAGGCAAAATGAATCCATAAAGAGAAACAGAAATCTCTCCTTAATTTTCCTTAATTTCATTTTATTTGAGGAGAATAATAAATAAATAAATAAATAAGACAAACAGCATTGTCAAGAAGCCTACTCTTCTGTATGTTAATAGGCTTAACTACCAACAAAGAAACTACCAATAGGGGTTTCTTTGTTTGTTTCTTTGTTAAATATATATTCTCAAAATAATCAAATAATTATTGCCATAGCTCCAGCAGTCAAAAGGAAAGAAAACAAATCAAAATGTAGATGCATTTTAAAAATGCACATTTTTCAAACCCATATAAAATTTAGCAATCTAAAGGATACACCTGAATAAGATCAAACAGGAGTAGCAAATTACTAAAGTTATGCCTTCTGTCAAGATCTTTATACATTTATTTATATAAAGATATAAATATTTTTTTTTAAGATTTCCTGTTAGGGACGGGGAACCATTGGGCATGAAGATTCTATTAAGTAGTCTCTCAAAGAACATATATGGTGGGGAAGAAAAATATTTTTGTAACCGGTAGAGCAAGGAGAATATATCCAGCTTGACCAAAAGGAAGCCCCAACAACATTTAAGGTAGGAATTGTCACATATCAAATTGAACCCCCTCCCTTAATATGCCACAAGGCTGAGAATCAGATTTTGCAAATAGTCAAATTTGAAAATAAGAATATTTTTAGTGTTATTAATATAATGAATCTTCCCCATCCTCATCCTATTCTCTTCCTCCTTCTTCACTAAAACCCAGTCTAATTTAAAATTATTTTTGAGGACCAGCAGAGCCAGATTTACAGGAGCTAGAATTATCTTTAGCCCAAGATGTACAGTGTGTATTCATCTGTGTGTTTGTGTGTTTGTTTGTTTGTTTGTGTGTGTGTGTGCTTACTCAACAAGGAGACTAAAGAGCCGTGGTGGTACAGTGAATGCAGTATTGCAGGCTAATTCTGTTGACTGCCAACTGCCTACATTTCAGCAGTTCAAATCTCACCGGCTCAAGGTTGACTCAGCTTCCATCTTTCCGAGGACAATGAAATGAGGACCCAGATTGTGGTGGGCAATATGTTGACTTTGTAAACCACTTAGAGAGGGCTATAAAGCACCGTGAAGTTGTATAAAAGTCTAAGTGCTATTGCTATTGCTAAACACATCCCTAAGTGAAAGTAATATTTTTAATATATTCAGGGACTGAAAGAACAGTTTTAGGCAAACCGAACTATTACATTGAATAGGTCAAGGAGCTAAAGTTTTAAAAGGTATATTTATTTGTTTAACCTATATTCTCCTTTTCCTAAAAAGTCCAAGGTAGCTTACAGCTAAGTGATATTACATATCAATCATAATTTGATCTTCAAGATAAATTTGAAAAACATAAGAATCTTACCTGCATTAGGTAAGATTTTTTCTTACTTTGATTATTATTATTATTATTATTAACAACAACAACAACAATAACCACAACAACAATAACCACAACAATAACAACAACAACAACAACAACAACAACAACAACAATAATAATAATAATAATAATAATAATAATAATAATAATAATAATAATAATAATAATAATAATAATAATAATAATAATACTTGGGTATCCTTCAAGCCATCAATCTTTGCACAAATTTCCTGATGTTTCTACTGACTCCTGTTATTTCTAGGCACCTGATTATCCAGTCATGTGACAAAGAGTCAAATGCCTTTTTGTAGTCAATCCATGCCACATTCAGGTTGGTCTTCCTTTTCTTGCAGTTTTTCAAGATCATTTTGTCTATTAGCAGTTGATCTTTTGTTCCTCGGCTATTGGGGCGGTTTCCTTTCTGCTCATGTGGAAAGAGATTGTTTTCAACTAGATGCTGTTGTACTGCATCAGCTACCACACCAGTTAGTAATTTGAAAGCAGGTTATTGGCCTGTAGTTGCCTGGTGTTGCCCCTTTTGCTGGATTTTTCATTATTAAGTAGGTTTTCCCAGTTATTAGCCACTTTTCATTTTCTCCTCCTTGTAGTATATTGTTGAACTGCTTGGCAATGAGTGGGTGTATAACAGTTAGATGTTTCAACCAAAACCCATGCAGTTCATCTTCACCTGATGCTGACCAATTTTTGATTTTCCTTGCTCTTTTTTCTACCATTTTTGTTGTTATTACTAGTTTTTTCATTTCAACTTCTGTTTTATTTGCATCCACCTCTTTTAACCAAGCCGCATCCTTGTTGTATTTCTTTGGGTTATCCATATCTGCTTCCAAAACTGCACTGTTTCTTCCTTGTCAGGTACTGACTGATTCATTGCAGTTTCTCCATTGATGGATTGGTAGAAACGTTTCTGATTGGATTGAAATTGGAGGTTCTGCCTATAGTTTACAATTCGAGCTTCATATCTACTGATTTTCCTGGCTATAGCTTTTATTTGTTGCTTTATTATTTCCAGTGCTTCCTTGATCTTCCTTGTTTCTAAGTGATATTTCTTGATTAGGTATTCTTTGGTCTTCTCATTCTTCAGCTTCTTTTCTTTCATCTGTTCTAGCTTGCTTACATGTGATCTTAACTTGCTGATCTTATTTTCTAGTCTAACCTTCCATTTTTGTGGTGCACTATTTGTTTGTTTTTCTTCTTTGTTAATTTTGCATCCCAGGTATTCAGTTATAACTGCAGCTGTGCTGTACATTAGTTGGTTTGTTTCTTGCAGTGAATTGGTGCTTATATTTGATATTGCAGTATTTGCATCTTTTAATGCTTGTGCTAGCTGTTTCTTTGGAACAAGCTTCAATGTAGGCAGCCTTATTCTGTTGTTTTTGTGCTGTTCTAGATGCTCAGTTATTCTTTGTTTCAATTTTTTTATTTCTTTAGTTAGAGGTTTTTGTTCTTCCTGAGGAAGAGGTGCCTGGTTTCCAAATGAGAACAGTTGTATATCTCTGCTGGATTCCTTCACTGCCAACTCCCCCTGGTTTGCCTCTACATTCTGAATTACTTCTGGCAAGGCTTTGAATTCTTTGTCCTGGGTAAACCTTTGCATTTCGTCCAATTCTGTTTTTGTGAATACTTTATTTCGTATTATAAATCGGCATTGATCTGCTAGTCACTGTTCTGTTATTTCTGATTCTGGATGTTGTTCTTTCCAGAACTGGTTCATTAGTTTTAGATATCCTCTTCTTGTTGGACTTGATCTGTAGTAACATTATTTCTCATTATTTCTTTGTTTTCAATCACTGTGTAGTATTATCATTATCATTATTATTATTATTATTATTATTATTATTATTATTATTATTATTATTATTATTATTATTATTATTATTAATGAAAAGCTACCTATCTGAATTGCATGTGATTCATCATCATATGGGATAGGAGCAGTTTTGAGCCATATAATAGCCAGTGGGCAACAAGCTCCCATAGCTTATTATTCAAGGACACTTTCTCCCACAGAAAGAAATTATGCTCAAATTGATAAGGAGGCTTTAGCCATAGTTGCAGGAATAAGGAAATTCCATGACTTCCTTTATGGTCACCAAATTATGGTCTTTATCGACCACAATCCTCTTCTTGGTCTTTTTTCTGCAGACAAGCAAACCCCTCAGATCCTATCTCCAAGGATGCTGAGATTGTCCATCTTTCTTGCTGCTTATAATTACAGTCTAATTCACAAGCAGGGAAATAGGCCACACAGATGCACTCAGCAGACTGCCCCTGCCAAACTCAGAGCCAGACCCCATACCTGTTGCACACATCCTGTTAGTTCAGGACTTGCCAGAATCTCCCCTTCATGAAGGGGATGTGGCTGCTGAGATAGCCTCCGACAAAACTCTCAGCCAAGTTTTGAACTGGGTGTTGAGGGGGTAGCCAGGAACCATCCTGGAACAGAGTTTCAGAGCTTTATTAGTAGACAGAATGAGCTGTCTTCACACAAGAGATGTATTCTATGGAGGAGCAGGGTTGTAGTCCCACACACACTCAGGGAAAGAGTCTTAGAATCTCTGCATGAGAGTCAAACTGGAATAGTCAGGATGAAGGCACTCACAAGAAACTACCTGTGGTGGCCAGGGTTCGATAAAGATATTGAGGCTCAAGTTAAAAGATGCCAGGTTTGCCAACAGTCCAGACCTGAAATGTCTCATGCCCCAGTACATCGCTGAGAAACTATGCAAACTCCCTGGTCTAGGATTCACATAGACTACGCAGGAACCTTCCAAGGACAGGTGTTCCTCATTGTAGTGGACAGTCAGTCAATGTGGCTTGAGGTAGCACCTGTCCCTTCTATGACTACTGTCAGGATCATCCAGGAACTGCGCAGAATCTTCCCCACACATGGCTTACCCAATGTAATCGTATCAGATAATGGGGCACAATTTACTGCTGCAGAATTTTAGTCATTTCTAAAGTCTAATATGATTTGACACGCCTGGCCTCCAATGGCCAAGCTGAAAGGATGGTCAGGACGACCAAAGAATCACTTAAAAGGGCGATTGGTATCACAGGTTGGTAGATCTTTTGCTCTGCCAACACACTATTCCATGCACATCAACGGGTCATTGCCCAGCAGAACTGAGATGGGGACGTTGGTTGACCATGAAACTGGACCGTCTCCATCCAGACAGAATTGCAAGAGAGACGGTGCAGCCCAAGCCCCCGAGGAATTTGCAAGTCGGCAACTGAGTTTGGGCAAGGAACTGTGGTCAAGGGGCACTGTTGGTGGTAGCTGTGGTTTATAAGGTATCAGGACCACTCTCTTATGAAGTGATCCTGGAAGATGGACACGTTTTGCGCTGCCACGTCGATTGCTGTGTCAGCAACAGGCTAATCTAACCCTCACCGCTGACCTAGAGGAGAGCCAAGGATTGCCTGACAGTGGCAGTGCGTCTCAATATCTAGAGTCCTGTGCGACTCAAAGAAATATGCTGGATGACCCAGCCCTGGGTGAGTCACTTCTGACTGAAGGAACAGTGTCTGCAGATCACAGCATGTGGGAGGACGTATTTCCCAGCCCTTCAAGAACTGCTCCGCTCACAGATGGGTGTACAGGTCTACCCGAACAGACCAACTGAAGGGAGACTGGTCTACCCAGCCAGCATAGACAAACAGAGACTGGTCTACCCAGCCAGGCAAGGCAAACAGAGACTGGTCTACCCGACCAAAGCTGTCAAAAAGACTCTAGTCTATCCAGCCAACCAAGGGTAGACCAGGAACACTCTAATAACAGAATAATCAGAGAAGCCATCGAGATAGAAAAACGCCCACACAGCATGAATAAATGAGATGATACCTCCCGCCTACCAGCCATTTGGAAACCCGCCCTTATTGACAAATGAGTCCCTAACACAAAGAATGACACCAGACCCACACTCATGAAAACCACACAGGATGTCACCACCACACATCCATGCAAAAAGCAAACCCAAACCCACACCGATAATGAGGCACGACCACAAATCAGAAGCCAGACCACAGCTGCATCATTAGCCACTTGAAACCCCTCCAATCCATACATGAAGCAAACTGACACCCACCATAAAGATGAGGCATGACCACGAACGCAAAGCCAAACAACAGCAAAACAGCTCACCATCTGAAATCCTCCTGCAAGTCAGACTAACCTGAGCACAACAAAGCCCCCCCAACAGAACACTCCCCCATCCAATCAGAGCACAGCCAACCTCCCATCCAATCAGAACACAGCCAAGCCCCTAACCAATCAGAACACACCTCCACCCAATCAGAACACAGCCAAACTCCCACCCAATCAGTTCATACCCCCACTGGAAGTTAAAAGGAAGAAACAGCTATGATCACACATTGCTCCTAGAAGCACGAAGCCGAAAACACCACCCTGAAGATGACGAATGGGACTTCGTCGAAACATCGCCAAGACACTTCCAATTTTACACGGGAGAAAACCTGAATAACCAAAGACCTATATATACAGTATATATATTTGAGCTAAGCAAAATATTTATTTGGGAAAGAACTCCAAATAAATATTTGTCCTCACCCTTTGTAGAAAGAGGGGGTAGGGAAAAATACTCCATGAAATTTGATACAAGAATAAATATTGCAGATATATTATTGAAGAATATTTATATTAATGTAAATGTTCTCAAATTTTTTGTTCCTCCATAGATGAAAGGGTTAAATAAATTCTTACACTCAACAAAACAAAACCAGACTTAGTTCATATGTAAATGAGCTGAGCTAATTGCAGCTTTCCCTAGATAATCTGTATCAATTATTCATGAACCATTAACAGTTAATGTGACATTTCTAACTGACAGCTTTCAATCCTTTTATTTACCAGTCTTATGCAATTTAAATGAGAAAAGATCAGAAAGAAAACACAGTGTTATTCAAAGTCTCCCTAAAGTAGAAGTGTCAACAGACCAACATTCCTACAAGATTCTATTTACCAGAATTATGAGAAGACAGTTGTGTTAGGCTATGGAGAAACCTGGTGGTAGCATTTTTTAGATTTATACATTTTATTAAAAGGCATAAGTTTTTTGTGAGCCAGTCCTTACTTCATCAGATTTTATCTGTTCATCTGTAAATGTGTAATTTCTTGATTTTTATTTACTGATAAGTAATTATCTTTATTAGATCTCTTTGCATTAAACAAATCTGTTGTATATATTTCATCTTCCCACACTCTTACATTTAGTGTTGTTGAAAATTCAAAATTATATAATGTCCAAATGTTCAACTTTAAGTACAAAAATCTTACTGTTATATTATATTTTTGTACAATGTTACTATCCACTTTTAGAAGCTATATGGGTGAAATGTACTAATGTGAAAGCAGATAGATTAATAAAAAAAGTTTTATGATAAATATCCTCACAAGCCTCGAGGGAATATTTAACGTGCTTTTTGTTTCTCGTAGAGGAGACTCTTTCTTTTTGAGTGGGGCCAACTGTCAACTTTACAAATAACATGGCTGCAGCCATTTTCCTTCTCATTTTTTGGTTGCCACATGGAACATAGGGAGGGGGGTTGCCTAGGTGTTTCGCTAGTCAAAATAATCTTTTGTTCCATGGCTGCTCCTGAGACTAGGGACTGGGTGTTTCATAAAAAGCCCGCCAAATAATTATATTGGGGGACATAATTGCTTACATAGCTTTTGTGAGTGGACATTTAACTTTGTATTGGGAAATTGTTGCTTGTGTATCCACACTTGGTTTCATTCTTGACGTGCTGATACTTTGTAACTAATAAACATGTTCTTTGAGGAATTTGCAAGCCTCGGAATTCTGCTTTATTCATCTCTGTCTATCAGAACCATGACAGTTACACTATCACACATTGTAATAATTAGATACAATGCTTTCTCAGTGATAAAAAATGAAATGAGAGGTAGCATAGATGAACTAAATGAATCACCTGTTTTCTATTTCTTAGTAAATAAAGTACATAAATCACTATGGAAAAAGATGCACTGCTTACTTTCAGACCTTCATAACATGAGTAAAAATAAATCCAAATACACAAGTAAGTATGGTGTTGTTACATATTTTTATGTGTCTACATAGTCTCAAAACCTTTCTTGAAAATAATTTAAGAAATTTGCAGAATAATACTGAAATAAGATGCCCAAAGGCTTTGGGAACATTTATACCTTCATACTTTTAATATGTATAATTACTGATCACAAAAATCAGCTTTGGGATTGGGAACAATGTGGGATCCTTTTCTCTTTCCATTTGTTGTTTTTATCATGAATGTCTTGATGAGGAATATTACAAGATCAGAATAATAGTTTATTAATTGATCAGTCTGATGAACAGAATAAAAAGATAAGATAAAAATAAAATACATCTAATCTAATTATAGGATAAATAAATAAAATAGATAAAATAAAATACAGTAATGTAATACGTATATGGTAAATACAAAGAATCAGCATTCAGATGAATATATTCCTATTACTAGGAAAACCCAATCAGTTCAATATAATGGGTTCTTATAGTTAACTGCTTTAACTATAAACTTAGCAGCTCTGCTCACAACATATATATTAGAGCCTAGGAGGAAATAGGACAATCTGCAATTAAGATCCCAGTGGGCTGTTTTTTCAAGTAGGGATGTTAAAGATCTAAGCCTAAAGCAGATGTCTAAAATTATTGTTATGGAATGAAATAGCTATACACTTACTGATATTTAATTCCCACCATTTGAGAATAATTTATATGTTAAGAAATTATTAATATTTTATTAAAATTATATACTATATTGTGAAATATAATTCTGGTTCATAAGAAATATTTAACACATTATGGCTGTTTATGTTTTTCATTTAGTGTTTTAAAGGATATAATTCTATAAATAAGAATTATGGGAAATTCACTGAAAAACACATTAGAAAATATATAGGATAAATAGTAGATAGAATAAGTTAAGGAAAGTATTTATCAAATTTCTACACACCCATCTCATTTTAATGCCTGGACAGTTTAAGAACAACATCATAAAATAATATAAAAATGTGAGTAAACAGCAGAGTTAAAAAGAGAGTCTAAAACAAAGTTAAAATTTACAAGTTAAATGTAAAAAAATCAAAGACAACAAGACTAACAAGTTAACAAGACTAAAAGGTAGCATAACATTCTTAGACCTTATTGTATAAGGAAGATTCATTGATCACTGTCAGACAACATAAACATACATCAACTGATTGTATTAATTGTACATTATATTATAAAATTTGAACCGATTAAATTCTAACCAGCTAGGAAAAAATTGATAGTTAGAATGTTATGTAATTGTTGCCCTTTTTGATCTTGTTTGTTCCATTTCCCACATAGATACATCTATCTATCTATCTATCTATCTATCTATCTATCTATCTATCTATCTATCTATCTATCTATCTATTTGTGTATCCATCTGTCTGTCCGTCCGTCCGTCCATCCATCCATCCGTCCATCCATCCATCCATCCATCCATTCATCCAGATACTTCACTGTATTGCCTTAAAAAAAAAGTCTCACATGGTGAACTAAATGCTTAAATGTTCATCAAGTTTTATTTTAAACTTTGCATTTCATTGGACAAGAAAATCAAAACATTTTCCTGACTAG
The DNA here is from genome assembly GCA_034064705.1 of Bothrops alternatus. Taxonomy (NCBI): domain Eukaryota; kingdom Metazoa; phylum Chordata; class Lepidosauria; order Squamata; family Viperidae; genus Bothrops; species Bothrops alternatus. Next base: position 5,701,720 of record JARGCV010000081.1, on the reverse strand, counting down.
AAGAATTGGTTTTAATCAAAAGTGTCTGGAAGGAATTAGAGTGGTTCAATCAAAAGTGGCTTTGGAAAATTTGGCTATTGGAAACTGATTATAATTATTGAAGGTTTACTGGCTTAGAAAATGTCTGATAATTTTGCTTTCCCAGTTGGTAAGACTGGACTTTGTTGTATTTTTTTCCATGAAAGATAGGCTGGGATCTTTCTTTCTTGTTCTTTAAGGGGAATGTCTACAGATAGTCTCAATCATCCAGGTCATGGTTGCCCCAAAGGTGCTTTTCAAATAATGTTCCACACACATTTACACTATGGTTCAGCTGACTCTGAGTGTACAGATAAATTCCCAAGTGGTCTCAATAACTCTCAGTGAGCTAATGATCAACTTTCAGAATACAAATCCTTCCATTTCCCACTATTCAGACAGAACTGAAGAAGATTCTTGGACAAAAAGTGAAATATCTTCAGGGGAAAAAACCAAGACATTCCCAGTTGCAACTTTGGGACATTCTTGAAAGAATCTTATAATTGTATATGTTTAAAGCAGGCATCATGTTAGATCTTTTAATGCCTTCTTGTGTGATATATTCTCATCTCTTTGTAATGATTTAGATTGCTGCTGATTTACATCAGTTTAATACTGATGTAAATTATATTTTACTGTTGTCATAACTGTTGTGCCCATTTGCCTTGTGATTGCTGAAAGGATTTCAACTCCTGCAACATAGGCTTCAGGTTTTCTACCATATCATTGTTGGTTGAGAATTTCTATTAGCTTTCTCAACTATTACTAGAGGTGCTTTAGGAGCACTGATGGAATTACTGCCTGGAACTTATTTTACTATTTCTTTGAAGTTTTACTTCCTAGTTTGAAAAGGTCTAGTAGGAAAGCTTCCCTGAGCATGTCTTTCTTTTGGAATTTATTTAACTGTGGAAAGTAGAGAAGCTTCAGATAACAGTAAAGAAGAGTATACAGTGAAAGAGAGAACATTCATGAAAGTATCTTGGTTACTTCATAACTAGGCGCAAGAATATCTGACTCCACTTATGAGAATCTCTTTCCTTTGAAACAAATTATGAAAGTAAATTCTGTTTCATCAAATTGAATGAGCACTGCTAAAAAGAAAGCAGGATATTTTTTTTCTTGTCATTTATACGGGATATTCTGCATAACTTGTTTATAGCTATAGTTATATTAGAATATAAAATATTTATTATACAACAATATTGAAAATTGTGTCAAAGTATTTGTTGTATAATAAATATTTTGTCCTTCAGCAGTTCACTTAATGTTAAACTCTACATTGTCTTGATAGTCAAATTTTTACATGTTAATGAATATAAAAAATAGATAAATAAAGCATATTTAATAACTACCAAAAATAAAAAATAAAACTTTTATACAAATTTGCTGATTTATAGTGTTTGTAGAATAGCTTTACAAGTGAGAATGTTAAGTTTTAATATTTTAATATTTAATGTTTGCCATGCTATGTGATACACATATATAAACCATATTTGCTTAAAATTAGTTAAACATGTATTGTGAATACATATGCTGTTAGTGATTATATCAAAGATGAAAGATGCATCGCTCATTATATTCTGGAATCTTCCTTAAAATTCAGGTTAATTCTGTCCAAGCATTGGAATGAAATGGGAATGAATTATTTTTACTTATTCAAATGAAGGCCAGATTTGTGTAGTCTCCTTGCTTGGCAAAAAGATACCTATTTTTTCAGAGGTTATGTTATAATGCCAATGTCAGTATCTCATGGTCATCTAAGAAATGAGGTGATCTAAAGGCAGCATTAAGCATTACATTCTGAGATGGCATTTTCTCTCTTCTCCCAGGTTTGATGACAGTGAAATTTGTAACTTATCTGTTGTAGGAAAATAACATCTATTCAACAATACTAGACTGGCTGCAGCAGAGGCTGGAGACTAGCATTTGCAGCCACCTTTTTCTTTATTAAAACAAAAACAAAAACTAGATGATCTAGTTACGGCAAAGCCTGAAAGTACCAGTGAAAGGACTCAATCTTGTGGTATTTAGCCTGCTTGGCTGAAAATTCTCTTCTTAGTGATTTCTGTCCCCTGGGAAACCTTGGATGATTACATCCTCTACTCATTCTTAGGATATTATAATATTATAATTCCTACACCATGCCCAAAATAACCTCCTTTTTTTAATCTCCAGTTACCAATGCTCCAGTGGCAGCATCTCAGATGCATAAATCCAGATGATCCAGTGGTGGGATTCAGCAAGTTCGCACCAGTTCGGCAGAACCGGTAGCTATTTTTTTTTATTATTTTTTTTTTGCCCAGGCCCAGAATGAACTTCCAGAAGTGGCATCCACACAGAGAAGTGGTTGTTCACATATTTGAATCCCACCACTGAGATGATCGCTAGAAATGAGTAATATAAAACAGATATAATAAATAGGTCTAATGTTAAATGATGACAACATTTAATCAGTCAGTAGTATGGGTACAAGAAAATAAAATAAATTTCAATGCATTAAGTGTTATGCATGTTAATTGGAGGAGTGGTTTCACAAATTGGAGGGAGTAGGTCTGGAATTTCAGCCAAGGGAACCACTAGTTGAACCACTAGCCCTTAAAATGTTGTTTTCTGGCATGCATAAACATGTTCTGGGGGGAAACAGCAAAATTTAGTACAACATATTTTATTGCCAGCTTGGGGACAGGAGGCAATATAATAAAGCACTGTGTGGATCTGCTGTAAAGATGTAAGAAGTATATGGGGTTTTGTTGCTAGTTTGTTGATTTTTTTTCCCAGTGCCTTCTAGTAATTCTTCACTCCTGGTGATTACATTAACAGCTTCATGCAGTTTTCTTGGCAACATTTTTTAGAAATAGTTTGCCATTGCTTTCTTCCTAGAGCTGAGAAAGAGTGACTTGCCCCAAGATACCCAGTGGCTTTGTGCTAAGACAATATCAGCGTTCCCAGTCTGCTCGGTTTCATATTCAGTGCTATTACCAAGTACGCCAAACTGACTCTCAGCAAGAAGCATGCCATTCTAGAATTGTTCCCAAATATTCTAGCTTTCTATTTATTTTCTCAAATATGGAGAAATATTAAAAACAAAATGGATAGCCCTCCTTAAATTCAGACACCTAAGGATCAAAGTCATATCTTAGGAATCATTGCTTTAATTGTGACTGCGTGAATTGATAATGCATATGTGAAAACAACTTTCAATTAGCAAAACTGCTGTTTATCAGCTCAGAAATAAATAACCTTAAATACATTGATCAAAACTACCATAGTAACCTAATTCAAGTTCAAAAATCAAGCTACTCCTGGCTTGAGTTTGAAATATCAAACATTCCAACTCAGTTTGCTCAGCCATTTCACTTGGCCTGCTGCTCATGAATTTTTTGCACTAAAAGCCTCCTTTCTTCATTCAGATTCAGGATTCATGATTGCTGTACTTAGGTGCTTCAAAGTGCTGCTTTTCTTTAGGTGCTACCTCAAAGGAGAACTTTTTTGAAAACTGTATCATGCTGAAGTACACTGTAGCTTTGCACAGCCATAGAATAGCTGAATATTGAATACTACGAGAACGCACCGCAAGATGAGAAACAAAGAAGAAATGAAAAATCATGCCTATCTGTTCTAAGAATTTAACCATGTAAAATTTGTGTAATTTTTTGCCTATATAACCTATTTAAAATTTTCTAACAACCCCCTGATGCTATGGGAAGCCCATAAATAGGACATGAATTCAATAGCACTTTTCAGTGTATGTTCTATTAGCAACCGAGAAACGTAATAGCTCTGAAAAAAGGCAATGTGACTGGGATTTCCTGTGGATTCATAAGGTTTGATCCATAACACAGCACAACAAGGGCCTGTGGAATTTTTCCTCATTTAATAAGAAATACAACAAATAACTCAAGCAAATTTCATTTCACCATATTGCTTAACAAGAGTTAGCAAATACTATTTACTGCTGGGAAACACAAGTAATCTCCATTGCAATTCCTTTTCCTGTCCAGCAGTTTGAGATTAAAAAGGCACTGCAATCAATTTTTTTCCTCTGTATTGCTTAGTTTCAATAAAAATCCCTTAACACAGATTCACAAATATGTGAGACATTATTGCAACTGGGTTATTGAAAAAATATATTACCATATCTGAGAAACTGTGTACATTTTCTGTTAACTTATTTCTTTTTTTCAGCAATTACAATGATTCATGATTTATCAATGTTTCTACAAATGTTTGGCTTTTAGATTTTTGCACCATTTTTATAATTTCTGTAATATTTCTTAAATAGCACCCATTCAGGTCACCTTCAAACTGCATATATGACATATGGCAATCTGAATTATTTTAATATTGTGGTTTGAAAATTAACTCTTGGTGATTCTATGGGCCAGATCTCTCCACATCTTCCGATCTTACACTATTTGTTTGAGTTTTTCTATGCTCTGGCTGTTGTTAGCTTTGATAGTGCCCACCCACTTTATTTTTGATAGCTTGATTTCCTTTTACCACTAACTCTTCCAAACATAATTGCTTTCTCCAGTAAATTACCCCACACGACATAGCCAAACTAAGTTAGAGGTAGTTTCATGATTTTGCCTTCTAGTGACATGTCTGGTATTATGCACACCAGTACTTGTTAGTCACCTTTGCTGTCCAAGGAATACACAGAAGGTTTCTCCAGCACCACAGTTCAATTTAGTCAATTTTCTTTCTGTCTTGTTTTTTTAAGATCCAATATGTTAGATATTCTTATATATAATTTATAATATTAATATATAATGTCAAACTGTGTTGACATTATCAGGCAAAGTCAGTGGAAAATAGTTGAGCACTAACTAGAAAAAATTTGTACAGTGCTGAATATAAATTAACCAAGATTCACATTCAGTTGTATCTTCGATCAACATTTCCCCCCCCCGATAGTAAATACATACCTATATTATTTTATGGGTCATTGAGTTGTATTTTCAATCAACAGATTTCTTTCTCTGACATTTAAATGCATATGTACAGTTTTTATGTAAGATAAAATATGTTTGTATATGCATGTTTTCAGTTTATCAAAGTCAAGAACATACAACTAAAGTTTTTTTTATTTATAAGTTTTTATAAACATGAAACGAGTATGGAAGCATATCCTTTATTTGCAGTCATAAAAGTTCAGTATTGTAGCCCTGGTCACAAGAAAATGAAATATGTACATTATTTTTTCAAGTTCAGTCCAACATAAGAGTGCTTCCAAGTTTTCCTTAGAGAATAAGAGGAAGCAAACAGTACAAATGGCAAACTACAAATAGTAGCTAGGGATAAGATTCATATCATCATATATGGACTTCAGGTAAGAAAAGAAATGTTGCACCTTTGAAATAATCTCAAAGTCAACATAGGCTATATTTAAGGGATATTTAGTATATTTGGGTAGGAACAAAATAGCAACCTATTAACATCATTTTCTGTGAACCTTTGTCTTCTTGGTTTATTGATGATTAAAATAAGAATGTCAACTCTGTGACAATGGATGTTGTCATTCTGCCAACTGAGAACCAGCAGCCATTTTTACTTTTGCTTGTAATGTGCCTTTCTATTCTTTTAGAGTTCAGATGTAGAAGGAGGGATGGGGTAAATTTATTTATTTATTTATTTATTTATTTATTTGTTTATTTATTTATTTATTACTTAGATTTCTATGCCGCCCTATTTCAAGAACTCAGGGCGGCTCACAACATAAATACTACATGTAGAAATCTAATATATAAAAAACATTTATAAACCCGTCAATTAAAAGACAAATCATCCAAAACAAACATACAAACATACATACACTGGCTGGGGCCAGGTGTTAACTGCCCCAGGCCTGTCGGCAAAGATGAGTCTTAAGTAATTTGCAAAAGGCGGAGAGGGTGGGGGCAATACGGATCTCCGGGGGGAGTTGATTCCAGAGGGCTGGAGCCACAACAGAGAAGGCTCTTCCCCTAGGCCCCGCCAGGCGACACTGTCTGGCTAACGGGACCTGGAGAAGGCCAACTCTGTGGGCCCTAACCGGTCGCTGGGTTTCATGGGGCAGCAGACAGTCCCGTAAGTAACCTGGTCCGATGCCATGTAGGGCTTTATAGGTCATAACCAACACTTTGAATTGCGTTCGGAGACCAGTTGGCAGCCAATGCAGCTTGCGGAGTGATGCCAAGATATGGGCTTTTCTAGGCAAGCCCAATACTGCTCGCGCGGCTGCATTTTGCATTACCTGAAGTCTCCGAGAGTTTTTCAAAGGTAGCCCCATGTAGAGAGCATTGCAGTAGTCGAGCCTCGAGGTGATGAGGGCATGAGCGACTGTGAGAAGAGACTCCCGGTCCAAATAGGGCCGCAGCTGGTGCACCAGGCGAACCTGGGCAAATGTCCTCCTCGCCACAGCCGAAAGATGATGTTCCAGATTTAGCTGTGGATCGAGAAGGACACCCAAGTTGCGGACCCTCCCTGAGGGGGTCAGAAACTCCCCCCCCAGGGTAATGGACGGACAGATTGCATTGTCTTTGGGAGGCAAAACCCACAGCCACTCCGTCTTGTTGGGGTTGAGTTTGAGCCTGTTAGCACCCATCCAAACCCTAACAGCCTCCAGACACCGGCACATCACCTCCGCTGCTTCACTGAAATGACACGGGGTGGAGATGTAAAGCTGAGTATCATCAGCGTACTGATGATAACTCACCCCGTGTCATCGGATGATCTCACCCAGCAGTTTCATGTAAATATTAAACAGCAGAGGGGAGAGGACCGATCCCTGAGGGACCCCACAAGGGAGGAACCTAGGGGTCGACCTCTGACCCCCTGCCAACACCGACTGTGACCGACCAGTGAGGTAGGAGGTGAACCACTGCAAAACAGTGCCACCAACTCCCAACCCCTCCAGCCGGCGCAGAAGGATACCATGGTCAATGGTATCGAAAGCCACTGAGAGGTCAAGTAGCACCAGGATAGTGGAATGTCCCCTATCCTGGCGCCCGCCAGAGATCATCCGTCAGTGTGACCAAAGCAGTTTCCGTGGAGTAGCCGGGCCTGAATCCTGACTGCTGAGGGCCCAGATAATCAGCCTCATCCAAGGACCGTTGGAGCTGGAATGACACCATCTTCTCAACAACCTTCCCTGTGAAGGGAAGGTTGGAGACAGGACAATAGTTGTTTAACACAGCTGGGTCCAGGGAAGGCTTCTTGAGGAGGGGGCGCACAATTGCCTCCTTGCAGGGAGCCAGGAAGGACCCCTCCCTCAGAGAAGCGTTGACAATCTCCTGAACCCAGCCCCGCGTCACCTCCCTGCTGGCCAAAACCAGACAGGAGGGGCACGGGTCCAATAAACAGGTGGCGGAACTCACAGCTCCCATGGCCTTGTCCACTTCATCAGGTGCTACCAGGTCAAACTCCTCCCACACAAATGCTTGAAGGTTTAGCTAGCCATAACAATATAGAAGTGTGGGAACTCAAGAACATTTTCTGATAAGCTTTTGGCAGGCTCAGAGGCTGGAGAGAAAAGCCCACGTTTTGTGCTAATTGGGGAATGTGATTTATGACAGCTCTTGTGGAGTGGGAATTGCAATTTGTTACTTTGTATCTGGGAGGAGAGAATCTCATTCTTGGGTTCAACTATATAAATGCCAATACTTTGTTTCCTAATAAAATGTTCTTTAAGGGAGAAATCTTGCCTTGAAGTTCTTTTAACTGGTTTCATCTATCAGGACCATGACAAAGAAAACTGTATCACTTATCTGTAACATCCTCAAGAGAAAAGTGGTCAAAGTTAGGCACTAAGAAGAAAAGAACGTGTAATATGAAGAAAAGGAAAGCAACATCATGGAGCCAATACTGGCTCGTGGCATAATTCCAAGACAACCAAACATCCAAAACTGAATGAACTTTTTCTTCTAAAGGAAACAAAGTAAAATAACCCTATTTCCCATCTATAGTAAATATGAGGCTCTTGAATGGGACTTATAAAAAGAAATAGAAAACAGCAAGTATTAGAGTTTTCTGTTTCTCTTAGAAATTATTTAATTCAACTCCAGCCCTTTCCCAGCATTCTTCAGCTGACTCTTCAGCTCCAGTTTTCTTCTAAAGAAATTAAAGACAAGATATTTGTTTCATGTATTTTTGTCACTTTAATTTGTTTTGTCATTCTCTTTCCCTTTTGTGTTAGTTTGTATTTTAATGTATAATATTGTTTCTTAATAAAATATTACAAAATAAAACAGGAAATAAATATCACAGAGGGATAAGGACTGGGACTATCATGGGATGACTCAATTGAATTCACAGCAAAACAATGCTTGCTCATAGCACAAACTATTATTTCAGTGTTCAAGCAATTAGTTTCCATTAAAAATAATCTGCATCTATTAAAAATACATTGAGGTTTTTGCACAAAAATGTACCAAAAATCTCTCTGTCTTTTTGAAGCTGTAACCCAAACAAACTACTCAGTGAAGCAACTATGTTCAGGACTGAGTAACAATAAATCACAACCCAATAAAGGTGTCAATGTAACTGCTGACAGAAGTGTGCAACCAGTTAAAGAAGTTAACTCATCAAAGCCTGCTCACTCTTTGCAATTAAATCAGACTGCTTTCTCTATATCTTCGAACAGCCTTAATTCAAATCACTAGGTCTCCAATAGAGAAATTGCTCACTTACAGTGTATACATAGCAGTCTTCTTGCTGGCCAAGTTTATAGATAGTCTGGACTTATTTATACTGAATTGCTGTGCTAGAAGAAACTTGAATGGAGAAGTAACCTTCTTAGGCTTCAAAGAAATAAGTGTGGTTGATTATTTTATGGCTATACATAATTATGTTCATCTAATAACATATCTCTATGTAGAGAATTGCCATTAATTTGTTGTCTGAATTGCAAAGTAACCATAAAGTTCCTAAATGTGTCTCACTGTTCCCCCCTCCCCATGGCCATAACAAAAAGATGGATGGATGAGTTTACTTATTAAGTTTACATGGCTGCCCAACTTATTCATGGTGACTCCAGGCAGCTTAAAATAAAATAATAAACCCTGCTACAAAACCCAATAAATTCCAAACTGTTAGTGAGAACAATTAAACTGATCCCTTGATGGTTTCCATATCACCCTATTGTCCCCAGGCCCATGGCAAAACCATGTCTGTCAAAATAGGGGCCAATCTTATTTTTACAAGGAAGATGTTTCATAGGGAAGGAGTCACAACACACAAGGCCCATCTCCCACCAGATGGATCTCCTAAAGAAAGGTAACCTGCAACATAACCTGCCTCCCTGCTTTGGTGGGTCAGCTAAATATAAACTGGGAAAAGACAGAACTTCATATAACTTGGACCAAGGCCATGTATGACTTTAAAGGTGACAAACATACCTTCAATTGGATCTAGAAGAAAATTGGCAGCCAATGCAAGTCCTGCCAGAGAGGTGACACATGTCCAATTCAGAGTTGCACAAAACTACACAGGAAACCAAATTTTGATCCAACTGAACCTTCCAGATACTTTTCAAGGGCAAGCCCATTGCAGAAGTCAAGACGGGAAGTGACCTGGGCATGGGTGACTATGAGCAGGAAATGTTGATCCAGGAAATGGCATAACTCTTACACAATCTGATACAGTTAAACAAAGGCCCTGCTGGTCATGATTGCCACCTGATCCTCAAGAGCAGTTTACTCCTGCAAAATAAATGGTCTTCCAGAGTAGCAAAAATCTCACCTGTGTGGCTGAATTCAGAAACACTCCTTCAACTCTGCTCCCAATTATTTTTTTTAGAGATATTATCACATCACCAGTGTATTATGCACACTCTCCTGGCCACACTATTTCATATGAGATCCAAACTGTGGTTTAACACAGTCTGTTATAAAGAAAAAAAAAAGCCTTAGTGTGGTATATACTTTTCAGTCTGACAACTTATTAGATTCCTTTCAATTACTCAGAAAGCATAAGATATTTTATAAAGTGCTTGAAAAGTACAAGCTCTGAGGGAGAATTGAGTAAATTCTAGCCCCCTTACCTTTTAATCTATACACCAATTCAATAATTCAGTCTCTTTACTGTTTTAATCATAACTTTCCAATGTTGATAGATTGTACAATTCCAACCTCTCCCAGGTTGAAATGAGAAGTGCATTGGACTTCTTTTGTCTAGAAGAACAACTTGTGGTAAATTATCAAAAAGTGCTAGTGTTTTTCTACAACACAACAGTAGGTCATATAAATGGAAAACTAATGGGACCCCAGTTAGAGTAGGTATGTTTTTATAAATATCTTGTGGTGAATTTCCAGGCTTCCTTATCTTGGACTGCACATTTCTCTTATTGGGCAATTGTGGCCCAGTATAGCTCCACAGCTTCTTAAGATTCTTCCAAGGGGACACATTTTATTCCTTTAACTTGCAAGGATTTTGTTTCTAAGATCATCTCTCAGTTTCTTTATGGTATTCCAATTTGCATTTTCCAAGTTTAATATCTTGGAAGCTGTCCAGTTCAAATTTATACAAGCAATATTAGCAGTTCCAAGATACATCAAGAACAAATTTAAATCGATTGTATTAAGTTGGATAGCAGTTAACTTGATTTTCCCCCTGGTTTACATGTACAAATATATATCTATCGATTAATGGAAGATATATATTAAATAGACTAAGAATGTACTTGTTGAAGGGATGGGTATATTGACATGAAAAATATTAATTTTAATAAGAAGACTTGTTTGTTTGATGTCCAATAGTTTGATCTGAAAAGATAGTTAAACTTGGACACACGGAGTGAAGAAGGCCTACAAATTTAAAATGATTGTATTAAGTTGAATGGCTTTAACTTGAACTTTTTCATCGTTTACATGTACAAACGGATATCTAATAATAAAAAAAATATTAAAAAAAAGAATGCTTTTTTATGGTTAGAGACAAGTTTGGTTTCTGTGAGTGCCAGAGCTTTATTCTATCTTCTTAATTTCTGGTTGAAATTAATTTTCTCTCCTGTGAGTGTGACTCCACTGGTTCTCATAGTTTGAAATAAACCTCAGGTCTTTCTTTGGAACATATTTGTTCATTAGAGCTTGAAAATTCCATGAGTCACCTTAGACAATATATCTGGAATACTGATTTTCTAGCCAGTTTAATCCCAGTACCCAGCCTTAGGGTTAATAGATTCTTCTCAAAAAATGAGTATGTGCCATCAATGATAACTCTTCAATTCTAATTCTGAAATTTCATTGGGCTTTCACCTTGGCAGGGCTGGATGTATTATCCTGTACATTTTTGATAAAATCATCCCTGTTCAGCAATGTTTATGTCCATGTGGAAGTGTCTCTGTGAAATCCCTAAGCCATTTGCTCCTTTGTTCTCTCTCTATAAGGAATCAAGGAAGCTATACAGTCCTTGACTTATCACAGTTCATTTAGTGACCATTCAAAGTTACAATGGCACTGAAAAAGTAACTTATGACCATTTTTTCACAGTTACAATCTTAGTAACATCCCTACAGTCATGTGATCAAAATTCAGATGCTTAGCAATTGGTTCATACTTATGACTATTGCTGTGTCCCAAGGTCATGTGATCAACTTTGGCAACTTTGACAAGCAATGTCAATGGGGAAGCCAGATTCACTTAACAATTGGTTTACTAACTTATCAACATCAGTTATTTACTTAACAACTGTGTCAAGAAAGGTCATAAAATGGGGCAAAATTCAGTTAACAAATGTCTCATTTAACAACAGAAGTTTTGGGATCAATTGTGGTTGTAAGTAGAGGACTACTTATGTGTTTATTATGTAATTTTAAAAAATTACCCCAGTAGAAAGCACAATGTCTACCTGGCACTGCTGCTTTCTGATTGGGACCCTGACATATTTTTTTCAGGATGCCCGATTCTGGGTTATTATTTGCTATATCCACCCTACCTATTGTTGAGGCTTAGTACAATATTGGTAATTGTCACTGCTATTTGAACAATAGTTATAGGTATTTATTTTATATATGTGTATTTTATATAATGTCATTACATTTTAAAAAGTTTTATTATTAATTACAGATCTATGAATTTTATTATTGTGCTTTTTTGCCCATAAATGGTAGGTTTGATTTGGCATTTGTCTTAAGATTCAATTGCATTATAAGTATATGTTATGTACTAAGTATTCATAATTTAATGTACTTGAAAACATTATATTGATTATAACCATCATTTTTTATATCTTTTGCATCAGTTCTGGTTTGAAGAAAACAAGCAATATTATATCTACTTCCATTTAATCATGAATCACAGAGTGTAACCAATATAATTTTACAGAAACACAATAAGAAAGACTTAAAAGATGAATTACCAAGTTTTCGAATCTTTGAACAAGACTTTGGACCTTGGAGTTATTTGAACAAAACTTGTTCAAATAGCTTTTATAGGAAATAACCATAGACCATTGTTTATCTTTCTGCTAATGTTTAAAGGTTTCAATAAATAGATTTATTATTTTATGGGGAAGGAGAACATAATAAAAGAAGAAAGAAGAGCTAGAAAGAAGAGAACACAGAAATAACTAAATTTCCTATTCTGTCAAAACAGAATCTAAAAAAAAAACTTGCTCTGATATTCTGCTACAAATAGTCATGCCCTAATCAAAGTCCTTAATTCATCAACAAATGCATGTTGATGAATTACCAAAGGTCTGCCTAAAAGAACACTAGGAATATCTCTACATGGGGGAATTCCATGTTTTGTCATGGTGTTATCTATTTTCAGTTAGATAAAATGTCAGGGAAATCTTTAACTGGAGAAGCCTGTAAGACTGACAGAGAGTGATTAAGTTCCTAAAAAAGTTGATCAAGGACAAAAGCTCATTAAACAAAAAAAAAAAACATACCCTACTCCCAAACCTCAATATGACCTGACAAAGTCATTTTACTGGGCACAATCCAAACTGTTGCAGGACTCCATGATAAAATATTCTAGAAAATACTATATCAGGAGAAGAAATGTATTTACAGTGCACAAACTATAGAAGATGTGGTTCATGTTTTATTTGACAGTCATTTGTATGACTTGGTGAGGACCCATTTTTAGTTAGAACAGTTCACTAAGATCCTAATATCAATAGTATAAAGAGACTGTCTTATCTTCTTCAGAGGTAATGTAAATGTAATTAGTAGCATTACTGTGATTATTGTTAATACTGCCAAAATAAGAAATAATGTTTTTAGCCAAGATTGAGGTTGTATTTATTCTATTTTACTATCTTTGATATGAAAAAAAAATATATCAAACCCAAAACACAATATAACATCAAAGAATCATCACTACTTACTTTTTGCAATTTTCTTCTTGTTTTAATTAAAACTAAAATTTTGTATGCACAATCATACAAAATCAGTTTACTATAGAAAGTGATAATTTTACTTGGTGTACCTTCCATGAAACTTTCAGCATATGATGGGATAAGCAGTGCTTTTTTTCTAAAAAAAAAAAAAAAAAAAGGTGCCGGAACTCACACACGTCATACAACTCGCCTTGCCTATCCTACAAGGTTCCATCCCAAAAAGGTGCCGGAACTCCGTTCTGGGCGTTCTATGAAAAAAAAAGCCCTGGGGATAAGTGTCTTGTATGATAAAATAAACTGCAGGTTTTCTCAATATTCAGCCAAAGAAATAAAAGCTTGTTAGGTATCATTATAATACATTTTATTACATTATCCATATAGCTCAATATTATCTATTCTGTCACTAACACTTTCCAAGCTCTCCAATATAACTTTTTCATATCAGCTGAAACTTTTTTTTAATTTTAGGAGATGCCAGACAATTAACTTAACTTCTGTAGCAAAGAATGTGCCTACCACTAAGATGCTGACTAACATCTAAAAGGTATTTTAAACAAAAGATACTATAAACCTCTGGAGAATAGGCTACTGATAAGAACTTAAGTTTCAAAACAGTTACCAGTCAAAGCAATATCACAACCTAGGTATTCCTGACATTTCTTGTAAATGAGGAAATCAAAAGAATTAAATTTTTTCATAGTCCCACTGGATTTCTGTGTGTATGTACACAGAATCAACATATCAGAGCAATGGAAAAGAGGACACTGTTCCTTCATTCAAAGTTTAAAAAGTGATGGAAAATGTGCTCTAGAATAAAGACAGATCGAAGGAGAAGTCAAAACAAATGTCCAATATTTTTGGATAGGAAAGTGAAGAATGAATTGGATTAATTAATCAGATGTGAACATGGGAATACTTTCATACTTTTAAAAAAATGTTACCTAAATTTCATGAAAAAAAATAAACCTGAAGAAAGAAACCCTTTGTATAATTTTTATTGTTATTTCTAATTTGGATTTATTTTTATTAGATTTATCTTATTAGATTTATTTTTATAAACTTGATTTGTTTTAGTTTATGTTTATCATAATGTTTATGATATTCTGTTCAATAAAAAATAAATATTACCTTTTACAAAAAGCAAAAAATTCCTACCATTGCTATTAATCCGGATCAAATTGCCATCCCCTGCAATTCTTTCTGTCAATTTAAAAATTAAACTTTTAATGACAATTATCATTTCTAATACTAATATTATTAAAGATAACTGATAGAAAAATGCACTCACAGAAGAATTATTAAATAAGAAAATGAGTATAAACATATCTTAAGTATAGCTTTAGTACATTGACAAAGTAACAATATTAATGACAAACAGCAATGGCAAATGTACAAATCATAGCAATTCTTCTAATTGTTATATTTTTGTTGCATTTTTCCGTTCTTCCTTTTTATCTCGATTCCATTTTTCTGTGTGCATATGTGATAATTAATTAAATAAGTAAGAGCCAAAAAAATCTCTCCTCCAGATTTTAGGTAACCTTTCAGCTAAATGGAGAAGAATGGGAGATTTTTCCCCGTTTATTAAAAGAAAATGGACATTGTTAAATCAACCTGCCAGGCTGTAAAAAGAGCAATGACAACAATACTGGTCTGGGAAGACTTACTGGATTCTTTCTACATGTAGAGCCAGTTCCATAATTCCCTTTATTTATTTTTGGTAGATCTCTTCATAATTAATTCTAACTTTTCATGTTTTTCTTCTACCTTCCCTCTTAGTTGTAATTTCTATCACTGATTAAGTCTAGTTATAACAATTGTGTGGAGATCAAATAACAGAAATTGCTTGAATACACAGGAACAGAAAAATGGCCAGATAAGAAAGATGAATATAAGTCTCTAGAGATGATTTGAGGACTCGTCACAGCATTACAATGACAGAACCATATCTACCTTTCATGTCATTTCTACATACATGGCTTTTTTCTCTCAGGAATTTTCCATGCAGGATTTTTCCAGTTCCTATACATATTTCAGTTTAAATAAGCCCACTGCCAAAGCGTGCTTGGTTAATTTAAGGAATAATTTCCTTCCTTGGGATAAACAATAAGAATAATATCTAACCATTATTTTTCAACAGACAAAAACAATTTTACTTTTCTATATGTGATACCGTAGAAAGACAATAACTATGCAAATATGGATAGTAGCACACAGCTATAAAAATCATTATAACCAACAATGAGCCATTAAACTTAATGAGATTAATTATTTTGTATTTTATGCAGAAACTTTCTCAGAGCTAGAAGTTAGCACAAAAGTTTGCTTAAATTGCAGAATATTCCTAAGATCCAGCATATATTTAAGCAAATCATATTTCTATCTCCATGAACAAAATGCCCACAGTATCAATTTTTTCTGCAAAAGTCTAGTGTAGCAGACTTTTATTACTTTTTTCTGACTTCTTTATCCATCCTCTAAAAATTGATATCCTCAAGCTTTGATCTTTCAGTATACTGGTTAATTCCCTTGCTGATGAAACTGCCAGCCACATTCTCTACGTTGTCTAAGCTGCTGAGTGATCCTTTACAGCTCCCAAATTGTCCTTTCCCCTTGTTAGCTGTAAGGACTGGAATCCGAGTTAGGCAGAGTTGTGTGGAGGAGTAAAGTGTGGGATTTTAATTTGGTTTTAGTACAGCCTAGTTATTTAATTCTGTTTTAAATATTTATTATTGTTACGTTTTTAAATTTGGCTGTAAACCGCCCCGAGTCCTACGGGAGAGGGGCGGTATAAAAGTCTTAAAAAATAATAATAATAAAAGTTTCATGCTTTCCCACTTTCATGTCTTTTTCACAGATAAGACAATTGTCTTTCCTTTAGTGTAAACTTAATTTCTTTACTCTTTTTCTCCTTGGGTTTCTCTTTCTGGACTAATCTTTTTATTTTATTTTTCCTAAATATGCCTTCAGGGCAAACTTCTGCTTCTCTCTTTTCTCACGCTTGAATCTATCTCTTTGCCTGCATATATGCACGCAGTCACAGCTTTTTATCTCTTTTCTCATTTGTGCTTTTCTGGTCCTTGACACAGAGCCCATCCTTTGCTAGGTTCCTGTGTTTGAATCCTTCACTGACTTCATGCTGTCCTACCAAAAGTTCCTTTATTGCTTTCTTTAATTTCTACCTCTGCTTTACCTTAGCAGTTCCAGTTGTACCTGTACTGCATCTGGTTTCTTCCAATTACAAACATTTACAACCAAAACATTAACACCGAAATTAATTTCCTTATTTCTCCTGGCAACTCATCTTCTAGTTTTTGCAAAACATTAATCCTTTTAATTATTTTTCAACTATATGGAAGCAACTCCATCCAGCAAGAGACGTCACAGTCTAAATAGGTTCCAGCAGGAAGTAAGTAGGCCATTTTAAATTCTACTTCTAGTTCTACTTGCTCATTGACCTGTAAATCAGGATTAGTCTTGGTCAAATTCCAAAGGGAAATTAGTCACAATTGTCAAGTCCAGTCTGGAATCAGGAATTCACTCAGCATGCACAAAACATGACTTTAAAAAGAGACTAAAAGAGAAGCTGTTCCAGCAAAGGCTTTCCCTGGTGAGAGGACTTAAAATATAAAAAAACTCCTTTCTCCCCACCCAAGTGTAACTTAAATTGAGCACTTCTGGTTCCCAATAGCCATTTCTTTCTCTTGCTGTCTTTTGCTGCTAATCTTCCTCCAAGGCTAGGGACTTGCCTCCAATTAAAGGTCCAAATCATCAACATCAGAAAGCCACAAAAATTTTCCTGATTGTCTTTCACTGTTACACTGTTTATCACTTTTTTTTATTGTTAGATTCAGTCATCTATTCACATTTGCTTCAAAGATATATAAAAACTATTTAGATCGCATCATATATCCTCATGAATATTGTTACTAATGTTTTCTAATTTTTATTTATTTATTTATTTATTTATTAATTTAATTTTTATGCCGCCCTATTCCGGAGAACTCAGGGCGGCTCACAACATGATAGAAATTACATTATATACATAAATATAAAAACCCTTAATTAAAAAAGAAACCAATCATTCCACAAACATACACTGGCTAGGGGCAAGGTGTTAGCTGCCCCAGGCCTGCCGGCAAAAGTGTGTTTTAAGCAATTTACGAAAGGCGGAGAGGGTGGGGGTGACATGGATCTCCGGGGGAAGTTGGTTCCAGAGGGCCAGGGCCGCAACAGAGAAGGCTCTTCCCCTAGGCCCCGCCAGGCGACACTGTCTGGCTGATGGGACCTGGAGAAGGCCCACTCTGTGGGCCCTAACCGGCCACTGGGATTCATCAGGCAGCAGATGGTCCCGTAAATAACCTGGTCCGATGCCATGTAGGGCTTTATAGGTCATAACCAACATTTTGAATTGGGTTCGGAGACCAATTGGCAGCCAATGCAGCTCGCGGAGTGATGCCGAAATGTGGGCATTTCTAGGCAAGCCCAACACTGCTCGCGCGGCTGCATTCTGCATTACCTGAAGTCTCCGAACATTTTTCAAAGGTAGCCCCATGTAGAGAGCATTGCAGTAGTCGAACCTCGAGGTGATAAGGGAATGAGTGACTGTGAGAAGAGACTCCCGGTCCAAATAGGGCCGCAACTGGTGCACCAGGCGAACCTGGGCAAATGTCCTCCTCGCCACAGCCGAAAGATGATGTTCCAGATTTAGCTGTGGATCGAGGAGGACGCCCAAGTTGCGGACCTTCTCCGAGGGGGTCAAAAGCTCCCCCCCAGGCTAATGGATGGATAGATTGAAATATCTTTGGGGGGCAGAACCCATAGCCACTCCGTCTTGTCGGGGTTGAGTTTGAGCCTGTTGGCACCCATCCAAACCCTAACAGCCTCCAGACATCAGCACATCACTTCCGCTGCTTCACTGAAATGACACGGGGTGGAGATGTAAAGCTGGGTATCATCAGCATACTGATGATATCTCACCCCATGTTGTCGGATGATCTCACCCAGCGGTTTCATGTAGATATTAAACAGCAGAGGGGAGAGGACCGATCCCTGAGGGACCCCACAGGGGAGGAACCTAGGGGTCGACCTCTGACCCCCTGCCAACACCGACTGCGACCGACCAGTGAGGTAGGAGGTGAACCACCACAAAACAGTGCCCCCAACCCCCAACCCCTCCAGTCGGTGCAGAAGGATACCATGGTCAATGGTATCAAAAGCTGCTGAGAGGTCAAGTAGCACCAGGATAGTGGATAATCCCTTATCCCGGGCCCGCCAGAGATCATCCGTCAGCGCGACCAAAGCAGTTTCCGTGGAGTAGCCGAGCCTGGATCCAGACTGTTGAGGGCCCAGATAATCGGCCTCATCCAAGGACCATTGGAGCTGGAGTGACACCACCTTCTCAACAACCTTCCCTATAAAGGGAAGATTGGAGACAGGACGGTAGTTGTTTTAAACAGCTGGGTCCAGGGAAGGCTTCTTGAGGAGGGGGTGCACAATTGCCTCCTTGCAGGGAGCCGGAAAGGACCCCTCCCTCAAAGAAGCGTTGACAATCTCCTGAACCCAGCCCCGCGTCACCTCCCTGCTGGCCAAAACCAGCCAGGAGGGGCACGGGTCCAATAAACAGGTGGCGGAGCTCACAGCTCCAATGGCCTTGTCGACTTCATCAGGTGCTACTGGGTCAAACTCCTCCCACACAACGGGATCAAGACGAGTCCCTGTCATCTCGACTGAATCATTATCAGCCGATACTGCATTCCAATTGGAGTCAAGGTCCATCCGAATCTGGGCGATTTTATCCGCGAAAAACTTATTAAAGTCCTCAGCACTACCCTGCAAGGGTGCATCAACCCCCCCCCTGATTAAGGAGGGAGCGAGTTACCCTGAACAGGGCGGCTGGGCGGGATTCCGCAGATGCAATCAAGGAAAATTAAAACTTTAAATTAAAGTTTTTCATTACTGCAATTTTTTTGAAAGTATAATACCACAAAGTAGTTTCAGCACCTTAAGATTTCTCATAATAGCTTTTAAAGAAGTAATATATGCACATTAATACATACAACAATTTAGGCTATTTTTTTCCTATTTGTCAAAGTGATGAATTAATTTGGAACAGACTTTTTGTAGTCAATTAATTATTAGTCTTTCACCCCAGAGAAATATTCTGAATAAGTAATTACATTTCTTTCTGGAAAGTTTTCCATTTCTTTCTTTCAGCTGCTTTTCTCTCTTAAAAACAAATATTTTATAATTGTTAATTTAATGGGTTATATATAAAATCATTACTAGACAATGACTTAACACTCATTGTCCACAACCCGAACCATATTTTTATTTCTTTGTAATGGACATTTATATACCATTTGTTTTATGATTTCTAGACTAATAATGCAACCTTCCATATGTTTCATCATTAGTGATTGTTCAATTAAACTTGTTCCAAAATAAGTATGCATAATATTGTTATCTAAACAGAGAGTGTTCTGAAGTACACTTAGGATTCTCTATAAATTACTACATCATATAATTTATCTAAGTAAAAAAAAAAGAATAATGAAAGACATTGTTGAATTTTATTCATGTTTAGTTTGTGCCAAATTGGAGCATGCATGAATCCTTCTGTGTATTCTATTTTAACAAAATAACAGAGTTGGGAGGGACCTTGGAGGTCTTCTAGTCCAACTCCCTGCTCAAGCTGAAAACTCTGAAGCATTTCAGACAAATGGTTGTCCAATCTCCTCTTAAAAACTTCCAGTGTTGGAACACCCAAAATTTCTGGAGGCAAGTCATTCCATTGATTAATTGTTCTAACTGTCAAGAAAATTCAAATGAATGTTGGAAATATAAGTGTAAAAATAAGAATATAAGTACTTTTGTTTCTACATGGAGAAACTTCTGGATTTTGTGCTTGAGGTGGAAAATAAATAAAAGTTTGATTTTGGATTTTACTGATTTATTTGTTGTTATAGAAATGGTTAGCTTATATTACTGTGGAAAAGTAAAAAGTTGAGGTTCTATGTTAATGTTTTATTTTACTACAACAGAGGAAGTCAGAAAACAATGCCTTTTCTTTTCTTTTTCCCTTTTCCCACCTCACTTTTCTTTCCCTTTTCCCTCCCCATTGTGTCCTACTACTTGCTTTTGTATTTTTGTATTTTATTCTATAATCTAATAAAATTCTACAAACTGGAAAAAAATTTAAAAAAGAAAATTCTTCTTAGTTCTGGGTTTGTTCTCTCCTTGATTAGTTTTCATCCAATGCTTCTTGTCCTGCTTTCAGATGCTTTTGAAAATAAGTTGATCCCCTCTTCTTTGTGGCAGTCGTTTAGATATTAGAACACTGCTATCATATTTTGACAAACACCCAGACCATTTGTGAACACATATTATCTCTGTACAGAAATATATACTAATATATACATGTACATGTATAATATGTACAGAAATATATACTAATATATTTTCTGCAACATTCTTACAAGCTCTCCATGTGAATGCTTGAGCCTACAAAGAATGCATACTGATGAAAGGTGACAACGATCAGACATTCATCAGGGAAACATGAGGGGGTATCAGTTCTTAAACACAAGAATTGTTTTGAACATTTATTAAAAATGCAGACAGATTCATATAAAATTTCAGTATCTTTTATTTTTACAATGTGTGATATTAATTCCATATTGTCTCCAAAATAGCTGCTAAGCCAAACTATTTTGAAACCAAACATGTTTCTGTTTGTTGAATTGGTTCCAATTTCTAAAGGAGTTGCTGCTTTCTCTGGGCCTTTGTCCCTGTTAAATCTAGTTACGCCTCTATTATAAGCTGAAATCAGCATTTTTTTTCTACCTCCTACTAATATGAACAAAGATGTGCAAATTCATTTGAGATACATCTCTTGTTTAATTGGATACTTATAACCTCTAGTTTTCTTTCATTACAAAGATTCATCAGAACAGATCATTATCACCCCTGAAACCCTGAAGACATGAGTTAACAAGGATAAAATGAGTTACTTAGGGAAAATTCCTTCTATTAGTATGTTTGATAGACAATATTGAAAACAAAATCTAATAATCTATTATTCCACACAGATTTATATTTTAATTGAACAAACTAATTAGAGATCCAGTTTTCAGAATCTGTAGATAATTCTCTAATGCTTTTAATAATAAAACGGTAAATAATACAAAATGCATATTAATGGTTGAAAGATATTTATACTCTTTATCTTGAAAATATTTAATGATAATGTTCCAAATACCTAACCAATTTCAAATTTTAGGTACCATAAAAGCAGGTCTTCCAGAAGTTTCTGAGATTAATATTTTATGATGCATTTAAGTGCCAGATCACAATGTAAAAGATTTGATTTGCAATAAACTGTAACCCTTGAGTTAGAAGTAACTCTCAAAGCAGTGAATAAACACTAAGCATGCAGAAGACTCTCTGAAATAGCACAGCAGCCATTTAGATACCAGTAGAAAAAGCTGTAGTAATTCTGTAATTGTAGCAATCAATTTCTGAGACAGCTTCTCTGAATGCTTTTGATGGCAGTGTAAATCTGAGGGTTTACAGTAGCCAGTTTGCAGTGGTATGTTTGAGTATGTGGATGTACGTGCATACATGCAAGTTGCCCAGATTCGAATCCCTGAAGGGTGTGACTAGCTGATGAGAGCTAATGAGCCTGAAATAGCTATACTAGTCTCCCGCTAAATCTTTGCCAGCCACAAATTTTGAATTTATAGTGTATGATATATTAAAAATTTGGATTGCTAACAAAGAATTAAGGGAGAATGGAATAGCTATTTTGAGCTAATTAGCTCTCATCAGCCAAACATACTCTTCTGAGATTCGAACCTGGGCTGTTTGCACTTTAGGTAGCTATGTTAACCTCTAGGCCACAGGCTCTTTCTCACTTTGTCAGCTTTGTCAGGGAGGGAAGAGACAGGGTAGGAGTATTACCTTGAGTGTTTTGTTTTTTTTCATATATATATATATATATATATATATATATATATATATATATATATATATATATATATATATATATATATATATATATATATATATATATATATATATATATATATATATATATATATATATATATATATATATATATATATATATATATATATATATATATATATATATATATATATATATATATATATATATATATATATATATATATATATATGTCTTTGGTTATTTGGGTTTTCTCCTGCGTAAAATTGAAAGTGTCTTGGTGACGTTTCGACAAAGTCCCATTTGTCATCTATGAATGGGACTTTGTCAAAACATTGCCAAGACACTTCCAATTTTATGCGGGAGAAAACCCGAATAACCAAAGACTTACCTACATACCCGCGAAAACCTCAGAAAACATTATATATATAAATGTTTGACAACATTATATATATATAACATTATATATATATAAAATTGTTGACAAAGAAATAAGGGATTTCTGATATAGCTATTTCGAGTATGTATATATATATACATACACACACATACACACACACACACACACACACACATATATATATATATACATACATACATACATACATACATACATACACACACACACACACACACACACACACACACACACACACACACACACACATACATCTGTTGCACTGGATATTGACAGCACTTTTGAAGGGTGGATATTACCTGAATTGAAATATGCAAATTCACTGCTATTTAATTGTTTATTAGATTTGTCTACTACCACAGTCATAATACTTTTAACAGTATATAAATAATGAGCCTAAAGCATTCAAGATATAATATAACATTAAGTCAAAGAAGGGAGAATCATAATATAAAATCATTTTATTTATAATAAACCTATTTGGAAAATCTGTACTCCCACTTGCTTCCAGAAGATTAAAGGCAAGTATTAAATCCAGGGAAAGGTTGTTCCATAGCATGGATCATTTGTTATTTTTACTAAAATAAGGTCCACTATATTTCTACTAAAATATAGTTTTTGCCATGTGTTATTACATACTTAAAGGGTAATAATTTGAGTTTCTTACCCACAAATGTAAATTTTATTTAAAAGGCTTACTTTTTTGTCCACAATAGTTTTAAGGTGAGTAGGTAGCCCCAGAATCTGATATAATGGCAATTTTATATTTTAAATCATTTTTAGATTTAGCTTAAATCCACCTGCATCTTGAAAGTGTGTGTATGCTTATGTGTGCATGTGTATAGAGTATCTTTTTTATAAAAGTGAAAAGAGAAACATAAAATGTCAGGCTTTAGAAGGAAAAATATCCATAGTCCAACAAAAAATGGCTCCAGGATATGAATAATATGCTAACTATTTTAAGTAAATGAGCAGCGTAATGCTCAGTGATTGAAGAAAAAATAATGGTCTATAAGCATGGTAATTTTTAAGTAATTGAAATCCTGAAAGTAATCACTTTTCTGTTAAGAAGTCTTTCATTTTTATTTCATGTTATACATTTTGTCAAGAACTGGATGCCTTTCCTATTATTATTTAATTTTGCCATTTTTATTAGGTGTCCCTTAACATAATGCTTATTTTTTAAAGTTCATTTTCTGTCTTTATTTTGCTGCTTGTGAAAATATATTCTGATATAGTCAATTCATGTCACTTATTCAGTATTGTCACAGCTTCAGCTTCCGTCCTATTCTGAGCATCTACTTTTTGGTTTGTGGCAAAAAATTATAAAAACTATGGATTGTATCAACACCAAGAAATCCTGCTAGGAATGAGCTAAGAATTATCCTCCCTTTCTATCTGAGTAGGTTTGTTGGCAAGAGGAATAAAATGGAGGAAAATAATTTATTGTTACACAATCCATACAGAAAGTGCTAGATAGGAAACCTCTGATTTCCAGATTGTCCATGATTGCTATAAGTATACTAGACTTTAAGATAAATGAATAGATTTTATTATTATTTTCTTTTACATTACAATAATAGTTGCTATACGCTGCAAAATCTGCACATATGTATGAATCTTAAAATTATTGTTGCTGTTTGCTATTTCACCTTGGAGAGAGAGAAAGAAGGGACAAATATATGTAAGATTCTTTATGTAAGATATCAATACATGGAAATATATTCATAGTTTATCAAATGAAATATATTTATTAGAAATTTTGGGTGATGCTTCTACTTGATATATTAGTTAATAGGGAAAATCTGACAAAATTAGTGAACTATATTATTAGCTTTATGCCACATTCTCTTCTCATTCTATGCTACTTTGCTTTTAGAAATTCTACTTTCTTGCTTCTTAAAAGTGTAAGACTCAGCAAAGAAGGCACTTTAGGTGTGGGAAACCTGCATCCGTTTACTTCCTATTAAACTGTAGCTTAATGTTGTAATTGACCTTCAGGATCATTGCTCTCCTGCCCTTATGTTATGAGTTGTAAACAACATCCCTAGAAAAGTACTATGCCTTGTGTTACTCAGGAGATTACAGCATCAAGTGGATGCATACCTGCATGAAGAAAAAGCAGGATTCAAGAAATATGCTCTTGTAATGATCAGATCCTGATCTTAAGAGATATCATCACACAGAGCTTAGCATTTCAAAAGCCAATGGTAATCAATTTTATTGACTTGAAAAAGGTGTTTGACTCAATTCATCAAGAATCACTACGGAATATTGCAAAGTCTTATGAAATTCTTCAACATGTTATCAACATCTTTAAGAATCTGTATTATAACTCTAACTGCTTTATATGAATGTAAATTGACCACACAGCCTTCTTTAATATTAATACAGGAATAAGACAGGGAAGTATACTATCACCCACCTTCTTTTTCCTCTCCATGCATTTTGTTATCCATAGAGCTATGGATAACCGTAGCTTTAGAATCCCATGGGCAAACAAACTGTGTAACAGATTTAGATTTTGCAGATGACATCACATTGCTTGGTGAAACAAAGGGGTGCTTGCAAGAAATGATGACCAGTTTAGGAAATTTATGTATAAATTTTGCAAGTCGGAAGTGGTCAGGATTATATGCTTATAATAGTCCATGGCCAGGCTATAGAACAAGTCCAACAAATTACTTGTTTTGGTAGCATTATGTCTATTGATGGATGTATAGATAAGGATATTAATCATCAAAGCGGAATAGCATACACCCATTTTTATCTACAGCAGCCATAAGTATTACCACAAAGATAAAACTCTTCAGGAATGTGGTTATACCAACTGCAATATATGCTTGTGAAACATGGAAGTGTACAACCAATATGATTAAATGATTAAATGTTTTCCAATAGCACTGCTTGTGAAAAATATCCTATCACTAATGAAGAGGTACTACAAAGATCAGATTTACCGGAAGGCGTCGCCACAGCCTCCTTTGGAGGCTCCGTTCCCTGGGTTTTGTTAAGCCGCAAAACAGCGAACACCAGCTGTTTTTTGCGGTGAAAAATCCCCCCTTTGGGCGAAGAAGGGGTGAAGAGCATCGGGCGTGGGTTGAGCTCCTCTTAGAACCCCCTGAAAAAGTTTTCAGGGGGAAAGAGTGAGAGCTCCCCAGGCGCCTGAAGACGCTCCTGCCCAGGGACGCTTCTGTCTTCAGACAGAAATAGACGCCGCGACCATTCCTGCTTAAACAGATACTTAAGAGAGATCTACATGCAGGCGGAATGAATATAGGAGTTTTATATTGCAAGTAATTTTTTATATTTTATTTTTGATTACAATTATTTTTACAATCCACATAATAGTATTCAAGATGGTGATCGCTTTCACTGTAAAAGGAAAGTGACAGGAAAGCGAAAGTGATTTTTTTTCTTTCTTCTTAGAACAAAGCTAGAGTAATCGTTTTAATTATTTTGATTTGAAAGAAGATAATCTACTGGCCAAAAGCTAATTGTTGACTATTTGGAGATGAGATTACTGGTTTTTAAACTGTTTTTTTTTGAGAGAAAGTTAATTTGATCCAGCTGAATATTTTTTAAAATGGAGTCGAACTCATACTTAAATTGTAAACCTATTTTGGATTGCTTTCGTGAAGCTAAAGAAGAAATATCTGCTATAATGAAAGAGTTTAAAGAAGAAATATGTGCTATAATGAAAGAGTTTACTACAGACTTAATGGCTAGAATTTCTCTTTTAAACTTTAAAATTGACTCACAACCGTTTGCTGATTACTCTATAAAATAAACTATACAAGAAGAGGATTTAACTGAGAATAAAGAGAAACTGATTTTGCCTGATAAGCAGTTCACCTATGGTCTTGAGGACCAGGAAATGCAAAGACTGAGATTTGAAATGTTCCAGCAACGACATTTTATGGTTAAGAGAAATAGAGGATTAATGCAAAGGCCAAGATGGTTTATATGGATTCAAATGATATTGCAAGCAATA